>WOXC01005485.1:0-600000 GCA_011680675.1 Gymnobelideus leadbeateri
TACTTCTACCCTGTTTCCCTTGTTTTCTATCACTAATGGATACTGTGGTCTTGTATATATGTACTTATATATTTGAATTATGCATGGTCTTATACCTCTTGTGCTTGAATGGAAATGAGGAGCACATATGTCTAGCAATTTATCTGGGATATTTTTGTGTATTTCTCTTCATTCATCTTGAAAGGCCAACTATGTATATTTGAATTTTATGACCTACATGCACATTTGAAGTGTATAATTACCATGAAATTAGTCTTTATCAGTGAAGATTACAGATGGGGAGAATATACTTCTGTCTTTTCTATAAAAATTTAACGTTACTGACTCAGTATTTGTTCATTCATTTAAAAAAGTTATTTATGGCCTGTTTAATGTATAACAATGATGTTACCCACCATGAAAACAGCAAAGGAAGGAAAAGGATAATCCCCACGATTAAAAAGTTTACAATGTACTATAGATCTACAGTAGCAATGGATTTATATTGTTCTATTCACATATTCTCACTTCAATCATCCCTCACGTGTTTTTTGGTATGTGTTTGTCAGAAGACTGGCCAGTTTGAAAAGTAAAGATAATAGGGCAATATAGCAAGGTAAAGAATAAAATATTTCTGGTATCCACAGGTAGTTTAATGCATATTATTTTATGCATTTAAATGGGAGTTTATCATGTGATTGGTTGACACCATAGGTCAAGATTAAAGGCTCAAAGTTTGTGTTGACCTATGATGTTAAATAGATACATTCTCTAATAAAAACTTCTTTGA
This sequence comes from Gymnobelideus leadbeateri, assembly GCA_011680675.1. NCBI lineage: Eukaryota > Metazoa > Chordata > Mammalia > Diprotodontia > Petauridae > Gymnobelideus > Gymnobelideus leadbeateri. The sequence goes on from WOXC01005485.1 coordinate 770, forward strand.
ATGTGCCAAATAATGTCCAATAAACCTCTTCTGGAGATTTTAATGTTTGATACACTGAATTCCATGAGTTGAGGGTCTATACACTAATCATCTTTTTATCTATCTCAATGCCAAAGACAAAGATTGCACAGAACAGACACTAAATGAACATTTGTTAAATACTTGTTTGACCAAGAATAGGTCCTAAAAGGAGAAGTCTCTAAGAAGGCTTCTACTTTTTTTGATAAGGGGCAATAAGAAATATAATAGGTAGAGTTAATAATTAAACACAAAAGTAATAATTAAACTAGCAATTTCTTTCTCTTGTTATTAAAAACAGATGAGATATAAATGAAGCAGAAGTTAAACCCAAACTAATACTAAATAAAATGTGATCATTAATTTTTCAATGATCTCATTGAGCATATTCATAGAAAGGTAATCAAATATTTATTCAGCAAACAATGGTCCTGGATTTTCTGCTACAATATTTACAGATGAATTCAAAGCACACTTTTTGTTAGTTGGTTCATTTGATGATTTATTCTGTACTGGCATCCTTCCATCAGCTTTGTCCTGCTCCATCATACTTTTTTATGCACTGACTCTTCTTTCTGTTACTCTCAGAGTTCTGAGTATCCCCTTTAATATAGACAATGTAAATATAAAGAAATGTGAAGAAAGGGGAAAATCAGTTGATAGCCTAGGATCTTAATAATATCATCTTAAAATAAAAACAGTTTTATTATTTTTATATATGGTAAATATTTTAGACCCAACATGTGTACAGTAACCATCAGTCATCTAATGCTACTATTTAATGGATCTGGTGATCCTCATCTTATAAACTTCCAATTTATGTATTTCTCAAAGATGCAGACACTCCACTTCATTTAACTACAGCTTCTCTATTTGTCCTAAGACCATTCTACCCAAGACCTGAGTGGTCTTCCAACAGTGATGTTACTTGATGTCTAATAAGGGGAACTGCATACAACACTTTTTCTCCACCAATTATTTCTTCTTTAAAGGCATATGGAACACACCACACTCTTTCTTTTCTTTTACTCAGTTCATTCAAGATCAGTTTGTATCTTTTCTTTTGAATAAGCTTTATTGGATTCAATTTGTTTCTATATCACAATAATTTCACAGTCCTGTGGTATAAGAGAGACCTCCACTGTTACAAATAAAAAGTTTTCATTATTAGTCAGTCATTTTCAGTTGTTTCTGACTTTTTGTAATACCATTTGGGGTTTTCTCAGCAAAAACAATGGAGTCCTGCCATTTTCTTCTTCAGCTCATTTTACCAATGAGAAATTGAGGCAAACAGGGTTAAATGACTTGCCCAGGGTCATACAGCTAATAAACAGCTGAAGCCAGATTTAAACTCAGAAAGAAGAATCATCCTGACTCTGGACCCAGAATTCTAATCCACCTTTCTGCCCTAAAAAAGTCAGGTAAAATCAATCTAAATGGTAATAAAAACTTATAATGTATATTGTTCCATTTCTAAGGACCTCCATCATATTGTCTTTCCCTCTCCAATTTGTGAGCCCCAAACCAACCTTAACATGGTTAATAAGGAAAAGGAAAATTCAAAATATCAAATTGTAAGATATAATATAGAAGAAGTAACTTCAAAGAATCAGACATCTCTTGTAGGATAGATGAAAAAGCCCTTTAAAAAAAGAAACTTAATGACATATAAACATTGGAGGATTTGTTTTCAGTTTAACTAAATACTCATTAATTATTTAACTGTGGACAACTCACTTAACTTCTGTGAACCTCATTTTCCAAATCTGTAAAATAGGGAGGGGGGAGGTGTGTTGGATGGCTCGAGACTTTCTCTCTCTAAATCTATGACCTTGTGATCTAACCTCCTATTACACATAGCCTATATCATAGAATATAGTACTTTATACACAATCTTTTGTTCTTGCCTGTTTCACACACACACACGCACACACACACACACACACACACACACATTTGAGACACACACATTTCACACATATATATATATATATATATATATATATATATATATATATATATATATATATATATATATATATATATATTTTTTTTGTATGTATGTATTTTGCTTTTTGGAGGGCTACTGGGGTTAAGTAACTTGCCCAAGATCACATGGCTAGGTTTTTGTTTGTGTGTGTTTAAGTGTCTGAGGCTGGATCTGAACTCAGGTCCTTCTGACTGCAGGGCTGGCACTCTACTCACTGCACCACCTAGTCGCCTTCCACATATTTTAAAAGATTTCTGCTCACCAAGATAATGAACTCCTGGAAGACAGGGACTGATTATTTCTTCTGTTTCCTCTAATTAAAAAGAAAAACTTTCCTTAAATTCTAGTATTTAAAATAAATGAAACTAGATAAAATATTCCCATGATTCTCTTTTAAATTCCTTGAATGAAAAAGCATTTGTTAAGCATTTACTAAATGCTAGGCACTTTATACAATACTTGAATTGCAACAGTATTTCTTCTAACAAATTTTCCTTTCAAATGCATAATGTTTCAGATGTACGTGTGTTAAAATAAGACTTTTGTGAGTTGGTCTGAGTAAAAAGCCCATTTTTATTGGAAAAATATTCTGTTACTTCCAAACTGGTGATTTACAAATCTATAACTGCATATAGACTAGCTTCTGACCTCATTATTCAATGAAATCTGCTTTCTCCAAAGTTACTAATGATCTTGTAATTGCCAATTCTATTGACCTTTTACTCAATACTCATTTTTCTTGATGTCTTTGCAGCTTTTGGCAATGTTGATCACCCAGTTCTCCCTCATACTGTCTTCTATTATAGTTTCTATACTACTTGATCCTGGTTCTTTTATTTGTCTCCCCTCCATCCAGGTCATAATTCATAATGGTGGCTGTCTCCAAGGGCTCTATTCTGGGCCTTCTTCATTCTTCCCTATGCTAGTTGCATTGGTATCTCATCAACTCCCCTGGTTCCAATTATAATCTCTCGGCAGATGATTCTCAAATCTACTTATCCAGTCCTGAACTCTCATCTAACCTCCAGACTCACATCTCCAACGGCCTAGGGGGCCTCTCAGACTGGATATCTTAGAAGTGTTTTAAACTCAGTAGGTCCAAAACTGAACTCATTTATCTTTCCCTTCAAACTTTCCTCATTTGGGAGTTCCTTACTGTCTAGGGCACCACCATCCTGCCAGTCATCCATAACCTAGCTGTCATTCTTTACACTCCCATATAGCCAATCTGCTGCTAAGTCCTGAAATTTTACTTCCATAACATCTTTTATAGAGACCCTCTTCTCTCCTGTAATACTACCAATGCCTCATGACAACACACCTGGATTATTACAACAGCCTGCTGGTTGCTGTTCCTGTCTCAAACTCTCTCCATTCCAGTCCTTCCTGTACTTGGTGCTCAAACTGATGTTCCTAAAGCACCATGTCACTGTAACTTCCTCCCCACTCATTTAAAAATCTCTAGTGACCCACTATTCCTTCTAGGATAAAATATTAAATCATCTGTCTGATGTTGAAAGCCCCTCAAAACCTTGCCCTCCCCTGCCTTTCAAGTTTCCCTATTCCTTATACACTTCTATGTTCTCTGTGATCCAGTGAACTGGCCTTCTTGCTTTCTTTGCACAAGATATTGTATAACTCTAACTCTAACCCTAACACTAATTCCATCTCCTGATTGTAATTTCCCTGGCTATATCTCATGCCTGGAATTTCTTCCCTCCTCACCCCCACCTACTGCCTTCCATGGCGTCCTTCACATTCTGCAAAAGGCATTTATAGATTCCCCTTAATGCTCATGGCTTTCCCATCTTGATTTACTCCAATTTATCCAATATACATCTTGTTTTTAAGTACTTGTTTTTCATGTTTTCTCCTAAAATAAACTATAAGCTCCATGAAAGCAGGGGTTACTTTTGGCCTTTCTTTGTATCCTAGGCATATAACACTGTGGCTGGAACATAAGTGGGTATGCTTATTGACTGAATGACAATTCTGGAAAACAACCTGTTTGTAAGATGGAAGGCAGTGTTCCATTGAATAAAGTGTGGGGGTGAATTATGTAGGTAAATACTTCATGGCTTCAGTTGTGGGGATGAACTCCAGTGATTTTCAAGATCACTATAGTTTGAAGCCCAAGAATATTTTCATCCCAAGCAAGATGTTTGAAATATTGGTAAGCAAAGTTAAAAACATGAAAACACACAACCTCTCTAACTTTCATGTAATCTCAGTAAAAAAGAATAATTTGGGGGTAGAGTAGAAACAGGACTTCCATGGGGCTCTTGCTCCCACCTCCTCTAATTAATGTAAAAGGAGACTATGAAGAAACTTTGGAGCTACAGAACCCACAAAATGACACAGAGAAGCTAACCTCCCACTGAGGACAGCCCAGCAGGCTGGCAGGAAGTGGCCAGCACAGTGCTCTGGGAGCCCACCACCACAGGCCTGCCCCAGCAAAAGTTTAAACCTCAGGGCGGGCCTAACCAGGAACACTGGAGGGAGTTCAGATCACCAGTAGCTGTGATGGTTTCCAGAATTATCAAACCATAGAAGTTAAGGACAAAGTGAAAGATCCCAACACACTTTGGGAGTGTAGTTGGCCTTCTCCCCTGGGGCAAAAAGCAACTGAGGCACTGTGGCTGCGCAGCCGCAGCCATGTAGCTACTTTATCTCCTTGCCTGCAGATTGTGGGGGGACAACGCAACCAGTATGACGGGTAATCACTCTTGCTTTAACCTTTGTGGATATGGATTGCAGTCTAGGGTGGATGTCCTGGGGTGTGCAACCAGCTTGCCAGAGTGTGTGGAGGCTTCAGAGAGGGCACCCAACTAATATCTTCGGCAGCTGAGAAAAACCCAGTGTTTGGGATGAAGCTCCCCTGTCTGGTAGCAGAGTCCTACTGTGGCAAAAAGCCCAAAAGTCAAGTAATTGAGTGGCAACATGAGCAAAGGAGGGAAGAAAAGCAAACAGGGCAACCCAACCTTACAATCCTATTTTGGGGACAAAAAGGATCAAAGCATGGAATTGGAAGAAGACAGTGAAGTCAGATCTCCTGTACCAAAAGCTTCCAAGAAAAATATGAGCTGGTTATAGGCCATAGAGGACCTTAAGGAAGATTTTGAAAACCAAATAAGAGAAGCGGAGGAAAAATAGGGAAGAGAAATGAGAATGAGGCAAGAAAATTATGAAATGAGAGTCAACAACCTGACTGAAGAAAATAACACCATAAAAATAGACTAACTCAAATGGAAAAAGAGGCTCAAAAAGGCAATGAGGAGAAGAATACCTTAAAAAGCCAAATTTGCCAGATGGAAAAAGAATTTCAAAAGCTTACTGAAGGGGTTCAGTCCTTCAGAGTTAGACTGGAGCAAATGGAAGCTAGTGACTTTATGAGAAATCAAGATGCTGTTAAACAGATCCAAACAAATGAAAGAATAGAAGGCAATGTGAAATATCTCATGGAAAAAACCACTGACCTGGAAACTAGATCCAGGAGAGATAAGTTAAAAATTACTGGGCTACCTGAAAGCCATGATCAAGGAAAGAACCTAGAAATCACCCTTCAAGAAATTCTCAAGGAAAATTGCCCAGATGTTTTAGATCCAGAGGGCAAAATAGATGTTGAAAGAATCCACAGATCACCTCCTGAAAAAGATCCCAAAAAGAAAACTCCCAGGAATATTATAGCCAGGTTCCACAATCCCCAGATCAAGGAGAAAATACTACAAGCAGCCAGGAAGAAACAATTTCAATATTATGGAAACACAATCAGAATAGCCCAGGACCTGGCAGCTTCTACACTGAGGGATAGAAGGGCATGAAATATAATATTTCAGAGGGCAAAAGATCTGAGACTGAACCCAAAGGTCACCTACCCAGCAAAACTGAGTATTTTGTTTTAGGGGAAAATATGTTTATTCAGTGGAATAGAGGACTTTCAAGCATTCTTGATGAAAAAAAACAGAGTTGAATAGAAAATTTGATATTCAGATATAAGAAACTAGAGAAGCATGAGAAATAAACAGGGAAAAGAAACCATAAAGAAATTATCAAAGTTTCAAAGTTTAAATCTCTACAAGGAAAAATGATAATTGTAACTGATGAAACTTTTCTCAGTATAAGAATAGTTGAAGGGAATAGAAATGTGTATGTTTGTGTGTGTGTATATCTACTTTATTTCTATATATATATGTGTGCTGCTATATAAGAGGGTATATGGGTGTAGGAATACATATGTGAATAAGTGTATATATGTTTATAAGTATACATAGATAGAGGGCACAGGACCAATTGAATAGGAAGGGATGATATTTAAAAGGTAAAATTAAGAGATGAGAGAGGAATATAATGAAAAGCTATTGGGAGAGACAGAATGGGGTAAACTATCTCATGTAGAAGAGGTAAGAGAAAATGATTACAGTGGAGGAGAAGAACAGCAAGGCAAAAGGGAATGGGTCAATCTCATTATCATTGAATTTGGCTTAGGGAGGGGATGACATACACACTAATTTGGGTATCTCACCCTACAGGAGAGTAGGGGGGAAGCAGATGAGAGGGGAGATGATGGAAAGGGAGGGCAGGCTGGGGGGGAGGGAAGTTGGAAGCACACACTTTTGGAAAGGGACAGAATCAACATAGAGAATAGAACAAGTGGGAGGTAGGATAGGGAGGAGGGAAATATAGTCAGTCTTTTACAATTTATCCACTATGGAAATGTTTTGCATTAGCTACACATGTACAACCTACACTGAATTGCTTATCTTTCCAATAGGGGTGGGTGACAATTGAGGAAGGGAATGAATCTGGAATTTAAAGTTTTAAAATTAAATGTTTATATATATATATATATATATATATATATATATATACACACACACACATATATATATGTGTGTGTTTGAGTGTGTGTATGTATGTATATGTATATATGTGTGTATATGTATATGTGTATACATATACATACATACATATATACTATTATTAATATTATTTTACATGTAACTGGGAAATAAGATATAAAGGCACTGGGGCATAGAGATCCACTGTGCCCTACTGGAAAGTCAGGGGGTATGGGAGAAGATATGGGAGAGAATAGATTGGAGTAGGAGATATCCAGTGGGATCACTATTTTGGGGAGGTGGGTAGGGGAACAACAGAGAGAAAATTTGTAACTCATAATCTTGTGGAAATGAATGATGTAAACTAGAAGTTAATAAAGCATTTGATTAAAAAATGTATAATTCGTTTCTCTTCAGTATTTCTTAACAAGCTTTCATACCAATTTGGCTATACTAAAAAGGTATGGGTGCTTGCCAAATAGTTATTTGAATGAAAAAAAAAAAGACATCTTGATGCTGGTGGAGAGAAATACAAGATGAGTCATTTAATGAAAATACTAACAATTCATAATATTGTCAACATATCCTAAAGCTAAAAGTCCTTCCACATTTGAGAAATCAAAAATGGGGGAAAACAAATGTTAAATTCTTAGAGACCTAATTTAGAAAAACATACAAATTTTACATGAATGCTACTTACCTTTGGAAGACTGCAAGATCACAAAATGTGTTTAGGACCGTTCATTTGAGCATAGTTCTATGAACTATATGCATTTAAAAAATTTGTGAAATGAGGGTATTGGATGAGATGTTTTCTAATGTCCCTTCCAGTTCTGTAGCCTGTGATTCCATAATGATAAATTATAAATCAATAGAACAGAAATCAAAGGATTTTCTTATACTTTCAAAACTATACCTCAAACTAGCATATAACCTTATGTTTTCTGCCACATTAATTTTCTAATCTTCACATTTAAAAGGATCAATTACCAATATAATCATTTCAACGTGCACTTTCAATTAATTCTATTCATAGTGATGGATTTACCCAAGTATTTCTTCTGACCAATAATAATATGGAATATCTGGACAGGACCAGTGGTATGCTAGGGAAGGAAGAGAAGTTATCAAAACCACATAGGATTTGTGGTCCTGCCATTTCTATCTATTAGCACTAGTTTTCAAAAAACTGAGAAAGAGGTCCTCTACTAGGAAGTATAAGTTACCAAGAGGAACAATACAAGAGAAATGTTATAAAGAATGTCATTAAGGATACATATGACCATAAAGAAGTCACACTGCAAGAGGAAAATAACTGGTAGTGTGTGTGCTCCATTGGTATTCACATGATTTGGGGAAATCTAGAACATTTTTTGTATTTTGGGAGGACCCTCTTCCTCTGAAGGATTTATAGGAAGACAGAGACAATGATGCAGAATGAGACAGTGAACGTGTTGCAGTAGGGTCATGAATGGAGTACTCACATAGATCATGTCACAGACCTATCCAAAGTATCCAAGGGCCACAGGAAAGTTTTAGTCCAATAATTTACAAATCAATAATCATTTCAAACAGTTTAAAGCTGTTGTAGTACACAAAATCAGTGCATTTCTGGGCTTTGACTCAGTATGAAGACCCCATAATAATAATTTTTAGGAAGGGCCCTCTGAGAAAGTCTTTCTCCACACCCCCTTCTGTCTTTTCAGCTCCATTTTATATGTGGTCTTCCTCCGTTAAAATGTAAGCTCCCTGAAGGCAAGGATTTTTTCTTTTTGTTTTTATTTATATGCCCACTGTTTAGAACAGTGCTTGCTATAAACAATTAATAATGCTTGTCAACTGACTTACAATAGTAGCCTATTAATATGTGTAAATGGAGAAAATGCTTGGTGACAAATTATAACTTCAGTAACACTTTTAATAAACATTGTTATCGTTAACAGTATCTATATATGCTCTAAATAGTAAGACATGGATAAAAAGTATAATTTATTGAATTTATATGTCATGCTTATAAATATTATATATGGAATCTTATTGCTTATTTCCTGGAGTTAAAGAAATATCAAAATGATAATAGTAATGCCCATATTGATTCATGGAACCTTTGAAATAACACTGAGACCTCCCATGTGTCCTCAGTGCACCGAGAATCAATGTCTTCAATAGTTTACCTTGTTGAATGGATAATTTGGCAATTTCAATGGATGTAAAGCTGTTCTAATGCCAGCTGTGAGTTTTTTTCTACCTGATCTCCTTCTTAGGTAAATATCTATCTTTGATTTAACAAAGAGAAGACTTAAGTTCTGACCTTTCCTTTACCCATCTTTGTCATTTTGGCAACTATTACCATACTCCATTCTTAAGTATGCAAGCAGGATTGTCCTTGATTACTGTCTTTTCTCCCTTCACTTGAATCTGCAATTCCCACCCCCCCATCTAATTTTCCTTTGACATACCTACTACAAGTATATTTCCCACCTGTCATTTCATCTTTCCCTCACTTTATCATTGAAAACTCACTTTTCTAGCTTCCTTGTCAAGCTGTTTGTTTTGATAATTTATTAGATATCACATTTCTTTTGTTAGAGATCAGAAGGGAAAAATATACCTTTAAAATATTATAATATATATTATATATATGAATACACATATATACTCCTCTATCCCTAACTACAGTACATTATATCATGTAGGCATTAACTAGAAGAAAACATGTCTTCTCTCTCCTCTTTTATATAAATAGGATATTACTCACTCATCATCACAATAGAAAAATGTTTCCAGTTAGGTGATAAGTAATTCTAAACAATCCACCCTCACTCAGACCCATCGTAATCAATACCATACATTTGCAATATGTATGATAACTGATAAGAACTGTGATAGTGATTGTAACTTACTATCCTCTAGAGAAAGAGTTTTTAACCTGGGGACCATGAACTGTGAAGGAATCATTGGATAGGTTTCAGGATATATGTGAATTTAGATGGGGGAAAAACGTACATTTTAAAATATATTTGTTTTTTTTTTTTTGTAATGCCACATATTTTGTTTCATGCATTGAAAAAAATGGAAAAGGGGTTCATAGGCTTCACTGGACTGCCAAAGGGGTATGTGATGCAAAAAAGTTAAGAAAACCTGCCCCTAGAGGTGACTAACTCCCAACTGTAGTCCAATTGGCATCATGCAAAAATGACATTTGAAAAATACAGCTGCACATTTTGTGCATTTATAGCTACCCCAATGGATGAATTTATAACCATCAATATTTTGCTCTTTATCACTCATTCTTCAATTTAACAATATATTTCCCTAAGGTCAACAGGAAATTGTTTATAGAGCTCATCTTGCTCTAAAGAATGGCACATTATATATTCTAATATATTAATATATTCTAATATATTAATAAGCATGTGACCTATTTCTCATGTACTTATTTCCATACTGTTGTAATATGAGTCAAACTCGTGATTCAGAAATATAGCATTTTGGAAATCTTTTAGTTGTTAAATCCTTGTCCTTCTTTGTCAAACTCTTTTTAATTTTTACTTTGAAAATCATGGATATTACATAGGAAAGGACCCAGATGAATTTTACTCTTCTTCCACAGAAATCTTGTTCTGGTTCTTGACTGAGGTATGAAAGTAACAAAAGCTTACATTTGGATAACACATTCTGTTAGCTTTTGCTAAGGTGAAGTAATTAAAGCCAAGTATGGAGGTGTCAACAGACTCTGTGGCTACTGCCTAAACACCAAACTAGATGAGTATAAATTTCTGGCCAAATCAGAAGGTGGGCCGAAAGGTGAGGACATTTTTTGAGCATGATCACCTATGAAATAGAAAAAGTAACAACTTGGCCTTCAGTATTCTATAGTCCTTTTACTCTTCAGGTAATGAATGGATTAAGGGGGTGAGGGGCAGGTAGAAAGCACAAAATAATTCCCATACCATTCTGAGACCATTTATTAATGTCAATATAGTTATTAATACTCTTAACTTATGAGTTTTGTCCAATGAGAAAAATTAAAATACTACTGGTCATTTTTAGGTATAAGATATCCCTAATGTAAGATAGTTATGGCTACTACTTTGATTGGATTCCAACAAGGAGAATGGTCTTTGATAGCATATATAAAGAAATTCTGCCTATTGAAAGTCATATTGGACTAAGAGAAATTTATGTTAATAAACATACTTAGAAAAAGGATCAAATAATAATTTAATGAACTATATAGCAGGGCATCTTATGCCAGAGGATGGAAGAGGGGTGGGTTTGGAATGAAAAAATAACCCTACTAGAGGACTCTATACCTATGCAACTATTAGTCTCAGAGCTTACAACCCTAATTGTATTGTAATACACACTAGGATATGTGTCTCTAATCTATACTCTGATCATCTAACCACTGGACTCAAGTATACCAATCTGTCCACAAGGATTTATTAGGCACTTCACATGAGCCAAACATTGTTGAAAATGACTATAAAACAAAGAAAAGCAAATAAATATGGTCCCTTTCTTCAAGGATCTCACATTTTAATATTATAGATAGTATATAATATATATGTATCACTAGCGTGGGTTGGTGAAAGGTCTAGGAAAGAGCATGGAATTTGAGTTGCAGCTTAAAGAGAGTTTAGTAAGTAGGAATGGAGAGAAAGAGACAGAAAGACAGAGACAGAGAGAAACAGAGACAGACACATAATATGAATTCTAGGCATGACAATGAAAAGTCAAAGACTGAGAGTTGGACAGCAGGATGTAAGAAACAGCTCAACAGCCAGTGTCACTGGATTATAGTATATGTAGGAACATGAGGAACAGAGTCTAAGAAGATTGTAAAGGTAGAGTGAAGCCAGGGTATTAAGAACTCGAAAAGATAATTGGAATAATATATTTGATCCTGAATATAGTAAGGAGCTATTGGGGCATACTGAAAATGGGAGTAATATGGGCAGATCTACTCTTTAGGACAATCACTTGGTGAGCTGAGAGGATTATAGAAAATGAATTCATAGGACTACAAGGTTATCCTAAAACTGGGAAAAAGAGGGAAGTCACAATCTACATGTCAGAGTATGGCAATGTACTGATTACTATGACAAGTGTTTTAGGTATGATGTCATGGGAAATGTGCCCTGGAGTCCAATATCTAACATTTTTCCCCATAGTAGGAAAGGAACTGCTAGAATACATGGAGAAGCTATTATTGTGGTTATGCTGAAGAATATGTTTGCCTGGAAGTAGCAGAAAAGGAATAAGGACCCTGATCAACTGTATGGCCTTGGGATTTGGATAAATTCTAATAGTTAAGTGAGGCATGTCACTCTCAAAGAAGATTATCCCTGAGCAAGATATCATAACTCAAAGGAAATCACAGAGGAGAGAATTATCTATGTTAGGAGATTATTCCGCTGGACTGGCCAGTGATCTTTCAGTTTGGGAATGGCCATCATAGCCATACCAGGGAACAACCCCTTCAGCAATAAAGGTCTAAGGTTATTGTACCAAGCCTGAATCTACTTCAAAGATGATTCTTCAGTCCCTCCCAAGACTCTGATTTAGCAACTGTACACATCCAAGTTAAGATATCCTTGCACAAAGGGAAAACTAGCATCATAAAGTCTATACTATAAGGTTAGCAATCAAATACTGTATAGTAATCCATTCAATCATCCCAGGAGAACCTTTATTTAGATATGCACAGCCACTGGTTTAATAAAAGGCAGAGGACTCTCATCATGTCAGTATTACAAGAAAGGAGAGATCCTTGTAGGCCCTACTTGGTTTAACACAAGGATAAACTCATTCAACCTCTGCTGAAGAGGAAAGGGAGAAGTATAACCTTTACAGAGCTTTTGCATGAAGCCTTTCCTGATCCCTCTTCCCCCCCAATTGCATATGTCTTCCCTCTCAAATCGCCATATACATAACTGCTTTATATATCTTGTACTCATTCACTTTATACTTATGCTAAACTTGTCTACATATGTACTTGAATACAATGCAATGTCACTGAGAATAGGAATTGTTTCATTCTTTGTGCTTATGTCCCCAGTGCCTACTACAGTGCTTGACACAGAGGAGATTCCTAGTAAATATCTTTTTTTTTTTTTTAAAGCAATTGGGGTTAAGTAACTTGCTCAAGGTTACATGGCTAGTCATTATTTATGCGTGGGTGCTCATTTTCTGAGGCCGGATCTGATCTCGGTCATCCCAACTCCGAGGCCAGCGCTCTTACTCACTGCGCCACCTAGCCGCCCCTTTAGGGCAATTGGGGTTAAGTAACTTGCCCAAGGTTACACGGCTAGGTTTTTGTTTGTGTGGATTAAGTGTCTGAGGCCGGCTCCGAACTCAGGTCCTTCTGACTCCAGGGCCGGCGCTCTATTCAGTGCGCCACCTAGCCGCCCCCTAGTAAATACTTTTTGATTAAATTAGGAAAATAGACCAGTTGATCTATGATAAAGAAAACAAAAGCTATTGCCAAATAGTGCTAATGATCTTTCTCCCACTGCCAAGACATACAGAATCTGAAGATATAAGCTCCGAAAACCCTAGGCTGGTGTTAAGGTTGACTCCTTTTACTGTGATGGTTCAGCTGCGTGGTTGTGACAGGTAGGAAAACAAGAGAATCAGTTGTTTTTCTTGTGTGTCTATGTTTATGTTCCCTTGTGTTTTGTGTTTCCCTGAGGGAAACATGTGCATTGAAGTGTGCTGAAGGCTTCTGACATCTTAAATGGAAAGAACAAAACAGCAACAAAAACTGGAGGACTTGGCTAGTGGTGACTATGTCACAAATTTGTGACAGCTGGGCATCTGACAGCATCATTCAAGTTCCTCCCTCTTTTAGACATGCCTATCCAAGAAAGGTCCCATTTTTCTCCCTTTCTCCCTGGACTATCATCTCTCCTCTCTATGAACTTTCTTTCTAGGCAGCCCTCATGAATTCAATATTCATCTAAAGAAGACTCCCAGATTCATCTCTCTAGCCAGTGGGTCAATAAACATTTACTTAACACCTAGTATATGCCAAGCACTGTGCTAGGTGCTGGGAACACAAAGAAAGACAGCCCTGCTTTCAAAGAATTCAGAGTCTAATAGAGACAACACAAAAACATCTCTTGTCCAAACTAGAGAGATATGGGATAAACTGAATATAATCAATAGAGGGAAAGCATCAGCATTAAGGTGGATTAGGAAGGGCTTCTTCTAGAATGGGGGAATTGAAGAAAGTCTTGGAAGTCAGTAGTTGGAGATGAGGAAAAAGAATATTCCAGGAATTGGGAATAGCTGATAAAAATGCTCGGTGACTGGAGATGAAATTCCTTGTATAAGACACAGCAAAGAAGTCAGTTTCACCAGATTCCAGAGTATGTGGAAGGGAATAAGAAGACTAGAAAGGTAGGAGTCAGGTTATAAAAGACTTTGAATGCCAAGAAAAAGATTTTATACTGGATCCTGCAGGTTGAAGTCACTTAATTTGGTTGCCTGGAGTTGAAGAGTTTTCATTGGAAATATCTGTGTTTTCGGAAGATTAATGTGACAGTTGATTGGAAGATGAACTATTATGGGGAGAGACTTGAGACAAGGAAACCAACCATATGGTTACTGTAATACTGTAGGCATGAAATGAAACAGGCCTTCACCATCATGATGACAGTATTAGAATAGAGAAGGAATGCACAAGAAAGATGTTGCAATTGTAGAAAGGAAAGGACTTGGAAGATTATTATATGTGGAAAGTGAGAATAAGGAGTTGAGTTGAGGACAATATACAGGTTGTGAGCATAGGCCACTGGGAGAATGGCTGGTGACCTACATAGTAATAGGGAATCATAGAAGCAGTAGGGCTGTGGGGAGAAAATTAATGAGTACAGATTTGGACATAATGATTTTAAGAAGTCTACAAGATGTCTACAATGCGATTTACCTAATAAGCAATTGGAGGTGTGTGACCGGAAGTCAGGAGAGAAGTTATTGCCAGAAAAGGAGATTTGAGAATCATCTGCGCATAGATAAAAATTCAATCCATAGGAGCTGATGAGATTACCAAATGAAATAGTATGGAGTGAAATGAGAAGATGGCCCAGGACAGAACCCTGAAGTGCCCCCACCTTTAGTGAGTGTAACCTGTACAAAGATCCAGGAGAAAGTGGTATCACAGAAATCTAGAAAGAAAAGGGTAATTCACAGTGCCAAAAATGTAGAGAAATCAAGAAGAAAGTAGCTGTGGCGATTAAGAAATCATTAGTAACTTTGGAGAAAGGAGTTTTGGTAAATAAGGTAAGAAGCAAGCCTTGGGAGATAAAATGAGAGGAATGAATAAAAATGAGAGGAAAGACAGAACCGTTATCATTTACAGATGATCTTCTCAAAGAGTTTAGCCTCCAAATATAAGAAAATAAATGGAATTATAGTTAGTGGATAAGGATGGATCAATAAGAGTTTTTTTCAGGATGGGGGAAATCATGTGCATATTTGTGGGCAGTATGGTTCCTGAGTCCAGTCCTGAATAACCAACAGCTTGCCTACTGCATACTTTCCAAAGGATATTCTATAGGCATCTCAAACTCAGCATATCCAAAATAGAGCTCATTATCTTTCTCAATAAAGTCACCCCTTCTCTAATCCACCCTCTTTCTATTGATGACAATACCATACTTACAGTAATCTATGTTTTCAACCTCTGTGTCATCCTTGACTTTTCCATCTTTTTAACTCCCCATATCAAATTTGCTGCCAAATATTAATAGATTTGTACCTGGAAGCTTCTATTGAACCAATTCACTTTTCTCTACTTAGATAACCACCATCCTAACTACAGCCATCATCTGGACTACTATGATTGTTAGCCTCTCCCTCACCTAAGTCATTTAGTTTTTCTAAGCTTTAGTCTTCTCTACTAATTTGGAGTTTGATAGTGCCTGTTTGGCCTGCAATTCAAATGATAGTAAGTGTTTAAAATGTTCAAAGATTGTGCAAAATACCAGGAATACAAAGATCAAAATCAAACATCCCTTAAAGAGATTACATTGCACACAGAGTTATACAATGTACACAGAAAAAGTAAGTAGTAGTAGTTAGCATCATCTGAAAAGTGAGAAGACAGTAATTGGTAGAGGGAACAGAAGAGACATCCTGTAGGAGGTAGCATCTGAGCTAATCAAAGTCTTGAATTAAGCAAAGATTCCTAAGGTGTGAAAGTGAGTAGATTATCATGAGAATGAAGTAAAATAATGTATATGACAGGGTTTTGTGTGTGTATGTGTGTCAAGCATAATATTTTACATAAATGTTACACACAATTATGAAATGTATGCAATGAACTTGGATCTATATAACATTATTATATAACATAGTTCTTACCATATAGAAACATGTAGTTTAAGATAGATGTGTCCTATGTGTATAGCACATATAAATGATAGGATTTATCTCTATATTAGTGCATTAAAAAGCCATCAAATATGTTATTAATTGTATGAATGATAAAGACATTTTAGTAGGGAAGGAGTAATAAAAAAGTACCTAATGAGATAGAGATCAGGAAAAGAAACTCTGGAAAGTCTATGCCAAAACTGGGTAGTAGTTCAACATGGTGGTGGGGTTAATATCTTCAGCAATTTTTATTCAATTTACTTGGCAATTAGGGGTCATTGAACATTTATTTGAAGCCTAGAAGTGGATGATTCTTCTTTCTGTCTTCAAGAATGAAGTGTAGGGGTAGGGATGCGTAATGGCAAGCATGTAGTATCTGCTCCTTGTTTTAGCTTAATCAAGTGCCTTTGAACTTCACCTCTGATTGTATCAAGTCTTTGTTGGAGATAGTATACATTATATTGCCCTTAATAGGCCTAAAGGAGTTTGGAGCCATTCGTTGTCCTTAATAGGCCTAAGGGCATCACATGGAACCAACATTTACCAAAAGAGCAGAACAGGAGGGGTAGAAAAGGAAGGAACAGAGCAGATAAAAGCTTGAGCATGATCTGGGAACAGAGCTAAGAGAGAGAATGTTTGTGATGTTGGCATTCTGTTGTTCTGTCTATTATTCTGTGTTACTGCTACTTTGTCAGAGAGAAGCGTTTTGTCTGTTGATTTGTGTTAGTGCTGCTTAGTCAGAAGTACTCTGCTGATTTGTGTTGATTTCTCAGACAGAAAGTGAATTAAGATGATAGTGCCAGAAATATGTGTAAATATTGTTGTAGCCCTATTGAGCTTTGTTTTTCCTAGAAACAGAAACTGTGAAGAGCTTGGGGTGGAGCAGTCCCAGTGAGCTGCTATACAGAATAGGAGTAGAGAGCTGCTTATCTGTGAATCCAGGCCACAGATGGGTATATCCAGGTCACGGCTGGGTGAATCCAGGCAAGAGTTGGGAGCATGGAAGAGGAGCCATGGGATTTAGAAGTCAGCCTCAAGTTAAAATGAAAGGAGACCTGACTTGAGTACTCAGTGCTAAGTAATGATATTGTAACTTACTCTGACCTAAGGGTGGATGATCTTTGTACTTTCCATTACCCCTTAAGGATTATTGGCTTAAAGATGTTTGGAAGCCAGCCTGGAGTCAAGATGAAAGAAGACTTTAGGTAGGTACTTTATCTTGATTGAGGAGATTGTGACTTACTGAATGATATATTTTGTTTAAGACTATGTGGCCACCTTAGTAATAAGTTATTATGTTATATTGTTGTGAATGTTATGCTTTTGTTTCTTGAATGTTTTGCTTTAATTTATTGTTGAATCAATAGAGAGTTCACTATACTATGTGATTAGATCTTTAAAGTTATTCAGAGCAGCAGTACTCAGGAGAGCTGCTTCTGATTGATTTTACAGGATGGGAAGATGCTATGGAGATCTCAGGAGAAATTTATTCATGGGGCAGATAATGAAGGTCTATTTGAGAAGAAAGAGGAAAATCCAGGACAGAGTACAAAAGAATAAGCAGCTGGCCTGAGTGACAAGTGAAGGATAGAAACTTCAAACCAAAGGAAAAGTGGTTGAAGGCAAACATTTGTTTTTGAATAAATGGGAAGGTTAACATTAAAAATGTCTGAGAGTTTGGAAAAGTAGACAGGATTAGAAGTGTAGAGGGTGATGTGTGTTTTGGGAGAAAAGGCTAATGATAATAGTTCTTTTTATTGTTTTTTTTCCTCTGGACATTAAGAGGTTTGAGGCATCATCAACAGGGCAAGTTTAGGACAACAACTATGAGTCACACTGACATTTGGCAAGTTCTAAGCACACATCTGTCATTAATTTGCTACCAGTGTGTAATGGAGAGTAAAGAGAAAGCAACAATATGGTCTTTCACAAATGTTCCAGAAGTGAGCAGATATCAGGGGTGAATTCCCACCTACATGGCAGAGCAGCTGAAAAAAATAGTGAAGATTTTCAAAGGAGTTAAGGAGCTCCTTTAGACAGTTTTGCAAACATATATGTATGTATGTATGTATGTATGTATGTATATATATATATATATATATATATATATGCTCTAAGTTATATAAAAGATATGTGATTTCATCAGCAAAAGGTTAGGGGGGTGTTCTCTCTCTAGGAACTTTCTCCATTGAGGCAGATAGATAAGGTCTAATGAATTCTCTGCAGTATGCGAGGATTAAGTATGCTTACTCACAGCCACATATATAGTAATAGCAATAGTAATAATAATAACTATTATTATTATTATTTGGCCAAAGGCTAAGATATATAGTACTTATTATGTGTCAGGTACTGTGCTAAGTACTTTATAATCGTTATTTCAATTGACTGTCACAACAACCCTGATAGGTAAATGCTATTATTACCCCTATTTAACCCATGAGGAAACTGAGGCAAACAGAGATTGTGACTTGTCCATGGTCATACAGTTAGTGTCTGAGATTGAATTTGAACCCAGGTCTTCCTTTCTCCAAGGCCAGCATGCTATCCACTGAACCACTTAGCTGCCCAGTAAATATCAGAGATGGATTTGTAACCAGGACCTTCTGCCCCGAAGTCAAGAAATATGTCATATGTCTATTCTATACCATTTCTGGTCAAGAAACACAAGTGAAGAAAGACTTGATACTTGTATAAGTCTTCATATAGAAATGAGATTAGACTACTAAATATTATGTTGTTTGCCATAATCCCAAAACACGTTTTCTAGGTCTTTGCTCTCCCCAACTCTCAACCCCGACTGTTGTGAATTCTTTCTTGCTTTATAGGACTTCTGCTGCTTTGATGTCATTACAAGACAATTTCATGGGGGGGGGGGGGATTACCTATCACATATTTTCAAAACAACTAGCTCACCATTGTTGTTTTTCAGCTTCTTAACAAGTAAAAAAGACATTGGAGAAATATATCACATACCTATTTTTCCCCTTTGGCTCTGTAATAAGACTTTATATGCAGATTTTGTGGCTACATTCTAGCTGCACCCAAAGAGAAAGGCAAGAATGCCACTAGATGAGTATAATGAGAATAGATTACTGGAGACTTGCTTCATTTCTCATTCTTATTACAATCTTTGTCAGAATAAGAATGGATTCTTGTTATTCTATTTCCTGCTTTCTTGGTAAGAAGTAAGAGTTAGAAACACTCTTACTTATTTTACTACTGAATATACTACTACTGATATTTGTTCTCAAGCATTTCAAAGAAAACATTAGCATGATTTCTCCACTAAAGTCCTCCACAGATCCTTCAGTAAAGCTTCCACCCGATCCTGTGTGTTTGAAAACTGCCAACAGAGCCAAAAATCCTAGTGGGTTCTAGCTGTGTATCTGTCCAGCCCCATAACTGGCAAAATCCTTCTTGAGTGGGGGCAAGTGAGATGCAAGCTTAGCTGATATTCACATAATCAGTACCAGGAAGGTTCTGACCATAATTTTCATAGCTCCATTTCCAATTCTGGTTCATAATGCATGTGGGCACTAGAGCAGCATAGAACCATCAGAGTGGGCCCCAAAATGGGTCACAAAAGCACTAGAATTACATGAGCTGAGGAAGTATAGAGCTGGAAACATAAAGGAGACCACTTTCCACAGTGCTGGGGTCTGTCTTGCTCAGCAAGAAATTCAAGATATTCTTATGATCTGACAAGTTGAACATACTCATGATAGAGCTGTTTTTAATTAGGCTTTATTTTAAAAATATGAATATAGAAGTTATTTATCCAACAGAAATACAGATTTAAACCTGGAAGTGACCTGAGATGACACTGAGTTCAAATATCTTATTTTATTCTTTATTTTTATTTACTTATTTTTTTTCTATACTGTGTGGTCCTAATCTAGGAAGTGTGTGCTCTGTGTTTGTTTCCCCAGGAATGAGTCTCTTCCCATAGAGTCACTGCTTCCAAAAATGATGATGAAACAACCCAGCTGCCATGAGAAGTAGTTGTACTGCTACATGAGGATTACTATGGTGGTGTAATAGAGAGAGCAAGGGCCCTGGGCTTAAATCTCCACCCTGACATCCCTAGCTTGTAAATCTAAGAGCAAGCAGCTCTGCCTTTCTTTGTCTGTAAAGGGGAATTACATTATTCCATATTTAAGGATTGTTTTAAGGGATACACTTTTGAAAACTTGTGAGTTGTTATTACTTTTTAGAAAAGGAAGAGACAGGAAATGGTATTTAGCAGCTCCCCACTGGAAGGTATTGAGGCAGCATGGGGAACTAACCGGTACAATAGGAGAATCCTATGATTCTAAGTATCTTATTTTATTGATGTAGAAAGTGACGCCTATGTAACCTATGTAAGCTTACATAGAAAATAAGTGACAGAAGCAGGATTTGAACCTGTGTCCATCCATTAACTCTTAATCCAGCATCTTTTCCATTGGATCATGCCACGTATCCTAGGACTGTAAGAGCTCACAATTACTCTGCATGATTTCCTTGGCCTCTAAGCTGCTGAAATCCTAGGGATGTGATAGCCTGTGCAACAGCTTGCTCTATATATGGGGATTCTTACTTGATTTAAGAAACCCACCTCTTCATGTGGAGAGAGAGAGGGAGAGAAAGAGAGAGAGAAAGAAAGAGAAAGTGTGTGTGTGTGTGTGTGTGTGTGTGTGTGTGTGTGTGTGTGTGTGTATGTGTGTGTGTGTGTTCAGGGCAACTGAATAGGCATTCTAGGCTAGGAATCACATACAGAGGGAACTTGGCTCAAGCTGAACTGGAAACAGAGTTTTTGCTCCATAGTTTTTCCTTCACATCTCAGACTTGTTTCCTGGCTTAAATAATATGTGCTAGCCAGGGAAGCTGTTAAGCCTCTCAGCTTGTAGACATTCCCACAGTAGGAATTCCTTTCTTTCTCTCAGCTGTACCCTGATTTCCTGCAATCTATAAACAGCAATGGACTGTTTTAGGGAGACCAGACCAGCTAAATACAAGGAAGTTCATCACCAAAGTTTGGCCACTAAGTGATGGCTATTTTCAGACAAAATAACCCATGAAGGACATCAAATAATAGAGTGGTTATCATCATTGTGGGAAGGACTACCCACTCCCTGATAAAATTTGGATCCTTTTAGGTAACACCTTAGATAGAGTGCTAGGCCTAGAGTAAGGAAGACTCATCTTCCTGAATTCAGATCTGGTTTCTGATACTAGCTGTGTGTCCTGGGCATGTCGCTTAGCCTTGTTTGCTTCAGTTTCCTCATCTGTAAAATGATCTGGAGAAAGAAATGGCAAACCACTCCAGGATATTAGCTGAGAAAATCCCAAATGGGGTCACAAAGAGTTGGACATGACTAAAAACTACTGAACAACAACAACAATGAAAATGTGTGGGTAGGGTGGGCATGGAGGGAATCAGAAAAGGCTTCATGTAGGGAGTGGTATGTAAGCTTTAACTTTGAACTTTGAAGAGAACTAGGAATTAAAAGAGCCCTAAGTAGGGCCAGAGTCTTTTCTAAAGGCTGGAGATAGCCATGGAAAGTCACATAGGAGGAAAGAGAGATGGAATGGTGTGTCTGAGGAAGAACAAGTAGGCCAGTTTGAATGATAATTCTATACATACACCAGTGGCATCAGTGATTTAAACAATAAGTCTAAATGAAGCATGGTAGTTTAAGTCAAACAGCAAAACAATGAATATAAATATAAGATTCAGATTTCCACTAAATCAAATTATCAATTCTAATATTAAAATAGTGCATCTGATCAGTCACCTTATTTACAAATCAAATCATTTGACAGACCACAAGTGAAAAGTTTTCAACTGGCTGTCTTGGCACTACTTCAAGAGTTTTTATGAGCCACAATATAGATTAAGATGAGCAATAATCTAGGGGTTATAAGAGACAACTAAATCAGATATACAAAATATCAATGCCTATATGAAAATTTCTCACAAATCCTTAGAGGGATATGTGTGTGCATGTGTGTGTGTGTGTGTGTGTGTGTGTGTGTGTGTATGTGCACATGAGTATACAGAAATTTTTCTTCTTTTTTAAAAAAGAAAACAAAGTCCAATGCATTTTTTCTTTTTTATTAATGATAATTTTCAGAGATGTAGGTGTTAACCTACTGTATACACTTCTATCTGATATGATTCTATATTTGAAATAGTAAATGACTGAGTGTTTTTACTCCTACTAAATAATATGGGGAAAATAAGAGAAAATAGGATACTGATGAAAATGACTATGAGGTTTTTGGCTTTATTTTTTTTTTCTTTTTGGGGGAGGGGGCTGTCCAATGACATCAAGGATCCATCTTCATCCATTATCATCCTCAACCAAATATTCAGTTAAGAGATTTGGAAAGATTCCTGTTTCCTTTTCTTTTGATTGAAGAAATCACTTGTCATGCAGAAGACAGGAAGATAAGGCAGATAAAATAAGCTGAGAAGACTCAAAAGAGTTGTGTAAATGTACAGACACAAATGCCCTGTGCTCATCTCTAGCTCCTTCTCATGAGCTCAAAAGCCTGTAAATTTTAAAGGTCACTAACTTGCCCCCCAGTGTTTGTAACTAAAGATCATTCTCAGTTTTAATGTACCTGAAAGTGCCTTGATTTTTATTATTTCCCCCATTTTATAACTAAACTCTTCTTTCAGGGCATAATTAATAGAGGATCTTGAAAAAGGAACAAATAATACAGTCAGAATGAAAAATTGCTCCTAACTTCTCTGGGGATGTTTAGAAATGCAAAGCTATCTATTTTTAAAGAGTAACATATTCCACTCCCCATTTATCACATTGATCTGTCCAATTCAAATGTAACAGTATGCTAGCAATCATGTTACATTTGGGCCACTTGAATCTGAAAATGAGACATTCTTTTATATCTCTTACCCATTGCCAATTAATTCCATTGCAGGTAGCTACTGTGAATATGAATTGCAGGATCTGTCCAAAGACTAAATCAACTTGCAAAAGCAGCAGATGGGCAACTATTCAAAATAATTTCATGTAGTCTGGCATATTTTCAAATGCAATACACTTGAATGTATGGGAGCTGACATTTTAGAATATTCCAGTCTCAGAAAGCCAATTGACAACATGGAAAGATCGAGATTCACTTATCATTGTAAGATACTTCTAATAGAGATCAACATTCAAAACCTTCAAATTTGGGGGATGATAAAAGCTTTGGGTATCAAACTTAAGTACTGCTGGAACAAACTTCTACATATGAAAATCCTGGCAGGCCACGCTAATACTAAGTCTGATCTCAATTCTTTAGGATCATATGCCCCCTTGCCCCACCTTTCTTCAATTATGCAATTTCTAAAACTAGTTTCAGTTGAAGATCAAAATGAAGCTAAATTCTCCTACTCTTTTCTTCAATGGCAAAATGAATTACTTTGTTCAGGTCATGCCATTTTGTTTCCATTCATCTTCAAAATGAAAGTGTAATCATTCAATAACCATTGCTTTAGCTCCTACTTTGTATAGAAATTTGAATTTGGCTGTGGGTAAGATATAAAAGTTAGGAAAGACATAAGGCTTCTCTATTCTCATAGAATTTACAGACCAGTAAGGGACAAAGATATAAACACAGAAAACTATATAATCAGTTAACTCAATCAATAATGCAATTATGATACATTAGTTTTTTTTTGTTTTTTTTTTTTTTTTAAAAGCAATTGGGGTTAAGTAACTTGCTCAAGGTTACACAGCTAGTCATTTGATTTATGCGTGGGTGCTCATTTTCTGAGGCCGGATCTGATCTCGGGTCATCCAAACTCCGAGGCCGGCGCTCTTACTCACTGCCCCACCTAGCCGCCCCTTTAGGGCAATTGGGGTTAAGTAACTTGCCCAAGGTTACACGGCTAGGTTTTTGTTTGTGCGGATTAGGTGTCGGAGGCCGGCTCCGAACTCAGGTCCTTCTGATTCCAGGGCCGGCGCTCTATTCACTGCGCCACCTAGCCGCCCCGATACATTAGGTTTTTTTAAACACGTAAGTACTATATTGTTTTATGATATGCACATCAAATTCATTATATTGTGCATCACATATGGGTTATATTTAAATAATAATAATAGATCATATTTATCTTTCATTTTACACTTTATAGAGGACTTTCCTCTTATCAATGGACTAGCTTAACAGTAAAATTATTGCCTTCATTTTATAGATGAGCAAAATGAACAATCTTTGAGATCAAATGAGTTCCCAAGGTCAAAATGTCAGTTATAAACATAGCCAGGGATGGATCCAAGAATAAAGTCATTTACTGTTTGTTCTGTCAAATGATAGAAAAACATGGTACCACTTCAATTAATAATAATAATATCTAGCAATTGTACTACATGTTAAGTTCAAAGTACATTATTTGCAAAGTTATTGCCTTATTTTATCTATAAAACAACCCTGGGAGACAGGTGCTATAATTATGTTCATTTTATAGATTAGAAAGTTGGGGCAGGAAGAGGGTAAATGACTTGCCTAGATTCATACAGGTAGTAAATGTCAACATCTGCATATGAACTCAGGTCTTTAGGATTCTACATCCTGTAATATAACTACTCTGCTACATAGTTACCTTTATCAAAAGCTCCACTAATTAAATTTGCACTCAGGTGTTTTGTGTGAAGACCATTTCTTTTTATTCTACAGTCCCACAGTAAATTGCTCAGTGACAACTGGTGTATTGTGTTGAGTTCTGACTGCTACATTTTAGTAAGGACATTAAATATTGATAAATTAGAGTATCCAAGGGAGGATAGTCAGGATAACAGATACTAAAGTTTGTCATGATAAGTTAGGTAAAAGGACTTTGGAGTATTTAACCTAAAAAAGAGATGACTGATCAAGGACATGATAGCAACTTTAAAGTATTCAAAGATTTGTCACTTGGAAGAGAAATTAGACTTGTTCTTTTTGACTTGATTGGTTAAAACTGGGCAACATGGGTAGATGTTACAGAGGAAAATTTAGACAACTAGTTGATCACTGACTTTGGGAACAGTTTGTTGTATATCGAGAAGACAATATAGATTTTTCTAATGTACTGATCTGTCTCTGGTCTCAAGAGAAGAGACAATGAAGACTTTGTCTTTTAATTATCCTTCCATAAGAAATTAAGTATAGGAAGTGTTTTGTACAGCAGTCCTCTAGTATAGGAGAATCCCACCTAGGAGGACATAGGCTTTGCATAAGCACAGCTGTCAGTACGTTAAGTCCTTGTCCTTGTCCTGCTCCATAGTCCATGTCTAATGAGAGATCAGGGGCCAGATAGAGTCAAGGAAAACAACCCCTTAATGAACTGAAAAGGTGAGAATAACATGTAAAACAATGGAAATCATTTCAAAGCAAAGTTTTATGATAAGCAATGGGGCGGGGGGAAAGGGGGTAAGGAGAGAGGAAGAAGTGGACCTGATTTATAACTCAAATAAACTCTCTAACATAGAGTATAACTTACATAAAAGTAATACTTTTCTGGGAACCCATTCAGCAGGAAGAAGGTAGTCCAATACGAATACATGCTCTTGCTAGAAGGGAAGGTGTGCTCCAAAGTACCCTGCTGACAGTGGGGTTCTTATACACAGATTTTGGGTGAACCCCCTAGTGATGGACGATTTTCCTATCAGAGGTCAGGGCAAAAAATATTACTTATGGGATGTGTCATCAGGGAGAAAAACAAGCTAGTGGTAGATAAAATAGTATTTGGGGGACAGAGCTGTACTAACTTATATTATCATCAGTCTTTTCTAGGACAACTAGGTAACACAGTAGATAAAGCACTAGTGCAGAAGCCAGCGGGACCTGAGTTCAAATTTGACGTCAGACACTTGACAGTACCTGTATGACCCTGGGAAAATTATGTAACCCTGATTGCCTTCACTCAAAAAAAAAAAAACCACCCAGCATTTTTTCATCAGTATATTCTTCAGAAATCTATAAGCTTACAGTCTCTCTTTAAGGGAGACTGTCATGTGGTCTCACGACCGCCAGACCTAATATTATAACAGTAAGACAAAACATGAAGGTGAGGCACTACCACAAACACTGAAATGGATGCTTATTCTAAAATGCCTTATTACAGTCAAGAAAGAGAAACTACTGTATTCCATCTCTTGGCCACTACAGTTCTCCAGAAGTCTTTGATAAAAGCTAGATGAATAACTAATGCCTATATCATGGAGAAGATGTCTACTTGTATATGACAAACTAAATGGCCTATGAAATCTCACATTGAGATCCTGTAATTGTTATTCTTTGACTAGAATGGGGCTCTGAAAAATACTAACAGGGAAATAGAATTAGCAGAATCAATAATTAGGAATGGTATAGGCAAAAGAGCACTTGGATTTAGAATCAGAAGGTTTAAATGCTCTTTGGATGAAGGTGAGTGACATTGGACAAAAATGTGAATTCACATTGTTTGAAAGATTTGGATGCATCCTTTAGAACTTTTATAAAACCTATTAACTAGTTTTGAACTGAGGATTTTAGCATCTGCCAGTTCAGGGTGGAAATTTTCAAACCAATCTCCGAGAAGGAATGGGGGGAAAGGGTACTTGGTCTTTACCTTAGTCTTAGTCTGTCACCTCTCCTCTCACCTAACTTTACCAGAGGAAAATTTTGTGAATGATGAAGAATCTAAACTTCCCATACTAGGAGTATCCTTGGAACAGGTCATGAGATGATCTGTTAGTAGGTGAAGACAAATTGAGAACAACGGGGAAAAGAAGATTTGAGGTCCTAGGAGCCTAGGAGGAAAGCTGCACCATACCTAAGGAAACATCTTGAAAATTCCAGCAAAAGGACTTCTAGGACTCATTCATTATGCCATGGTCACATGTGCTGTAAGCCTCCTCAGTTCACTTTCCCTTGCACTCTCTATTTACTTGTGGGAGAGAGTATCCTACACTGTTAGCTGGGTCTTTATTTTGTATCAAATATATCATCACAGTAAACAAACACTTCCAAAAACTCATTGTTGGACTGACTAATCATAATAATAACTGCTAGCATTCAGATAGTGCTTTAAGGTTTACAGAGTGCTTTACAAATATCTCATTTCATCCTTACTATAAGCCTCAGAGTAAGTTGTTATTAATTTTATAAGAGAAAACTGAGGCAAATGATGTTAAGTTACTTGCCCATGGTCACATAGTGCACAAGAGTCTAAGGTCAAGTCTGAATTTAGGTCTTCCTGTCTCCAAGTCCACGAGCCACTATTCCCTATCCAGTTTTGCTAAGGTACCACCAAGGACAATCTATAATATGAATCCCTAACTCTGTAATAATGATGCTGTCAATTGGTCTGTATTTAAAAAGTCATCAGGGCATTTTTAATACCCAGGATAGAGGTGTAAGCATTGAAGCACTAGATAGAAAAAAAAATCAGATGAAGTACAGTTGTTTTGAAGATAATTTTATAGAGCATCTTCAAAGCAGGGCATAATTAAGTTACTCTGTCATGCAAAATGATGGAGGCTTAACTAAGTAACAGCTGGCTACCTCAATGACTGTTCAACTGTGGGGCAGCCTTTGGCAAGGAAAGCTGTGCAAACACAGCCCATGTATAATGCTAATAGGCCCAATGTAATGACTAAGGAAATCACTAAAACAGAATGACAGAGAGAAAAACAAACAATCAAACAAGTCCCTTTAGCCCTCAGCTTGCATTTCAATTGGCATTTATGTGGGGAAATGTTTAAAGTAAGTACCAGAGTCCTATTCCCATATTCAAATGTGCTTCATATGTCCAGAGAAATTTAAGGCATGTCATCACTGGGTAATGAGCCCATTTCCAAGAACTCTTTCCATTTTTTTTTTTGTTAATGTAACTACTGCTAAGCAGTCACGCTCAGTCCCAGTCCGTACAAGAAGCCAGATTCATCGTGTTTATTTCTTAAACATTAGCACTGCTCTGAAAGGCATTCTTACAAATGCCTTATTTTTCCTTTCTGTCTCCAGTTATGGAACTTCAAGGAGTTAATCAATCAGATTAATTTATAACACCATAAGTTGGAATGGCCTAGTAGCTTTTTCAAAACTAAGTAATTATTTTAAAATATTAAATAAATATTCACCCCCTCCAGCCTTGGAGCAGGCTGCATATACATGGGAACATTGTCAAATAGAACCACAGTATTACCGACTTAGAGCTAGCTATTGCCCTATATCTCTCCTGCCTTTTGTGACTAACCTCCTTGAGAAGACTATATACAATAGGAATTTCTCCTTCCTGTCTTCTCACTCTCTTCTAACCAAAACTGATTTCTTATTTGCTAAACCTACTAGTCCATTTTTATTCCTTATCCTTCTTGACCTCTTGGCAGCCTTTGACACTATTAGTCACCTTCTTCTCCTGGATACTCTCAAATTTTCAAAATATTGCTGTCTCCTAGTCTTCCTCCTACCTATTTGCCAATTCCTTCAAAGGCTACTTTGCTGCATCTTCATCCAAGTCATGACTACTGACCAAGGTGGTCCTTGAAGGCCCTGTCCTGGGTCCTCTTTTCTTCTTCTATTCTATTTCACCTAGTGATTTCATCTCCTATAGATTCAAGTATTATCATTTTGTAGGTGTTGGGGTTGTCCAACCCTAATATCTGTCCTGACTTTCAACCTTACATTTCCAACTACTGATGAGGATTCTCAAACTGTATGTCTTATAGACAACTTAAATGCAATGTGTCTAAAAATGAATTCATCATCTTTCCTTGCCCTCCCAACTTTCCCTTCTTCTTAACTTTTCTACTACTTTTAAGGGGAATACCACTGGCTCAGTGACCTAGGCACCCAATATGAATATTATCTTCAACTCCTCATTCTCTCTCACCCCCCCACATCCAATATTTTTTTCTAGATTTTAAAAATCAAATGTATTTATTTTTAATTTTCAACATTCACTTTTATAAGATTTTGAGTTCTAAATTTTCCCCTCTCCTTCCTCTTTCCCCTCCCCAAGATAGAATGCAATGTGATATAGGCTGTTCATGTACAATCATAAAAACATATTTCCACATTAGTCATGTTGTGAAAGAAGAATCAGAACAAAAGGGAAAACCATAAGAAAAAAAAAGATCTTAATTCAGACTCCATAGTTATTTCTCTGGTGTGGATAGCATTTTCTATCACGAAACTTTTGGATTTCTCTTTGATCATTGCCTTGCTGAGAAAAACTAAGTCTATCAAAGTTGGTCATAGCATGATGTTGCTGTTACTGTGTACAATGTCCTCCTGGTTCTGCTCCCTTCATTCAGCATCAATTCATGTTAAGTCTTTCTAGTTCTTTTTTTTTTCTAAAATCTGCCTGCTCATCATTTCTTAGGGAATGATAGTATTACATTACATTCACATACCACAACTTGTTCAGCATTCCCCAACTGATGTGCATCCCCACATCCCCTCAATTTCCAAATATTTGCAACCACAAAAAGATGTGATATAAATATTTTTGTAAATGTGAATTCTTTTCCCTTTTTATGATCTCTTTGGAATATAGACCTAGTAGCCCCATATCCAATCTTTTTTTTTTAATCCTCTCAATTTTACTTTGGATATATCTCACATTAACCTTCATCTCTATTCTGATAATAGCATCACTACGGTGCAGGTTTTCATCAATCTGTATCTGGATTATTATTACAATAGCTTCCTGGTAGATCGCCCTGTCTCTAATCTCTCCCTACTCTAATCCATCCTCCACAAATGACCAACATAGATCTGATCATATCACCAGCATTCCATTGAATAAACTCTAGTAGCTTCCTATTAATCCAGGATCAAATATAAAATCCTCTGTGTTTTTTTATTTGTTTCATAGCCTAGTGTCCCTTTCTCCTACCTTTCCAGTCTTTTTATATCTTATTCTTCATATACTCTGCAATCCAGTGACACCTGTCTTTCTTACTCTTCTTTATACATGATACTTCATTAAATTGTTTTTCCCCAGTGGATATCCCCCTGCCTGTAATACTCTCCCTCCTTATCACCAAAACTCCTAGGTCCCCTACTTTACCTGACATTCCACCTTCTTCCAGCAAACTTCCCAATCCTTCTCAATCATAGTGCCTTCTCTCTCATAGTCCCAAATTTATCCTGTATTATTTTGTTTGTCCACAGCTGTTTTGACTTTTGTCTCTCCAACTAGTCTTCAAGCTCCTTGAGAACAGGACTATTTTTTGCCTTCCCATCTCCAGCACTTAACACAATGCTTGGAATTTAGTAGGTATTTAATTAATGTCAGCTGATTAACTAAAAGAACTTCAAAGGTTAGTAAGTCCTACCCACCCCACCCAATTTTATGAGGACATTGAAGCAAAACAAGCTAAATAAATTGTCCAGGATCACACATCTACAAGTGTTTATATGAATCTCAAACATATACAATTTAGAATTCTGTGGAGATTCAATTCATATAGCCCAGAAGATAAAAACACAGGTGGAAGTGTTTAGCAAATCATATATAGATCTGAAGTCTTTATGTAAGGCTAGTGGCACAGAAGGGTTGGAGAAGCTGTTGAAGCCCATCTCACTCACAAAGCTTGTTTAGCTAGTGTAGACACTTTCCCTTTCAATTTTTTTCAAACCTAATCTATAATTCAGGTCAATTAGTAAACTGAAGGGATTTGATTCTAACCCAGTACTTCAAAATGGAGATTATTACACAACATCCAGGCTATCTAGTTCCAGCTCTACAGGCAACTGGCTTGATAGACCAGCTGGGTCCTCCTAGGGGATGTCATTGACTACAAACATTTCTAACAAATATTCAATGATCCAGCCTTGAATAAGCATTTCCTTCATACAACATTAATGGAGGACTGTTGTGGACAGAGTTGTTTTGTATTTTTTCCTACTTTTTGGTTATTACTTTTTTTCCTTTCCTCTTAAAATACCACATTTTCCAGGGCACAATTATCAGAAACCAAAACAAAGTAAATGTCAGTAACTGCTATGTCTAGATAGGGTCTTCAAGACCATATGGTCAAATCTCCTAATATATGGATTCATTCTAAACCATCTCGGTTTCTACAACTGGCTAGAAATTTTTCCTCCTCCATCTTCTATACTGGTGAAATAATTGTTATCCATGAAAAAACTACTTGAGAATTCAAAAGTTCATTGTTCTCAAAAAAAAAAAAAAACCAACCTATGGAAACAAACTTTCTTGGAAGGGAAAAGATATATCTTAGGGATCTAGTTTACCCTATAGAATATTTTTGTCACAAGCATTTTCTTTGTTTGGACAGAATTTATAGCTAACATGTATAGGGAATTTTAAGTTTTATAAAGTGTTTTCCTCAAAGCATCACTATTTTCATCATACTCTAAAAGCCCTAGGTTAATTCTCTAACTCTAAGCCAAATTCATATTATAGTACTTTATGGGGCTTCTCAATATGAAACTTAAGCAAGTCCTATTATTCATGCCCCATGCATGAGCGGGTATTTAGAATTTTGTTATAACCACATCTACAAACTATAATACCTATTGTTACTTGACATTGAACCACTCACTAATTGATAATGGCCTTCATCGAGATGTTTTTAAGGACTACAGAAATTTATTTTTAGAAATATACATGTGTGTGTGGGGAAGTTATACAAAATTTAATGACTAACATAAAATTTTACACTGGAAGAGGTATTGTGGCAGAGCTGTGCACTGCAAGTCAGGAGACTATTACTATATGTAGTTCTAAATGATTCTTTTTGTTTTTTTGTCTCCCTTGATTTATCTGCAAAGTTGAGGTAATTATATATGAAGCAACATGAAAAAAGAAATCTGGGGGAAAAGAACATAAATTATAACCAAGATTGTGGAAATTTGCACAACAAAATCCAATTAAATACACACAAAGAACTTCAAAAAGAGAAACAAAATACAGTTATTATTATCTTTTTAAAGTTACTATGCCTGTTTTTGTTTTGCTGTGTGCTTTACTTTAAAAGTAGTAAATAATAATTTATTATTTTATTATTATTATTGGTCATAACAATAATAGCTAACATTTATATAATGCCTACTACATGACAGGTCCAATGTTAAGCACTCTTCAAAAATTAGCTCATTTAACCCTCACAATAACACTAGGAGGTAGATGTTGTTATTATTCCCATTTTATAGTTGAGAAAACTGAGGCAGGCCAATTAAGTGACTTGTTCAAGCTCACAAAGCTAATCAGTATCTGAGACTAAATTTGAACTCAGATCTTCTTGACTCCCAAGTCCACAGCTTTCTCCCCAAGCCACCTAGCAGTTTTTATAGCAGTATTGTGTTTCCATTCATTTTCTTGTTATCAATAAATTTGAAACTTTGTTCTTGTTTGTGAAAGTTAAATTTAAGTTGATTTTGAAGAAATTAAAATAAAGTGGGGCTAGTGCAGTCACTCTATCTTATATGGTTTGTATGAATATCAAGTGTATTAAGAGTAGAAAATACTTTGGAAAATTTTTAAAAAGAATAGATCATTAGAAGAAACTAAGATCCTAAATTCTAACTTCAGTGGTCCAGTGTACATATAATTAATCATTGATCTGGATATTTCAACAGTAAGATTGTTATATAACAGATCCATTCACCTAGTTACACTATTGTAATCAGAGCATAGACAATAAAATTGGTTTGGGAATAAGAGTGATAATTAAAGTCACACTTCCAATGTGCACTATTAATTTATGTCTCCAATATATTCCTTGGCTTTCTCCATGCCTTATAAACTACAGTTTATAATATAGCTGGGCAATGACAACTGCAAAGTAAAACTCAAATCTATTCATGTATAAACATTTTCATCTGAATTAATAGTTATTCATTCTTTACTAAACTCTGTTGCTTTTCCTATATGAGGAAATTCATACTTGAGGACAAAAATCTTTCTGAGGTGTACATGGTTTGAAGAAATTCCCAAAGATCACTGATTATATATGCCATCTAGAATTCTTTCTTTGGCAAGGCAAAGAATAAAGCTCAATTCTAGTGAACTTATTCTGGAAGGGTTAATAGGCAATAGTACAGAACACCTTTATAACGTTCCTTAAGAATGAAGCAAATTTAAATTTTCTTTTCTTTTTTTGGTGTTTCTTTTTAATCATTTTTATTTTTTTATTATTCTTATTTTTAATGTTTATTTTTAGTTTACAAATTCATTTCCACAAGATTTTGAGTTACAAATTTTCTTCGCATTTTCCCCATACCCATCGCCCCAGAAGAGCGAAACTACTGAATACCCCCTCCCCCAATCTGCTCTCTCCTATATCTTCCCCCATTCCTCTTCCAACTGTCCAGTAGGGCAAGATGGATCCCCATAGCTCAGTGCCTGTATACCTTATTTCCCAGGGCATGTAAAAAATAATAATAATTTTTTAAACATTAGATTTTAAAACTTTGAATTCCAGATTCTTTCCCTTCCTCCCTCATCACCCACCCTTATTGGGAAGATAAGCAGTTCAATATAGGTTGTACATGTGTAGAAAGTCACACAAAATATTCCCACAGTGGATATATTGTGAAAGACTGACTACATTTCCCTCCATCCTATCCTGCCCCTCATTCCCATATTTGTTCTATTTTCTGCTTTGACCCTTTCCCTATCCAAAGTGTGTGGTTCTAACTATTCTCCCCCCAATCTTCCCTCCCTTCTATCACCACCCCCTCTTATCCCTTTCCCCCCTACTTTCCTGTAGGGTAAGATATCCAATTTAGTGTGTATGTTATTCCCTCCTTAAGCCAAATTAAATGAGAGTAAGGTTGACCCATTCCCTTTTGCCTTCCTGTTCTTCCCCTCCATCGTAACAGTTTTCCCTTGCATCTTTTATATAATTTACCCTATTCTGTCTCTCCCTATCTCCACTCATTATATTCCTCTCTCACCTCTTAATTTTATTTTCTAAATATCATCCCTTCCTAATCAATTGCTCCTGTGCCCTCTGTCTATGTATACCTGTACACATATATACAACCATTCACTTATGTATTCATACATACATATACATTCCTATATAAATGTGTATGTATGCATGTATATATGTGTATATATATATACATATATGTATATATGTGTTTATGTGTATGTGTGTGTATATATATACATATATAGTTGAAGGGAATGTACATTCCCTTCAACTATCCTCATACTGAGAAAAGTTTCATAAGTTACAATTATTGTTTTTCCATGCAGGAATGTAAATAGTTCAAATTTGATAAATTCCTTATGATTTCTTTTCCCTATTTACTTTCTCATGCTTCTCTTGCTTCTTATATTTTAATGTCAAATTTTCTATTCAACTCTGTTTTTTTCATCAAGAATACTTGAAAGTCCTCTATTTCACTGAATGACCATATTTTCCCCTGAAACATTATACTCAGTTTTGCTGGGTAGGTGATTCTTAGTTTTAATCCTAGCTTCTTTGACCTCTGGAATATCATATTCCAAGCCCTTCAAGCCCTTAATGCAGAAGCTTCTAGATCTTGTGCTATCCTAATTGTGTTTCCACAATATTCAAATTGCTTCTTCTTGGCTGCTTATAATATTTTCTCCTTGGTCTGGGATCTCTGGAACCTGGCTATAATATTCCTAGGAATTTTTTTGGGGGGGGGTATTTTTCAAGAGGTGATTCGTGAATTCTTTCAATTTCTATTTGCCCCTCTGGTTCTAAAATATCAGGGTAATTTTCCTTGAGAATTTCTTGAAGGATGATTTCTAGGTTCTTTCTTGATCTTGGATTTCATGTAGTCCAATAATTTTTAAATTATCTCTCCTGGATCATTTTCCAGGTCAGTAGTTTTCCCAATTACACATTTCACATTGCTTCTATTTTTTTTTCATTTGTTTGGATCTGTTTAATATTATCTTGGTTTCTCATAAAGTCATTAGCTTCCATTTCCTCCAATCTAATTCTGAAGGAATTATTCCCTTCAGTGAACTTTTGAAATTATTTTTTCATCTGGCAAATCCATCTTTTTCAGGCATTCTTCCCCACATTGGCTTTTTGGGCCTCTTTTGCCATTTGAGTTAGTCTATTTTTAAGGTGTCATTTTCTTCAGTCAGTTTGCTGATTCACTTCTCATGATTTTTTTTGCATTCTCATTTCTCTTCCCAATTTTTCCTCCACTTATCTTATTTGGTTTTCAAATTCCTTCTTGAGCTCCTTTATGACATGTAAGCAGTTCATATTTTTCTTGGAAGCTTCTGGTGCAGGAGTTCTGACTTTTTTGTCTTCCTCCCATTCCATGCTTTGATACTTTTTGTCCTCCAAAAAGGAATCTAAGGTTTGACTGTTGTACTTGCTTTGCTTTCTTTGATTGCTCATGTTGCCACTCAATTACTTGACTTTTGAGCTTTTAGCCACAGTAGAACTGTGCTTCCAGAGAGGGAGAGCTTTGTCCCAAAATTGCTGGGGTTTTCACAGATGCCAGAGCTATTAGTTGGCTGCCCTCTCTGAAGCCTCCACAAGCTCTGGCACCTTGTCACACACTCTTGGACCTTCCCCCAAGACAGTTATCCAGATCCAAGCAGGTTAAAGCAAAAGCAATCACCTCTCTGAATGATTGCTTGTCCCCCTATGATCTGCTGGCCAGGAGCTCTGAAGTAGTCAAGCAGTGGCAGCTGCACAGCTGCTGTGTCTCAGCTGCTTCTTGCATTCTCACCCCTGGGACAGAGGCTGGACCACACCCTGTTCCAGCAAACGTGACACTGACCTTTTACTTTGCCTTTGGCATGTATGGGGCTGATAATTCTGGCAACAGCAACAGCTGATGGTGATCCACTCTGCTGAAGCCCCTCCAGCCATTGCTGGTTGGGTCCACCCTGGGGCTAAAACTCCAGCTCATGTGGGGCTGGGCTAGGCTCCCAGCATGATGCACTAGAACCTTCTTGCCAGCCTGCCAGGCTGACTTCAGTGGGAGATTTGTTTCTTTCTGTCACTTTGTGAGTTCTGTAGCTCTAAAGTCTGTTTTGAGTCATATTTTATAGGTATTTGAGGTGGTTATGGGGGAACTCATGGAATTTTCCTGCTTCTATGCCACTATCTTGGCTCCACCCCTCCAAATCTGAATTTTCTATAACCACAAAAAGCTCCTTTTTTTTCCTCATTAAGGAATATTCATTCAATTAAAACACTAACTTTATAAAAATGTACAGAGATGTTCAAAAACTTAAAGGATTATTGTCAATAAGTTTTATATAATAATGGTAGAAATTTAGAATGAAGAATTGAGGTACACTGGGGAGCCATGTGTGATATCTATGCTTATATCTACTTTTTCTCTTCCTCATAAGAGGAAGCCCAGAACTTATTTTAGCTTTATAGTCAAAAGGCTTAGGTTTCCACTCTTGGTGAGGGACACAAGGCCTTTCTGTTCACAACAAGTTCTCAGATTAAGGGAAAAATGCATTTGCTATTTTTTCTTTATAAGGAAGAGAAATTACTATTTCTCAGAATCTTAGCTTTATTTATCAGAAGAAGAGGGCTGTTTGCTTATTTGTTTGTTTTCTAGGAGTTAAGCTCTTTTTGATCACAGATTACCCATTTGGCTAAATAAAAGAAAAGGAAATTAGTTAGTTGCCTTTTGAACCTGTTCTGTCTCAGGCTGAATCACTGAACAATGTCCAAGTAAATTATCTGACTTAGAGTTAGAAACTCCTAAAATCAACAGCTATAAAATTCTTCTTATTGGAAATCCTTTATTCCTTGTGAACAGTTACAAATTTCCCATTCTTTGACCTCCCATATAGGAGTATATATTTATTTAAACCTATTCTCTTGAGATTTATTCCCTCAAATGAAGAGAAAAGAGCAAGAATTTAACATCCAAAAGATAT
This sequence comes from Gymnobelideus leadbeateri, assembly GCA_011680675.1. Classification (NCBI taxonomy): domain Eukaryota; kingdom Metazoa; phylum Chordata; class Mammalia; order Diprotodontia; family Petauridae; genus Gymnobelideus; species Gymnobelideus leadbeateri. Next base: position 37,842 of record WOXC01005485.1, read on the forward strand.
CAGACTCAAGGATGCAACATGTATAGTAGATATACAATAAATCAAATAAATAGAATAGATTGGAGCCATGAACATTATAGAAGTAACCAGACATCATTCTCTAGTTCATGAAAAAGATTTGAAAATCAAGAAACAGACTAAGTAAACAGAAATTTGTGGAACAGTGCCCCATAGGATTAGGATAACATGAGCTGTGAAAATTCATTTTAGTACCTTCTATTCAAGGAAAATAGAGCAATAAGTGCTCAAAAAGTAATAAGGTTATGAGAAGGATGTAATTATTAACATTACATCAATAGCAGCTGAAAATAGACGGGGACAAAAAATATGTAGGGAAAGTAAAAGGAATCTAGGGCAAGTCTATGGACAAAAGAAAGATGAATGGGCTAGAAGATATCTTAAAAATCCCTTCAAACTTTAAAATTCTAAGACCTTATGAGCTGTATCCTAGAATATAGGTTTACCTAAATACAGCTTATAATGGTTACAAAGTGATAACATTACTTAATTTATATTTATCTAGAATATTGGTTCTAACTTGGGTAATAAGTCACTAAGTAAATTTTCTATAAAATTAGGGAGATAACTAGGCAATATTTAATGTTTCCTCCAGCTCTTAGTATAAGAATCAAAATACATGTTGAGTAACAAATGTAAGCTTTAAGTTTATGTAATTCTACAAGGAAAAAACAAAACAAGTGGATCATTTGTTTCATGATAGAATGAAACCAGGTCCACTTTAATGGATTTTCCTCATTCTCTTAAGAAAATCCCTATCTGGTCCCCCTATAATGGTAATGAGGACTTGAAGATCTTCCCTGCCCCCTTGTAATGGCAAAGAAACAAGTACTTAGCACCTTGTTTCAGTTGAGCCTTGCCATTGATTATGTCAAGGCTTTGTTAAGAAACAGAACTTGTGAAATCCACAGTGGGAGGAACTCGCTGATACATCAGGAAGGGTTGGAACAGGAAGGAACTACTGACCAGAATAAAAAGCTGAGCACAAGCTGAGAGAGAGCCAGAACTGCTAGGAGCAAGCAAGAGTCCTATTGTGGCAAAAGGCTCAAAAGTCAAGTTAATTGAGTGGCAACATGAGCTAACAAGGGAAGCAAAGCAAGCAGAGCAGCCCCACTTTACACTCCTATTTTGGGGACAGAAAGTTAGGAGAAAAAGAAGCAAAACAGAGGTCCTGCTCTATTTTCATTTGACATAGCTAGGTGGTACAGTGGATAGAGAGCTGGGTCTAGATCATGAGACCTGAGTTCAAATCCATCATCAGACATTTATTAGGTAACTTTGGGTAAATAATTTAGCCTCTGTTTGCCTCAGTTTCCTCAATGATAAAATGGGAATAGTAATAGTACATACATTCCAGGGCTGTAATCAGGATGAAATGGATAATATTTGTAAAACACTTAGTGCCACTCAGGGTACATATTAGATACTACTCAAATGCTAGTTGTTTATTGTTGTTGTTATTGTTGTTAGTTCCTCATTACTGAACCTACACATTCCCATACTCAATTTGAGTGTAAACATTATATTTTCATTAGTTAGTTACATGAGAGGAAAAGAGAAGGAAAATATATTCAACACATTTAAAATGAATGATTTTTATAGGGAGAAGTACCAGCCAAGCTGTAGTTGGCCAAATATAAACAATTTGTTCAAAATACTATGAGAATTTGTTTGATATTGAGATGTTGTTTATATTTCAGTGAAACCTACTTTCAGTTTTACTATACCAGGTTTGGTCCCATAAAATCATGCCCTGCCTATGTGTTATCCAGAGAGAAGAGAACTCTAAATAGGGCTCCATTGTTCTTTGTCTATCAATGGGAACCAGTGAACTGCCTTGAGCTGATTTTGTCTTAGACTGAGTTTTCCTATTTAATCTATGCTAGAAGAGTAGTTGCCATTCAAAGGCAATAGCCTGTTAATTACTGACACATGGAGCTTTGTTATTGTTCAATTGTTTTCAGTCATGTCTGATTCTTCATGGCCTCCTTTGGGGATTTCTTAGTGAAGACACTAGAGTGTAGGGGAAGTGTTACAGGTAGGATAAAGTGGTACCACATAAAAGTATGACTTTCAAGGTATCTTTTTTGACTACAGATATACTTGAATTTTTTTTTTTACAAAGGGTGAACTTGATTTCAACTCCTACGACTTTAAGTAGTAATACAACATAAATCTAAGGATATGTTTTGGAATTCATAACAAATGGATATATTTCAAAATACTAGTCTTGTTCAAATGATCTACTTGACAATGGAAACATAAAAAGAAATGCTTTTTCTAAAGCTTTGGGTAGTCAAGTAGAGAATTTCATTTTTATAAATAAGAATGATAAAGTTTTGAGATCCCTCAAAATCTTATACTTATCTTTGAAAGATAAGGCTATATATTGGAATAATTCTTCAAAACCATTTTCACAAATGTGAATATATATTTAATTCACACCTGTCATTTCATGGAAGCCCTCAGAAAAATTGCATGTATGTATATTTTTCCAAATGAAATCACTTTTTTCAATTGTCATTTAGCCTTTTCTTTATACCAATTCATTTCAAATGTCATACTAAAGGCAAAGGAAGGAAAGAAAGGAAACAAAAATTTATTAGTTACTATATGGCAGGCATTTTGATAAAACCTTTACATATATTATCTCATTTAATCCTCACAACAACCCTTGTAGGTAGGTACTATCATTATCCTTATTTTATACTTAAGGAAACTGAGACATACAGAGCTTACATAACTTGTCCAAGATTTGAGGTTATATTTGAACTCAGGTCTTCTTTTTTGTATTCCTTTTTCATAATCAATTTATTTTTAGCTTTCAACATTCACTTCCATAAGATTTTAAGTTATAAATTTTCTCTTCCTCCTTCTCCTTCCCCCTCCCCAAGATGGCATGAAATTTGATATAGGCTCTACAGACACATTCATATTAAACATATTTTCATACCAGGTAAAGAAGACCTAGAACCCATGAGAGGAACCACAAGAAATAAGAAACAAAACAAAACAATAAAAGAAAGAGAGGGCAAATAGTATGCTTTCATCTGTGTTCAGACTCCATAGTTCTTTCTCTGGATATGATAGCATTTATCTTTTGGAGTTTTCTTAGATCCTTGCATTGCTGAGAAGAGCTAAGTTTATCAAAGTCAGTCATTGCATAATGCAACTATTACTGTGTACAATATTCTCCTGGTACTGCTCACTTCACTCATCATCAAGTCATATGAGTCTTTCCAGGTTTTTCTGAAGTCTGCCAGTACATAATTTCTTATAGTACAATAGTATTCCATTACATTCATATACCACAATTTTTTAGTCATTCTCCAATGATGGACCTTCCCTTAATTTCCAATTTTTGCCACCACAAAAAGATTTTTGTACATGTGAGTCCTTTTCAAGTGGTATTGCTGGGTCAAAGGGTATGCACAGTTTTATAGTCCTTTGGGTATAATTTCAAATTGCTCTCCAGAATGGTTGGATCAGTTCACAACTCCACCAAAAATGCATTAGTTAAACGCAGGTCTTCCAATTCCAGGCCCAATTCTCTATCCACTCCACCACTTAGCTGCAAAAATCTTAATGTAGCAAGATCTGTGCTCCACATATAACAGGAGGTTATTATTGTGTACTTTGAAGGGAAGGAGAACAGACATTTCTAGTCTCTTCTCCATCCATCTTCCTGAAATTAAAATTCCTGACAAGAAGTGAAGCAGCAGCAAGTAAGGCTAAAAGCTCAGCCACTGTGTTCTCTTCATGGAGACAGAGTGGCTGACTAGAACTGTATGTATTCACTTCCTTAATTATTTAATCAAGGTGATATAGTGTTCAGGTTCAAGTTACACTTCTCATCACTCTCCATTAATGGATTAGAGGAGGACTCTGAGCTCTATAGCCTAGTTTTGACTCCCTTCTCATGAAATACCAGTTCTACAATAAACACACATGGGAAATAACAAAGAAATCTATTCAAGTCAATATCAAAACAAAAATCAAATAAAGTTGTATATAAGAGAATTAAGTACACATAATATATACCAGATAATATATAGTTAAATAGCCCTCCCATTGGGAGTGAGGCAACTTAGCTCAACCAAGAGAGTTACAGATTTCACCCAAGGGAAGTTCCCAGAAATATCTAGTTTAGCAATCCAGGAATAAGTACATGATGGAGACTGCTCATTCCTCTTGTGTCAGCTTTTTCTCAGAATCTCATTCTTCCTCCAGCAATCTAAAGAAGGGTTTGACACCATCTACCTTCTCTCTCAAGGATGGAAATAAGAAGCATCCCATACCCAAAGAGACTAAAGATGCAAAGAGAATGAAGAGACTAGAAGATAATGGAGCTCTCCTCTCTCCAGTTCTCACCAACTTCTTTTCATCTTTCAAACAGGTGCAGGGCATTGATTTTCATGAATGAGGGGAGAGTCCTGTTCTAATGGGTTTTAGGGATCTGTTTATACTAATGATATTCAGAAGAGCAAAATGAATATTTTAGTGATAGAAATATGAATATGGCTCATATCAATGAATGAACTCCAGGAAGCACTTGGAGTGGCATATAAATTCCCCAGTCTCTCATAAAGCATTAAGAATGGGAAGGTGGAGTCAAGATGGTGGAATAAAGGTAGGACCTCACCTGAGCCCTTCCAAAACTCCTCCCCAAACTCCTCCAAATACCTTAAAATGATGACTCCGACCAAATTCTAGAATGACAAAACTCACAAACAATTTTCTATCCCAAGACAACAGAGAAGGTTAGCAGGAAAGGTGTATTGCACCAGGAAAAGAGAGAAGCACAGTCCTGTGCAGGCCACACTAGTGTAGAACAGACTACAGAAAATCAGCAGCAGTCCTCAGGTGACTGAATCAGTGGCAACAGAGGCAGTTTCTAGATTTCTCAGACCACAGACAGTGAGGGGATTGGACAACAGGTCAGAAGGAGGTTTACAGGGGTCCCTTTGCTGGCACCAGAGCAGGATTCTGTTGCACTGCCTATACTTGAATTTGGGTCATAGTCCTGGGTCTTAGTCCCAGTCTGAGGAGGAGCACTATCACAACAGGTCTTCAGGGGAGCAAGGATCTTAGTTACAGTTCCAGGGCTGAAAAGAGTGTTTGTGGTTACTCACAAATCAAAGCCCAGGACAGAAGAGAAGTAAACATACCTCTGCCTAGATCATGCCACCTTAGAAGAATCAAAAACTTATAGCTTCCCAAAATTACCACTAAAACAGCTGCACATAAAAAACATGAAGCTTGGGATAGTATACCCTGAACCCTGGAAGCAGAGTCCCACTTCAGCATAGAATTAAAACTCAAGAAATAGTTTGAAAAATGAGCAAACAGATAAAAACATTCTGACCATAAAATATTACTATGATGACAAGGAAGATCAAAAGACACACTCAGAAAAATACAACAAAGTCAAAATTTTTACATCGAAATCCTCCAAGAAAAATAAGAATTGGTTTCAGGCCATGAATGATCTCAAAGGGATTTTAAAAAATCAAGTAAGTGAGGTAGGGGAAAAATTGGAAGAGAAATGAAAGGGATGCAAGATTTCATGAAAAAAAAAAGAGTCAACAGCTTGGTAAAGGAAGAATAAAAGAAAAGAGAAGAGAAGAAAAAATAGGTCAAATGGTAAAAGAGGCACAAAAGTCCCAAGAAGAGAAAACTGACTTAAAAAGCATAAATTGGTCAAATTGGATCTGGATTGTGGTCAAAAAAGAGCCTAGACACCATCTTTCAAGAAAATATCAAGCAGAATTTCACTGATATTCTAGAACAAGAGGGCAAAATAGAAATTGAAAGAATTCACCAATCACCTCTTGAAAAAGATCTTAAAAAGAAAACTCCTAGGAATATTATAGCCAGGTTCTGGAGTTCCCAGATTAAGAAGAAAATATTACAAGCAGGTAAGAAGAAGCAATTTGAATATTGTGGAAACACAATCAGGATAACACAAGATCTAACAGTTTCTACATTAAGGGATAAAAGGGATCAATGATATTCCAGCGGTCAAAGGAGCTAGGATTAAAACCAAGAAACACCTACTCAGCAAAACTGAGTATAATGTTTCAGGAGAAAATATGGTCATTCAATGAAATAGAGGATTTTCAAGCATTCTTGATGAAAAAAACAGAGTTTAATAGAAAATTTGTCATTCAAATACAAGAAGCAAGAGAATCATGATAAGGTAAACAGGGAAAAGAAATCATAAGGAACTTATCAAAGTTGAACTATTTACATTGCTACATGGAAAAATGATAATTGTAACTGATGAAACTTTTTTCAGTATGAAAATAGGTTTAAGGGTGTATAAATGTATATATGTGCACATATATACACACACACACATATATATGTATATATACATATATATGTGTGTATATATACATATATATGTCTACATATGAGAGTATATGTGTATATGAATACATATGTGAGTGTGTGTACATATGTATAGAGGTATACATAGACAGAGAACACAGGATCAATTGATTAGGAAGGGATATTTAAAAAATAAAATCAAGAGGTGAGAGAGGAAAATAATGAGAGGAGATAGGGAGAGACAGCATAGGGTAAATTATCTCATATAAAAGAGGCAAGGAAAAACTACTGCAATGGAGGGGAAGAACAGGAAGGCAAAAGGGAATAGGTCAACCTTAGTCTCATAGAATTTGACTAAAGGAGGGAATAATATACACAATAAATTGTGTATCCTGCCCTGCAGGAAAGTAAGGGGGAAGGGGATAAGAGAGGGGATGATAGAAGGGAGGGCAGATTGGGGGGGAGGTAGTTAGGAACACACACTTTTGAAAAGGGAAAGGGTTAAAGTGAAAAATAGAACAAGTGGGGGGCAGGATAGGATGGAGGGAAATATAGTCAGTCTTTCACAATATATCCACTATGGAAAAGTTTTGCGTGACTAACTACACATGTAAAACCTATATTTAATTGCTTATCTTCCTATTAAGGGTGGGTAATGAGGGAAGAAGGGAAAGAATATGGAATTCAAAAATTTTAAATGAAATGTTTAAAATATATATTATTGGGGTGGCTAGGTGGCGCAGTGAGTAAGAGCGCTGGCCTCAGAGTTGGGATGACCTGAGATCAAATCCAGCCTCAGAAAATGAGTACCCACACACAAATTACAACTGGCCATGTAACCTTGAGCAAGTTACTTAACCCCAATAGCTTTAATTAAAAAAATATATTATTTTTTTTACATACACTGGGAAATAAGATATACAGGCACTGGGGTATAGAGATCCATCTTGCCCTACCAGAGAGCCAGACAGGGAAGGATATAGGAGATAGCAGAATAGGCGAGGGGCATTTACTGAGATCACTGTTTTGGGGTGGTGGGGAGGGGAAAACCAGGAAATATTTGTAATTCAAAATCTTGTGGAAATGTAAGTTGTAAACTAAAAATAAACATAAAATTAAAAAAAATTAAAAGCTCCCAAAAAGAATACTCCCAGGAATATTATAGCCAAATTCCAGAGTTCCCGGGTCAAGAAGAAAATATGTCAAGCATTCAGGAAGAAATAATTTGAGTACTGAGGAAACACAATCAGGACAACACAAGACCTCACAGTTTCTACAATAAAGGATCAAAGGGCTTGGAATATGATATTTTGGAGGTTAAAGGAGCTAGGACTAAAACCAAGAATCATCTACCCAGCAAAACTGAGCATAATGCTACAGGGAAAAATGTGGTAATTCAATGAAATAGAGACTTTTCAAGAATTCTTGATGAAAAAAGCCAGACCTGAACAGAAAAGTTCAATTTTAAATACGAGAAGCAAGAGAAGCATGATAAGGTAAACAGGAAAAAGAAATCCTAAAGAACTTATTAAAGTTGAACTATTAACTTTCCTACATGGAAAAACGATAATAGTATCTCAAAAGACTTTTCTCAGTATGAGAATAGTTTAAGGGAATATATACATAGGAGGGTATATGTGTATTTAAATACATATGTGAGTGTGGGCATGTGTATGTTCTTGTATAGAAGGAATAGGATGAGTTGCATTTGAAGGGTTGATATCTAAAAAATAAAATTAAGAGGTGAAAGAGGAATTTATTGGAATAAAGAGAAAGGCAGAGATAGAATAGGGTGAATTATAAAATATATATAAAAGAGGGAAGAGAAAACTGTTACAATGGAAGAGCAGGAAGGTGGAAAGGGACAACCCTATTTTCATTCAATTTGGCTTAAGGATGGAATAACATAGATACTCATTTGGGTAGCTTACCCTATAAGAAAATAGGGGGGTAGAGGATAAGGGGGGGGGGATGATAAAAGGCAGGGCAGATTGGGGGAGAGGATAGTTAGAAGGAAACATTTTTGAAAAGGGATAGGGTAAAAAATAAAATGGAATAACTGGGGGGATAGGATGGAGGGAAATAGAGTCTTTCAAAATATAACAATTATGAGAATGATTTCAGTAACTGCACATGTAAAACCTATATTAAAATGCTTATCTTCCCAGTGGGGGCAGGTAAGAATGGAAGAGGGGGAAAAATTTGGAACTCAAAATTTTAAAAAGAAGTGTTTAAAAATGTTTTATTTTTGTTTTTGTTTGTTTTACATGCAACTGGGAAATAAGATATACAGGCACTGGGGTATAGAAATCCATCTTACACTACTAGAAAGTTAGGGGGGTGATGGGGGATGATGTAAGAGAGAATAGATTAGGGGAAGAGGTAATCAGTAGGCTTGCTACTTTGGGTGGGGTTAGGGGAAAGGTGGGGACAAAAAATTTTAACTCAAAATCTTGGGGAAATTAATGTTGAAAACTAAAAATAAATAACCTACCTGAAATTACAGGGAGCAAGATGGGGGAGTAAACCCCAGCTTCTCTAATCCCACCCCCCCAACACATAAAATGCAGAGATTATTGCCCCAGAATAAAATCCTAAAATAGTGGAACCAACTGAAGGCTTGGAATGATTAAGGCATGACTAAGGCTTTGCCTCAAAATGTGGTAAAGAAAAAGATTGCAAAGACAAAGACTTTAGAATCCTATTATTTTGAGCATGAAGAACCAAATTCAGAGGAGACAGCATTGACTCCACCTACAGCTGAAACCCCAAAAGATAATATGAACTGGTATCAAGCCCAGAAAGCGTTCTTGGAAGAGCTCAAGAAGGACGTTAAAAACCAAACTAGAGAGGTAGAAGATAAATTGACCATTTCTTTTAAAATTACAGTTGCTGAAATAGAGAAACATTTCACTGAAGAAAACATCTCCTTAAAAATTAAAATGTGGGGGGTGGAGCCAAGATGGCGGAGTAGAAACAGCTCATCCAAGCCACTCTGCATACAGATTCCCCCCAAACTATGTAAAAGGGGACTCTGAACAACTTCTGGAGCCCCAGCACACACAGAACAACACAGAGAAGCTAACCTCCCCCTGACAACAGCCCAGAAGCCCTGCAGGAAGGACAGCGCAGCACTCTGGGAGCTGGCAGCACGCAACTCACAGAGCACAGGAAGCAAGTGGAGCGGAGCCCAAGTCCGAGTGAGCCGAGGTTTTAGCCCCAGGGTGACAGGGCCAGCAGCCGTCTGGAGGAACCCCAGAACACCAGCAGCTGTGGCGACTCCAGAATTATCAACATAGACATGCCTAGGACAAAGTAAGAGGTTAGTGTCCTATGGACTTTGGGACTTGTATTTGGGGGAATGCGTCGGCTTCCTCCCCTGGGGGCTAGAAGCCACTGAGGAGACACAGCATTTTGTAGTTTTCAGAGGCAGCTCCAGCTCTTGGCCTGCAATTAATCGTAGGGAGATCTAGCGATCAGTCTTGGGGGGGTAATTGCTCTTGCTTTAACCTCCCTGGATCTGGATTGTGATCTAGGGTGGAAGTTGTGGGTGGGTTTACAGCTTGCCAGAAACGGAAGTTGCCCCCCACACATTCGGGACGAAAATTCCTCTATCTGGCCTTAAAGCCCTAGTGTGGCAACAAGCCCAAAAGTCAGGTAATCAAGTGGCAACATGACAAGGCAAAGGAAACAGAAAAATGCAACCCTAGACACTTATTTTGGGGGCATAGAGCAGAAAAAGGACTGTGAGGTCAGAAGTCCTGCTCCAAAAGCCCCAGGGGAAAACATGAGTGGGTTGCAGGCCATAGAGGACCTTAAGAAGGACTTTAAAAATAAAATAAGAGGAGTGGAGGAAAAATTGGAAAGAGAAATGAGAAGGATGCAGGAAAAGTATGAAATGAGGGTCAACAGCCTGACTGAGGAAAATAACACCTTAAAAAATAGACTGACTCAAATGGCAAAGGAGACCCAAAAGGGCAATGAGGAGAAGAATGCCTTAAAAAGTCGAATTTGCCAGATGGAAAATGAATCTCAAAAGTTCACTGAGGAGATTCATTCCTTCAGAGTTAGACTGGAGCAAATGGAAGCTAATGACTTTATGAGAAATCAAGATGCTGTTAAGCAGATCCAAACAAAGGAAAGATTAGAAGGCAATGTAAAATATCTCATGGGAAAAACCACTGACCTGGAAAATAGATCCAGGAGAGACAATTTAAAAATTATTGGACTACCTGAAAGCCATGATCAAAGAAAGAACCTAGAAATCACCCTTCAAATAATTCTCAAGGAAAACTGTCCTGATGTTCTAGATCCAGAGGGCAAAATAGAGGTTGAAAGAATCCATCGATCACCTCCTGAAAAAGATCCCAAAAAGAAAACCCCCAGGAATATTATAGCCAGGTTCCAGAATCCCCAGATCAAGGAGAAAATACTCCAAGCAGCCAGGAAGAAACAATTTCAATATTGTGGAAACACAATCAGAATAGCCCAGGACCTGGCAGCTTCTACACTGACGGATGGAAGGGCATGGAATATGATATTCCAGAGGGCAAAAGAATTGGGAATGAACCCAAGGGTCACCTACCCAGCAAAACTGAGTATTTTGTTTCAGGGGAAAATATGGTCATTCAGTGGAATAGAGGACTTTCAAGCATTCTTGAATAGAATAGAATTGAATAGAATTGAATAGAAATAGAATTGAATAGAAATTTTGAATAGAATAGATTTGAATTGAATAGAAAATTTGACATCCAGACACAAGAAGCAGGAGATACCTGAGAAGGTAACCAGGGAAAAGAAATCAAAAGGAACTTATCAAAGTTGAACTATTTACATTCCCATATGGAAAAACAATAACTGTGAGAGATGATATCTTTCTCACTATGAAAATAATGGAAGAAGGGTGTGTGGTCATATGAATATATATGTGAATGTGTGTGTATATGGATAGAGGGCATAGGTTGAATTTGTTGGGAAGGGAGAATATTCAAGGGATGAAATTATGAGGTGAGAGAGGAAAGTGGCAAGAGGAGATGGGGAGAGACAGGGTAGGGTAAACTATCTCATGTAGAAGAAGCAAGGGGAAGTGGTTGCAAGGGAGGAGAATAGGAAGGCAAAAAAGGCAAAACCACATTCTCATTGAATTTGGTTCAGGGAGAGAATGACATACATACTAAATGGGATATCTCAACCTGCAGCAGAATAGGGGGAAGGGGGATGAGAGGAGGGATGATTGATGGGGGGGCATCCTTGGGGGGAGGGGAGGTTGGAAGTACCCACTATAGAAGAGGGACAGGATCATGTAGGGAATGGACCAGGTGGGGGGTGGGATGAGTGGGAGGGAATTATAAGCAGCCTTGTACAATATATCTACTATGATAATGATTTGCATAGCTAGACATGTACAACATATACTGAATTACCTATCTCCCCAGAGGGAATGGGTGACAAGGGAGGAAGGAAATGGATCTGAAATTCGAGGTCTTAACATTAAATGTTTCAAATATATATAAATACCATTATTAATACTCTTTTGCTTGTAATTGGGAGATAAGATGTGCAGGCATTGGGACACAAAGATTCACCTTCCTTTAATGGAAAAGTTGAAGGGGGTATGGGAGAAGGTATGGGAGAGAGCAGATTGGAGGAAGCGATATCTTGTGGGACTGCTATTCTGGGAGGTTGGGTAGGGGAATAACGGGGGGAAAATGATTGTAACTCAAAATCTGGCAGAAATGAATGATGTAAAACAGAAGTTAATAAAGCATCTGTTTAAAAAAAATTAAAATGTGTTAAAAGGAAAATGAAGTTAAAAATTAAACTGGAGAAAATAAAGCCCTAAAAATGAGATCTGAACATATGGAAAAGGAGCTTCAAAAATTAACTGAGGAAAATAATTCACCAAAAATTAGAATCAATCAAATTGAAGCTAATGACTCCATGAGGCATTAAGAGTCAGTTAAACGAAACTTCAAGAATGAAAAATCAGAAAAAAATGCAAAATATATCAATGGAAAAATAAGTGTCCTGGAGAACAGATCCAGGAGAGATAAACTAAGAATTATTGGTCTATTGGAAAGTCATGATGAAAAAATAGCTGGACAACATCTTCCAAGAAATCATCAAGAGTGGAGCCAAGATGGCGGAGTAGAAATTGCACTTCCAAGGAACTCCAGCCCACACCACTTCCAAATCATGGAAAAGTTGGACCCTGAATAACTTCTGCAGCTCCAGCACCCACAGAACTACACAGAGAAGCTAACCTCCTGCTGAGGATAGCCTAGCAGCCCGGCAGGGAATGGCCAGCGCAGCACTCTGGGATCCAAGCCCATACCCGGGTGAGTTGTGGTTTTATTCCGAGGGCAGCCAGACCAGCAGCTGTGGTGATTCCAGAATTATCAAAACAGACATGCCTAGGACAAAGTGAGCGATTAATGCTGTATGGACTTAGGGACCAGTATTTGGGGAACTCATCAGCTTCTTCCCCTGGGGGTGAGAATTCACTGAGGAGACACAGCACAAATGCCATTTTGCAGCTTCAGTGGCAGCTTCAGCTCCTGGCCTGCGAACTGTAGGGAGATCCAGCAATCAGTCTTCAGGGTAATTGCTCTTGATTTAACCTCCCTGTATCTGGACTGCTGTCTGGGGTGGAGGTCTGAGTATCAGGCTTGCCAGAGTGTGTGGAGGCTTTACAGAGGCCACCCAACTTATACCTCCAGAAGTTGTGAAGACACCAACGTTTGGGATGGAATCTCCCCTGTCCAGTGGCAGAGTCCTACTGTGGCAACAAGCTCAAAAGTCAAGTAATTAAATGGCAACATGCCTAGGCAAAGGAAACAAAATAAACAGAAAAAAAGCAACATTAGACTCCTATTTTGGGGGCAAAGAGGATCGAAGCATGGAACAGGAGGAGGACTGTGAGGTCAGAAATCCTGCACCAAAATCTCCAAATGAAAATATGAGTGAGTTACAGGCCATGGAGGACCTTAAGAAGGATTTTAAAAACCAAATAACAGAAGTGGAGGAAAAATTGGGAAGAGAAATGAGAAGGATGCAGGAAAAGCATGAAATGAGAGTCAACAGCCTGACTGAGGAAAATAACACCTTAAAAAATAGACTAACTCAAATGGCAAAAGAGTCTCAGAAAGGCAATGAGGAGAAGAATGCCTTAAAAAGCCAAATTTGCCAGATGGAAAAAGAATCTCAAAAGCTCACTGAGAAGAGTCATTCCTTCACAATTAGACTGGAGCAAATGGAAGCTAATGACTTTGTGAGAAATCAAGATGCTGTTAAACAGATCCAAACAAATGAAAGAATAGAAGGCAATGTGAAATATCTCATGGGAAAAACCACTGACTTGAAAAATAGATCCAGGAGAGATAATTTAAAAATTATTGGACTACCTGAAAGCCATGATCAAAAAAAGAACCTAGAAATCATCCTTAACGAAATTCTCAAGGAAAATTGCCCTGATGTTTTAGACCCAGTGGGGGAAATAGAGGTTGAAAGAATCCACCGATCACCTCCTGAAAAAGATCCCAGAAAGAAAACTCCTAGGAATATTATAGCCAGATTCCAGAATTCCCATATCAAGGAGAAAATACTACAAACTCAACAACACTCAACAAACTATCTGAGAAAATTGAAGAAGAGGTAATGCTATGAATTTTTGTTGTTGTTGTTGTTGTTTTTAGTTTTTTTAGCAATTATTTTTTTTGCTTTTTGGAGGGCAATTGGTGTTAAGTAACTTGCCCAAGGTCACATGGCTAGGTTTTTGTTTGTGTGTGCATTAAATGTCTGAGGCCAGATCCCAAGTAAGGTCCTTCTGACTCCAGGGTCGATGCTCTACTCACTGAGCCACCTAGCCCCCCCCCTGTTTTTTGTTTTTTATGACACAAATATGGTACTGATACCTAAATTGGGAATGGACAAAATGGAGAAATAATATTATAGACCAATTTCCCTCATGAATATAGATGTACAAATTTAAATAAATATTAGCAAAAAGACTAGAGCAATTTATGACAAGAATAATACACTTTAATCAGGTAGGATTTATTCTAAGAATGCAAGGATGTCTTAATATTAGGAAAACCATCAGTATAATTGATCATATCAACAACAAAACTAGCAGAAACCATATGATTATCTCCATAGATGCAGAAAGGTTTTTGACAAAATACAACACCCATTCCTCTTATAAAACACTAGAATGTATAGGAATAAATTGAGTCTTCCTTAATATAATAAGTAGCATCTATCTAAAACCATCAGCAAGTATTATATGTAACAAGGATATGCTACAAGCATTTCCAATAAGATCAGGGGTGAAACAAGGATGTCCATTATCAACCCTCTTATTCAATTTGGTACTAGAAATGTTAGCTGTAGCAATAAGAGAAGAAAAAGAAATCAAAGGAATCAGGTTAGGCAAAGAAGATACTAAGTTATAACTCTTTGCACATGATATGATGATATAATTAGAGATTCCTAGAGAATCAAGTCAAAACTACTTGAGACAATAAATAAATTTGGTAAAGTTGCAGTATATAAAATAAATCCACATAAAACCTCAGCATTGCTATTTATTCTAATGAAGTTCAACAGCAATAAATAGAAAGAGAAATTCCATTTAAAGTTACTGTAGACACTGTAAGATATTTGGGAATCTACTTGCCAAAACAAGCCCAGGAACTATATGAACAGAATTACAAAACACTTTTCACACAAATAAAGTTCGATTTAAGTAATTGGAAAAACATCAGTTGCTTGTGGCTAGGTCGAGCTAATACAATAAAAATGACAATTTTACCCAAATAAAATTACATATTTTACATAAATTACATATGCCGTACCAATAAATCTACCAAAAATTACTTTACAGAGCTAGAAAAAATAGTAAAAAAATTCATGTGGAAGAACAAAAGGTCCAGAATATTAAGGGAATTAATGAAAAGAAATGCTAGGGAAGGTGGCCTAGCTATATCAGATTTTGATCTGTATTATAAATTGGCAGTCATCAAAACTACTTGGTACTGGCTGAGGAATACAGTAATGGTTCAATGGAATAGATTAGGTACATGAGACACAGCATTCAATGACTATAGCAATCTACTGTTTGATAAACCCAAAGACTCCAGCTTCTGGGATAAGAACTTACTATTTGACAAAAATTGCTAGGAAAACTGGAAAATAGCATGGAAGAAACTAAGTATAGATCAATATCTTACACTGTGTACCAAAATCAAGTCTAAATGGGTACATGATCTAGGTATAAAGGCTGATACTGTAAGCAATCTGGGAAAGCAAGGAATAGTTTACCTGTCAGATTTATGGAGAAGGGAAGATCTGATGACCAAACAAGAATTAGAGAGTATTATGAAATATAAAATTGACAATTTTGATTACATTAAATTGAAAAGTTTGTAAAGACAATCATCTCACGAGTCATATTGGCTAAGTTGACATAAGAGCAAAATGATAAATGCTGGAGAGGATGAGGAAAAATTGGAACACTAATGCATTTTTGGTGGAGTTGTGAACTGATCCAGCCATTCTGGAGAGCAATCTTCAACTATGCCCAAAGGGCTATAAATAAGTGCATACCCTTTGATCCAGCAATACCACTTCCGGGGCTGTATCCCAAAGAAATCACAGATGTGGGAAAAGGAACCATATCTTTAAAAATATTTATAGCAGCTCTATTTGTGGTGGCAAAGAATTGGAAATCAAGGGGATGCCCATCAATCGGGGAATGGCTAAACAAGTTGTAGTATATGAATGTAATGAAATATTATTTTGCTGTAAGAATTGAGGTGCAGACAAACTTCATAATAACTTGGAATCACATATATAAACTGATGCTGAGTGAGTAAAGTTGAACCAGGAGAACTTTGTTTACAATTACAGACACAATATATGTGTGACAACTAACTTTGATAGACTGGGCTCCTCTCAGCAACAAAAGTTTAGAAGACAACTACAAAAGACTCATGATGGAAAAGAATATCCGCATTCAGAGAAAGAACTACATAGTCTGCAGATTGAAGCAAACTATTTGCCCTCTAGTTTGTATTTTGTTTTGTTTTGTCTCTTCTTTCTCATTGTTCACCCCATTGTTTATAATCCTTCTTTACAACATGACTAATATTCAGCATGAAGAAATTTGTAGAACCTATATTTGATTATATGCCACTATGGTGGGGAGGGGCAGGGAGAGGGAGGGGAAGAAAATTTGAAACATCAAGAGATTATGGAACTAAATGTTATAAACTAAAAAAGTAAATAAATAAATTTTTTAAAATAGAAAAAAAATAGCGTGAACAGGGCAGTGCAACTATAAAGTTGAGGGGGGAAGTAATATATTAGTCTTTTAAAATACATTTCCATTTCTATAAGCTGGAATAGCAGTACCAAGAAATTTGTGGTTTCAATCAGTACATTCTTTATACGGATTGCCCTTATAATTTTCAAGGGAAATGTACCTAATATTTTTTAAAGTTTTATACATAACTTTTGATTTTAATAATTATTTTTAATAATTATTTTTCCTCATGGAAACTTATCTACCCAATGAACTCTCCTTTGTAATACAAAAATAAGTTAATCAAAATAAATTATTATAACAACAAAAAATAATAGCATGTTAGGGCAAATAAAGAATGGGTGGAGATAAATAAGAACAGGGGCATAACCCAAGTCCTCCTGTTACAATTTGAGAAGATCAGAAGAAAAATCCCAGGATGAGGCTTGGTCCCTGTGAAGAGTAAATATCTCCAGGCTAGATTCTATTTTAACAAGTTGCTAACCTCTCAAACAACATGCAGCAAGCTCTGGGGTTAGTTGGTTTAAGAGGCTGCCTCTGCTGCCCCAGCCACAGAATCTTTAATCCCCAGGATACTGAGGGAGGTTAGGTGCCTGAACTGGGAAGATTGAGGGAACTTCTGCTTACCAGGAATGCCAGACCCAGTTGTGCTGTGAAGAAAGGTGGTGACAAGAATGAACCAGCACACATCTGATGAGTGCAGGCAGAAAATCTCTGACTGTGGGCACTTACAGGGGGCTGGAGGTTTGGCTTTGGTTTCAGGCTAGAGGGGAGAACTGAAGATCTGGGTCAAGAGCTACAATTTCCCATACCCCAGGGTTAGAGGTGACTACAAATAAAGAAGCTATGCCCCCCCCCCCCCAATAAGCACAGACAAAGGAGAAAGAATCCAACTAGAGAAACCTAACGTGGGAGAAGAGATGACTGCGGTTCATCTTCAGAGGAGGAAATTGAAGTAAAGAAACTCCCAAAGAGTTATGTCAAATGGTCACCTGCCCCAAAAGAATTTATAGAAGACCTTAAAAAAGACTTTAAAAATCAAGTGACAGAGATGAAGGAAAAACGAAAAAAGAAAATAAGAATAATCCAAGGAAAACAAGAAGGTTATGAAAGGAAAGTCAACCAAAAAGAAAAGGAGCTCCAGAATCTTAAGGAAGAAAACGACATCTTGAAATTTAGAACTGGGCAAAGTAAAGCCAGTAAAATTATAAGAGATCAAGAAATTATTAAACAAAATATGAATAGTGAAAAATAAAAGACAAAATGAAACATCTTATAAGAAAATAACAGATTTGGAGAACAGATCAAGAAGAACATATAAAAATAATTGGACTAAGTGAAAGCTATCATCAAAAAAAAAAAAAAAGAATCTAGATACAATAATACAAGAAAAAATAAAGAAAATTGTCCTGAAGCATTAGAGCAAGGGAGAAAGTAGAAATAGAAAATAATCAATGATCACCACTTAAAAGAGATCCTATAAGAAAAACTCATAGGAATACCATCAAATTCAGAAATATCCAGCTCAAGGAAAAACTATTAAAAGCATCAAGATTAAAACAATTTAAATATGATGGTGCCAAAATTAGAATTACACAAGACCTATGAACAGAAACATTAAAAGACCACAGGTCTTGGGACATGATATATTGAAGAACAAAAGAACTGAGGCTCTGGCCAAAAATATCATAACCTGCAAAGGTAACTATTACCTTGAATGAAAAAAAATGGACATTTGATAAACTCTCAGATTTTCAAAACTTTGTTTAAAAAATCCTGAAATTAATAGACAATTTGACATATAAGAATCAATATAAATATAAGGTACACAAGAAAAACTGATTATAAGGGATCCATGAGGACAGACTCTTTACTTTTTATATATGAAAAATGTAAAATCTATGATTAAGATTTTATTAATAATTCGGTAGTTCATAGGAAAGATTGGGGAAACCTGGGCATGATATAAATTTAAAGGTAAAACCATTTAGGAATAGCTAAATAGAGTAATTATTTTATACAAATGAGGTACAAGATGAAGAACTGATACATAGGAATTATGTGGGGGGGGAGTTCTGGTAGTTCTGGTAACTACTTTTATTGGGAATGGGTGTAAGAGGGAATAATCCATCCATCCATCCATCCCTATATACATATGTATATATGTGTATATATATATATATATATGTGTGTGTGTGTGTGTGTGTGTGTGTGTATATATATATATATATATGAGTACAGGAGTCTTCTAAATTCAGAAGAAATAAAAGGATAGGGGCACAGAGAGCGGGGAGAGGACAAGGAATGGATCTTTAGGGGGAAGGGTGAGAGAATAGGTAAATAGGGGTACAGTAGGGTGTTTAGATTTATGAGAATGGGAGGATAGGGGAGGGATTCTTGGAGGGAGATAGGCAAGTCATAGAAGGGCAAGGTAGTGGGTAAAAATAAAATAGAGGAGGCAGGAGAGATAGGAAACAGGAGATATGCATATACATAAAAAGAAAGATCAGGAGTAGAATAGTTATGAGAATGTATATGTTTATATATGTATGTATATATGAATATGTGTATGTATATATCGAAAGCTATGGAGAAAAATATCTAAACATTATTGTAGCCTTCTGGGGGGGGCTGGGTTAAGGTATGTATATATTTATAACAATAGAGAAACCTATCTAAACTTCATTGTGGCCATGGGGGGGAGGGAAAAAAAAGTAAAAAAGTACACAACAGAGAACAAAAGAAAACTCATAAGGAAGCAAAGAAAAGATAGACAATTCTCAATTCAATGACTATTACTTATCATATAGGCTATATTGAAATGAAAATTTATTGTTACATATTTTGAATCTTCTCTTATGTTCTGCTATGCACATGGCATGCTTTTATTTTTTCTAACTTTGTATTTAAGTTTATGATAGGTTTTTGTTTCTTTCTTTTTTCTTTTCTCTGTGTCCTGGCATTTGACTCTAAAATAAAATTTTTGGAAAAAAAAATCTATACTACCTGAAAGTCATGATCAAAAAAGAGTCTAGACATCATCTTTCTAGAAATTATCAAGCAAAACTGTCTTGATATTCTAAAACTAGATAGTAAAACATAAATTGAAAGAATCTACTGATGACCTGAAAGAGATGCCAAAATGAAAACTCCCAGGAAATTAATAGCCAAATTCCAGACCTCTTAGATCAAGGAGAAATACTGAAAGCAGTCAGAAAGAAACAATTCAAGTATTATGTGATCACAAGCAGGATAACACAAGATTTAGGAGATTCTACATTAAAGGATAAGAGGGCTTGGAATATGATATTCTGGAGGGGACAACAACTAGGATTACAACCAAGAATCACCTACCTATCAAAACTTAATATAATGCTTCATGGGGAAAATGGATATTCAATGAAATAGAGGACTTTCAAGAATTCCTGAAGAAAAGACCAGAGGCAAATAGAAAAATCCACTTTCAAATGCAAGATGCAAAAGAAGCATAAAAAGGTAAACAGGAAAGAAAAATCAAAGGGGATTCAACGAGGGTAACTTGTTTATATTCCTACATGGAAAATGATATTTACAACTCCTAAAAGCTTTCTTATTCTTAGGGCAGTTAGAAGGAATGTAAGTAGACAGCAAGAAGAGTTGTGAGTTGAATGTGATGGTATGATTATATAAAAATAAATGAAATTGAGCAATGAGAAAGAAGACTTCACTGGGAGTAAGCGGAAGGGGAAAGGTAGAATGGGATAAATTATATGACATAAAAGATGCCTGAAAGAGATTTCACAGTGGAGAAACAGGGAAGGGGTAAAGGGAGTAAATTAATTTGCCCTCATTGGAATTGGCTCAAAGAGGGAATAATATATATACTCAGTTGGGTATTAAAAACATATCTTACCATATAGAAAAATAGGAAGAGAAGGAGATAAGAGAAGGGAGGGGATGAAAGATAAGGAGATAAGAAGATAGGGAAGGCAATTTGGGGGAGGTAAAAGTCAGAAGCAAAACACTTTTGGGAATGGATGTGTGTGTGTGTGTGTGTGTGTGTGTGTGTGTGTGTGTGAGAGAGAGAGAGAGAGAGAGAGAGAGAGAGAGAGAGGAAATAATAATAATAATAATAATAATAAATAGAGGGAAAATTAGATGGAGGAAAATACATAGTTTGTAAACAGCACTATGAAAAATTTTTTACACTGAGTTTCTCTGATAAAGATTTCATTTCTCATACATATAGATACTTGAGTCACATTTACAGAAATAAAGCCACTCCTCAATTTATAAACAAAGGATATGAACAGGAAGTTTTCAGACAAAATGATCAAAGTCATCTATAATCATATAAAAATGCTCTGCATCACTATTGATGAGATAAATGAGAGCTAAACCAACTCTGAGCTACTATCTAATACCTGTCAGATTGGACAAATGACAAATATTGGAGGGGATATGGGAAAATTAAAACTCTATTGCTTATATATGATTACATACCATTGGTGAAGTTGTATACTCATTCAAACATTGTGGAAAGCAATTTGTAACTATGCTTAATGTGCTATGAAACCAGGCATATCCTTTGACCAAGCAAAACCACCACTATATCTGTATCCCAAAGATATAAAAATCAAAAAGGAAAAAGACCTATGTGTACAAATATTTATAGCAGCTCTTTTAGCAGTAACAAAAGAACTGGAATTTGGGGGGATGTCCATCAGTTAGGGAATGGCATAACAAGTTATTGTATGCGATTGTGATATGCCTTAAGAAACAATGAGTAGGATACTCTCAGGAAAAAAGAAAAACATTAAAAGACTTACATGAAATGAGCAGAACAAGGAGAATATTGTACACAGTAATAGCAATATTGTGTGGTGGTGTATGATTAATGTTTAGCTATTCTCAATAATACAATGATACAAGAAAATTCTGTAGGATTTATGATGAGAAATACTGTATATCTCCAAAGAAAGAACTGATAGAGTCTGGATGCAGATCAAAGGTACTTTTTCTTTATTTTTCTTGGATTTTTTTTTTTTGGTCAGTGCTTTTGTCACAGAATTACTTACATGGAAATATGTTTTGCATGACTACACATGTATAATCTATGTCAAATGGCTTGCTTTCTCAATGGGAGGATGTATAGTGAGAGAGAAATTGGAACTCAAAATTTTGAAATAAAAGTGTTAAAAAAAGAAATGTATAAGCAAAAAGATGGACTGATCTTATGAAGAAAATGAGAGAGAATCAGTGGAAAGACACTAGGATCCTTACGATGTAAAGAGAACTTAAGGGTCATCACAAGTACACTACATTGTATAGACCCCAGTGGTGAACTTATGAGGAGGCCTGGACTGCATAGACCAAAGAAGGATAATAAAGGCCCTTTTTCACAAGGACCCTATGCAGCAAATCATACAAGTATCACCACTATTTGAAAGAAGGGACTGAAACACAAAAGGGTTAAGCTACCTGCTCAATCACACAACTATTAAATCTTGGAGCTGAGATTTGAACTCAGTTCTCCAACAAGTGTAATATTCTTCCCACTATATCATAGGCTGCAATCTGTATCATTGGAGGGAATAAAAGGAAATAACAATATTTGTGAAATCATAGATCTCTTTGTATAATTATGGATCAGTATCCTTTACTAATATATACATTTATTAAACCAACCATATCATATTTTTTAAAAAAGAATTAAGAATGAGGGTGGCTAGGTGGCACAGTGAGTAGAGAGTCGGCCCTGAAGTCAGAAGGACCTGAGTTCGGATCCGGCCTCAGACACTTAATGCACACACAAACAAAAACCTAGCCGTGTGACCTTGGGCAAGTTACTTAACCCCAACTACCCTCCAAAAAGCAAAAAAAAAAAGAATTAAGGATGGCCACATGAGGAACTTTGAAGCATCACATTCAAGTGCAATTCTCATAGCAAGCATTTTGTCTACTTTTATACTTCATGAAGATAGGAACTACTGATCTAAACAGCAAACAATGGTAACTTCAAAGGGATGATAAAGAACCATAACCTCATTTATTTATGGAGTGATAATAGTTTAGTGATTCATAATGAGATCCGAATTCTTAGACTTGGCAACTGTGTCAGTTTTTTTTTTTTTTTTGCAAGACTATATCATCTGTTTCCAGAGATGCCTTTTATTAGGGAGGTAAAGTATTAGTAGATATGGAGGTAAAGTATTAGTAGATAATGAGAGATATACACACAGGGAACATTGATAAGAAAAAAAATACTTTTTTAATGTACAGAATACAAGAAAAATTGTAGAAAGGGAAGCAAATAAATAACTCAGTTTTGTGACTATCTTATTAAGCTTAGAAAATGGAAAAGATGGTAGGGGGGAAGGAGAGGAAAAGAAGAATGAAATGAAAAGGGGGGTATGAGAGAAAGGAGAGAGGGCAAAGAAGTTAAAGAAGGACGAGACCTAAAGGGAGAGAGTCTGGCAGACCGGACAGAGAAATAGTCTTGGAGATACAAAGACATGAATTCTAGTCTTGTTTCTGATACATGCTCGCTGTGTGAACCCGGGCAAGTGATTTAACCTTTCTGAGCTCTGGGAACTTCTATGAGTCTTAGTCTTAAATTATAAGTTTTATTGAAGTTAAGGAGTATTTCCTCATCAGAAATCCCATAACCAATGAAAATCATAGATCCAGTCCCTATTAATGTATATAGATATATATATGTAGAAGTATTTATATACACATATTCACTTCTTTTAAAACAAAAATTACAACACTGTAACCAAAAAAGTTAATAAGCTCTTGATCTTGATTAAACTGCTTTCATGTTCTTTGTATATTGAAAAGTGTGTTTGATGATCAATTTATGCACCCAACTAATATTTATTGATCAACTAAAATATACCAAAAGGTCACAGAGATTAATCATAACACATTGTTCTTACCCTCAGAAAATTGTTAATCTAGTAAGGAACTTACAGTGGGTTAGATATTTGGGTAACTTATTTGCATGGAGAAAATAGGAACAATGTTGGAAAACAGACTATAGTAACAACAAAGGAAATAGTCCTGTTAGGTGCATTTTTTTCTTATTCTTAAGAAAATCTCAGGAGCGGAGCCAAGATGGTGGAGTAGAAACAGCATTTCCAAGGTGCTCTCCCACCAGACCACTTCCAAACCATGTAAAAGGGGACTCTGAAAAACTTCTGGATTCCCAGAACCCACAGAACAACACAGAGAAGCTAACCTCCCACTGAGGACAGCCCAGCAGCCCTGCAGGGAAGGCCAGCGCAGTGCTCTGGGAGCCAACAGCCCAGCCCATGGAGAGCTGAGCCCAGGTCCACTTGAACTGGGGTTTTAGCCCCAGGGCAGCTGGGCCAACAGCCTGCTGGAGGGACCCCAGAACACTAGCAGCTGTAGCAATTCCAGAATTATCAACACAGACATGCCTAGGACAAAGTAAGAGGTTAGTGCCCTATGGACTTTGGGACCAGTATTTGGGGAATGCATCAGCTGCCTCCCCTGGGGGCTAGAAGCCGCTGTGGAGATATGGCATGCTCGCCATTTTGCAGCTCCAATGGAAGCATCAGCTCCTGGACTGCAAACTGTAGGGAGATCCAGCAATCAGTTTGGGGGTAATTGCTCTTGATTTAACCTCCCTGGATCTGGATTGTGATGTGGGGGGAGGTCTGGGGTGGGTATACAACTTGCCAGAACTGGAAGTTGTGAAGACCCCAACCTTCAGGATGGAAGCTCCCCTGTCTGGTGGCAGAGTCCTACTGTGACAACAAGCCCAAAAGTCAAGTAAGTAAGTGGCAACGTGCCTAGCAAAGGAAACAAAATAAACAGAAAATGCAACATTAGATTCCTATTTTGGGGGCAAAGAGGATCGAAGCAGGGAACTGGAAGAGGACTGTGAGGTCAGAAATCCTGCTCCAAAGGCCCCAAAGGAAAATATGAGCAGGTTACAGGCCATAGAGGACCTTAAGAAGGACTTTAAAAATCAAATAAGAGAAGTAGAGGAAAAATTGGGAAGAGAAATGAGAAGGATGCAGGAAAAGTATGAAATGAGAGTCAACAACCTGACTGAGGAAAATAACACCTTAAAAAACTCAAATGGCAAAAGTGTCTCAGAAAGGCAGTGAGGAGAAGAATGCCTTAAAAAGCCAAATTTGCCAGATGGAAAAAGAATCTCAAAAGCTCACTGAGAAGATTCATTCCTTTAGAATTAGACTGGAGCAAATGGAAGCTAATGACTTTATGAAAAATCAAGATGCTGTTAAACAGATACAAACAAATGAAAGAGTAGAAGGCAATGTGAAATATCTCATGGGAAAAACCACTGACCTGGAAAATAGATCCAGGAGAGATAATTTAAAAATTATTGGACTACCTAAAAGCCATGATCAAAGAAAGAACTTAGAAATCACCGTTCAAGAAATTCTCAAGGATAATTGCCCTGATGTTTTAGACTCAGAGGGCAAAATAGAGGTTGAAAAAATCCACAGATCACCTCCTGAAAAAGATCCCAAAGAGAAAACTCCCAGGAATATTATAGCCAGGTTCCAGGATCCCCAGATCAAGGAGAAAATACTCCAAGCACCAAGGAAGAAACAATTTCAATATTGTGGAAACACAATCAGAATAGCACAGGACCTGGCAGCTTCTACACTGAGGGATGGAAGGGCATGGAATATGATATTCCAGAGGGCAAAAGAGCTGGTACTGAACCCAAGGGTCACTACCCAGCAAAACTGAGTATTTTGTTTCAAGGGAAAATATGGCCATTCAGTGGAATAGAGGATTTTCAAGCATTCTTGAGGAAAAAACCAGAGTTAAATAAAAAATTTGTCATCCAGACACACGAAGCAAAAGATGCCTGAGAAGGTCATCAGGGAAAAGAAATCAAAAGGAACTTATCAAAGTTGAACAATTACATCCCTACATGGAAAAACAATAACTGTGACTGATAAAACCTTTCTCGGTATGAAAATAATAGAAGAAGGGTATATGGGCATATGAATACATGTGTGAAGGTGTGTATATATGTTTACACTTATACATGGATAGAGGACACAGGTTGAATTTGGTGGGAAGGGATGATACTTAAGCAGTGAAGTTATAAGGTGAGAGAGGAAAGTGGCAAGAGGAGATGGGGAGAGACAGGGTAGGGTAAACTATCTCATGTAGAAGAAGCAAGGAAAAGTGGCTGCAGGGGAGGGGAAGAACAGGAAGGCAAAAAGGCAAAACCATATTCTCACTGAATCTGGCTCAGGGAGAGAATGACATGCATACTAAATGGGATATCTCACCCTGCTGGAGAGTTGGGGGAAGAGGGATGAGAGGGAGGATGATGGAGGGGAGGGCACTCTGGAGGGAGGAGAGGTTGGAAATACCCACTATCAAAGAGGAACAGGATCAAAGTAGGGAATGGACCAGTTTGGGGGTGGGATGGGTGGGAGGGAATTATAAGCAGCCTTTTACAATATATCTACTATGGCAATGTTTGGCATAGTTATACATGTACAACACATACTGAATGGCTTATCTTCCCTGAGGAAATGGGTGACAGGGGAGGAAGGGATTGGATCTGAATTTCGAAGTTTTAAAATTAAATGTTTCAAATATATATAAATACTATTATTAATACTATTTTGCATGTTATTGTGAGATAAGGTGTTCAGGCATTGTGGCACAGAGACTCACCTTGCCCTAATGGTAAAGTCGAAGGGGGTATGGGAGAAGATATGGGAGAGAGCAGAATGGATGAGGGGACATCTTGTGGGACTGGTATTCTGGTGTGGTGGGTAAGGGAAAAAATGGAGAAAAAATTGTAACTCAAAATATGGCAGAAATGAATGATATAAACCAGAAATCAATAAAACATTAAAAAAAAGAAAATCTCACTTTCCCTGCTATAAATTTATTTCTTTTATAATTGCTAGCATTTAAAAGAGCCCATTATGAAATATATAAAACTGAATCAACAGAAAAACGTTTTATCATGATAAGTGAGTAAGAGAAGGGTTTGTATTTTCATAGAAGTTACTCTCACATGGAAATTCCCTCCACTAATGCAGATCTCAAATTTTCTATGAGAAATTAAAGCAAACATATGGAAGCTATAAGAATAAGAAGACAGAAGAGGGGCCCATGTTTCTGTCATGCTAAGCCCAGCACTCTATTAGGTCTCACTGTTCCTATTAAAGTATACTTTTCCCTTTTCAAAAATATTCTATATTTTAAAAACATGAACAAAAATTTTGCCAGATTTTTATTGCAGAAACTATGTGTACTACTTACTTAGGCATAATAATAAGAGTAGGGATGCATATATTATTGTAGGCAATAAGGGCTATGCAAAATGAAAATTCATCTTAGTTATTGATTCTTCCCCACATTGTAGTGACCTAGAATTTAAAACTTCAGCCACAGGTTAGAAAGTTGTATAGTCAGTCATAATTTAACATATAATAATAATTAGCTGAAACAAATTGAAATATTATTCTGTATCATTTATTTTACAAACTATTCTAATACATCTGAGAATGACTGTAAATCCACTTATTGGAGCATGTATCATAATCTACTTAGAATTTATACCTAGTGATTTTTAAGTGTTTCATTATGAAAAACAAAGTGATATGTTCATGACTGAAATATTTTAGTTTGAAAGTAAACAAAATTTTTCTAATGTGAAGCAGGGGAAGGAAGCATGTTTGCCTTATTTTTAAAATGAGTCTAACATTGCATTTCTCAGCAGCACCCTCCTGAAGGAAATGCTTGCCAAAGGCATGTTCTATTGCATTTCATTTGAGTTTCAAAAAGCCCCCAATGTATTTGCTCAAGCATCACAAGGAACACTTCAGTGGCAATCCTTCAAAAATGGAATCACTGTAGATTCAACAGCTTCTATAGATTGGAAATACAGAATAGAAAAATGTTCTTTCCTTCTAAACATGACCTGACTCAACATAATGGCTAAGATTAGAGAAATCACATAACATATCACATAAGAGTTGCTTATAAACATTTATTCAATTAAAATAGATGTTGCTCCTACTGGAAAGGTCTCTTCCCACCCCTCCCCCTTACAACATGTTCCCCCAATCCATTAACACCGCATATTAATAGACTTCTTGAAATGATTTACAATAATGTTTAAAAATAATAGTACCAGCAAGACTAGTATAGTTTAGCTTGTATGTTTCACAAATATCTCTTCTTCCAGTTAAATAACATCAATTAATATTCAACAAATAACCAGATAACAGAGTGTGGACTGTGGCTATGTAGACATTGTCAGGGTCATGACTGTATATGGCAAAAGATCAGGAAAATCTGGACTCAAATACAGCTTCAGATGATACCAGCTATCAGACCCTTGGTATGTCACTTAACTTCTGTCTGTCTCAGTTTTCTCAATTGTAACATGAGGGTAATAATAGACCTTAACTCCCAAGGTTGTTGTTGGGGTCAAATGAAATATTTGTAAAGTGCTTAGCACAATGAATGACACACAGTAGGTGCTTAATAAATGCTTGTTTCCTTCCAAATATCCCAATGAGAGATCTTTATGTTTAGGAAGAGATATCATATCTATAGCAAGTGTTTTTTAAATTATATATATGTATATATATATATATATATATACATATATATGTGTATATATATATGTATATATATATATATATGTATATATAACTATACTCCTTGTTTGCCTTAGAGAGGTGACAATTAATGGTAACTTGTTAATAGTGTAACTTACTGCTTCACCTTGGTCTTTTTCTTTTTCTTTTTTTTTAAAGCAATTGGGATTAAGTAACTTGCTCAAGGTTACATGGCTAGTCATTATTTATGTGTGGGTGCTCATTTTCTGAGGCCAGATTCGATCTCGGATCATCCCAACTCCGAGGCCGGCGCTCTTACTCACTGCACCACCTAGCCGCCCCTCCTTGGTCTTTTTCTACTTTTAAATGTTCCATATTTCCAAGTGCAGCTGCACTTTTGATGCCTATAAAAGAAGAGCTATGGTGGGCAGAATGTAATGATTGTGTCAAACTAGGGCATTTCACTGTGTGAAATTTGATTACAAAGCATATTATCATTCATTTAAAATATATTATGAACTATAGCTTATATTATCTAATTAAAGTAATTTGCTAATTAGAAGAAATTAAGGGTATTATCATACAGTAGAATTTTCCAATTTTCACTATTGCTATAAACATAAAATATTTTACTTCTAAAATTACAAATGTGAACTTGTTTATTTGTATCATCTTTTTGAAAAAACCACAAGAATACTAAATGTACACATGGTGATAGGTCATCTACTACAGAGCTCATGAGGGGTTTGTCAGTGAAGTAATAAAATCGTGAAGTAATAAAATCAAAGAATTTTACAGTGGGAATAGACCTCAGAAATCATCTTGCCCAAATAATAACTCAGCAAAAATCTCATGAAGTATATGATATCCACAGTTTTCTTTACTGCAAGGCACACTTCCGTAGGTCCTTCAACAGATCCTTGAATTCTGGGATTTCTATCGCCTTACCATCGTGGTCACTCTCCTCTAAATATGATCCAAGTTTTCACTGAATCCTGAAATGTGGAGCCCAGAACTCAAATTCATGTACAGGAATAGCAGAACAGGAAGGCTACCACTTGCCTGTCCTACACTTGCTATGCTTCTTCTAATTCAGACAAATATATTATTTTTTCTGCCATCACATTTTTGACTCATGATGAGCACAGAGTTCACCAAAATGCACAGATTTTTTCACATCAACTTGGGTCTTCCTACAAATTAGATGGTCATATCCTTATGAATAACTGAAGGTAAGGAGGATAGTGATAAGGTTGATGAAGTTTCACGCTGTACAAATCTCCTCAAATATGATTTCCCAAATGGCATTCAAATTTCATAATTCAAATTTATCTAAAACATAGCAACTTTTAAGATTAAAAAATATAAAGCACAGAAGAATGATACTATAACCACTAATATCAGATTATTTTCATTTGTGGAACTTGAAGAATATTTCTTACTTGTATATTACTGCTTGCCAATGTGAGTATTCTCTAGTAGATAATTAGATATACTAATAAACAGAACTAGATGATAGAGATGAATAATGGATATAGAAAGAATTAGATGATAGACCAGAGGTGGTAGAGATGGATAACAGACATTGAATTGATGATAGAGATAGATGATAAAAGAGATAGTAGATAAATGATACAGCATTTATTAAAGTGGATGCTATTTGCTGGGTACTATGCTCTAAGTGCTAGGGATACATGAAAATAAAGAATAGTCCCTGCCATTAAGGAGCTTGTATTCTAATGATTGAAGATGACATATGAAGGGCAGCTAAAAATGAATAAAATGGGGAAAGGATACTTATGGAGGCACAGCTAAGAGACTGAAAGAAGTAGTATGGCTGCCTAGGTCCCATACAGTTAGGGCAAAGGGCTCACCTATCAGAGCCAAGAGGAAAGCAGGAGTGCAGATTTATGTCCTAGCAGGGTGGAAATGACTAGAGGCCACTGTGGGGAGAATATAGAAAGTGTCACTCACTGTGTTTTTTTTTTTCTAAAATAAAGTGGAAATAAATTTATATTAACTTTAAAGAACATCTACGTCTGGATGTATAAATCAAAGATCTGATTTATGTCCTATCCATTTAGTTAATCAGTTGACTTGGTCTCTTGTATAGACAATCACAAAAAATATGAAAAGTAATATTTCAAGTAAAGTTATAAAATGTACTTTCCTGAAGGTCTTTAAAGATAGGATATTCAATGTTTCCATTGGCTTGGGTATAAGCATCCTTGGAGAAAATGGAAGGAGTTTCCTTTATCCCTCTAATTTTATCAATAATTTTATCTGTACAGGAACAATGATACTGCAATAGGAGAAATGGCACTAAGATGACAAGGGTGGAAATTGTAGCTAGACCAGACCAATTTCACAGAGGACTACTGTGCTGGAGATGATAGAACAATTTTGGTAGTATAATGACAGTAGAAAACCAAAGAATGGGACAAAAACCATGGCTATTATTATTAATGAAAAATGTAAAGGAGGAAATATCACTAACTACTCACTCCTTTACCTCCTTTCCCATTCCCACAAAGGTTTTGAAGAAAAATCTTCATATATAAAAAAGAGAATACTTAAATAAAAGATGAAAAGGAAATAGGTTTTGCAAACAGTATTCTACAGTAGTCATGTAAGTTGAAAGAATGGTACAATGAGTACATGATTCCTGTGCTTGTTTTTTCTGTAATAATTTGGAAAAGCACTTTATTTGGTGGAGAACAATGTAATTGTTTAAGATTCCTTGAATGGTGTGACATTAGAGATAATTTTGATGATTATGTGCTTATTGCAGTCAAAGGTGGCATAAATCAGCTAAACATATGCTTGCCCAAGACATTTCCTATTTCCATGTTGAATTCCAGTACAGAGTAAAAATATAATATCAAAATTGTGTATACCTTAGACCCTCTCCTGCATACTTTCTGATCATTAATACTACTAAATGTCTTTATTGTTTCCTTGTGGAAGACATGCCATCTCCTTACTGTGCATTTTCATGGATTATTCCTAATGCTTAGAATTCTCTACCTCCTCATCTCTAGTTTCTAGTTTGCCTGGCTCCCTTGAAGTCCCAGGTAAAAGCTTGACTTAAATAAGAAGTACTTTCTGATCTTTTTTTAATTTGTTGCCTTTTCTTTTTTTTATTTTCTCCAATTATATTTTGTGCATGTGTTTGTGTGTCTATACATGCATACATACAGATATATGTATATGCATATTGTTTGTACAGTTTCTTTGCATGTTATTTTCCTCATTAGATTGTAAAAACCTTGACATCATGAACTTTTTTTTTGCCTTTTGCTAAGTAGCTCCAGTATTAATGAAGAGATTGGCCAAAACCAAAAGAAAATTGAGCTATGGGAGTGTTCAGGAACAAAAGGAAAAGTCCAGTGCTCTAAAGATTTGTATGGGGCGGCTAGGTGGCACAGAGAGTAAGAGTGCTGGCCCCGGAGTTGGGAGGACTCGGGATCGATTCTGGCCTCAGTACTTAGCACCCACACATAAATAACTAGCCATGTAACCTCGAGCAAGTTACTTAACCCCATTTGCTTTAAAAAAATATTTGTATTACACAGGTACCTGGAATGTAAGAACTGTAAACCAAGATAAGTTGGATGTGGTCAAAAAGGAGATGGAAAGATAAAACATTGGCTTCTTGGGTTTCAGTGAACTCAAATGGATGGGAATTGGAGCATTTAATTCAGGTGATCACTACATATATGACTGTGGGCAAGAATCCCTTGGAAGAAATGGAGTAGCTATCAAAGTCAATAAAAGGGTGAGAAAAGCAGTACTAGGGTAAAATCTCAAAAATGACAGAATAATATCTTTTCAAATCTAAGGCAAACCATTCAAAATCATAGTAATATAAGAATGTGTGCCAACCACTGATGCCAAAGAGGCCAAAAGTCGATCAGTTCTATGAAGACCTACAACATCTTCTAGAAATAACCCCCTAAAAAGATGCCATATTCATCATAGAGGATTGGAATACTAAAGCAAGAAATCAAAACATAATTGGAACAACAAGCAATTTGTTCTGAATCAGGGTAGATACTGATATTGTTTCATCAAGATAAATCAGATTGATTATATACTTTGCAGCTTAAAATAGAGAAACTCTATACAGTCAGTTAAATCAAGACCTTTCCCCATCTGTGACTCAGCTCATGACCTTCTCATTTCAAAATTCAGACTTAAATTGAAGAAAGTAGAGAAAACATCAGACCATAAAGGTATGACCTTTAGCATCCCTTATGACTATGAAGTAGAATTGATGAATATATTTAGGAGATTAGATCTGGTAAATAGACTGCTTGAAGAACTATGGACAGAGGTTTGCAATATTTTATAGGAGATAGCACATTTACTCAGAGAAGGTCATCTTTCAGTCTACAATCTTTCCCCAGTTTAAGCCCATAATAAAGTTTCCATTGTTTACTACAAAATGATATCACCTTTTCCATAGAAGTGTTTATCAGTGGGATCCTTTCCTGCTGTTGAGCTGGAATCCCATCCTTTTATTCTTTCAGTTTTGGTTCTTCCCTTCTGTTTCATCTCCTATTTTTTCCACACCCTCAATTCTTGCTGAAAGAATATAAGAATCAACATACCTTCACTATGAACCCACAGACTTGATAAAAATGCATCAACCTTCACTCTCTGTTCTCCTTCCCTCTCTTCATTCACACATACTCTTATATTGCAATTTTATCCAACACAATACACCACTGATTTCCCTACAGGGGAGCTGTGAGGTTTATTTCATGGTGCTCTAGTGTTGCCCTTCCACCTTTAATTCTCCTACTTCTGTAAAAAGTCTTCTTACAGGTTTATATCATATTTTTTAAAAAAATATTTCACTTTTTAAAAAATCTATAGATCTTGGCTTTTTTGTTTTTGTTTTATTTTTATTAACCTGTAAGTCAATATTTTCTCTTAATAATTTAAAATAATCTTAAAATGGAGTATTTTTTTTCATTTTTCTTTCCTTGATAATTACACTTGTAGAACTTTCCTTTGTTTCTATTGTTTAGTATGTTTGTAAATGCATGATTTCTCCACTTCCTTTCCTCTCCTCTGCTTCTAAGCAAATCCGTTGTTATCTGCCTCTGATCTCATTCAACTAAAACTGTCCATTGCAAAGTTACCAATGATCCCATAACTGCCCATCCATCTTGATCTCTCTACGCTTCTATTCTATCCCGTTGTCTTCCTGGATATTCTCTCCTCTATGAGTTTTTGAAGTACTGCTCTTTCCTGGTCCTCCTCCTATTCCTCTGACCACTCATCTTATTTTCCTTCATTGTATCCTCCTTCAGTTTATGCCACTAATTGTAAGTGTTCCCCTAAGATTTTGCCTCATACACTCTTGTCTCTTACTTCCATATTATATCTCACTTGGTGATCTCATAGGTTCAACTAATTTCTTTCTGCAGATGATTCCCAGATCTATATATCCAGTCCCAATTTCTCTACTAAGTTTTATTCCCTCATCAGTGTCTGACTTTTGGATAATTCAAATTGGATATTTCCTAGACACCTCAAACTCAACATATAAAAATGTCATTATCTTTTCCTCAAAATTTTCATCTTTCCCTCTTTATTGTCAAACTTTGTCATTTTTAACCTTTAGAATTTTTTTTCACTTACATCCCCTTCTTGCCATCCATAATCTATCCTTGTACATAAAGATTCTCACTTCTTTCCTGGTCTATTGCAGAATTCTTCCAATTGATCTCCCTGCATTAAATTTCTCCTCGTTCTAATACATTCTCCATTCTGCTGCCAAATTAAATTCTTAAACTTTATGTCTGACCATGTCACTTCCCTAATAAATAATAATTACTCTACATTATCTCTTGGATAAAACAGAAGGCATTGAAAGTTCTTCTCAATCTGCTACCTTTCCTACCTTTCCAGTATTCTTTTACTTTATTCCACTCCACATACTTTATGATCTAGCTACACTTTCCTTTCATGTAGCATCCCTTTGCATGACTTCATACGTATGCAATGGTTGGCCCCACTTATGCCTAGAATGCTCTTCCTTCTAACCTCCAACTGGAGGTCCGTGTATTCCTTCAAGATGTAGCCCCAGTCTCATCTGTAGAATATGTTACTGAACTTTACAAATCCAAGTACCCTTCCATCTATTACCTTCCATTTATGCTGCATATATTTGATATCATGTAACAGGGATACAATTATAAGAATTATAATTCTGGGCAGCTAGGTGGCGCAGTGAGTAGAGCACTGGCCCTGGAGTCAGAAGGACCTGAGTTCGGATCCGGCCTCAGACATTTAACGCACATAAACAAAAACCTAGCAGTGTGACCTTGGGCAAGTTACTTAACCCCAACTGCCCTCCAAAAAAAAGATTTATAATTCTGAGGCAGGACTATGGTAGCTGGAAGGTCGTGGGGCACAAGTTAAAATTCTAGTCCTTGGAAGCACTGGGATATTTGACAAGGAGAAAAGATATACCCAAGACCCAAGTCAACAAGCATCTGCTATGTGCCAGACATTTAGTATAAGCACTGGTCATAAGAAGAAAAAGGGAGGGGGAAGAACCTGACCTCCCCTCAAAAGGAACTCACAACCCCATGGGAAGCACAGATTAAAATAATTATGTATAAAAATGAAAAATACAGGATAAACTGGGGGCAATCTTGGAGGGAAAGCACCAAAATTAAGAAGTAATGGCAAAAACTTCTTGAGAAAGGCAAATCTTTAACTGGGAAGTAGCAAGGGAAGTAACAAGGTGGAAATGAGGAACAGTGTTACAAGCTCAGATAAAGGGGGGGAAATGGGGTCCGATGTTACAAGGAAGAAAGGTAGGGTCTTTATCCCAGAGCAACAAGGCAATAATTCCAACTAATTAAACCAAAGTACAGGGACAGAGAAGCACCATCAGCACGAATGATTTTGCAGTCAAACAGTGAGTCTACATATTCCTTATCCTCACATTGACTAGGAATTAGACTGATCTGAGTAAAGGGGCTGTATTAATCACTGAATAAGGTTTAAAAAATACCATGTATAAAGAAAGCTTAGAAGGATTAGGGGTGCAAAGCTGGACAAATCATTATAAACTGAACACAAAACAGCTCTGAAGTCTGGTTGGAAAAACTTAGGGAAAAGCAGATAGACACCCATATCTTGGTAGTTGTTGGGAATTATTGCATGTGTGTATGTGGGATAAGAGAGGGAAGAGCCAAATAATTTTCAGTACAGTGTTCCCAGAGACTTAAGACATCTTAAGCAATCATAATAGATGTGATAGCCTTTCCATGAATGTTTATACACATAGTACAGCAGAATGGAGTAATCACAGAAGTCATATATGATACCCATTCAATTGCAGAAGTGTAAAAATGTTGCACTAACTTGAAACAAAGAAATTTATAAATGAATGAGTTGGAAAGGCTCAGCATAATAAAATGCTGATGGATCAGAACAATGAGAATTCACCTGCCCTATAAATTGTATTAGGGAGCAGATATCTGTTGAATTTCTTTGCAGATTCTGATTCACCTAAGGCTATGAAACAGTCTTAAAATAATCCATCCTCCTAAAATAAAGAACCAAAATATATATGGTAAATGAATGGTTTTCATACAAAGGTTCTGAAGCTATTTAGGCAACTGGATATATGGGAAAGAACAATGAATGTGAAGTCAAAAGATCTGCTACTTGCCATAATACTTCTATGACCTTGCACAAGCTATTTAACCTTTCTGGACCTCAATGTCCTCATCTACCAAATGAGGTAGTTGGAAAAGGAAACCTTTAACAAACATTTCTTAATCTTCTATACTTGTAGGAAGGTGACTTTCTCTTATGTACCAAACTGGCTAAAAAGATTTGTATGAGAAAATTCAGTTAACTGAGCCAAACTTATTTTTTTTAATGATCAGTTTTAGCATTCCAAACAGAAACCCAGTATTAGGGAACTAAATATAGTTACTGAAAATGTCAGTAGTTCATAAGGCTAATATGTACATATACATATATATATACACACACATATATATACATAAATATATACATATATACATATACATATATATAAATATATACATATATACATTTCTTTTTCCATATAACCCATTTCTGAGCATAGTCTATTCCCCAAAGAGTCATCAAAGTCTGCATTCATTTAGATCTGTATCCTCTACCATCTGCATCTATATTATAATAACTTAGACTCCTAATAGGAGCCTAAGTTCTCAAAACAGGTTAAACTTCATATTCTGCTAATCCCATTCAAGAAATATATGTTTTGAAATATTTTTATCTTTAAGTTCCAGAAGTTTGTGGAGTTCACTTCTCCAAGAAAATTCTACTCAGAATAACTCATAAAGCAAAATTCTTGGAGAGTTGAAAATTATTGTGCTGCCAAATTTCTGCCACATTATATTGGTAATAATATATGTTAAATATATATATAAATATAATTGGTAATAATACATGTTAAATTCCTATCACTATCCTTTGAATTGTTTTCACTATTTAGACACAGCCATCATTTCTATTATTTAGATATAACTACATATTTCCAGAGTGAAGATTATAATATAGTCTTTTAATATTATTCCATTGGTTTCTGGATGTGCAATTTTGAAAAACCAAACACTTTGGTAGTTTAATATTATTTTGCTCAAATTGCCCAAACAATTGTGTAGACCGCCTATATAATTTTGTCCTCTGAGCCCTGCTTCAATGAACCTTTACTAAAGAAGTCATCAGTTTGCTTCTTGTGTTATTTCATGTCCCTTTGGTACTTGAATGGTAGGTTTATCAATTTAATTGTTGTATTTGCATCAGCAATAAAACATCTCCTGCTTTTAAGAGGAATAATTAACACAAACCTACTTAGAAAAATAAAATTATTCATTCAGATGTTGTATTTAAGCAATTTTATGTCTTGACCAGGTGAAAGATAGAACATAGCATTGTAATTAGGTATCCACTACCTCCAATGAGACCTGCTATATCAAACTAATCCATATTTAAGATCATTCTCAATCTTTCCATTAGTATGAGAGTTCAGATTCCCATAAAGGCAGCTACCAACTTATGAATGTGTTATATTCTATAATTGGTCTTCCCAATCAATACATGGGACATCAGAACATTTTTTTTAAAATCTAGGTTCACAGGCTAATCTAAAAAGGTTATTATGTAGCTGAAATAGCACAAGAAGCTGTATAATGGAATGGAATGAGTTCTTGCCTAGAAAGAAGGAAACCTGAGTTCTATTCCCAAATTCGCCACTAATTTACTAGGTAATCTTGAACAAGGCAAGATTACCCTCTGCTAATCTCAATTTTATTATCTTTAAGATCAACAGGAAAGACTAAGTATCTAAGATTACTTCCAGCTCTAAGATTTTATGAACATAGTACTATTAGGCATCTAATTACTCTGTTTAATATATTTATATGGTAAAAGTACATTATTAAATTCTAATTGATGATGAAAGTATAATTGGGGTTTGAAAAATGATTTGAATCTTGAAATTCATAGTTAAATGCCATTGTGAATGTACTAGAGGGGGCTAATGACTGAAAGCTCTAGAAAAATGCCCCAGCCTCTTGGGATTATCCCTAAATCTCTAAGAGCCAGCTACCCTCTGGGACACTGAACTACTAATGAAATGGGAGATGGGGAGAATAACCTAGAATTTTGCTACAGTACTGTATAACTATAATTTGTAATTGCTATGACTGAGGTTAAAAAAAATAACCAATGGGGCATTTACAGAATCATAGAATGCCAGAGCCAGTAAGGGCTACCATTAAGATTATCCAATCCAATTCCTTCACTGTGCTTACATATGTCCTCTCTTTACCACTATCACAATCACTTCCCTAGTTCAGGCACTCATCACCTCTCCCTATATTGTTTCAATAATCTTCAATTTAGTTACCCTACCTCAAGTCTCATCCTCCACTCAAATCTATTTTCCATATCAGAAAACATGGGTCTTGGAGGCTGAGCCAAGATGGCGGAGTAGAAACCGCTCATCCAAGCCACTCTGCCCACAGATTCCCCCCAAACTATGTAAAAGGGGACTCTGAACAACTTCTGGAGCCCCAGCACCCACAGAACAACACAGATAAGCTAACCTCCCGCTGAGGACAGACCAGAAGCCCTGTAGGAAGGACCAGCGCAATGGTCTGGGAGCCGGCAGCGTGCAGTGCACAGAGTGCGGGGAGCCGAGCTGAGCCAAGCAGAGCCCAGGTCCCTGTGAGCCAAGATTTTAGCCCCAGGGCAGCAGGGCCAGCAGCTGGCCAGAGAGACCCCAAAACACCAGCAGCTGTGGCGAATCCAGAATTATCATCATAGACATGCCTAGGACAAAGTAAGAGGTTAGTGCCCTATGGACTTTGGGACCAGTATTTGGGGAATGCCTCGGCTTCCTCCCCTGGGGGCTAGAAGCTGCTGAGGAGACAGGCCATTTTGTAGTTTTCAGAGGCAGCTCTAGCTCCTGGCCTGCGAACTGTAGGGAGATCCAGCGATCAGTCTTGGGGGGTAATCGCTCTTGCTTTAACCTCCCTGGATCTGGATTGTGATCTAGGGTGGAAGTCACGGGTGGGTTTACAGCTTGCCAGAAATGGAAGTTGCCATCCCACACGTTCGGGACGAAAATTCCCCTGTCAGCAAAGCCATAGTGTGGCAACAAGCCCAAAAGTCAAGTAATTAAGTAGCAACATGCCAAGCCAAAGGAAAAAGAAAAATGCAACCCTAGACTCCTATTTTGGGGGCATAGAGCGGGAAAAGGACTATGAGGTCAGAAGTCCTGCTCCAAAAGCCCCAGGGGAAAACATGAGCGGGTTGCAGGCCATACAGGACCTTAAGAAGGACTTTAAAAATCAAATAAGAGAAGTGGAGGAAAAATTGGAAAGAGAAATGAGAAGGATGCAGGAAAAGTATGAAATGAGGGTCAACAGCCTGACTGAGGAAAACAACACCTTAAAAAATAGACTAACTCAAATGGCAAAGGAGGCCCAAAAGGGCAATGAGGAGAAGAATGCCTTAAAAAGCCGAATTTGCCAGATGGAAAAAGAATCTCCAAAGCTCACTGAGGAGATTCATTCCTTCAGTGTTAGACTGGAGCAAATGGAAGCTAATGACTTTATGAGAAATCAAGATGCTGTTAAGCTGATCCAAACAAATGAAAGATTAGAAGGCAATGTGAAATATCTCATGGGAAAAACCACTGACCTGGAAAATAGATCCAGGAGAGACAATTTAAAAATTATTGGACTACCTGAAAGCCATGATCAAGGAAAGAACCTAGAAATCACCCTTCAAGAAATTCTCAAGAAAAATTGCCCTGATGTTTTAGACTCAGAGGGCAAAATAGAGGTTGAAAAAATCCACATATCACCTCCTGAAAAAGATCCCAAAGAGAAAACTCCCAGGAATATTATAGCCAGGTTCCAGAATCCGCAGATCAAGGAGAAAATAATCCAAGCAGCCAGGAAGAAACAATTTCAATATTGTGGAAACACAATCAGAATAGCACAGGACCTGGCAGCTTCTACACTGAGGGATGGAAGGGCATGGAATACGATATTCCAGAGGGCAAAAGAGCTGAGAATGAACCCAAGGGTCACCTAGCCAGCAAAACTGAGTATTTTGTTTCAGGGGAAAATATGGTCATTCAGTGGAATAGAGGACTTTCAAGCATTCTTGAGGAAAAAACCAGAATTGAATTGAAAATTTGACATCCAGACACAAGAAGCAAGAGATGCTTGAGAAGGTAATCAGGGAAAAGAAATCAAAAGGAACTCATCAAAGTTAAACTATTTACAATCCTATA
This sequence comes from Gymnobelideus leadbeateri, assembly GCA_011680675.1. NCBI lineage: Eukaryota > Metazoa > Chordata > Mammalia > Diprotodontia > Petauridae > Gymnobelideus > Gymnobelideus leadbeateri. The sequence goes on from WOXC01005485.1 coordinate 77,935, forward strand.
TGGAAAAACAATAACTGACTGATCATATCTTTCTCACTATGACAATAATGGAAGAAGGTTATGTGGTCATATGAATACATATGTGAATGTGTGTGTATATGGTTACAGTTATATATGGATAGAGGGTGTAGGTTGAATTTGTTTGGAAGGGAGAATACTTAAGGGATGAAATTATGAGGTGAGAGAGGAAAGTAGCAAGAGGAGATGGGGAGAGACAGGGTAGGGTAAACTATCTCATGAAGAAGAAGCAAGGGGAAGTGCTTGCAAGGGAGGGGGAGAATAGGAAGGCAAAAAGGCAAAACTACATTCTCATTGAATTTGGTTTAGGGAGAGAATGATATACATACTAAATGGGATATCTCAACCTACAGCAGAATAGAGGGAAGGGGGATGAGAGGTGGGATGATGGATGGGAGGGCATCCTTGGTGTGAGGGGAGGTTGGAAGTACCCACTATAGAAGAGGGACAGGATCATGTAAGGAATGGAGCAGGTGGGGGGTGGGATGAGTGGGAGGGAATCTTAAGCAGCCTTGTACAATATATCTACTATGATAATGTTTTGCATTCAAATACTGAATTACTTATCTTCCCAGAGGGAATGGGTGACAAGGGAGGAAGGAAATGGATCTGAAATTCGATGTCTTAACATTAAATGTTTCAAATATATATAAATCCTATTATTAATACTCTTTTGCTTGTAATTGGGAGATATGATGTGCAGGCATTGGGACACAAAGATTCACCTTCCTCTAATGGAAAAGTCAAAGGGAGTATGGGAGAAGGTATGGGAGAGAGCAGATTGGAGGAAGCGATATCTTGCGGGACTGCTATTCTGCGAGGGTGGGTAGGGGAAAAACGGGGGGGGGGGAAATGATTATAACTCAAAATCTGGCGGAAATGAATGATGTAAAACAGAAGTTAATAAAGCATTCGTTTAAAAAAATAGTACAATAAAAAGATGGTTGCACATGAAACTGCAAAAAAAAAAAAAAAAGAAAACATGGGTCTTAGTAGGACACACAAGACTGGCCCACCCATCAAACTCCAGTGTCTGTCCATTTTCTCTGGGGTAAAAATTTAAACTTCTCTTTTTGGCATTTAAATATCTCTTCATAGAGATGCTCATCAATTGGGGAATGGCTGAACAAGTTGTAGTATATAAATAAAATAGAATATTATTGTGTATAAGGAACAATAAGCAGGCAGATTTCAGAAAAACCTGGAAAGGCTTACATGAGCTGGCAAAGTGAAGTGAGGAGAACCAGGAGAATATTGTACACAGTAACAACAACATTTTGTGATGATCAACTATGATAGACTTAGTGATTTCCAGCAATGTGATGGTCCAAGACAATTCCAAAGAACTCATGATGAAAAATTCCATTCACATCCAAAGAAAGATCTGATGGAGTCTGAATGCAGTTCAAAGCATACTATGGCCACTTTATCTTTTTCATGGTTCTTTCCTTTCAGCCTGCTTCTTTTACAACATTACTATTAAGGCAATATGTTTTACCTGATTGCACATACATAACCTATATCAAATTTCTTATCATCTTTATGGAGTGAGTGGTGAGAAAGTGAGGGGAAAATTTGGAACCCAAATTTTAAAAAATATCAAGGTTAAAAACTGTCTTTACCTGGAATTGGAAATGAATACCATTTTAAAAATATATCCTCACCACCTGACCCCTTCCTACTTTTCTTGTGTTATAACTTTTATTTTCCCCCATGCTCTCTGAAATGGAGCTATACTTGCTCTCTCAATGAAATTGACAGAGCAGTTCCTTCTAATGGCAAGAGGGAAAAATATTCTCCAATTATTCCTAACAGTCATTTGGGACTTTATGGATCTTTGAAGCACATGGCAGATTTGGGCTAATTGTTATAATATGGTGAGGCTGTTTAAGCCTTCAGACAAAGGGTGTAGGAAAGAGAGGATAATCTGAGGAGATGTATTTACATCCCAGTTCTGCCTCTTCTATAACTTTGTTCCATGTATGACTACTTCTAATATATAACCTTAGGTAAGTCCCCTAATCTTCCTCACACTTGGCTTCATAATTTATACAATTAGGAAGGTGGACTAGATAGGTTCTAAGGCTCCATTCTACTCTAAATTTAGGATTTTATGAACTACTTAAGCTCTGTGTTTCAGTTTGCTCACTGGGATCCATTTGATTGGATCCAGATAATATATTAGCTCTTTAGTTTCTCTCTCTGTCTTTCTTTATGCCTCTGTCTCTCTCTCTGTCTCTCTGTCACACGTGTGTGTGTGCATGTGTGCCCATGCACATGAAATTCCAGTAAGTAATGAAAATTCTGGAAATGCAAGTGATTTATGGAAGGTTGTTTTCAAGGAAACATATAGCATTTTATAACTGCCAGAGGCTTCATCATTATTTATTGGACAACCTACTTATATCACATTTTAATAAGATAGACTTTTTCTTTATAGTTTGCCTTCTGTGCTTTTAATAGGGCACAAAAAATCTACCATAAGTTTTCTGTTCACACACTTACCTGGGCTGTCTTTTTATAATGTAAGTTGAAATTTTTCACTCACAGGGAACCTGGTCATTTTTTCCCTCGAGATTTTCCTTCTGTTGACTACATAATAATGATGAGATAGGATGGGATGTTACTGGTATACACAACTGATACCTCTTCATGTTAATGACTGTTCCTAAAGTCTTTCAAGAATTTGTTCATAGCTGCTTTTTCTGGTTATGCCACCAAACTCACTAACATAAATATTACAATTAAATTAATCTATTACTATTAATTTATAGTCACTAACTTCATGCTTCCCACTGAAAGGCCATTATGCTATAATTTGCATAAGAAGCAAGAAATCTTGATAAATATAAGATTTCATGCTTAAATTTTAAGAAATATACATTGGAAATCATCCTTCAGATTTCTTCAATTGAAGAAGTTTCATCAAATTTTGTTAGGACATAATTTCACCTCTGCCAGCCAGAAAATAAAATAGATTCTACTATTGTCATCTTAGAGAATCTTTTTCTAAATGAAGAAGGAAAAATGAAGGTCTTCAATTTTGAAGGCAGAATCATTTTTCAGGTTTAAGATTCCAGAGAGGAATAATGAATAGAAGTAGTCATTCCTGTCACCAATTAGGTTTTGGTTTGATAGATGTAAGCAAGCCCCTACTGGGGCTCCAGTTGATTGGTGGTACAGTATAAGCAAACACCCTCAGAGATTTTTAAAAGTGAGATCTGTCTCATTTTTTTTCCTTCTCTTAAATCTCTTGCATCCTATTTTCCTCATTAACCAGTTCCTAATATTAGCAGTGACTATGGTTTACCCTAGATTAGTAACAAATGCTTTTTAAAAATCTATAGTGTCTTTTCATAGGACTTCTCATATAAGTCTTTCTAGCCAGTCTCAAAATTATTAAGAACACTTTGCAGATATCTGCTACATACATGAAAAATGGAAAATGTACCTGGAGCTGTCATATTTCCTTAATGTTCTGTAGGTGCAATCGTTGAAGAAGCAATGTATTTCCTTCAAGTTATACAGCAAAACATGATATACATGTATTGGAAAGAATACTACTTCTCATGTAATCTTCCTGACACACCTCTATGATCACATCATTCTCTACTAAAATAAACCAAAACAAACAAACAAAAAACCCATCAGTGGCTCCCTGTTGCCTATCAAAGAAAATAATGGCCTTTGAGGCACTATGCAATCTGGTACTAACCTACATTTCAACCATATCTCATACTCATTCACTTCATAGAATCTAATACCCTAGCCAGCCTGAACTACTTTCTACCTCTTGTTCTCATGATAGTTTCTTCCATCTCTGACCTTGGCTCACATTTCCTCCCCCATCCCTCAAAACTAATGCATAACCAATCTCCTGTTTAAGTCCTGCCTGCCCTTAAAAACATAACCCAGGTGTCATCCATCCATCTCTCTTTCTCCCCCTCTCCCTCTTCCTCTCTGTCTCTCTGTCTCTCTGTCTCTGTCTCTCTCTGTCTCTCTCTCTGTCTCTCTCTGTCTCTCTCTCTGTCTCTCTCTGTCTCTCTCTCTCTCTGTCTCTCTCTGTCTCTCTCTGTCTCTCTCTCTCTCTCTCTGTCTCTCTGTCTCTGTCTCTCTCTCTCTCTCTCTCCTCCTCTCCTTTCTCCCTCCCCCTTTCCTCAAGATCTTTTGCTGAGCAGTTTCCTTTGGGACCACAACATCCTTTGAATTATTCTATTTGTGCCTTTTAGATTGTAAGCTCCTTAAAGCAGAATCTGTGTCTTATTTATCTTTATAGTCCATTGCATTACAGGTAGTAGATTCTTAATAACGTTTTTGTTGACTCAAATATTGGCAATAAATTGAGTCAATCTTCTTTGTTGACTCCCTTCCTTTCAGGCATCTAGTACTCTCTAGTTCCTTGATTTTTCCTTGTTCAATATCAGTTATGTATAGGCTCATGTGAGTGAATTACAAAGTTAGGATTGGCCTTAACTAGAGCCCTTTACAAGGACTTCTTAGGACTAGAGAAGAGTGAGAAGTTGGAAAAATAAAAGTATTTTTTCTTTATTTTTTTTCTTAAACACCTACCATTTCAACTTCATTCTGGGTGTAATTAATTCTGTCAGCTGGCCTGGGAAAGTGTCCAATTTAAAACATTGTCTATAGGAAAAAATATCTTCTGAGTTCCAAACAACCAATTTGTAAACAGTCTCTTTTTAAGTCAGCCAGGGTGTAAGTTGGATACTTACAGCTTTTCAAACAACATTAGTCAATTACAGTTGAGTCAATAGCAAAAATTCATTTATTAAATTATTCATATATATAAACATATTACTATGTGTCAGGCAATATAGTAAGTTCTGGGGATAGAAATATGAATAACAGAAAAATAGTCTCTCCCCTCAAGGAGCTTACAATCTAATGGAAAGACAAAACACAAAAGGAAACTGAAAAGCTGTGGGAGGAAGGAAGGGAGAAGATAGTACCAGATGAGGGATGGTGAAGAAGTCAGTCAGAAAAGTCCTAAAATAGTATAGCCAAGTAGGAAGTGAGATGTCTGAGCTGACCTCTCTCCTTAAACAGGGGTTTGGAGTTGGTATTAGGCTATACCACTGTTGGGCCCTCTCACATGGGAAGTAGAAAAAAGCACATGCCAACTGGTACTGTGGTCACTCTCCTGAGAGCCAATCCATCTCTAACTGCCTGTTTTATGAGTTGGATACCCAGGAGACATCTCAAATGCTATATGTCCAAAACAGACTCCTCATCTTTCACCCACCCAGTCCCAACCCTCTTTCAAACGTGTCTATTTCTGTTAAGAGCACCACCAGCCTTCTAGTAAACCTTAGTATATCTTGATTCCTCACTCTCTCTCAAGGTAACCAGTTGCTAAAACTCATCATTTTTACCTGAACAGCATCTCTCACATACATCCCTTCCATCTTTTCACATGGTCACAACTCTAGTTCTGGTATTTCCACCAGTCCAGTCTCTCCTATACACTGCTGACAAATGAATTTTCCTTAATTGCTTATCAAACAATAGCATTTCTCTATTCAACAAACTCCAACATTTCTCTTTTGCCTTTAGAATCAAATAGAAACTCTCCTGCTGGCATTAAAACAACAACCTGGCCCTAACCTAATTTTCCAGCCCAATTATAGAATCCTCACCTTCCCACACCTAATGTCCAGACAAATTAACTGCCTTCTTAACTTTCTTTCAGAAAACAATATATTTTTCATTTTTCTGTGTCTGAAACACACTCCCTTCTTATCTTCACATTTTAAATTATACTTCATTACTCAACTTAAATGCTACTTTCTACACAAATCTTCCCCTCATCTCACCAGCTGCTAGTAGATCCCCCAACAAACTACCTTGCATTTATTTTACTTATATTTTGCATATCCTTTACTTATAATTTATATATAAATGTGGTCTCCTACAATATAATGTGAATTCCTTTAGGTTAAAGAATACTGCCTCACTTGTCTTTGTATCTACCATGTCTAGCACAGAATAGGCACTGCAATGCTTGTTGATCAATGCCTGCTTGACTTATTAGAATATCAGAGGACCTGGGCTCAAATCCTAGTTCAGCTTTTCACTGCCTGAGTTACTCTGGGTAGGTCCCCTCTTTGGTCTCCAGCTCAGTCTCTTCCTCTGTAAAATAAGCATATTGGACTAGCTGCCCTTTAAGAAAATCTTTTCTAACTCTAAATATATAATAAAATCCCCTTTAAAATGAGGTACTCATTTAGATATTTGTGCTCTGTCTGTGTCCCTGTCCTGATTAGGACTAAATAAGGTAGTTTTGGTTGAGCTTTAGAACCAAATTTGCACTCTGTTTTCTGATTGTTTCCGCCTTCATTTCATTTATCTGCCTGTCTAGTTCTCCTGTGAAGCTTAATCTTGTTTAGCATGGGCTATACAAGAAACTCAACCTTTGGCTCTAACCTATTGATGGTACTGTTCAGGCATTTTGGTGGTGTTTAATTCTTTGTGACACCATTTGGATTTTCTTTGCAAAGATATTGGAGTTGTCTGCCATTTCCTTCTCCAGATCATTTTATAGACAAGGAAACTGAGGCAAACAGGGTTAAGTGACTTACCCAGGGTCACACAGTTAGTAAATGTTTGATGCCAGATTTGAACTTATGAACATGAGCCTTATTCCAGGCCCAGTACCCTATTTACTGTGCCACTTCACTGTCATTAAATCTCTGTAGGCAGGATGACTTGAATATTTCAAGTAACTTTTAAATATATATTCCACAAGGGGAAATGTATAGTAAATAAGTCATTTAAAATCTTAAAGGAGAACAAACTTGGGCAGGGGACGGGGAGATAAATTTTCTGTCTTTCCATATTAGGTAGCTGGGTGGCATAGTGGATACAGTACTAGACTTTGAATGAGGACACCTGGAGTTCAGTTCTTCCTCAGTTAGTTGTCACAATAGATAGAGCCCTGAACTTGGACTGAGAGATACCTTAGCTCAAATCTGACCTCAAACATTTACTAGTTGTGTGACTTTAAGCAAGTCATTTAATTGCTGTCTGCCTCAGTTTCCTCACCTGTAGAACAAGGGTGACAACAGTTTTTAATTCCCAGGATTACATATATAACATATAGTATAAAATGAGATAGTATTTGTTATTGGCTCGGTACACCTTAAAAGCCTATATGGATTCTAACTATTTTCTACTACTGCCACTGCTGCTACTTTTAACTCTGAGTTACCCTCAATGACTCTCTTGACCTCTCTCATTCTCATTTGTGGAAAAAAGGGGGAGAGGATTAATAATAACACTTACATCAAAGGATCAAAACAAAATCTTTAAAATGCTTTTTATGCCTTAAAAGTTATTGTGGTGGAGGAGGAGTAGAGGGATAAGGAAGAGGATAAAATTCTTACCCCCTTCAAGATTTGACCTTATATTTCTAATGAAAGGGGGGAGAGGAGAAAGGCAAAGTGAAAGAACTTGTTATCAGCCCTGGATTCCAAATTCCTGGGTCTGACTCCTAGCCCCACCATTTATGGACTAGGAGACTAAATAAATCTCTTATGTTCTCTGACATGCCATATCCTCATCTGTCAAATGAGAATAATACTTTTATCTCATCCCTCACAGCATTTCTTGGAGGATAATAGTAGTTCCTTAGTGTAAAATGGTTTGTATCACAATCATAAATCACTATCTAAAGGGTTGTTATCATAATAACAATTATTAGAATAATCTAGACACATTCCTGATTTCCTTGTAACCAATGGATTGCACACAATGGTGAAGCAGCTGGCCAGTGTTAGGCTATAGTCTGTGCCCAAAAAGCAATAACCCTGCAAAGCTAACTAGCCCATCTGGAGACTGAACCTCTGGCCCTGCTCTCATTTGCATTCTCTTCTAACCCAGTATCTACCAGAAGCTCAGGCATAGTAAAACAAAACAAAACAAAACAAAACAATTCAAAGGTTTGTGGAAAAGGTAAAGATTCAAAGGAAGTACTTCCCTGCTAGAATTTGCAAAGTATTTAATGTTGAATAAGTTGGTCAAAAAGCATTTATTAAGTGCTTTTATGTACCAGGTACTATGCTAAGCCCTAAAAACATTAAGAAAGGAAAAAATAGGGTTGCTGTCTTCAAGGAGCTCACTTTTTAATGGAGGAGGTAATATGCAAATAGCTACATCCAAGATATATGCAGTATAAATGGAAGTTCATCTCAGAAGGAAAGCACACACAGTACAGGGGACCGGGAAAGGCCTCTTGTAATAGGCATGATTTCAACTGAGGTTGGGAAAAAAAAAAAACAGGTAATAAGGGAGAGCATTCCAGGTATGGGGACAGTTAACTAAAAGGTCCAGAGCTGGAAGATGGAGTATTATGCTTTAGGGTTAACAAGAAGACCAGTGTATCTGATTTTTAAAATGCATGGAGGGAGGGAGTAAGACTGGAAAGATGGGAAGAGTCCGGATCGTGAAGGGCTATAAATGCCAAGCCAAATGCTGTATATATGATCCTGGAGGTAAGAGATACCCACTAGAGTTTACTGAGTAGGAAGGTGGCATGGCCATACCAGTACTGTAGTTTCTACTTTAATCCTGCATCTTCCTTTATAGTGATAGCATTACTTTAAGAAACACAAGTTTAATATATGCAGGATCAAGAGTAAAAATATATGAATAAATGAATGTGAATCAAGTTCCAGGGTCTCCCAGTCCCACTGAACCATTTGAAGAACAATTCATTCAGGTTCTCAAGAGTCTAGAGTTTCACTCTCATCATGGAATATTTATGGTAGTGCAGTTTAAGCCAGGGCTTTATAGGGAAGCCAACTGCAGCATCTTAGAAACAAGAACTGTGGAACAATCCTCAAGGAAAGAACTGAATGCAGCTGGTCCAGTTAACATGACTTCTTCCTGATTCATATGTCAACACTGTCAGCACAGCCTGCTCTCTTCCTTTACTATCTGTCAGTACCCTTGTCTCCTATTATCTTGCCCCTGCCTGCCATTCTCTCCCTAGCATCACCTTTCCTTCCCTAATTTTCAGCTCTAGGTAGTTAAATGGTGAAAATGTGTTTCTCAAATACACATAAAGAAATAGAAAATATTGATGGGGGCTGGGATGGAAAGCAGAGTGAAAACAGGGGGTGGTGAGAGACACGGGAAGCATATAACTGGAAAAAAAGAAAACTTGGAGATTATTGTTCTAAGAATTCTTCATCTAAGCTCCTTGAGGGCAGTGACCATTGTTGCTTTTACTTGTGCCACCTGCATTTAGCACAGTCCTTGGGATATGGTAATTACTTAATAAATGTTTGTTCAAATCAAGTTTTCATTTCCAATCTAATGGTACAGTATCCTTGTATAGAATAATTTCCACCTTATATCAAAACAATTCCCCTCTAAGCATTGTTTTTCATCTAACTGACCTTGAGAATTTTATATCTCTCTCCTTTTTGTCTGGGAAGAGTTCTGCAATGACTCCTCCTGGGCAAATTCATATTTTGTCTTGTGTGTTTTTAAAATGTATTTTGAAGGATATGTTTTAAATGGTCAATACCAACAGAATGAATTATATCTCTTAAGTAAAAATCTTCATTGAACCATAAAGTCACCTCTATTCCCTGCCCTTCCTTTCTCATCACCCACTCATTTTTCTTTTACAGAGTAGCTTTTTTCTACCTCCTTCCTTAAAGTTCTCACTTCAAAAATGATCATTTCTTGCTTAACTAAAAAGTTTGAAGAGTTTTTTCTTCCATTCCTCTTTGATCCTAGGTCACACCTAAGATTTCACCACGGTTGACGAGATATGCTTTTTCCCTTGGCTTATGGGTCTCCCTAGTTTTCCTCCCACCTACTGAACAGATTCTTTTCTATCTCCTTTACTGGATCACCCTTTTCCTACCACCTAAATGTATGTGTCTGCTAAGGCTCTATTCCATTCTTTTCTATGTTCTCTCTCATAGACTACCAAATTAATGTCTATATCTATCTCCTTCCTAAAAGACAGTCCTGGATCCCTAAGTACCTACTGGACATTTTCAGATTGATATTCCACCAAAAGGTCAAACTCAACTTCTAAAGTAGAAGCCATCTTCTTCCTCAATTTAAACACACACACACACACACACACACACACACACACACACACACACACACACAACACCCCTACCTCTTATCCTCTTCCAAATTTCCTATTTCCTTATTCCTATTGAGAACACTTACATCTAGTGTAATCAAGGTCCAAACATTCCTTGCTCTAAAATCTTTCATAGCTCTAAATTGTCTTAGGGATATAATGAAAACTTCCCAGTCTAGCTTTTAAAGTTCCATAAACCTGCGTCCAACCTACATTTCCAAATTTATTTCACATCATTTAAGACTCAAATGAAATCACTGATATAAAGCACTTTTTAAACCTTATAGTACTCTAGAAATGGTAGTAAATATCATCAATCATCATCATCATCATCATCATCATCAACCAGTCAAAAGGCTTTTAATATGATGATGATTTCACTTCCTGTGCCTTTTCCTACATTCCAAATGGACTCGAGCCATATTTACAGATCAATAGAGAGGTGTTCTGGTAAATGTTTAGCAACACAGCTCTTGTTTTTTTTAAAGTACATACACACACTTTAAAGTTTAATTTCCATTATCAATGCTTCGTTAAGACTAGAAAATTAACAGAACTATACACTAAGCTCAGATTTGCGGCAATTGAAGATTTCGGAAGTGTAAATGTTGATGCTGAAAATTTAAAAATTGTCTATCACTAGATGGATAGAGCTGGATCTAGCACAGTCTTGATTGTATCCTATCAGTCACCCAGGTTTGAAACCTTAGAAACAAACCTTAGATCCTCCTTCTGCTTTACTCCTTCCCTCTACATATTTAATTAGTTGTTGGGTCCTGTTGATTTTGCCTCCACAATATCTTTTAAATCACACTGTTTTCTCTCTTTTTGTAATACCACCACACTATTTCAGAAGTATACCTACATCTTACTTGTATTATATTGTAATATTATTATTACAATATAATATTATATTGTAATAGCAATAAAATAAATATCAAAAAATATAATGATGTAATATTATATTGTAATAGCCTTTGGTATATCTTCCCATCTCCAATCTCAACCCTCCGCAATTCATCCCCCATATATTTGCCGAAATTATTCCAGATCCTACCTTTAGTAGTACTGAAGTGTCTCAGGGATATAATGAAAACTTCCCAGTCTAGCTTTTAAAATTCTATGTAGCCTGTGGTCCAACCTACATACATTTCCAACTTTATTTCAAATGATTCTCCTTCATACAATCTATGCTCATGCTAAACTGAAACATTAGATGTTCATAGAACTAGACAATCAATCTCCTGTTTCCAGGCATCCAGAAAAGTTTTGCCTTGTGCCTAGAATGCATTCTTTCCTCATCTATGCTGCAAGAGTTTCTGTCATTCTTCAAAAGTATCTCAAGTGCTACCTCCAGCTCAATATAGCAAAATCAAGAGCTAGAATCAAATCCTGACATTGTCAGTTAGCATGTGTATGACTTTGAGTAAATCATGTAACCATTCTAATCTTCAATTTCCTTGCCTGGATTCAATCAATCAGCAAGTATTTATTACATACCTACAATATGTCAGGTGTTGAGGATACAAAGGCAGAAGAAGCAGGCAGAGAAGAAGCAGAAGAAACAGACACAGAAGAAGCAGAAGAAACAGAAGAAGAGAAAGAGGAAGAGGAGGAGGAGGAGGAAGAGGAGGAGGAGGAGGAGGAGGAAGAAGAAGAAGAAGAAGAAGAAGAAGAAGAAGAAGAAGAAGAAGAAGAAGAAGAAGAAGAAGAAGAAGAAGAAGAAGAAGAAGAAACATAAGAAGGAGGAGGAAGCCCTGTATGGTCATGTTTAACTCTCTCTCTCTAAATATATATGTATATGTATATGTATATGTATATGTATATGTATATGTATATGTATATGTATATGTATATACACACACACACATATATATACATGTATATATGTGTACATATAATCTTATCAGTTACTGTGAAGACTATATCATTCCCCTTCACATTGTGTTTTTTGCCTCTGCAAATTAATTTACTTTTGCTTAAATATATACCTATTGGGTCCCTTTTGTAAAATGCAATCTCCTTGAGGGCAAAGACTACTTTATTTTTGCCTTTACAAACGCAGTGTCTAGCATTGTACATAATAAAAGTTTATTGAATTGAATTTATTTTCATATATTTTTCAAGGGTTCAATAAATTTTTGTTGAAAAAAGATCATATACATAAATATATTTTTATTGACTATCTTCCCAGAATATTTTATTAGAATGAAGAATATTAGGTAAACAGTTAAGTTTGGTTTCAAATAAATTTAAGTCCAAATAAGGAAATGAGTTTGGTTTTAAAAAATATTTTCAGGATGAATGGGAAAGAATCCATGTGCATGACTAACAGGCATTGTTAGTTACATTGACATATTTGGTCCCCTTTTCTTTATCATCCATATAGAAAGGTCTCCCTTTTCTTCACCCTGTTCATTTTTATTTAAACAAATGATTTATTAAATTCTGTTTTATATCATTCATTTCCACCAGATTTTGACTTACAATCATTTTCCCCCCGTTCTTCCCCTACCGAACCTCCCAGAATAGCAGTCCCACAAGATATTGCTTGCTCCAATCTGCTCTCTCCCATACCTTCTCCCATACCCCCTTCGACTTTTCCATTAGAGGAAGGCGAATCTTTGTGTCCCAATGCCTTCACATCTTATCTCTCAATTACAAGCAAAAGAGTATTAATAATAGGATTTATATATATTTGAAACATTTAATGTTAAGACCTCGAATTTCAGATCCATTTCCTTCCTCCCTTGTTGCCCATTCCCTCTGGGGAGATAAGTAATTCAGTATATGTTGTACATGTCTAGCTATGCAAAACATTATCATAGTAGATGTATTGTACAAGGCTGCTTAAAATTCCCTCCCACTTATCCGACCCCCCACCTGGTCCATTCCTTACATGATCCTGTCCCTCTTCTATAGTGGGTACTTCCAACCTCCCCTCCCCCCAAGGATGCCCTCCCATCCATCATCCCTCCTCTCACCCCCCTTCCCCCTATTCTGCTGCAGGTTGAGATATCCCATTTAGTATGTATGTCATTCTCTCCCTGAACTAAATTCAATGAGAATGTGGTTTTGCCTTTTTGCCTTCCTATTCTTCCCCTCCCTTGCAACCACTTCCCCTTGCTTCTTCTACATGAGATAGTTTACCCTACCCTATCTCTCCCCATCTCCTCTTGCCACTTTCCTCTCTCAACTCATAATTTCATCCCTTGAGTATTCTCCCTTCCCAACAAATTCAACCTTTGCCCTCTATCCATACATAACTGTAACCATATACACACACACTCATATATGTATTCATATTACCACACACCCTTCTTCCATTATTGTCATAGTGAGAAAGATATGATCAGTCACAGTTGTTGCTTTTCCATATAGGAATGTAAATAGTTCAACTTTGATAAGTTCCTTTTGATTTCTTTTCCTTGATTACCTTCTCAGGCATCTCTTCCTTCTTGTGTCTGGATGTCAAATTTTCTATTCAATTCGGGTTTTTTCCTCAAGAATGCTTGAAAGTCCTCTATTCCACTGAGTGACCATATTTTCCCGTGAAACAAAATACTCAGTTTTGCTGGGTAGGTGACCCTTGGGTTCATTCCCAGTTCTTTTGCCCTCTGGAATATCATATTCCATGCCTTTCTATCCCTCAGTGTAGAAGCTGCCAGGTCCTGTGCTATTCTGATTGTGTTTCCACAGTATTGAAATTGTTTCTTCCTGGCTGCTTGGAGTATTTTCTCCTTAATCTGGGGATTCTGAAACCTGGCTATAATATTCCTGAGAGTTTTCTTTTTGGGTTCTTTTTCAGGAGGTGATCTGTGGATTCTTTCAACCTCTATTTTGCCCTCTGGATCTAAAACATCAGGGCATTTTTCCTTGAGAATTTCTTGATGGGTGATTTCTAGGTTCTTTCTTTGATCATGGCTTTCAGGTAGTCCAATAATTTTTAAATTGTCTCACCTCGATCTATTTTCCAGGTCAGTGGTTTTTCCCATGAGATATTTTACATTGCCTTCTAATCTTTTGTTTGTTTGGATCTGCTTAACAGCATCTTGATTTCTCATAAAGTCATTGGCTTCCATTTGCTCCAGTCTAACTCTGAAGGAATGAATCTCCTCAGTGAACTTTTGAGATTCTTTTTCCATCTGGCAAATTCGACTTTTTAAGGCATTCTTCTCCTCATTGCCCTTTTGGGCCTCCTTTGCCATTTGAGTTAGTCTATTTTTTAAGGTGTTGTTTTCCTCAGTCAGGCTGTTGACCCTCATTTCATACTTTTCCTGCATCCTTCTCATTTCTCTTTCCAATTTTTCCTCCACTTCTCTTATTTGATTTTTAAAGTCCTTCTTAAGGTCCTCTATGGCCTGCAACCCACTCATGTTTTCCCCTGGGGCTTTTGGAGCAGGACTTCTGACCTCACAGTCCTTTTCCCACTCTATGCCTCCAAAATAGGAGTCTAGGGTTGCATTTTTCTGTTTCCTTTGCCTTGGCATGTTGCCACTTAATTTCTTGACTTTTGGGCTTGTTGCCACACTATGGCTTTAATGCCAGCTAGAGGAATTTTTGTCCCAAACATGTGGGGGGCAATTTCCGTTTCTGGCGAGCTGTAAACCCACCCACAACTTCCACCCTAGATCACAATACAGATCCAGGGAGGTTAAAGCAAGAGCGATTACCCCCCAAGACTGATCGCTGGATCTCCCTACAGTTCGCAGGCCAGGAGCTAGAGCTGCCTCTGAAAACTACAAAATGGCGTGTCTCCTCATCAGCTTCTAGCCCCCAGGGGAGGAAGCCGAGGCATTCCCCAAATACTGGTCCCAAAGTCCATAGAACTCTAACCTCTTACTTTGTCCTAGGAATGTCTATGTTGATAATTCTGGAGTCACCAGAGCTGCTAGTGTTCTGGGGTCTCTCCAGCTGGCTGCTGGCCCTGCCGCCCTGGGGCTAAAACCTCGGCTCATGCGGACCTGGGCTCCGCTCGGCTCGGCTCCCCATGCTCTGCGCGTATGCTGCCGGCTCCCAGACCGCTGCGCTGGTCCTTCCTGCAGGGCTGCTGGGCTGTCCTCAGAGGGAGGTTAGCTTCTCTGTGTCATTCTGTGGGTGCTGGGGCTCCAGAAGTTGTTCAGAGTCCCCTTTTACATAGTTTGCGGGGAATCTGGGGGCAGAGTGGCTTGGATGAGCTGTTTCTACTCCGCCATCTTGACTCTGCCCCCAATAATTTGAAATTTTGAGACCTGTTGTGTATATTAGGAAGAGAGGGCATCCCCCTTCATTGCACACCTCCAAACACACACTCTTGAGGTGTGTGATTTTTTTTTCTCTTTGTTTGGTTGTTCCATCTACCATTGTTAACATTTACAATCCCCTTCTAGAGCCAGTGTGATCAAAAGCTGTTTGTCTCAAGGATATGCAGGTTATCTCAAACCAAACTCTCTATCTTGATACATCCCAGCCAAGAAAATGGATCAGAAGTGAGTTGTACTAATGAAATTAGAAAAGCTCAAGGGCCCATCTATATCACTATAATCTGCATTGTAAAGTTATGCAAATTAATTGTGTAAATAATGATTTCTACTTAGTATCATTCCTCCAGAGAAAAAAATGCCTGATAAAGAGCAGAAAAAAAATCTTTTATGTATGAATTAAGTAAAAAATATTTAAAGATGAAACTGTCAGAATATAAGCCTAAGAACACTAACTCACCATGCCCATATGTTTTTAATTGTGAATTAAGACAGCAGAGATACAGTATATGGGGCTTAAAAGCTAGCATGTTGAAATGATGCCCATTAGAAAGTAAAGGGGAATACATACTTTTTCTTTATCATCCAACCACACAAAAGAGAATATTATAAATTCATAAATACTAACATTCCTATAAATATTAATAATACACCAATTATATTAATATTCAGAAGACTTTTAGGACATTTGAGGACAATGAAATTCAGATATTATTTATGTTTGTCTTATTTTTATTGCCACAAATATGACTTCATGCTATTCACTGTACTGCATATCACAACTGAATTTTGGGAGAGGACTTGGCTTGAATGGGACCAAATGTTCCAGAAGAAAATGAAGGTACTGAAAGAATGTGTGAGAATATATAAAAAGGAGCTTAAGTTAGAAGTTATGAAAACGTGGAACCAAAATCCTGCAGAATCTGCCTTACTGAAATGTATATAGATATTTAAAAAATCAAATTGGACCTAGTCAGTCAATCAACCATACTGCAAGATGAATGCCAAATTAGGCACTATGAAGAATACTAAAGAAGTATAAAGTTCAAGCATCACCCCATTTCAAAACTGTATTCTGGGCATCATGAGGACAAGTGCTATTCAAAATAAGTTCAAATTTAGTAGCATAATATCAATCCCTTACATTTACATAATGCTTTTAAGATTTTCAGAGTTCTTTTCTAACAACAAACCAGTGAAGCAAGTGGCACAAATGTTATAATTCCCCAGTTTACAGATAAGCAAACTGAGGCCCAGAGAGGTGTTGCTTGACCTGTCACAGCTATATGATTTGGAGTTTGAACCCAAGATTTCTCTGGGATTCAGTTTCATAGCTCTTTAGGTTGTATCACATTCACTCTCAAATACATAAACACACCCAGAACTACCTACACAAATCTAAGGTATCTACCTGACTTTAAGGTGTTGCCACAGGCTAGAGAATACACCACTGAGAACATTCCTTCTGCCGAAAAATGTGGAGACTACACAATCAGTGTCAGAATAAGAAAAGCTATATGATAAGCTTGATGTGGAGTGTCTTAAATGTTAGGCAAAGAGGGTTTTATCTCCATATTACAGACAATGGGAAGCCACTGGACAAAGTAAATTTGCATATTGAAAGGAAAATTTATTTAGAATCAGAGAACCTAGGTCTCAATGTTGGTTGAAATTTCTATTTGTGTAACCCTGGATGTTAATATAACCTCTCAAGGTCTCAGTTTCTGTCTCTGTAAAATGGGAGAGTTAGACTATAACACAGGGTCAGAAAAAAATATTGATTTAGAGCTGAAAGAGATCTTGATGGCCATCTAGTCTAGTTAGACTATAACTAAGGATCAGAAAAATAAAGCAAACAAACAAACAAAAAACCCGAATTGATTTACAGCTGAAAGAAATCTCAATGGCCATCTAGTCTAGCTCCCTTATCTGTAGAAGAGGAAAAGGAGCACCAGAGAGATCAAATGATTCCCCAAAGGCTCACACCAGTAGCAAGCTAAATTCCTTCCAGCTGTAAATTCTGTAAGCCTATGAGAAGAGCAGGGCACATGAGAAAGAAGAAGGAACTATGCTACTGGGGTATAGCCTATTATCTACCTCCCCTCCATGACATCCACATTCCAGCCAGTCCAGATTACTAGCTTTTTCCCAAGCTCAATCCCACATTTTTTGCCTCTGTAGAGTCAAGCATGCTGTCTTTTTGCTGCCCATTCTTACCTCTGCCTCCCAGAATCCCAATCTTCCTTTAACTGTCACTTTAGGTGCCTCCTCTTCTAAGAAGCTTTTACAACTTACTCTACTTACTAGGACCCTCTCCTTCCTCAAGTGTTTTCAACCCATACTTAAGTTGTACATATATTACAGGTCCTAGGTAAAATGTGTCCTTCTTGGAGGCAGAATGGTTGTGAATTTGCCTTTGTAGTCCTAATATCTAATCCAGTGCCATACACATAGCATTTTAAAATATTTAATTTTAGTAAATTCAATGTTGAATTGAATGCTTGCATGACAACAAGAGACTTTAGATAAAGTTTACAACATTCAGAATTTCCAGATTTAGTATAATCCAGGGAAGAAAAAAAGATTAAGTATCTTTTTAAAAAAATCTCATTTTTGTCCCACAAGGCTTTACTAACCACAAACAGGAAACAGCCCTTATCTTCTTCCTCAGTCCTGTGCTTTTTATGTTTGAAATATTTCTAGTTAAAGTTTCTCAGAAAATGGCAGTTCCTTGGTCTGTCAGTAACATGACTTATCTGATGTTCTCTTGGAGCACTAATTATCTCACTAGGTTATCTACCCCACTGCTACAGATCAATCCTATTTCTTCCCAAGATCAAAAATAAACGATAGGAGAAAAGGGGGTGGGGAAAAGGACAACAATTTTAAAAGAAGACAAGGGGGATTGTTTTTGCTAATAATTTACTATTCAGCATTGAGAAGGGCTGCCTACCCAGGGATGATCCCCTTCATATACCTGAGACCACATGGCAGAAAGAGTGATGCAACAGTACCAACTGAAAGAACAAAGACAATGAGGCTGACTGCATTTCCCTCTTTTTAAAATTCCTTTTGGTTATGCAAAAAGACGTGATATCACTAGGGAGTTAGGTAGTATGGTGGGTAATAATGCTGGGCTAGAAATCAGGAAGACCTGATTTCAAATTCTGCTTCAGACACTTAGTATTTGACAAAAAGTTTAGCTATCCACTTAATATCTCTCATTGTCAGTTTCTTGATCTGTAAATGGGAATGTAAAATAGCATCTAGCTCACAGATTTCTATGAGGATCAGATGAGATAATATTTCTAAAGCACTTTGCAAACCTTAAAGAACCATATAAATACTAGTTATCATTATCTTCTTTTTCATCATCATCATCATCATCATGTCAAATGATTTTGTAGGCATAGTTTAGTGACGCTGAGGCCATAATTCCAAATTGTTTCTTCCCCTGTAATGACCTGACCAATTCACAGCTCCACCAAAACAGTTCATTAGCAGCCCTACAACTGTAATTTACTTTTTTTTTTACAAATCTTCATCAATTCAATGATGAATTGATCCAATGATTTCTCCAGAGATAAAGGAGATAGAGAGATAAAGGACTCAAAATGCAGAACATCATACATTTTTTGATATGAACAATGCAGAAATTTTTTTAATGACCATCCACATTTGTTATAAGAAGAAGGAGATGGAAAGAAGGAATAATAAAATGCTTGTTAAAAAAAAGAAAAGTCAAAAGAAAATATGATTGAGTAAATTAACAAGTCTTCTAACATAAGATAAAATCAAAACCCTTCTCTTACAAGACATTATTTTGCTCTTCAATTCCTCCAGGGTCATTTCAAAGTCTTCTAGCAAGTGGTAAATATATATTTTGACAGGAAAAATGTGAAGGATAAATACCCTTTAATGGTGGGTACTGCTTGTCAAAACAACAGACACATGATCTTTAATTGGTAATCATTAATTAGGTTCTTTTACTGGTGATGCTATATTTTAAATGACTGGTTCAAGGCAAGACAGAGAATGTTGCATCATAGGGGCACCTTCAGAAATTCCTATTTCATCCTCAGTGAAGCTGACTGGGGTCTTGTATTCTCTAAAATGTGTCAATAAGGCTGCTGTTGTTTCCCTAATGCTACTCCAGCAGATCAGCTCTGGAGTGAAACATATGGTGTGAGCACATGCCCCATAGGGCTCTTTGGAAAAGTAATTCAGGCTCTGGCTGAATTTCTGCATCATGCTGTGTTGATCTAAATGTGTCTGAGAACTGACTGAGGTTCAAGAGACAGATGATCTGCCTCATGTGTACTTATCTTCCAAACTGCTTCTTGCAATTATGGTTGATTTTCTGGTAGAGCAAACATTCTGCAAGGTCTCTACTTTGCCTCTGCATGAATCATCCTCATCTGCTGATAAATCCTGAGCTCTGTTCTGGGCTCCAGACCGTCATCTGCAGTGGCTCCATAGGTCATCTTCCCCCAGAGGTCCCACCACCACCATCTCAAACTCAACATGTCCAAAACAAAGCTCCCCACCTTTTACTTTTAAACTTATTCCTCTTTCTGGCTTCACTATTTCTGTCACTTCCAACATATTCATCTAATCTCTAGGTTTGAAAACCAGTTATGTTTTACCCTTTGTCCTTCTTTACCTCTCATGTCTAATCAAGTCTTATAGCAAAGTTTTATCAATTACTCCTTTCAGTAGCTCTCATGACCTTCACCACTCTAGTCTAAGATGCCATTTCCATGAACTTAGACTTCCCTTACAGACACCTTTACTGGAAATCTACTCACTTTTCATTTGAGTCTATGGCAAAAGAATCTCTTTTATATACAGATTGATTCTGTCTCTCACTGACCAATAATTAAGGCCCAAAGTCCTGTGCTTGCCATTCAAAGACTTCTACAATCTGAAATCATTCTATCCCTTCCAGTTATATCTTATATTAAATCTTATGGGTCAGATAAGTGGTGAAGTTGTTAGAGTGCTAGACATGGAGTCAGGAAGACTCATATTCCTGAGTTCAAATCCATCCTCAGATACTTACTAGCTGTGTTATTCTGGGCAATTTACTTAACCCTGTTTGCTTCCTCATCTTTAAAATGAATTGGAGAAGGAAATGGCAAGTCTCCACAGTAGAAAACCTCAAATGGAGAGGGTCACAAAGAGTCAATAACAAAAACCTAAGTAGTGCAGTGGAAAGAGCTTTGGGATTGACGTCAGGAAGATCTAAGTTCAAATTTGCCCTTAGACGCTTGGTGTGTTGTTTTTGCTGCTGCTGTTGTTACTGTTAACTTTTAGTTGTTCAATCTGAAGGGCCTAGAAAACTAGACAAGACTTCCCAGAATCTATGGGAGAAGAGACTTTCAAGAGAGAGGTAGTGATTAAAAGTAACATACATGGGCAGTAGAGAACTTAGGAAAAATAGTCCCTCTTTCTTGCAAAGAAACAGAAACATACTGAAAAACAAACAATGGTCTACCAAAAATTTTAGTCACTTCCAATTCTGCCTCATAAAAACATATCCAGTTTCCATAAACTTAAATGGCAATAACTGCCTTTGTCTTTCCATCTTCCATTCCCTATTCTACTATTATAGTAAACGAAGAAAACAAATAATTTGTAATCTTTAGGAGATTCTTCCCCTCCCACTGAATCCAAGGTACTTTGACTGATCTGTGTACAATTCATTGCAACTTGTCATCTTACTAAGCCAAATACATGATAAAATAATAACATATTTTCTACTCATATTTTAAATTTTTCCTATTATAAAACATAAGCATCAACTTGAGTAGCTGGCATCTTTCATTTTGGTTGGTTGGTCATGCTGATAATTAGAAAGCATTTTCTTTAGAAGAGTAGACAACTTCAGGCTTCCTACCTAGACCCATTAATAACTTAAGGCAGGCTTGCATTACCTCATATAATGTTGGAGTACTTGAAATTTTCAGAGAAATATAGCATACAGCTTTAAAAACCATAGCATCATCATAAAATACTATGCCTCCCAACGAAACATTAAGTGTTTTGGAACTCTGGGGGCCATACTGCATAATTCTAGAATAGAGGACATCATATCCTAGATCCAGCATTATAGCAACAAAGAGAAAAGATTGAATTTGCTGGAATTTTTCACATGACTCTATTTTTTGGTTGCTTTTCAGAATAATTTACTAATTGAAGCAAGCATCAGAATGCTATTTTTTTCTGAGATATTTGGGTCCAAATTAGTACACTTTTAATTCAAATTCACAAAAAACCTGCACAAAAATCTCCCCTAAATTAACAATAAATGAGCAAAACATTTTAGATTGGGTAAAGTCTTTACTGTTTGGTTCTGGATTTTTTTAACTTCATGTATGAGCTAGACGACACCAATTCTGCTACTTATTATGTGTGATTTCATTTCTCCAGGCCTCACTTCTCTTATCGGTAAAATTATCAGAAGAGATGATTTCTAAAGTTCCTTCCAGACTGAATCTTATGATCTTATGATCCTCTAAACTAATGCAAAGCATATATCTACCATGGTGACCAAATTCTCAGAGTTGCCAAAATGGAGAAACTTGATTAAGGAATTGTATAAGCTATATCTTTAGAGAATTTATTTCACTTGATATTTTAAACTACTTTAAAGGAGAGTAATAAAATTAAACATTTATTTGTCCTGATAATAATGTACTATGCCCCATGTCTTAAAAATAAATGAAAAAGCAATTGGTATATAATGAAAAATAACAATTAATTTTGTTGTGACATATCATAGGAAACTGAAATTACCCCACTTCCCCACCCTCAAATTTTCTGAGACCGAATGAAAATTTTCTGAGACTCACACAGAACTAAAGTCAGAAAACAGAAAGAAGAAATGGACGGTGTCTCCTGTAAGACAGAATGTTCAAGGTTGAACTGGATCTATATGCATTTAGAAACTGGTAGTTACTATGCATTAGAAATTTCAAATTGTTAAGTTTGAGTTGAGTTTTATTTACTTCCATATAATTTGTTTATCCACAATC
Organism: Gymnobelideus leadbeateri; assembly: GCA_011680675.1. Lineage (NCBI taxonomy): Eukaryota > Metazoa > Chordata > Mammalia > Diprotodontia > Petauridae > Gymnobelideus > Gymnobelideus leadbeateri. Next base: position 100,356 of record WOXC01005485.1, read on the forward strand.
AAAAGGAAACTGTCATTCCTATCTTAGTGACACCCTTGTCCTTGTGATGTCCTGGTCTTTTACTGGCACCACACAGATTCCTTTCCAGCCTGCTAACTATGCAGTCCAAGTCTTCCTCTCAGAGATAGGCGGTATTTGCTGGCCCAGAAGATATAATAGTTTCCTTTGACTCCCTCCATTTTTGGCAAAACAAGCAATAAAGCAAATGACTCCTCTAGATTTCAAATTTTAGCTCATGGAACATTAGACTAAAGTAAGTAGGGCCTTCCTCATTCACACTCCCAAGAACCCAATGCTACATTGTTTTTCTTTGAAGCCTGCCTACTTATCCATTCAAATGTAAAACAATGTAGAAATGTGCTATATATCTTTACACCACTGAGGATTACTAAACTATTTCTTGATATAAACCTTTGCTATAACTCTCATTTCCAGAGGGTACTCTCTAAATGCGTTGCTCTGATCAGAATGCTATTTTCTATTTCTTTCTATTCTAGAAGGATATTTTCTATCTTCACAAAGCAGATTCTTTTCAAACTACATATAGCTCCTGAATTGGACTAGGATTAGATTATGGATCATATTATCACATATTTAGACCTAGAAGGGGCTTCAGATGGCACCAAGCCCAAGTCTCTAATTTCACATATGAGCAAACTGAGGCTCAAGGACATTGACATTTGCCCAAGACTAAATCTGTCTAACTAAAGCATGGCAGGTGAGTTTTGAATCCACGCCCTCAAGTCTGGGAATTTCTTCCTCCTTCTACCATACAATGCTGCCACTGCTATAGGCAAAAGCTACAGCCTAAATTTCAGGGGGACATAAGATGTTAAGTATAGAGGAGCAGTGACCTAGAAAATAGAAGGTCTACTTTTGAAAAGATCTCAGACAGGGAGGGGACTTTGGATGAGAAGCTGAGGAAGTTAGAGGTGCTTCTAGTTTCTTGCTGATTGAGGAGACAAAGTGAAATTTGTCTCCTGGTTATCACTTCTTTGATTCCATGAAAAGGACAGTAGTACCATAGCATCACAGTGTTTCTTTATTTGTGGGGGTGGGGGAGATAGAAAGACTTCAGTGACTCAGGAAACACTTTGTATACATTATATGTATATACACACACATATTTTATTTTCCTCTCTTCATTTCATGATTGTGTTTTTTTATTGGAGGTGATTGATTTGGCAACCTTTTGTCAATAAAGTCCTGTAGGGCATAGTAGGGACACTGATTTATAGTCCAATTTTGTCTTCCTTCTTCACATATATATTGTCTGAATGTTAAGAAGTAGGAAATATTGAAGAGTATATTCTTAATTTATTGATGTTATTTTAGATATACTTACATGTCTGCATTGAGCTAGAAATTTCACCCAAATTTTATGTGTATTCCAGTTAGGTGTGATTTATGAAGAACCCCTGTTTCAGGGAAATGTAAGCTGTACTTCAAGGTTTAGTAGTATTGACCAACTGCAAAGTATCTCAATCAATCAACAAGAAGTTTTGAACACTTATTATGCATCAAGCATTGAATTATTTTCTGGTAACAAAATAGCCTAGTGCTGTAGGTATATCCAGGATTCCTGAGTCCTAAATCCAACCAGTGTTAACAAATTGCCTTCAGTCCTATTTCTAATTAGCTCTAATAATGCCTCTTTGTGAGGTATAAATGCTGGTGACCCTTTGCCATAGGCTGGTGAGATCAGCCTCTGTGAGTTGGAGGTTGGTAAGATCAGGCTTGGTAAGAGTTTGCAGGTTGATGAGATCAGGTTTGGTGAGGAAGCACCAAGAAAAGCCCAGGGAAAATGCAGATTGAGACAGCTAGAATAACAAAATTATCCAGGCACGAAGCCCATGATTCCAAAGAAATTCTGCCAACTTTTATGTATAGACTTATCTGACCTAAAATTACCCTAAGATTGCAGCAAGTATAAGAAGAAACAGATTATTTACTTCTACCTCAGCATACAATTATCCAGCCCCACAGAGATGTAGGACACCTAAAGGTCGGGTTATTTTGTGGTTAGAGCCAGACTTCTGTGTCTTCCTCAAATGAAGCAAATAAGAAGACATGATGAAAATGGGAGTAAAGTATTAAAGGAAAACCACCTGTGGAAGTTTTACTTGTAAAGAACTGAAAATTACCTTAAGGGTCCAACTGCTTCATCAAGTAACTTGCCCAGCGTTACATAACCACAGCAAATAGGCAATAAAGGTGGGACTAGAAACCACTATCTCTGACTTCAGGTCTAGCACTCTTTCTACTCTGGCATCTTAGCAACTACTTTCCCTTAATTTAAAGGGCAGGACTCTTATAAGTAAGTTGCATAAAGTATTGTCAAGCCATTTCATCTTCTAAATGACATATTATTCATTTTTAAATCTCTCCTAGTGCATGGATAGCACTGTGGCTTGCAAATAATATGCTTTTAATAAACATTTGGTGAAATGATTGGATGAATGTTCCATGTATGCCAACCAAAACTACAAATGGACTCTCCTCCTCCTCTTACCAAAAAAGAAAGGTGGTGGCAAAGAACTAGAAACTAAGGAGATACCAATTAATTGGGGAATGGCTGAACAAATTCTGGTGTTATGAATATAATGGATATACTATTGTTTAAAGAAATAGGCAGTTTCAAAGAGACCTAGTAAGACTTGTATGAACTGATAGTGAGTGAAATGAATAGAATAAAAAAATGATTTATTAATGACATGCTGGATAATGGAAGAATATACAAAAACATAAATTGCTGTTAAATAGAATTTGTACCCATGTAGTGAGTTGCTTATACATGTCTCAGGTATATAAATTAGATGATCAGGGAATATTTGCTTTATTTTTTAGCTTATGCTATAACAGCCTAAAAGGTAGTATAAACTAAAGTGAATCGAATCTCAACTAGTCCTTTCCCTATTATAATTGAAGTAAAGAGACTTGTATAATTGCTTTCTTCTCCCCTTTTTTGTAATGCTTTGTTTTTTTTATTTCCTTTTTGTACTTTATTTTGCATAAGAGGCCTCATTCTTTCAATCTCTTTTATGCAACCAGGCTTAAGAATGTGATAATGAATCTGGTGTCAGAACAAAGCTACATGTGCAACCCTCTTGAATATACATCCACCTTGATAAGCCTTGATAATATATCACTATAAGTCCTTGAATTGATAAGTCAAAAGTTGTTTAACTGTCGGTAAACTAAAAGGTACTATACATAGGTACATGGTGGTTTATTTTTATGCTTCTCATTTTTGGGATGGAGTTCATATTGAAACGGCCTGCAGATAAGTCAGTATTTTGCTATTTTTCTTTTTGATTGAATGTTCTACAATTTATTGTGTAGATAGGCAAAAGGACTGCCATTTTAATTAGATTGGTAGCTCATGTTCTGTACTTGCATCTTTAGGACAATTCTAATAGTACTGAGGATGACAAAGTACTTCACACATGGTTTTAATTTCTTCTTCTATGGTTTTCTATTTTGAAAGCTCATGAAGTTTGGAGATTATGACTATTCCATATGGCAACATCTATTAAAATGTTCTTAAATTTTTATGCATCATTGTTACATGTTGCTGTTGTTGAGTCATTTCAGTTGTGTCCAACATTTTATGACCCCATATGGGGTTTTCTTGGCAAAGATACTGGAGAGGTTTGCTATTTACTTCTCCAGTTCATTATTACAGATGAGGAACTGAGGCAAACAGGGCAATGTCACTTGCCCAGGGTCACATAGCCAGTATATGTCTGAGGCTGGATTTTAACTCATGAAGATGAATCTTTCTCATTTGAAGCTCAGTGTTCTATCCACTGCACTACCTAATTGCCCATTGTAAAATGTAGGTGCTGTGTAATAATTGTGTCTGTAATTATCTTCCAGTATAGCTCACTGTTTTTTATTTCAAGGATATTTAGAGGTATTTATGTATTTCTAACATGAGTATTTATTGTTTAGTAACTTACAATGGATAGTTTGTGACCTTTTGACATAGAATTAGAATCAATTGATAGTGCTTTTCTAGGCAACTGGTAAATGCAAAGGAATTTGTTTTGTTTTGTTAATTTTTATAATTCACCATCTGGTAAATAGGTCCACAGTTTCTACCATTTCATTCTATAATCTGTACCTATTATTAAGTCAGGGCTGCCTAAGGATAATCTTCTTCTAATTCCTAGTGGCAATGATATGATCCTGAATCATTATCATAAAACTTATTATATCATTATTTAATTGACCTGTGATCTCACTAATGTAGGTAATCTCTCCAATGTTCTAGAGATCAAATTCCATACATGCCTTCTCATCCTGTGCAATTCTTATCCATGTCTTCCCATAAAGAGGTCTTATCCTAAGTCTTTTAATATTGCATGACCATCAGGGCAACACTCCGGAGGTCTGTATGTGATCTCTCATTTTCACAAGTCTAAGGTATCTTATGTTAAAAGCCAGAGCATTTTAAAAGATAAGAGTGACTCCTTTATCACCACTGTTATTCAATATGGCACTAGAAGTGTTAGGTATAAGTAGGTATAAGGGAAGAAAAAGAAATGATGGAAGGAATTAGAATAGGCAAAGAGGAAACAAAGCTATCCCCCTTTGAAGATGATATAATGATATACTCAGAGAATCCTAGATAATCAACTAAAAAAACTACTTGAAATAATTAACAACTTTAGCAAAGTTGAAGGATATAAAATAAACCCACATAAATCATTGGCATTTCTATATATCACTAACAAAGCCCAGCAGCAAGAGATAGAAAGAGAAAGTCCATTTAAATTAACTGTAGCCAACATAAAATATTTGGGAGTCTACCTGCCAAGACAAACCAAGGAACTATATGAACACAATTACAAAACACTTTTAATAGAAATAAAGTCACATCTAAATAATTGGAAAAATATCAGTTGCTAATGGGTGGGCCAAGATAATATAATAAAAATGACAATTCTACCCAAATTAATTTACTTATTCAATGCCATATCAATCGAAATATCAAAACAAATATGTTACAGATCTACAAAAAATAATAACAAAATTAATCTGGAAGAACAAAAGGTCCAGAATATCAAGGGAATTAGTGAAAAGAAATGCAATGGAAGGTAACTTAGCTGTATTAGATCTAAAACTGTATTATAAAGGATCAATCATTAAAACTACTTGGTACTGGCTAACAAATAGTGTGGTGGACTGATGGAATAGATTAGGTACCCAAGACATCATATTCAATGATTATAGTAGTCTATTGTTTGATAAACCCAAAGACTCCAGCTTCTGGGATAAGAATTCACTATTTGACAAACACTGCTGGGAAAACTAGAAAACAGTGTGGCAGAAACTAGTCATAGACCAACATGTACACACCAAGATAAGGTAGGAATAGGTTCACAATTTAGACATAATGGGAAAAACTATAAGCAAATTAGAACAAGGAATAGTTTGCCTGTCAGATCTATAGAGAAGGGAAGAATTTTTATGACCAAACAAAAAATAGAGAACATTATGAAATGCAAAATGATTAACTTTAATTACATTAAATGAAAAAGATTTTGCACAAATAAAGCCAATGCAAACAAGATTATAAGGGAGGCATGAAGCTGGGACATATTTTTTACATCCAGTGTCTCTGATAAAGACCTCATTTCTAAAATATATAAAGAACTGAGTCAAATCTATAAGAATACAAGTTATTTCCCAATTGACAAATGGTCAGAGAATATGAAAAGGCAGCTTTCAGATGAAGAAATTAAAGTTATCTATAGTCATATGAAAAAATGCTCTAAATCACTATTGATTACAGAAATGCAAATTAAGACAACTCTAAGGTACCACATCACACCTATCAGGTTGGCTAATATGACCAAAAAGTAAAATGATGAATCTTGGAGAAGATGTGGGATAATTGGAACACTAATGAATTTTTGCTGAAGTTATGGACTGATTCAACCATTCCGGAGAAAAATTTGGAGCTATGCCTAAAGGGCTATAAAACTCTGCATGCCTTTTGATCCAGCAATACCACTACTAGGTCTATATCCCAAAGAGACCACAACAAATGGAAAAAGACCCACATATGCACAAATATTTATAGCAGCTCTTTTTTTGTAGTAGCCAAGAATTGAAAATTGAGGGGATGCCCCATCATTTGGGGAATGGCTGAACAAATTGTGGTATACCAATGTAATGGAATACTATTGTTCCCATAAGAAATAGTGAGCAGATGGATTTCAGAAAAATCCTTTAAGACTTGTTGAGTGAAGTGAGAACCAGGAGAATACTCTACACAGTAGCAGCAACACTGTGTGATGACCAAATTTGTTACACTTAGCTCTTCTGAGCAATGCAGTGATCTAAGATAATTCCAAAAGACTCATTAGGAAAAACTATCTATATCCAGAAAAAGAACTATGGAGTCTGAATACAGACCAGAGCATACTATTTTGTCTTAACTGTTGTTGTTGTTTTTTTTTTTTAGTTTTCCTTTCTCATGTTTTTTTTTTCTTTTGTTTTAATTCTTCTTTCACAATATGAGTAATGTGGAAATATGTTGAATGCGATCATTAAAAAAAGAGTGAGAAGCTTGGAATAAAGAAGATATGTGTTCAAGTTTGGCCTGTGACAAATTCTAGCTGGAGGATCATGGGTGACTCATTAACCCATCAGTAGGCCAAATAATTCTATAGGTATATAAGTTGTAGATGAGTCCCCGATCTGCATCAGTGGAATGAATATAAACACAGAAATTCATATATCTGGAGAAGTCACAGATCTGGACTATCCCCACATCCCTTTTGCCATCTCCTCCGATTTTAATTCTTACCATTGTGTAATAGTAATGGAATTTAAAGATCCCCCTGTATTGCCTTGGTTTTGGGGTTGAGTTTGAAACCCAGAGCTTGTGAATCCTACTTGTGGGATGGACTTGTTGATGTAAAAAGAGAGGGCAGAACTGGGAGGAGCTGGTGCCATGGATTTAGAGAGGCACAAACAGACAGAAGGCTTGAGCAAAGAGAGGCAGAAGAACTTTTAGATGTGGCATCATAGAGGAAGAGAGAGAGAGAGAGAGAGAGAGAGAGAGAGAGAGAGAGAGAGAGAGAGAGAGAGAGAGGATTGTTGAGGGCCAGCTGGAGCTGCCCAGGACTTTTGAGAACTGCCCCGTAGAGCTGCCAAGGACTGAGGAGACATGGCTGTGATGCCAGTATTTTATCTGTCTGTTTGATGTTGTTTTGCCAGATTTGTCCACTGGTGAAGGACAGTGCTGTTGTTGCAGAGGTCCTGGAACCTTGGTGTTGGTTCAGAAGCCCTGAAGAAGGATTTTCTTGTTGTATGTTTACAGAAATCCTGGAAGAAGATCTTATTGATATTTTCAGGGGTCCTGAGACTGTTCTGCAGACAGAGAGTGAATTGATGAAGACACTGGCCTTGTATCTTGTCACTTTGTTAAGCTTTGTCTTCCCAGGAACAGAGATTGCTGAGAACTTGCCTCAGGTCAAGATGAAGAAAAGATCTCTCTTTGGGTATTAAATGCTGTGATGATATCTTAACCTTGCTATAGCACAGGGGTAGATGTTCTTTGTGCTCTCTACTGCCCGTTTTGAGAATGTGCTTGTGTTGTGATCCAGGGGTGGGAAACTTGACCTTTTTTGCTCTGTAATTGACCAAATGAATATACTTTGTTTATAATTGGAAACTAATCTTAATCTCCATTTGAGAAGAGAGACTTTGTGATTGACTAAATAAATGTACTGCCCAGGGTTGTAGTAGTACTTGGAAATTATTGAATCACACTTGGTGAATGCTGCATTTTTATTTTTTCTGTTCTGTGAATATTTTGCCTTAATTTGTCACTGAATAAAATGGAGAGTTACTGTGCTGGTATTCTGAACCTTGGAAGCTTCCTTTGCTTGGCATTACACATTGTCAAATATAATAATAATAACTAACATTTAAAGAGTGCTTTAAAGTTTGTAGACCACTTTACATATATTAGTGCATTTTATATTCACAGTGAACTGTGAAGTTGGTCTTATTATCCCCATTTTATGGAAGAGAAAATTAAAGCTGAGAAGGATAAATGTGAAATGAAATTTCAAAGAGAACTTAGAGACAATGTCACCCATTAGGGCTAGGACTATTTTTAAAAAATGAAGGATGTAATTTTTTCATAGAATGGCAGGATTAAAAATATGCTATGAAGAACATTTCATTTTAAAATAAAAATCAGTAATGTTAACATTGCATGGTGATATATGCATGCAATAGGCTTTGTAGGTAAAGGTAGGATTGTTGATCGTTTTACCACTTATACATACAGATGTTAAAATTGTTATTAATATTGGATTTGGATTAGATGACATCTTCCTGGATCCTTCCAAAAGTAAAATTGGATCATCATTATGACTTATTGTGAAAACAAAAACATTTTCTATTTTCTTTAATTTCTCTGAAAAGTAAATACAGTGCAGGTTGTTGTCTTAATTTTTAGGGAGGAGAAGGCCAAAGCATGGAGTGATTTGCTTAAGTTAACCTTTCCAAGATGCAAGTATCCTGAACCCTCGGTCTGATAAACCTTATCCTAGATCACACTACATAGTTTAATGTGCTCATTCTTATAATCTTGTCCTGGATCAGCCTGCTACAGTCTTAGATAGCCTTTTGACCCTTGGATACTAGAACATCTTAGTCTTAACAAGACACTTCATCTGTAGAAGAAGGTCCCATCTGATTGTTAATGCATATGATCAACAAATACCTTAACTAAGCTTTTTAAAGTTTTCTATCACTGCATTTTAATAGTGTTACTTCTAAATATCCTGCCATGTTAACTCCCCAAATAGAAGCTGTCTGAGTACCTACTGTCATCCATTATTCATATATATCCAACCCAGCTGAGCTGGGAACAAGCCAGCAAAGCTGTGATGATGGCAGCTTAGTGCTACTCGAGGGTTTCATCATTGGCAATGTGGTCTTGCCATTTAATGTAGAATATAGCTTTGAGATGATGTTGGTAAAAAGGCTCAAGAAGCCAGATGTGTCAAGTAACTGATCCAAATCTCAAAGCAAAAGAATGTGCTATGCACATTTACTTCTTTCTAGAGCACTACTTTAGTTTAAGCTTGACACCCTGAGTGCTCCACAGTTGTGAAATCATGACCTTTGAAATTTGAAAATAGAGTCAATCTGATACCATTCTTTGCTAATGCAGGAATGGCTGCCAAGGCAATCATCCAGCCTCTGTTTGAATATATCCAGTAATGAAGAACCCACTACCATGCAACAGCTTAATCCACATTTGGACAACTCTAATTGTTAAGAATTTCTTCTTTACACTGAGCCAAAATCTGCTTCCTAGTACTTTTATCCATTGGCCTTAGTACTGTGTTTCGAGGCCAAAGAGAATAAACTGAAGTCATGTACCAGATGACACCGTTTTCAAGTACTCAAAGATAGCTTTCATACATGGCCTTAATTTTCTATTCTCTACACTGAATACAACTAATTCTTTTAGCAATTCTCAAGGTATATGATTTATATTTCCACTCCCTCCCTCAGCTTCTAGAAAATTCCATTTTATACCTTTTAAACTGGGGTGCCAAGAATTAAACACAACACTCCAGGTAAAGTGTGACCAGAGCAGAGCCTGTTTCCTTTTGTGTGAGCATGACTCTGGAAATTGCCAAAAGGTCAATATGGATAGTGAGGGGCCATGATTTCATACTGCATAAGAAGCAGTTGAAGAAACTAGGAATTTTTACACTTCAGAATACAAGACGACTGTCTTCAATCATTTGAACATTGTTTTATAAAAGGGGTATTAGATTTGTTCTCATTTCCCCCATGGAATAGTACCAGGGATAATAGGTGGAACTAACAAAGGCAAATTTAACCTTATTTTAACTAGGTGGCACAGTGGAGAGAGTGCTGTATCAGGAGTTAGGAAGACCTCAGCTCTAATTCAGCTTCATGCATTTCTTGGTTATGTTGCTCTGGACAAACTGCCTGCCTCAGTTTCCTTATCTGCAAAATGGACATAACAGCACTTATATGACAGAGTTGTTATAAAAATAAAAAGGAGTATCTTTAAAGCACTTTGTAAACCTAAAAACACTATGTAAATACTAGTTGTTATTGTTTTGCTATTGTTGTTATTAAAATTGGGAGTTGTCATAAAGTAGAAAGGGCTACCTTGGAAGGTAGCAGATACACACTGATTACAGATCAAATAAAGTCTGAATAACAATGTTCTAGTAATGATACACAGGGAATTTCATATTAGGCATATTGCAGATTCTATAATTCTGAGAATAAATAACTTACGGAAAGTACAAAAAGATATGACTGTGTTAGTGGTTATTGTGTTTCAAAAGAATCTTGGAGAAAGGCAGAGATGTCTTGGTGTGAGAATCAGGAGGATGCCCTTTCAAGTCAAAATTAAAAAGAAAAAAAACAAAGCAGGTATAGTCTTCTGACTTCCTAAGACCACTAAGAGACAAAATAGATTTATCAAAACAGGTAAATGTCAAATTAACCTTTTTCTGTTTTTTTTTTTTTAATAGCTATTAGACTGATGAATTGGGGCAAGATATATGGTATCACTGGATTTTAGCAAGGCATTTGACAAGACTTTTCATGGTATATTTATGGACAAGTTGGACTAAACTACAAGATAGTTGGCTGACTTTTGAACTGGATGAATGACTAAAATGTAGCAATTAATGAATCAACGTCAACTTTAGCATGATCTCTAGAGGACTATCTCACATATTACTGGATTTGTCTTCAACATTTTTTTTACCAATGGCTTTGGTGAAAGCATAGACTGCAAGCATATTAAATTTCCAGGTGAAACAAAAGAGGGAGGAAGAACTAAAGTATCACATTGCACATTCTGAATCCACAATGATAACAACAAGAATTATAGCTAGCATTTATATAGCACTTACTATGTGCTAAATGCTTTACAAATATTATCTCATGTGATTCTCCCAAAAACTCTCTGAGGTAGGTGTCATTATTATCTCCAGTTTATAGATGAGGAAACTGAGGCAGACAGTGGTTAAGTGATTTTCCCAGAGTCACACAACTGGTAAGTATGGGAGGTCATATATTAACTCAGTTCTTTATGCTAGACTACATAGTTTCTTCTCATATCAAAGATCTTAAGAAGCTTGAATACTTCAGTGATGCTAGGATCAACTAAAATTCAACATCTTTATTAAGCACCTTTTCAGCACATGACATGTATAAGGCAGTATGTAAGCCCTATAGACAGAAAGAAGAAAAATGACCCAGATCCTGCTTTTTCAGGTGGATTGAGCTTACAATCTACTAAGAAACACAGAATAGAAATTAAAAAGTATAATTCAAAGTAGAATATTATAGAGACATGAAGAAAATTCATATAGTGTTCTATGAAAATTTGAGATTAAAGTGCCAAAGTCCACAAAAGAATAGTAAATTCAACAGGAAGAAATAAGGATGGAATTTATTTCAGGAATGGGGAGTCCTCTGGGTACCTAATGACATAATGTGAATATACAGAGGCAGGATGTAGCAAGTTAACACTAGGGAACAGTTAGAAGTCCCATTTGGACAAACCATGCACTGCATGAAGCAGGATATTATGACATAAGACTGGAAAGGGGTACTGGAGTGAGACTTTGAGAAATTTAGAAGCCAGGGTAGAAAGCTGACATTTTATCCTATAGCAGGCCTGCACAGTGTACATCCCGTGGGCTATTTGCGGTGGCCAAAGGATTTTGGGCAACCTGTGAAAAATGTAGAGGATGTAAAAAAGTAAAGATGTAACAAGTGCTTTGTCTATGACCCACTTAACCCGCCTTCCACTAGTCACTGTTGTGCCTGCCATGTAACTTGGCTGGTGGGCTGCCACTGTTTACTCTTTGCTATTTGTCATGTGACCCATAGCAACCAACCATCATCAGTCTGTTTCTGAAGACTAGATTATCTGTGGACTGAAGAAGTTTAGCCTATTTTAATTTTGGCCCCTCCCTACTGTCAAGTTGTGCAAGTCTATCTTATTGCAATAGGGAGCTAATCAAATTTTAATCAAGGATATTGCAGTGTCATAACAATATATTAAAAAGATTATATTTCCCTAGTTAATGAAAGATGGACTGGGGAGATACTGAAGTCCACCAGTCAGTTAAAAAGCATTTATTAAGTGGCTACTGTATTCAAGGCACTGTCCTAATACTAGAAAAATAAGTAACTACTATATTACAATGTTCTAGAAGACAGGTGATGAGGATTTGGAATATGGTATTGGCATTGTAAATAAGAAGAAACAGATCCAAGAACTGTGAATGTAGAAATTACAAAGCAAATGATTAGCCATAGGAAATGAGGGAAAGGAGAGAAGCTAAAAAAAGATGCCAAGTTTTTGAGCCTGGGTAACTGGAAGAATCATGGTGTTCACAATACATAATAGTGAAGTTAGGAGAAGGAGGAAGGATATATAGAAAAAGGAAGGACTCTATTTGTTTCAGGTTGAGCTTGACATGCCAGTGGGATATCCGGATGGACATTTGTAGCAGACTTTTAAAGTTTACTAACTTTAAATTGATATTAACTTTAAAAGACTATAATACATATATGCATTTGCATGCATATACCTAAATGTATATAAATGTGTGTATAACAACAAAAGAATATAAAAGAACTTGGATCTGGATGGCAGTCTCAGCACAACACAGCAAAATATATGTTATCTAAAGGGTAAGAGTTATATGCATGAAAAGTTATGTCTCTCAGTTAGATAATATTTAAAAGTAGGAAATCATACCACCTAATAATTACTAAGGGTTTAGTGAGCATCTCTCCACATCGTGTTTTAGATAAGAAATTGCTTCTGCCTAACTTGGCTAAGCAAAGAGAGACGATAACTGAGCTTAGGCTAGCACCCAAGGATAAAGCAACTATTGGTCACTACTGCCAACCATAGCACAGCTGTGACTCATGAAACAGAATGTGGAGGCATGGCCTGTGCTGGGATGCTCTCAGGCTCAAAAGCAGCCAGAAGCACCCATCAAACTTTTAAGAGCGAATTGCCCAAAGCAGCTGACACTCAGTCATCTCTCTTGTCATTAAACCAGTACTGTGCATACCAACTGCTCAGGAGCCAGATTCTGATTTAGTTAAATACAGTTTCTCTTCTAACATTTCTTTTGTTGCCTCATATTGGAACTCAGAGCTCTGTTTGAGCAAAGCCGAAATGAGAATTAGGGTGGGGGGGGGATGGGTGAGGATCTGTAGCAGATGATCAGTTGCCTGTGTTTAGGAAATTTTGAAGATGCTGGAGGCATCTGGACTGGAACCATTTACTTCTCACATCCTACCTACTCCTATATCCAGGCAGAGGAAGCCATGCGCCCTTGATCCCCATAGAAGAGCCTTCTGGGCTGCCCTCTTTGAATTGTTAAACTCGGGAATAGAATGTGCTTGGTAATTTTTCTTCTGAAAAAGGAATATTCAATCTGATAGACTGGCTAATATAAACAGAAAAAAGTATCATGTATTAGAGGCATAAATTAAAACCAAGGAAATAGAGCCCTAGAAGGGTCATGTGACTGACCCCAGTAATACAGCTATCCAATAGCATGATCAGAGAGGCCAGGTCTTCTGACCCCAAACCTGTACTCTTTCCATCACACAACATTTCCTCCACATTCTCCAAGTGTGCTCACAAATTATGTTATGTATCTCATAGTGATCCTTGAAACAAAAACAAGAGTTCATCAATAGAGATGGGAAGTTGATGGAGGAGGAAAGCAACCCACTATACAATGGAAGCCTGTTAAGCTGGAAGTCAAGAACCTGCATTTTAGGCTTAGCTGTATCGCTGACTGCTTATATGCCCTTGACCAATCCTTTGACCATTCTTCTTGTTACTGTCATCACATTAATATTGCTAATGAGGATGGTGACCAAGTGTATGCAACTGATTTCTGTGCTTCTTGTGCTGTCTCAGTCTTATTTGTTTGGGCAGCTATGTGGAAAGTAATGATTCTGGGGTTGGGCCATCTACTCAAACCTGATGTTTCATATCCTTGAGTTTCCTGAAAAATTTCTTTGGGCATCCAAACATTGATTTTGAATAAAGTCAGACTTTGGATTGACTGTTGGTATTAAATGCCTTTGAAAAATTGATGAATAGGAAGACTAGCTCTTCATTGCTATCCCCTATACTTCTGCTGTGTCTTCTCTATGGCAAATATCCTGCCCAATCAGTTATTTCATGACTCATGCTACTATTCCAGAAGCATAGAGTTGACAGTGCTGCATAGCAGCTTGGTTCAGGGGTCACTGGGGAAGGATATGTTAAAAATCAGTGACTTCCAACAGGCACCACAGGCAGCTAGGTGGTACAGTTGATAGAATGCTGGACTTGGAGGGAGGAAAGCCTAAGTTTGAAATTTGCCTTCATCACTGTGTGACATTAGGCAAGGCATATAATCTCTCTTGGCCTCAGTTTCCTCTTATGTAAAATGTAGTTTGTACTACTAATAATATATGTCTTCTATGAACTTAAATGTACTATCTAAACACTAGCTATTATTGTTATTTAAAATTATTACAGAATCTTCAGCTCTAAAAGGAAATGGCAAAGCACTCTAATATCCTCGCCAAGAAAACTCCGAAAGGAGTCATGAAGACTTGGATGAAACTGAAATGACTGAACAACAGAGTCTCAGCTTTGTTCTGTATAGTGACATTGAAGCTAGTAGCTTTAAAATCCTCAGAACAATCCTGCCTCTGCAAACTGGTGGTACTAAAATGACTTCTCAGTCCTTTCCAATACTGAGATCTGGATATTCTATTAGACATTAGGTAAGGATGAGTCTATTTGATAGTCCTTCCACTTCTAGCTTTTATATTACCCTGAAATGTCAAGTTTAATGGGGGCACTTGCCACTTTAATGCTCTCACACTAGATTCCTCTGTATTCTGAAACTATATCCCCACCATGTCATTTTTTAAATGCCTATCCTATATGTCCCCTTCTCTCCATTCTCATTCTCACCACTCTAGTACAAACCCTCAACACTACCGACCTGGATTATTGCAATATCCTCCTAAGAGATCTTTCTGCCTACCTTAATCTCATCACTGCCAAGCTTATCTTCTCTATGTTCACATCGGGTTATATTACACGTCTGCTCAAAAACCTTTACTATCTCCTTATTGCCTACTAAATAAAATTCCGAATCCTTTGCTTGTTGTTCAAGCCCTTCCACAATCCGGTGCTATCCTACCTTTCTCACCCACCCCCACCTTATACTAGTCCCCTTCGCATGCTTCACAATCTAGTAATAGTTTGACTGACTCTTCTTTGCTTACTTCTCCCCCTTCCCATTTAATCCCATTCTTTCCTCCTTCTGTGACCATGTTGTTTACTATTCACGAAGCGTATTTCTTTCTCTTTTTTGCCTACTGAAGTCACCTCCATCTTTTACAATTCAACCCAATTGATACTTCAAAGAAGCCTTCTACTCTCATAACATAAAGCACTCTGTTTTGCATGTCTCTACCCTGTGTTATGGTTATCTGTGATTGCGTCTCATACTCTTTCTAAAATGTTAGCTCCATGAAGGCAGTGGCTATTTTCCCAAACTATATTTCCCTCAGTAGCTATCACTGGGCTCTCTACACAGTATATACTTATTGTTTGTTGAACTGAATACCTTGTCTAGGTCTCTACGTTACAAAAAGTCTTATCAGATTTGGATATATATTCCTTCCCATCTCATTAAATAGGGTTTTCTCTTCACCTTTTAGGGACGTATGTTCTTGTTTCTATTAGTTTATTTCCATACCTCCACCACTCCCTTGTTTTAAACAACTTACTTTTCTCTTAGGTAACCTCAAACAAAAGATTTCACAATGACTTGATACAGAACAGCATTAAACACTGAGATAATAGATGACGTTTTTATAATCTTTTGAAAGAACATGATTCATCTTGGTGTCAAAATCTGTAAAACGTGTAATGCTCGGAAATTAAACTATGTCTTTTCATTGAATGAAGATGCACTCTAAACAGCCATCTATTCTCATCTGGTGCTAGTGCAGCCTCCCATCATAGTTTAATTTTACCCAGAGGTTTCTAAAACATCTGCTTAAATCATTCAACTAATTTCACTCGATTCTACAATGCTTATGACTTCAAAGAGATCTTAAGGTTAGAGCAATCCAATAGAAACTGCTACAAAAATATGATGCTGAAACTATTCTGCAAAAGTTTCAGTTTCTCTGTTCTTCATCCTAAATGTCCCAGTTGAGCAAACTCTAACAGATCATAAGCACCTTACCTACATGGAGCATATTTTATGAATCTTCTTCACAGTATGTATACAATACATTGTATATATTATATATCCATTAATTTTATTATTGTTTTTCAGTTGTTTCAATTGTGTCTGCCTCTTCATGACCCCATCTGTGGATTTTGTTTTGTTTTGTTTGCTTTTTGGAAGGGGGGAAGGCAGGGCAATCAAGATTAAGGGACTCATAAAAGGTCACATGGCTAGTAAGTGTTAAGTGTGTGATGCTGGATTTAACCTCAGGTCCTCCAGACTTCAGGGCCTATACTCTATTCACTGAGTCACCTAGCCATCCCATCTGTGGTTTTCTTTTTTTTTTTTTTTTTTTTTTTTAAGCAATTGGGGTTAAGTAACTTGCTCAAGGTTACACGGCTAGTCATTATTTATGCGTGGGTGCTCATTTTCTGAGGCCGGATCTGATCTCGGGTCATCAAACTCCGAGGCCGGCACTCTTACTCACTGCGCCACCTAGCCGCCCCTTTCGGGCAATTGGGGTTAAGTAACTTGCCCAAGGTTACACGGCTAGGTTTTTTTGTTTGTGCGGATTAAGTGTCGGAGGCCGGCTCCGAACTCAGGTCCTTCTGATTCCAGGGCCGGCGCTCTATTCACTGCGCCACCTAGCCGCCCCCCATCTGTGGTTTTCTTGATAAAGATACTGGACTGGGTTTGCCATTTCCTTTTCCAGATCATTTTACCAATGAGGAAACTGCAACAAAAGGGTCAAGTGACTTGTCCAGGGTCACACAATTAGTAAGTGTTTGAGGCCAGATTTGAACTCTGGAAGATGAATCTTCCTGACTGCAGAGCTAGCTCTCTATCCACTGTACCATCTAGTTGCCCATTCATTAATTATTATGGAATAAATGGAGAGATGAATAATGAACGGAAGAGAATACAAATTCCTTAGCCCTTGTTAAGACTTTCCACACTCTGAATCTTCCTAACCTTTTTTTGCTTATTACTTCACTTTAGGTACTCTATATTCAAGTCAAATTGGGCAACCCACTGTCACTTGATCTCGATTCCCATCATTTTTCCTCCATGTTCTCTATTCTTCAAATGTACTTTTTCTCCATGTCTGTTTCTCAGAATATTTCTCTTTCTTCAAAGCTCAGCTCAAATGTCACCTCCTCTGTGAAGCCTTTTCTGATTGCTATAACTAGAAGTTCATGTTTCCTCTTGTATTTCCTAAGAGCTTATGGTCTTGATCTCCCTTTCGAGGTTATCACCATTTATCATGTTTAATATTTATTTGGAATACACGTCTTACCTTCTTATTAGATTTGAAGACCATCCAAGTCAGTATCTTTACAGTTTCATCTTGATACCCCTAGGTTCTTGTTCCTAGACACTAAATAAATGTTTCTTGAATGGAATGGGGTGAATTAATGCATTATTGGATGATGATCAATTCAGCACAGTACTGTCTCATTTTACAAATGAAGAAAGTGATGCCTGATGAGCTGAGAGACTTAAGGAAGGTTGCACAACCAGTACACGGCAGAGAGAAGTTTAAAATGCATGATTCCTGACAACAAAGCCCATGTTCCTAGTTCTCCTATGCACTTACATGCAACTTTATCTTAAGGTCATTTTTGACAATCCATCTACCTTTGTCCTCTGTGTACTTGTATTATGCATCTTTGCATCCCCAGCAAGACCTAGAAGAGTACTTTATTTTTTAAATTACTTGTTAAATGGTTACTGGTTTTGTTGTTGTTGTTTCATTTTTGGTAGCTGAGTTTTATGAATTATTACAGAGTTGCTTTGATATACTTTGCAGTACCCCTTGAGCAATGTCCAAAAAACACTCAGCTAAAGCTATGGGCTTATAACTGCTTTTTTTTTTTTTCAGGGGTTGGGAGTGAGGAGCAAACTCACACTAAGTAAATGTATGCCTAAATGGGCCAGAGGGTTTGTTTTTGTTTTGTTTTAAGCCAATGAAGTTACTGATTTAGAGCAGCACCATTTAGAACAACTATTTTAATTTCATATGCTTTAGGGGCAAAGGTAGTAACACAGAAGGGTCCTACGAAGATGTTTCCTCTTAACCTAAAGATAGATGCCACTGTTCTTACTAACAGGATCACCATGGCAGAGAAATGGGCACTGCTGTTGCCATCAAGAAAGAACAGGAATCTTGTCCCTGGATGCATATTTGCCATTACCATAAGACCCAAATAGATATAACCCATTGCCTCATTCTTCAAACTAACTATGTAGAGAGGGTGTCAGTGTAATCACAAAGTGAATTTAAAAAAATCATAGGAAGAACAACAAACAATATTATCCATTCATTTATCTTTGTTGTACTTATACTCACTTCTATCTAATAGATAAGCTGATAGGAAATGCCCCATTGTCCTTCCTTCCTTCCTTCCTTCCTTCTTTCTTTCTAGAAATGTTCTCACCTTTATTTCTCCAATTTTTTAACATTTTTATTTAAAGTGTTGAGTTCCAAATTTATTCCTCCCTCTCCTTTTTACCCTCCCTGAAACAGTAAGCAATAAGATATAAGTTACACATGCACAACTATGTAAAACATTTCCATATTAATGATTTTATATAAGAAGACTCAAAAGAAAAAAATGTAAGAAAGTGATAAATAGCATGTTCAGTCTATATTCAATCAAAATCAGTTCTTTCTCTGGAGGCTGATAGAATGTTTTATCATTAGTTCTTTGGAATTGGTTGTCTTGTATCATCGAATTGCTCAGAATAGTTGTCATTCATAGTTCTTCACCAAACAATATTCCTGTTACTGTGTACAATGTTGTCCTGGTTCTGTTCACTTCACTATGAATTAGTTCATATAAGTCTTTCCAGGTTTTTTTTTTTTCTGAAATCATCCTGCTTGTCATTTCTTATTGCACAATAATATCCTATTATATTTTTATATCACAGCTTATTTAGCTGTTCCCTAATTGGTGGACATTCCTTTAATTTCCAATTCTTAGTCACTACCACACAAACACACACACATCTGCTATAAACATTTTTATACAAATCAGTCCTTTTCCCTTTTTTGGATATCTTTGGGATATTAACCTAGCAGTGGTATTGCTGGATCAAAGAATATGTAGTTTTATAGCCCTTTGGGCATAGTTCCAAATAATTCTCTAGAATGGTTGGGTCACTTCAAAACTGCACCAACAATATATTAAGGTCCTAGTTTTCCCAAATGCCCTCCAACATCCAACATTTTCTATTTTTGTCATATCAGACATTCAAAGAGGTGTATGATGGTACCTCAGAGTTGTTTTAATTTGCATTTCTTTGATCATTAGTGATTTAAAGCATTTTTTCATATGACTATAGATAATCTTGATTTATTTGTCTGAAAATTGCCTGTTCATATCCATTGAGCATTTTTTCATTTAGGGAATGACCTAAAGTTGACTCAGTTCTCTATGTATTTGAGAAATTAGGCCTTTCTCACAGATAATGCAGAAAATTTCCCGCAGTTTAATACTTTCCTTATAATTTTGGTTGTATTGGCTGTGTTTATGCAAAGACTTTTTAATTTTATATAGTCAAATTATCTGTTTTATATTCTATAATACTCTCTATATCTCCTTTGCTCCTAAATTTTTCCCTTATGCACAAATCAGACACATAAACTATTCCATGTTCTCTTAATTTGCTTATAGTATCATCCTTTATATGTAAATCATGTGCCCATTTTGACCTTGTCCTGATATAAGGTCTGAGATGTTGGTCTATACCTAGTTTCTGCCACTCTGTTTTCCAGTTTTCCCAGTTTTTTTAAATCAAATGAGGTTTTACTCATTATTATGGGTCTTTAGATTTCTCACATACTAGATTACTATGGTCATTTAATATAATGTTATTTTTATCTAATCTATGTCACTGATTAACCACTCTTCTTTAGCCAGTATAAAATTGTTTCTGCTTTGTTTTTTTTGTTTTGTTTTGTTTTGTTTTTCTTTTTGAAGGGCAACTGGAGTTGAGTGTCTTGCCCAAGGTCACATAGCTAATTAAGTGTTAAGTGTCTGAGGTCGGATTTGAACTCAGGTCCTCCTGACTCCAGGGCCAGTGCTCTATTCACTCTGCCACCTAGCTGCCCCTAGGACTAAATTGTTTTGATAATTATTGCTTTATAATACAGTTTGAGATCTGGTATGGCTAGACCAACTTCTTTAGCATTTTTTTTTCATTGATTCCCTTGATATACGTGAGCTTTTGGTCTTCCAGATGAATTTTGTTAATAATTTTCAAGTTGTATAAAAATTGTTTTGGTAGTTTGCTTTGTTATGGCATGAATAAGTAAATTAATTTAGGTAGAATTAACATTTTTATTATATTGACTGGGTCTACCCTTGAACAATCAATATTTTTGCAATTGTTGGGATCCAATTTCATTTGTGTGGAAAGTGTTTTCTAGTTGAGTTCATATAATTCCTGGGTTTGTCTTAGCAGGCAGACTCCCATGTATTTAAATGGAATTTCTCTTTCTTTCTCTTGATGTTAGACTTTGGTGGTAATATATAGAAATGCTTATGATCTATATGGATTTATTTTGTATCCTACAACTTTCATGAAGTTATTAATAATTTCAAGTAGTTTTTAGTTGATACTCTAGGATTTTATAAGTATAAAATCATATCATCTGCAAAAAGTGAGTTTTGTTTCCTTGTTGCCTATTCTAATTCCTTTAATTTCTTTTTCTTCACATTGCTATAGCTAACATTTCTAGCACAATATGAAATAATAGAGATGATAATGGGCATCTTTGCTTTACTCCTGATTTTATTAGGAAGTATTCTATCTTATCATCATTGTAATACTTGCTGATGTTTTAGATAAATATTACTGATCATTTTAAGATAAGCTCCATTTAGTCTTATTTTCTAGTCTTCTAATATGAATGGGTGCTGAATTTTGTTAAAGTTGTTTTCTACATCTATTGGAATAATCACGTATTATTTTTGCTGGCTTTGTTTTTGATAAGGACAATTATGTTGATAGTTTTCCTAATTCTGAACCGACCCTGCATTCATGGTATA
Source organism: Gymnobelideus leadbeateri (assembly GCA_011680675.1). NCBI lineage: Eukaryota > Metazoa > Chordata > Mammalia > Diprotodontia > Petauridae > Gymnobelideus > Gymnobelideus leadbeateri. Next base: position 121,726 of record WOXC01005485.1, read on the forward strand.
AATCCCACCTGGTCATAGTGTATGATTCTTGTAATACATTGCTGTAATTTCTTTGCTAGTTTTTATCTAAAATTCTATACCTATATTCATTAGGGAAAATGTTCTATAATTTTCTTCCTCTGTTTTGGCTCTTCCTGTTTTGGAAATCAGCACTATATTTGTGTCATAAAAGAAATTTGCCTATTTCCCCAAATACTTTATATAGTATTGGGATTAATTGTCCTTTAAATGTTTATAGAATTCATATGTGAATCCATCTACTTCTAGGGATGTTTTTTTTATGAAGCTTATTGATGGCATGCTGAATTTCTTTTTCTAAGATTGGATTATTTAAGTATTTTATGTCTTCTGTTAATCTGGGTAATTTATTTTTTGTAGATATTCATCCATTTCATTTAGATTATCAAATTTATTGGCATAAAATTGGGAAAATAGATCCTAACTTTTTTTTTTATTTCTTTTTCATTGGTGGTGAATCCATGCCTTTAATTTTTGATAGTAGTAATGTGGTTTTCTTTTTTCTTTTTAAAAGCAAATTAACCAATTGTTTATCTATTCTATTTTTTTTCATGAAACCAGCTTCTGCCTTTACTTATTAGTTCCATAGTTTTCTTACTTACAAGTTTATAAATCTCTCTTTTCAGGATTTCAAATTTGAATTTGGTGTTTAATTGGGAATTTTAAATTTGTTCTTTTTTTAGTTTTTTAGTTCCATGTCCAATTCATTGATCTGCTTTTTCTTCCTTTTATTGATGTAAGCAATTAGAGATAAAAAAATTTCCCCCAAGTATCACTTGGTTACATCCGATAAATTTTGGTATATTTTCTCATTGTTGTCATTTTCTTTTATTAAATTACTTATTATTTCCATAATTTGTTCTTTGACTCACTTTTTAGGGTTAGATTATTTAATTTGTATTTAATTTTTCTTCTCTCTTTCCATTGTCATTTATGAATTTAATTTTTATTGCATTATGATCTGAAAAGGATGCATTTACTATTTATGCTTTTCTTCATTTGTTTATGAGGTTCTTATGCCCTAATACGTGGTTAATTTTTGTATAGGTGCCATGTACTATTGAAGAAATGATATATTCCTTTCTATTCCCCTTCAATTTGCTCCAGAAATTTATTATAACTAACTTTTCCAGAATTGTATTCACCTACTTAACTTCTTCTTGCTTATTTTTTTGTTAGATTTATCTAGCTCTGAGAAGAGAAATGAGGTCTCCTAATAGTATAGTTTTATTATCTATTCCCTCCTGTTACTCATTCAACTTCTATTCAAAAATTTTAAATGCTATATAATTTGGTACATATATGTTTAGTACTGATATGACTTCATTGTCTATGTTACATTTCAGCCAGGTATAATTTCATACTTTATCTCTTTTAATTAGCTTTTGTTTTTACTTTGTCTGAAATCATGGTTGATACCCCTACTTTCTTGCTCCAGCCCCTTATCTTTATCATGTGTGTATCTCTCTGTTTTAGTGTTTTCTTTTAAACAACTTATTGTAGGATTTGGGTTTTTAATCTGCTCTGCTATCTGTTTCTCTTAAGGGTGATTTCATCCCATTCCCATTTATAGTTATGATAAGTAACTATGTATCTTCTACCATGCATTTTTGATTGTTTCTCTCCCGATCTCTCTCTCACCCCCCATTCTATCCCTCATCATTAATTTTTTACCTCCTGATAATCACCTTCCCCAATAATCCTCCCTTTTATCAGTAATTCCCTCCACCTATTATCCCTGTCCCTTTTTACTTCCTCAAAGGGTAAGATAGATTCTTATATCCAACTGAGTGTGTATGTTATTCCCTCTTTGAGACAATTTTGATAAGAGTGAGGTTTAAATTTTGTCTGTCAACTCTCCTCCTATCTTCTCCTCCATTATAATAGCTCTTTCATGTCACTTACCCCATTCAATCTCTACCCCCTTTTTTCCCACCATCTTCTTCTTTCAGTGCAACTTTCTTTCTCACACATTTACTTTATTATTTTGGGTATCATCCCATCAAAATAACATTCTAGCCACACTCTTTGTCTACATATACTCCTTCTAATTGCTCTTATAGTAATAGTATTGTTGAGTTACAAATACTACCTTGCCATATATAAACAGTTTAATCTTATTGAATTCATGTTTTTTTTGTTTCTTTTTTTTACCTTTTTATGTTTCCCTTGAATCTTCTATTTGAAGATAAAATTTTTTATTCATCTATGGTCTTTTTTACTTAGAAATGATTGAAAATCCTCAATTTTTTAAAATGCCCATTCTCCCCCCACCAAAAAAGATTATATTCTATTTTACTGGGTAGGTGATTCATGGTTGTAACTCCTTTGCTTTTTGGTGTATAATATTCTAAGCCCTCTGGTTCTTTAAACTGGAAGTTGCCAAATCCTGTGTAATCATGACTATAACTCCACAATATTTAAATTGTTTCTTTTTGGAAGCTTCCAATTTTTTTTTCCTTGATCTAGATGTGAGGTCTGAAATTTAACTATAATGTTCATATGAGTTTTCATTTAGGGATCTCCTTCAGGTAGTGATTGGTAGATTCTTTCAATTTCTATTTTGCCCTCTCTTCTAATATATCAGGGTATATACATAACTAATAATAAAATATGTGATCTACATCTAATATGTTTTGATAATTTAATTCATTGAAAGATGTTGTCTGCCTTTTTTTTATCCTGACTTTATGTTAAAGTCAGGTAGCTCAATAATTTTATATTGTCTCTCCTAGATTGAATTGCTAGGTCAGTTGTTTTTACAATGAGAAATTTCAAATTTTCTCTTTCTCTTTTTTTAAAAAGACTTTTCTGATTTTGTTTTATTGTATTTTGATATTTCATAGAGTCATTAATTTCCATTTGTTTAATTCTAATTTTTAAGGAATTATTTACTCCAGTGAGCTTTTGTACTTCCTTTTTCATTTGGCCAGTTCTATTGGGGGGGGGGGGTAGTTACCTTACTTGATAAATTTTTGTTTATCTTTTTCCATGCTATTTTCTTTATTCATGATTCTCTTACATTACTCTCATTTGTTTTCTCAATTTTTCTTCTGCTTCTCTAATTTCCTTTTTAAAATCCCTTTTAAGCTCTTATAGGAATTCTTTTTGGGCCTGAGACCAAATTACATTTTTCTTTGAGGATTCACTAGTAGCCATTTTGACACTATTGTCCTTTTCTAAAGTTATGCCTTCACTCTCCCTAACACCACAATAAGTTTCTATAGCCACATTCTTTTTTGTTGTTTGGGTTTTTTTTTTCTGCTCATTTTTTTCTGCCTTTTTTGATTACTTGGTGGTTTTATGTAAGAATTGTGTCCTGGTCCTGAACTGTCTCAAGCATTTTGTTCTGGGGCTCTGGGTCTTACTTCTTCCTTTAACTGACCCTAAGGATTTAGCTGCTTACTTTCTCTGCAGGGTAGGCTTCTCTTCTGGCTTATACTCTAGGATGGCGCCTCCCTGTTGGCCTCCCCTGGGTGTGGGGTTTAGCTGCTGGCCTGCTACAGGGGTGGGGACTTTATGCTGGGTTTCTATGGTAACATAGCCTTTCTGGTGACTCACCCTGAAGGGGTGATCTTGTTTCGGCTCTGCCCCAGGGGTGGGAACTGCTTCTGGGTTGCTATGGAAACAGGGCCTTTCTGCTAATAGGTCCCAGGGTCAGGTCCTCACTGTTGTCTGGCTCCAAGGTGTCACTTCACAAATGGTGAGCAATGGGGTCAAAGCCTAATTAACTAGTGGCTTGTGCTGGGAGTGGGGTTGCTGTGGTGGGACCTTGCTATGCTACAAAGACTGCTCACTTGCCTAGGGGCTGCTAGTTTATAAGAGGGTGGGGCCTCACTGGTGGATTACCTCAGGCTTGGAGCCTAGCTGTAGGCCCCCTGCTATAATACAGGCTACTTCTGCTGCTACTCTTCAGCCTCCTTCCCCTTCCACCCCAGTGAGGCAAATCTTTCCTGCTGGGCTGGTAAGCTGCTTCCCTGCTCCTAGATAAATTCTGAGGTGGTTTTCTAGTTGTTTGGAGGGGGATCTAGGAGGGCTTCTGAGGGTTCCTTCCTGGCTCCACCATCTTTGCACTAGAAGTTCTCTCATTTTCTTTCTGCAGTGATTCTATGAAGTAGCAATAAATGCCTTACAAATCTAGAAATAATAAGCAAAATCCTTATGCATTATACACACAGATACACACACTATATGTGTTTATGCTGATATGCATATATAATTCGTAAAGTTTGTTAACAATATAAAATTTAACATGAGATAGAATGTCATTATACACATAGGTTATATGTATGATAAAGGAATCATATAATACATGATCATTTTTTGCTTGGCATGAACTAATAGAGAAGATATATGGGTTTATATTTTGTTGACTTGGGTTTAGAATAGTGGATATATAAAATTTTCCAAATCATTGAATTCCCATAGCTGAGAATTTAACCTTTTGGTTATATTTGTAATTAAGCTGCTTGATATGCAAAATATTTTATAGCAGTTTATTAAACGCATAACTTATCCCTTTGGCATTTTTATCATCTTAGAATTTATAAGCCTGGTTTTTTCCTTTCTATTAACAAGCATTGCAAGTTTTTATTTCTTAGGACCATAGATATAAATCTGGAAGGCACCTAAAAGACTACTTAACTTTATCCCCTCATTAGAAAGATGAAGAAACTGAGTCATAGGAAGGTTAAGCATATTTCCTAAGGACATACATGTAAATGACAGAGTCAGAATTTGAACCAATATTCTGACTCCAAATAGACCATGTTTTCCACTACTCCACACTACCTAATAGTTGCCATCATAGATCTCTCCAAAATATTGCTCACTTATAAAACTCAATATACATTTATTAAGCATCTAGTATGCCCTATGTACTATACTAAGCACTGGGGATCCAAATATGAAGACAGTCCCTACCATCAAGGAACTTAAAAACTAATTGAGGGAAACAACATGCAAAAGAAAGATGGAAAGTATGGGGGAGGGTGAAGAGCAAATGGGAAGGTGCCTGAGGAAGAGCCATGGAGGAAACATCAAAGAAGCCCAAAATGAGTGCAGTCAGGTGAGAAAGGAAGAGGTTTGTCCTCTATCCCTCCTTAAATGGAGAAGTCCATGAGTCTACCATCTATTCAGAGGGGAAGAGGTTGCTGATGAGATATGAGCACCAAGGCTGATTGGATCATGCAGAGATGATGAAATTTCCTAATGATTAGGCATAATAGAGAAGGAGGTCCCAAAAGAGAGAACACTCAAAAATGGGAATGTTTAAACTAGGATCAGAGACTGACCTGAAATTCCTCTGCAGGTAGATCACATTTAGAAAAAGATTTAAGTATAATGCAAGCAAGTCCTCATACATTCCATGAATATTGTTTAGTATTTTTTAATATGTTAAATTGAAATGACTCAAGTCAAATCTGATTTACCCATAAAAAACCACTATGCAGGAATATCACTGCAATTCTAACCAAATACCTGATACTCAATGTTTTATAGAAAAAACAATAATTACCACATGAAAAAATTAATAATAGATATGTGTAGTATATTTTCAAAAGTTCATGTAATTCAGTTATATGGAACAATTCTACAGTTAATCACAAAATTTCATGAAGTACAATTTTAAGTAATAAATTTTATCAAAGTATCCCAGAAATTTTTTTGTCATTTTTTGTGAAAAATTTATGACAAATTGTTATGACAAATTTAAAATTAGTTTATGTCATTGTTAGTCTATTGTTATATTTTTAACTCAATTCAACTCAATATATGTTTATTAAATGCATACAACAAGTAAGTCCCTGGAGCAGGAAACTGGGGAAACAAAGACAAAATGGAAAAAAAAAGTCCTCACCTTTAAGGAGATAACATTCTACTTAAAAAGATAAATTGGCGTGGCTAGGTGGTGCAGTGAATAGAGCAAGGACCCTCGAGTCAGGAGGACCTGAGCTCAAATCAGGCCTCAGACACTTAACACTTACTAGCCATGTGACCTTGGGCAAGTCACTTAACCCCAATTGCCCTGTCTTCCCCCCTCCACAAAGAAATTAAAAAAAAAAAGAATAAGTAAATAAAAGAAAATCTAAATAGGGAAAAAGCACTAACAACTTGTAAAATCATTAAGGGCCTGTCATAGAGCTGAAAGCTGAGTTGAATACTGATGGAGGCTAAGGACTCTATGAGGCAGAAAAGAGAAGAAAATCTATTTTCAAGAATAGTGGATACGGGGCGGCTAGGTGGTGCAGTGAGTAGAGCGCTGGCCTTGGAGTCAGAAGGACTTGAGTTCAGATATGGCCTCAGACACTTAATGCACACAGAAACAAAAACCTAGCCGTGTGACCTTGGGCAAGTTACTTAACCCCAATTGCCCTCCAAAAAAAAAAAAAAAAAAAGAACAGTGGATAGCCAGGGCTCTAACAGGGTGTCCTATGAGGGTCAGCTGGAGGAACAACATAGAGTGGTAAGTTTGGGAAACCACAAATAAGCCAGTTTGAATGGAAAATAGAGTGTGAAGAGGGAAATCATGAGAAATATGCCAGTGATTAAGATCTGTAGACTATGATGAATTTTAAATACCAAACAAATGTTTGTATTTTATCATAGAGGTGATAGGGAGTCATGGCAACAACTAGAGCAGGGGAATGATATGGACAGACCTATGACTTAATTCACTAGACCCAAAGGCAAAGATCATCAGGGTCATGAAATTCAGAAGTTTCTTTGTAGAAGTTTTCAAAGGCATTCATCTCTTAAGACATCTTTTGGGAATATGAGACACATAGAAATGTCTCTGTGCCATTACTGATCAAGTGCTCACTTCAAAACAAAAATTCTTTCCATTTCTCCAATGAGGACCTCATAAGAACTACCAGCTTTACCTGGCACCTCAGTATTACACAAGGCATACCTGCCTTCAAAATCTGTGAACCAATTATCATTTACACTGAATTCTCCATCCCTTGAGCCTTCACTGCAGTGTTCCTTCATGGTGTCAAGAATTTTAATTTTTTTTTCTTAGATGGTGGTTAAAATGCAAAGCCACAGAGCACTGAACATAATCCCGAGTCAGGCTGGGTGACCTGGAGTAAGGTAGACTCAGGGTCCTGGATGATGAAGTTTCAAATCCTTCTTTAGTAACTTCCGAGCTGTATCAGGCTCAGTTTCCTCTTTTGTAAAACTGGAACAATAATAGCACCTATTTCACAAAGTCATTGTGAAGATCAAATAAAACACTATCTACAAAGCACTCGGCAAAGTTAAAGCACTATATAACATTAGCTATTCTTACCTTGTATCTCAGGAAGAAGTCCCCCACATTGTCATATTGAGGATTCCAGCTATCATTAGAAGCTATTCCTTTTGTTTTGTTTCCTTTTGCAAGCCACATTAAAAGGCTGCGATATGAAGATACTATAATGCACTAATACATTTAAACACGAAACCCTCATTTAATTTCATTCAGTAAATGCTCACTGAGCCTTTCCAAAGGGGTATTTCTGTTCAAGGTAGCCTCATGGAGAGCCTACAAGTGACCTGGTCCAGGTCTAGGCCCAGCAAATAACTCAATACATGACCTTGGGTTCCAGTGTCCTTTCTTTGTAAAATACATATAATAATGCCATCCCGCCCAGCTAGTAGTGCCATTGTAAGGATTAAATGAGAAAATACATCTAAAGCATCCAGTGACTACAAAGCTCTATGTCAATGATAGCTGTTATTTAATGACACTACTATGGTTCAAAATCATTTTGGAACTGCTTTATTAGAACTGTATTCTGAGATAATCTATCTGTAATGAGAGAAAATGAATTTTCCTAAATTAGAAGTCACAAGATGCAGTCCATGCAGAATCACAGAATTTCAGGATGAGAAGAGACATAGGAAGCCATTCAGCCTACCCCCATAGCATAACAATAAACTGCCCTACAACACATGCTATAAGGAATCATCCAGCCTTTGCTTGACTGCTTCTGTTTAAGGGGTAGCTACAACCTCCTGAGAAAGTCCATTCCATTTGGGGTCATTGTTGTTTACACCAAGTCTCTCTAGTAACTTCTACTCACTACCCACTGTTCCTGGAGAACTGAGGGATTATTCATTCTATCAGACATTTCTCTGTTCTTAACCCTTTAAGGGGACCAAGCTGTTTTAAAATATTATTGACTTGAGGGAAAAATAGGAAATAACTTGCCCTGTAAGTCCAAAGAGAACAAATCTAATCCTTCTTAGCCTTTCAAATACTTGGAGACACCTCGTGTGCCCCCGCCACCCAAAGCTTGCTCTTCACCACATCTCCATAATAACAATCCTAGTTCTTCAGCTGACCCTCATAGGACATTCTGTCTGAGCCCTTCACTCTACTAAAGGCCCTTTTCTGGATGATCTCCAGTTCATTGATATCCTTCCTAAGGCACGATGCCCAGAACTGAACACTGGTTCAGATGTATCCCTACAAGACCTCCTAGTCCTAGACACTATCTCTCTCAATAAGGCTTGTGCTTACAGATTCGTTTGGGCTACTATACCACACTTTGGCGATGCCTCCATGATTCGAGGCATGTCATTTCGCTTCCAAATATTTTGTCAGGTCTCTAAGACTATAAATTACAGGGATGGTGTGGATCTGCATTGATCAAGAGACTTTCCCCATCTAGGAGTTTCCTATCCTAAATCACATGTCCAATCTCTTTCCCTTGTATCATAATTTTGAAACTCCCAGGTATGTTACCTGTTTTGTTTATATTAAATCATCTTTCTTTATACTTGTGGTGAAATTTAAATCACATCTATACTGTCTATACCTTCCTTTCTCTATGTCTTTCTCCCTCTGTCTCCCTTCATATCTGCCCATCTTTATTTCTATCTCTGTCTGTCTCTGTCTGCATATTTCTCTTTCTCTCTGTGACTCTCTGTCTTATCTTTCTCTTCTCTTTCACTCTGTGTCTAGCTCTTTTACTGTCTTCTAATTTTGCCTCTGTTTCTGTCTTTTTCATTGTCCACTTTCTTTCTCTTTGTTTGTGTCTCTTTTATTTATCTCTTTTTTCTTTCTCTCTCTGTTTCCCTGTCCTCCCTCCCCCTGTATACAATTTATCTGTTCCCTATTGCCCTTCTCCACCTCCAAACTAACACCATCTCTACTATTGCCAGTTGTGGGATCACCCTTAACCTTTCAGCCACTGGGTTTCTTATTCTTCCATGGAACTCACCATGGAACTCACCATGGACGAGAATCTAAATTAATTTCTGTGCAGTCTCTCAATCTGCTGTTAAATTGATTAATATTTACATTGCATTGGTCAACCCCAGCATTGCAAATCACTCTAAGTCAAATAGATTACAAAAGAAACAAACAAGCATATTAGAATTTGAAAGCACCTTAGAGAACATCTAAAGATCATTTTGTCAATGAAATAAAGGAGGTTTAGAGAAGTGACAGAATTTTTCTGAGGTCACATAGCAAGGAAGTGTTAGAACCAGCAATACAAACAGTTCTAGAACTCTCTTAAGTCTGGTGATCAAATCCTTCTTCAGTAACTTCCCAGCTGTATCAGGCTCAGTTAGAACATGATCTGATAAAGGATGTTGTTTTTTTTAAAACCTCATTCAAAACAGTCTCGCATTTCCTGAAATTGGGACTGGCTGGAAAAAACACAAGATATCATGCATTTACCCCATCTTTGACCTATTCCACAGAATTGCCAAAGCCTCAGACTGCCTATAGGCATGAACAGAATGATTCAAAAATCAATAAAACACATTTGGAGTATTCTTTTTAAAAAATCATATCTTGCCTTTTCCCCTTTATTTTAGCCATCTGAAGGAACAAAAGAAAAAGCAGGGCCATCCTGAAGCATCTGAAATACTAGCCTTGAGTAACAGTGGGCCTTAGGCAAAGAGGAGGATTAGGTGGCAAGTTTAAAAGCAGGGTTTTGGAATCACATCTAATTTTATTGCATCAAGTACCTTAGGAGAAGAGCTTTAACTATTTTATAACTTTGGCACCTTGATGTATAGCTAGTCTGAGTCTCTGCAAACCCTCCTTCTAGCTAAATAATTTAAAGACTTGATAATCTACTACCAAAGTTCCAGGCATACTATCTCTCATTCATCTCTTTAGTCATTTCTTCATTCAACCAAATTGCATATGTAAAACCCAGTTTCAATTAACATGTTTTATAATGGTTGCTTTCTGAAAAAGTTCTGTATTAGCTAAGGAAGAAAAAACAACTCTAACATAACCACATTCTGACCCATCAATATTCTCTTCCTCTCCCTCTCTCTTTCTTGGTTTCTCTGTTTGTCTCTGTCTCTCTCTGTGTCCCTATTTCTATTTCTGTCTCAAAAAAATGACCATTGTTTTTTATTAATTATAAAAACACTTTCATAATATGTTTGAACTATCATGATAAAGTCCAAGAAGCTTATTGTAGAGATGCATGTTATTTACCAAAAAAAGAGGCGCTAAAAGAATAAAGAATTAACTGAATAACAAAACCATCTTATTAGCATTTTAATTTCCCTATTTTTCTCCTGGAAGTCATTATATGAAGATTAAGAGTAGCCTATAATTTCAAAAAGAGAAGAGAAAAATAGGAGAAAAACTCACATTAAGTATTCAAATCCAGGAGATTTTGCTATTTTCAAATATTCATTTTTCTGTAATACAGGAAAGTAAGGTGAATATTATTGACCTTTTTTGTTGCAAAGTTATATGAGCAGGGAGCTATTCTTTAGCACAGAAAGGTGACTTACTGCTTAAGTTGAAGTCATAGGATGACAGATTCAGAGCTGGAAGAGACTTTAGGAATGAGGGGAATCATCAGTCTAGAGTTGGAAGGGACCTTGGAAACCATCTAGTCCAGGAGTCTTAACCATGGACTTGTTTTGTAAGACATATGTTATGTTATTTTATATTATATATGTTGTATACATATGTTATTTTATATAATATGTTTATATTATATAGCATGTAGATGTATATGTATGTATATACACCTCAATATTTACATGTGTATATGGGTCTATATCTGGAGAAGGAAATAGCAAACCATTCTAGTAATTTGCCAAGAAAACCCCAAATGGGGTCATGAAGAATTGAACATGACTAAAATGACTGAACATGTAAATGTATAGAACTGTTTTATGCACATATGCATATATAATCAAGGTAATACTGTATCCAAGTGAACACATAAACAAAAGGTCAGAATTAATATTATCATATAATATACAGATACATGTATACATATGTGTATATATGTCAATTTATTAGTTTTCCTCTATAATCCTATGGTTTATATTTTATGCATTTAAAAATCTAATTATGTTAGGGGTCCATAGGCCTTATCAGAATGCTAAGGGGTTCTTGACACAAAAAATATTAAGAACTCCTCTTCTAGTACAAACTCTTACTCTCATAAATGAGAAAACTGAGAATCACAGAGGTTTAATGATTAGACTAAAGTTACTATCATCTTTCAGGTAGAGTCTAGATTTGAACTCAGTTCCTTTGACTCCAAAACTGCTGTTTTCACTACAGCATAGTTCTTTCTCAAATCATTAGTAACCTAGTAACAATTCATAAAACCTAGAATGTTAAAAAGGAGAAAGGAACCTATTTCAGCAAAAACAATGGAGAGACAGAGAAAAACCACTAGAAAGAGAAAGACAGAGAGGAAGAGAGTGAGGGAGGAAGGGGGAGGGAGAGAGAAAGATAAAGGGGAGGAGAGGGTGAGGGAGAAGGAGAAGAAGAGGAAGAGGGATAGCGAAGAGAAAATGGTAGGAGAGAAAACAAAAACTAAAAGCCAATAAGGTAAGTGATTTGCCCAAGGACTGATGATTATACCAAGACTGGATTCCAGTTCTTCCCCCAAGCCCCAGATAATTTCCAATACTCTGAAAGGTTAAATTTGGCCAAAGCTGTCACTATAAATTTGTGATATGAGGAAATGTATGGGCACAATTTATGCTGAATACAATTCTGACCCACACATTTCTCTCCTAAGTCAAACCTAGAAAGTTAATAAATATATTCTCCTCTGTATCAAATATAGGGCTTTTACTATTTCTTGTTTTAGAAGACAGAATGGTTGTGCTTTGCTTTCCTACCATACATATACGTATGGCCTTCAACAAGGTCACCCAAGTCATAGATCATAAACCCATAGTTTGTTTGGCCTATTCAGCAGCAAGCTTGCTAAAGTCATTTTTTTCCTTATAAGAATATGGTTGAAGGTAACATAGATCTCACGGAGGATGAGTACTCATACTAATGAGTTCTTAGTCCCCCCATCAAGCTATAGCTTTCTGAATTAGCTGAGGCTTTAAGAGTCCTGCAGCGTCTCTTCTTAAAGGTTGCTAAAGGGGCATAATTGGCCCCAGGATGTTCTCCCACTTCTTTTAATAGAGGATAGAACAATTTTAAATCTGTTTAATTTGAAGGAACAATTAGCTAGAGAAGTAACTATGACAAGGAGATGTTCTTTAATTTTTTTATGTTGTTCTACTTTCAAACTAGACACCTAAATCTTTTATTTCAGAGCCCCTTTTACCATTCCTTTCCCATGGACATATAATTATGTCATTCCAACAGAATAATTATTCCTCTTCAACTGTGGATTTTCTTTCTAGCATTGTTGGGAGAAGGATGGGGAAAAAGACTAGCTCCTGGTCCTCTTTAGGTAGGTTGAATTAGGAATTTCAGTTCTTGGGAGAGTGCACACTGTTGAATGTTCCTGCTGCTTTGTCATCTTTCCTTTCCTCAGTTTCTTTCCCTTCTCTTATCTTCCCAGAATTCTATAGTAGACTATTGGCAGAAAGAAGAATAAAAAGTAGGAATAAAGAGAACTCATCACAGTTTTTTCACACTGCATCTTCACCCCATTCTCTTAATTCGACAAGGAAAAGGAAGTACAATAATTATCATCACCACCATCACTACCAGTATATGCAAATCTTCCCCACTGACTTCAGAAATGCAAAAGGAGAAACTTTTGTGGACTTTATGCATAGGATTTATCAGTGACTTGGTGGATTTGAAGTTACTTCTTACTCTGCCACCTCTCCCAGTCAACCCAATACTAACTTGGAAGAGCACAGTTAATTTAGAGTTAGAGGCCTGGAGAGAGGCATGCAGAAAGTGTAATCTATCAATTCTCCAGTCTTCCCAAGAAGAAAGAATATTTAAATATTCTTCATGGAAATCATGCTCACCTCCATGCACTTTTGGAGCATTGTGACCCTGAAAGATATGTATAATTCTAAGTAATCCTAGCACGGAGTGAAGCCTAATGGGAGAATACAAATGAGCCTAGGAAATGCAGGAAAGCATGGCCATGGAAGACGAGAAGAATAGGCAAATGTTTGGTAATTCAGTGTCTTAGCACTTACCTTTTCTGCTGACTGTGCTGTACCAAAAAAGATGGGAATGAAAGCTAACCAAATGATGCAGGTGGTGTACATTGTAAATCCAATGGGTTTAGCTTCATTGAAGGTCTCTGGGACACCTCTGGTTTTAATGGCATAAACAGTACATGTGACCATCAAGAGAATACTATATCCAAGTGAACAAATAAGTGAAAGATCAGAAATATCACATTTGAGCACCCCTCTGGCGTTTTCTGGATCCAGTGTCCTCTGTTCTCCATAGTCAATGATGATATGTGGAGGGTCCACAGCAAACCAAACAAAAACTCCCAAAAGTTGCAAGGAGATGAGGCTGAAGGTGATCACCAGCTGGGAAGCTGGACTGATAAACTTTGGAGCTGTGACAGACTTTTTCCCTTGTTCGAATATCCGGTGGATTCTGTTTGTTTTGGTCAGTAGGGCTGCGTAACTGAAACACATGCCTAGCCCCAGGAAGATCCGTCGGAAGGAGCAGATGACTGTGTCTGGTGCTGCGATCATTAAAAAAGTGATCGAGTAACAAAGAAAGATCCCAGTCAAGAGTACATAGCTCAGCTCCCGCCCGGATGCCCTCACGATCGGTGTGTCATTGTAGCGGACAAAGGTCACAATGACAAAAGTAGTGGCAATGATTCCCAGGATCGCAATGAACACGGGCACCACCGCCCAGGGGGAATGCCATTCCAGCTTGATGATGGGGATGAGCTGGCAGCCTGTGCGGTTGATGTTGGGTCTTTGATCCAAAGGGCAAAGTTCACAGGTCAGTTCATCCACCTGGTAATTATAGCCTTCACACCGTTCACAATGCCAGCAGCAAGGGACTCCTTTTACTGTTTTCTTCCTTTCCCCAGGCTTGCATGGCAGGCTGCAGACGGATGCAGGGTGAGTATGCTCTCTATTAGCCCACTGCATGTCTTCTACCTGTAGGTATAAAAAATTAATGAGCCTTCCGTTTTTCCCCCATTTATAATATCCTAATCCTAGCCACAGGTTTCTAATAAATCACAATGGGCTGACAGCACAAATACAGTTTACCATAATAAGAAACCAGTTTCTTTCCCTTATATTGACTTTATGAAAGTGTTAAATGATTGTGTCCAATAAATCATTTGTGTCATGAGGCTGATGAGTATCATTAGTTTCCATTTACTCCTCAGCTGCTGACCAATCTGACATTTGGAGAAAGATTTATCGACTCTGATGTTGTTTTAAGCAAAAAAAATGGTCCCACAGAAAGAAGTTTCAGGAGCTTATCACAAATACAATTACATGACAGAAATTCTGCAATACTTAATCAGGAGCTAAATATATACACATGAAGATGCAATTTCTGCAATTATACTTGGGAAAACACAAAGCACACACTGCCCCAGCTTCAAAGAGAAGGACCTCTTAAATTTGGGCATGTTGAAAGTCCCTTCTATCCATACAGGTAATTCACTTTTCTAGTTGAGTGTTAAGGTATGAAACACAAATTTCCCTCCTCTGCATCTCACCACCATGAAATTAATTTGCTGGACTAAACTGAAATCTCAAAGATGCGATGTGATGATATGCTAATATCAAAGGTTTTTAACCCTTTCATCACCAGAATTTGTGCAATGAGGGCCTGCTGCACTGATCAATATATGCCTCACCTAGCCCACCGTTTCAGGAAGGTACCCATCATACTTCACTTGATTCATTCCCTACCCTACTCACTATCTTCTCTGGAACCCCCTTGCTCTCTTCCTGGATCCCTGGAAGCCTGAGCAAATCAGCCCTTGTTCCTGAAAGGGGTATGTCAATCTTATCCTTAGGTCACTGGGCAGTGAATAAGGAAGACCTGGGATCAAATCTCACCTCAGACCCTTAACTAACTTTTGACCCTTGGCAAGTCACTTAATTTCCCTCTGTCTGTTTCCTCATCTGCAAATCTAGGGGCTGGATTTGATAGCTTGTAATGTCTCTTTCACCTCTAAATCTATGATACTATAATCTACTTTCCTCTGGCCCTACTAATTATCTCTGTAATTTCCTTTTGCTGCACTCCCCTATTTGTGTTGTCTTTCCCCTACCAGAATGTAATTTCTTTAAGTGCAGGAACTATATTTGAAATAATAATCACTTAATGAATGTTCTTTCATTCATTTAATCATTTATTCATTCATATGTCAATTACTAGGCAAGATCCATTATGGAAAGGTAGCCTTCTCTGAGGAGACTAAAGCAAACAAGTTAAGGAACTTGCCCAAGGTCACACAGCTAATAAGTATCCGAGACCAAAAATGAATGCCCTTCTTCTTGTCTCTAGGCCCAGTGCTCTGTCAACTACACCACTACTAGCTTGTAGTAACACATTAGAGAAAAACATGTAGGGACAGCTACCATGTAACTTGCAATATCCACCACAGTGGTATACACCACTTTCTATTTTCCACTACTACCCCACTTCCTTGATTCCCTTCCCTCATCCCTAATCAATACTGGTTACTGACATTTTGGGAATACATAGCTCTAGTTATGCCTAGAAACACATATATTTCATGGTGACAGTGGATCTTATTTGGGGATCTGATCAAGCAAAGAGAGAAGGTCCTATTAGAAATTACATGTTGAGTAAAATGTGTATACCTCCTGTCTTTGCTTCATCTCACCCTTAAATAAGGTCCAGTGCCACCTTGGTGTCCTCCATGGCAGAATAGAAAAGTAAATTTTTAAGTCTAAGGATAATCTTTTAGAAATAAAGTTGCTACTTTATATATCATGACAGTAGCTGATGCTGCTAAATCAACCTTATGTGACCACCACAAATAATAGGGCGATTTATTATAATTGAATTAATTTTCTTTTAAGTTTTAAATATCTTGAAAGGATAATTACTTATAGGAATCCATTAAATTTTAAAAAATCATTATTATAACCACATAATGGGTTTTCTCAAAATTGGTGAGAAAAACTGAGTGTCCACTGAATGTCTGAAATATTGACTTTATACTCTAATGGACCCTTATACATAAATAAAACACTGTTTTCTTAAGATTAATGTTTCTGAGATAATTATTTGAATATCCTAATTACATTTTGATTGGAAGTGCTCTATAATTGTGTGTTGTTTGTGCCAAACCAAGACAGCAATCCATTAATGTCACTTTTAGGAAAAGGAAATGGATTTGATAGCCAAGCATCATGCTTCTTCCTAAGGAGATTCTCCTGATTTAAATGTTAATTAATCATTAAGAGTATAATCTGTTTTTTCCTTTGGATACATTCCCTGTGACACAATTTCTCCTGAAAAATATCATTCTTTACCTTTTGGTAATAGTCATGAACTACAATTATGATGGAATTTCTTTGAAAATTGGTATAATTTTCCTGATAAATTTTATATTCATAAATATAATTTTAAAATGTATGCCAATTATTAATATGATTTTAAAATTAACTTAACATATCAAGCAATCATTAAGCATGTATTAAATACCTACTCTGTTCCAAGAACTAGAAGCTGGAAATATGAAGACAAAAGTGAAATACCCCCTGACCTCAAGGAAGTTAGTTTCTAATTAGGGGACACAATGATTGGTACTAACTTTATTCAAAATAAATGCAAAGTAATTTTGTTGAGGAAGGAAATAGTAGTCAGGAAAAAATTAGGAAAGGCTTTGTACAGAAGCTGATATTTGAGCTGGGGCATTTAAGGCAAACAGAGCATTTATATTTGATTCTACTTGATATAAGGAAGCATTGGAGTTTATCAAATGAGGTTATAAAATAATCAGACATGTACTTTAGAGAAATTATGTTAGCAGTTGTGTGGACAATGGAATGAAGAGGAAAGACTTGAGGTAGGAAGACCAAATAGAAGCTTGATATAATAATCTAAAAAAACTAGGTGATGAGAATAAAACTAAGGTGGTATCCATACGAATAGAGAAAAAGAGGGCAGATACAAGAAATGTTGTAGAGATAGAAATAGCAAAATTGGGTAACTATTTGGCTAGGAAATGTGAGGGAGAGTGAAGAGATTAAGATGGAGGTTGAGAACTTGGTTCAATAGATGATAATGTTCTCAACAGAAATAGGGAAATTTAGGTCATTAGTTCTGTTTTGAACAGATTGAGTATGAGATGCCTATCATTAATTACTAAACATGTATTGCTTGCTCTATGCCAGGCACTGTTCTATGTGCTGAGGCTAAAAAAAAACAACAAAAGACAGTCCCTGCCCTCAAAGAGCTCACAGTCTAATGGAGGAGATAACAAGCACACAAATACGTATAAGCAAGTCATATACCAGATAAATAGGAAATGGTTAAGAGAGGGAAGACATTAAACTTAAGAGAGGTTGGAAAAGACTTTCTGTAGAACAGTGGTGTCAAACTCAAATAGAAACTATATATAATAATCCCTGAAGCTTCATGTTGACTTAGAAAATATTATCTTATGGTCTATTGTATTTTTAAAATTTTATCTTATTAAATATTTCCTAATTATATTTTAATTTGGTTTGAGTCGCTGGGGACGGTGTGGGCAGCAATGGGGCCTACCAGTTGTGTGTTTGACATAGAAATGTTGCTGTAGAAAATGGAAACAACATTAAGTCCCAATTGCTGAATATTTAGTTATAGCACAACTAGAGCTCAGGAGAATGACTATATGGCAGTTATGTACATAGAGATATTAAATGAACCCATGAGAGATAATGAGGCCACCAAATGAAAGACTGTAGGGAAGAAGGAGAAGAGGGTAGAGGGCAAAGCCATGGGGTACATTGCCAGTTTGGGATCATTGTATGGCTAGAGAAGCAGCTAATTATACTGAGAAGCAACAGCCACTCAGTTAAGAAGAAAAACAAGAGAAAGGAGTATCATGAAAATTCAGAGAAGAGGCATAAACAAGTGGCAGATAGGCCCCAAACAAGAGGAAATGAGCAAATGTCATTAGATTTGACAATTAAGAGATCGCTGCTCACTTTGGAGAGAGCAGTTTCAGTCAAACATAGTTGGAAGCAAGATTTGAATTCATCTTCTCATACCAAGCAATGCACTATGCACAAATTAACCACCAGCTCTCTTATAATGTTCAAGCCTCCCCCGCTTTCTTTCTGCAGCAAGGCCAGTCTCATTCATACACATTTTACTATATACTACTAGTCTTATTGTTTACTGGCAACCACAAATCCACTTGCAAAGATGAAATGAAGTTTCTGGCTTTTTCAGTTGATCATTCAATGGTGAAAGTTTTGGAAGGACCTTTTATGTACTCTGAATGTAGGACACATTTCCTTTTTACTCCCACCACAATTATATCTGAAATTACTTACATTTGGGATGAAAAATAACAATCCATTACTGCCTTGGGATATTCACCATCAATGATTCCATCTTCTCCCATTTATTGTTGTTTTTATTACTCATTTGTTTCAACTGTGTGCAACTCTTCCTGATCCTGTTTAGGGTTTTCTTGACAAAGATACTGGAGTTGTTTGCCATTTCCTTCTTCAGTTCATTTTACAGATGAGAAAACAGGCAAACAGGGTTAAGTGACTTTCCCAGGGCCACACACCAAGTAAGTATCTAAGGATGAATTTGAACTAAAGTCTTCCTGATTCCAGGCCAAGTGCTCTTTTCCCCGTGCTACCTAGTTGCCTAGTGTTTAAATTATTGAATTATAAACAATATAAACCATCATTCAAATTATATTACCAGACTATTGAAAGAGAGAGAGAGAGAGGGAGAGAGAGAGAGAGAGAGAGAGAGAGAGAGAGAGAGAGAGGGAGGGAGGGATAGAGAAAGATTCTGTGGATGCACAGAAATGTTTCTTTCCAAAAGTGCTCAGTTGCTCCAGAACACTAAATGCAGTGACTTTTAATCACAATTGTCTTTGTTTGATCCTCTAATGCATTCTCAAGTATAGTTTTAATAGGCCGCTCACTTTGGAGACGGTTTCCTTTATCTAATAGATATCCTCATAATGAATTCTCAGCACTCAAGCAAAATTTTCATTTAATATATTATACCTATTACTACTACATTCCCTAACATGAAGTACTGCCTTAAACAACGAATTTACCCTCCATGTAACATAGACATATTCTACTGTCTTCTTATGCCTTTCTTAATTATCCCTATCAACCCTAAACTTGATATGCATTTTTGGATTTTCACTTGTTGCTGATATGGCCACCATATCCATATCACCAGACTTTGGTGGCAAAATCATCTCTGTACATGGTTACTAGACCAATTGTGTTTCAATGGAATTTTTAAAAGAATACCATGAAAAGAATTTATTAATTACTACCATCAAGGAAGTTAGGAGGATATAAATATGAAGACAAAATAGTCTTTCCCCAGCCCAGAAACTTATTCTTGACTTATTTCATACACTTTGTCAAGTTGATCAACCCATAGTGGCCAAGAAGAAGAAATGAGATGAATCTATCAGTGTTTTTAATTGGAAAGATGATTATATAACTGAAAATATCACAGCAGTATAGTTTAAGTGTTCAATTGTTTCTAGGTTCTTTAAAAGTATAGATTTTGTTGTTGTTGTTGCCTATTCCAACTAGATAATCACACAGCTATTCCCTCATTGAGTGCTATGAATACAGCAAATAGTCAAAAATAAGGCAATAGCTTCCTATCCTATAAATCTAAAACCTCTAATGCTCAACCCCTTTGCATAGCTACACAACCATAAAGGTACCAGGCCTTGAAATGTAGGGAGATTCTCCCCTGGCTTAAACTCTGATTCTATTCCATGTGCCAGATGTGTCATATACCAAATCTATGATTCTCTTCTAAAAAGCTCAAGGTTTCTATTATATTTTGAAAGTTGATTTGCCCTGACATTTTATTGTAGTAGAAGTGAAATCTCTAACTATTTTTTGGCAAGATTACAAACCCAGTAGGACTGGGATTGTAAGCATCCCTGCAACATTGCCCAAACTGTTTAATTCTCCTCTTTGCATCCACTCACTCAGAGACAGATTGTATAATCAATAACCAGTCTGACTAAATTCAGCCACAAAATGGCTCTAGTTGGTAGTTTAAATACATTTATGGATATATGTGTACATGATAATAACAATAAGTTTGACGAAATTCTTCACCTGTAGACTAGCTATTTCTACCCACCCTATAACACTACAGTAGCGATCAAATGTGTCAAGGTATATAAAAATGCTTTGAAAAGTGCCAGAGGCAATATAAATGTAAGCTCACATTTCTTCTATTCTGAAGTGGAGAGCCACATTAGGTCCTCAGCCTCCTTCCACCCTCAAAGCCAGTTGACTTTAAGCCTCTGACATATATCGGCCACATAACTCTGAACAAGTCTCATAACCTCTCAGTGTTCACAGACAACTCTATAAGACTCAAAATTTTGCTATTTGGGATCCTTCTCCAAAGCACTTAAATCACAAATCTGGACCAAAAAGATACTTTTTTTCATTTGTTTGTTTTTCTTTTCTCTTCCTCACCTTCATCCCTCTCTCATTAGAAAGTTTTTACAGGGGGCGGAGACAAGATGGTGGAGTAGTAAAAGCTCGTCCAAGCCACTCTCCCCCCAGATTACTTCCAAACTATGTAAAAGGGGACTCTGAACAACTCCTGGAGCCCCAGCACCCACAGAACAACACAGAGAAGCTAACCTCCCGCTGAGGACAGCCCAGCAGCCCTGCAGGAAGGACCAGCTCAGCACCAGCAGCACAGTGCAAACTGCGGGGAGCCGAACATAGATCCACCTGAGTTGTGGTTTTAGCCCCAGGGCGGCAAGGCTAGCGGCTGGCTAGAGGGACCCCAGAACACCAGCAGCTGTGGCGATACCAGAATTATCAACATAGACATGCCTAGGACAAAATGAGAGGTTAGTGCCCTATGGACTTTGAGACCAGTATTTGGGGAACTCATTGGCTTCCTCCCCTGGGGGCTAGAAGCCACTGAGGAGACACACCATTTTGTAGTTTTCAGAGGCAGCTCTAGCTCCTGGCCTGCGAACTGTAGGGAGATCCTGCGATCAGTCTTGGGGGGTAATCACTCTTGCTTTAACCTCCCTGGATCTGGATTGTGATCTGGGGTGGAGGTGGTGGGGAGGATATTCAGCTTGCCAGAAACGGAAGTTGTCCCCCCACACACATTCGGGATGAAAGTTCCCATCTGGCGCCAGGCCATACTGTTGCAACAAGCCCAAAAGTCAAGTAATTAAGTGGCAACATGCCAAGGCAAAGGAAACAAATTAAACAGAAAAATGCAACCATAGACTCCTACTTTGGGGGCAAGGAGGATCGAAGCATAGAGCGAGAGGGGGCTGTGAGGTCAAAAATCCTGCTCCAAAAGCCCCAGGGGAAAACATGAGCGGGTTGCAGGCCAGGGAGGACCTTAAGAAGGACTTTAAAAATCAAATAAGAGAAGTGGAGGAAACATTGGGAAGAGAAATGAGAAGGATTCAGGAAAAGCATGAAATGAGGGTCAACAGCCTGACTGAGGAAAACAACACCTTAAAAAATAGACTAACTCAAATGGCAAAGGAGGCCCAAAGGGGCAATGAGGAGAAGAATGCCTTAAAAAGTCGAATTTGCCAGATGGAAAAAGAATCTCAAAAGTTCACTGAGGAGATTCATTCCTTCAGAGTTAGACTGGAGCAAATGGAAGCTAATGACTTTATGAGAAATCAAGATGCTGTTAAGCAGATCCAAACAAATGAAAGATTAGAAGGCAATGTGAAATATCTCATGGGAAAAACCACTGACCTGGAAAATAGATCCAGGAGAGACAATTTAAAAATTATTGGACTACCTGAAAGCCATGATCAAGGAAAGAACCTAGAAATCACCCTTCAAGAAATTCTCAAGGAAAACTGCCCTGATGTTTTAGATCCAGAGGGCAAAATAGAGGTTGAAAGAATCCACCGATCACCTCCTGAAAAAGATCCCAAAAAGAAAACTCCCAGAAATATTATAGCCAGGTTCCAGAATCCCCAGATCAAGGAGAAAATACTACAAGCAGCCAGGAAGAAACAATTTCAAAATTGTGGAAACACAATCAGAATAGCACAGGACCTGGCAGCTTCTACACTGAGGGATCGAAGGGCATGGAATATGATATTCCAGAGGGCAAAAGAGCTGAGACTGAACCCAAGGGTCACCTACCCAGCAAAACTGAGTATTTTGTTTCAGGGGAAAATATGGTCATTCAGTGGAATAGAGAACTTTCAAGCATTCTTGAGGAAAAAACCAGAGTTAAATAGAAAATTTGACATCCAGACACAAGAAGCAAGAGATGTCTGAGAAGGTAATCAGGGAAAAGAAATCAAAAGGAACTTATCAAAGTTGAACTATTTACATTCCTATATGGAAAAGCAACAACTGTGACTGATGATATCTTTCTCACTATGAAAATAATGGAAGAAGGGTGTGTGGTCATATGAATACATATATGAATGTGTGTGTATATGGTTACAGTTATATATGGATAGAGTGCATAGGTTGATTTTGTTGGGAAGGGAGAGTACTCAAGGGATGAAATTATGAGGTGAGAGAGGAAAGTGGCAAGAGGAGATGGGGAGAGACATGGTAGGGTAAACTATCTCATGTAGAAGAAGCAAGGGGAAGTGGTTGCAAGGGAGGGGAAGAATAGGAAGGCAAAAAGGCAAAACCATTGAATTTGGTTCAGGGAGAGAATGACACACATACTAAATGGGATATCTCAACTTGCAGCAGAATAGGGGGAAGGTGGATGAGAGGAGGAATGATGGATGGGAGGGCATCCTTGGGGGGAAGGGAGGTTGGAAGTACCCACTATAGAAGAGGGACAGGATCAAGTACGGAATGGACCAGGGTGGGATGAGTGGGAGGGAATTATAAGCAGCCTTGTACAATACATCTACTATAGTAATGTTTTGCATAGCTAGACATGTACAACATATACTAAATTACTTATCTTCCCAGGCGGAATGGGTGACAAGGGAGGAAGGGAATGGATCTGAAATTCGAGGTCTTAAGATTAAATGTTTCAAATATATATATATAAATACTATTATTAATACTCTTTTCCTTGTAATTGGGAGATAAGATGTGCAGGCATTGGGACACAGAGATTCACCTTCCTCTAATGGAAAAGACGAAGGGGGTATGGGAGAAGATATGGGAGAGAGCAGATTGGAGGAAGCGATATCTTGTAGGACTGCTATTCTGGGAGGGTGCATAGGGGAAAAACAGGGAGGGAAAATAATCATAACTCAAGATGTGGTGGAAATGAATGATGTAAAACAGAAGTTAATAAAGCATTTGTTTAAAAAAAAAAGAAAGTTTGCACAGAATGCTGATCAATGTGGGTGAAGTTTCTGATATTGTGAAGTCACTTATTGGGATTAAGCAACTGGGGGAGGCAGCATGGTAGGCCTGAGCCAGGGATGAGCTCACCTAGAGTGTGGCAGCTGGTGGTAAAACAAGTTCCATTTGATAGCTTCTCATTTTAACTAATTATTCTTGTTAACTAGATGCTAAAGTCAATTATTTCTGTTACAGTACAAGTGCTATTAGAGCTTTAGAAATTTCAGCACCGTGGACAAAGTCCTGTTTACCTTAATTTAAACAATGGTAACTGTCAGGAATATATGTATTTATGTATAAATTATTTGTATATGTATATATACACATATATATGTATGTATACCCACATATATACACCTATTACTATTTGTCAAAGGTATGTAAATATTGCTGTGATTAATACAATAAAAATCATTTAATAGTTAAAAAATAAAGAAAGATTGTTGATGTATGCTACTTTCAGAAATTGTTGTGCTGGGTTATAACCTGCCAGTAAATAGTTCATCTTAATAAAATTGCCCACTGAAAGGGAATTTGGGCAATTTGTCTTTCTCCTACCTCCTAAGTCTAATTTCATATTTGCCCTATTCATTCTCCCTCATTTTCAAAAACATTTGCCTACTAAGTATTTTCTGTCCATACCTTTCCATCTCACATTTTACTGCTTTTATCAAGGTGGTTTCCCATCTCTGAAATACAATATCTCTTTATCTCTACTTTCTAGAGACCCTAGCTTCCTTCAAAGCACAGTTCAGCTGCCACCTCCATTATTTCCTGACCTCCCCACCTCTAGTTGTCCCTCATGAAATGATTTTATTTCATTTTCTATGTACTTTGTATTGTCAGATTTGTATGTGTGCTACTTTCCTAAAAATAGAATGTAAGCTCCTTAAAGACAGAGGCTATTGTATTTGTCCTTGGATCCTCAGTACCTAGCACAGTGCTTGACACAGAGCATGTTCAATAAACATTTGTTGAATTGACTTCAATTTATTTGTAGTATCATTAAAACAGAATGAGTTTATTTTACTTGAAATTTTACTTTGTACACACCATTATTTTCTAACTTAAATGCTATGAAAAAATCATAAGTGTCCCCATCCCCCTTGGAAAGCACTGGCCAATGAGTTACCATTGTTCTACTTCATTAATGATTATCTTCTTAATGATGAAAATTAGAATCTTAAAGTATTTCTTTAAACAAATTTCTTTCACTAAAGGACTAACTCATTTGAATGTCTACTGTGAAAAAAATGACAAGGCTTTTAAGCTGACATTAAAAGAATCTGTGTGTGAGATTTTTGCCAAGTAGTGCTGAAATTTATTCAAATTTATGAGCCTAAAATTCAATATATCAGCTAAATCATTAAATATGAATTAAATGCCATATGAAGTAGTAACATAGAATAAATAGTGCTAGTCTTTTATGATCATTAAAACAGAATTAAATTTGGCCCTTCATCTCTAATAACAAAACTGGAAGTTAATGGTATGAGAATGAACTTAAGACCAACCATCTTTACTGGCAGTTATGTAGATTATTAAGAACATCCCTTTTCCTAATGTCTACATTTCTCTAGTTTTTCCTTCATTAATTTAATTATTAGTGCAACTGGAATCTAAGAAAACCCATTTAGTAAAATTATTAGAAGGCATTCTGTGAAAACATCTTTCCCTAGTCTCTTTCATGGCTCAGTTAAAATTCCACCTTCTATAAGATGTCCTTCTCTTGTCCCCCTTAACATTAGTGCCAGCCCTCTGTTAATTATCTTCTCTATATTTTGTTTGTTCACAGTTTGCATATTGTCTCCTGGATTAGAATGTGAACTGTTTGGGAGCTGGGATGGTTTTCCCTTTCTTTTCATTCTTAGCAGTTAGTACAGTCACTTACACATAGTAGGTGCTTAGTAAATGTTTATTGACTTGACTTGAAAGGTCTATAAAATTGTCTAGTATAAGTATCTACTGGATAGATAATCACTACCACATATCTGGCAGTCAATCAGCTTCTGCTCAAAGAGAATGAGAGAACTTACTATTTCATGAAAAAAATCTTGGACAACATTTAAGATATCCTCTTGCACAGTACAGAACCTTTTTTCCATTGGAACATATCCCCAAACTACCTTACTGAATCCTTAGTTCAAAGGCGACAGGAGAGTAGAGATTATGTAATATATATTATAATGAAAAAAACATACTCTATCATTGAGTTGCAGATAGAAGGATTAATGGGTAGAATGTTAACTAAATTGAGTCCTTTCATTCATTCAAATAGTGTTTATTGAATACGTGTGATGAATCCATACTGTAGTAGACTTTTGGTGAAATTTAAATGAACTATAATTAAAACTTCATTGAGGTTACATTGTATATGTGGGCACAAAATGAATATAAATGGAACAATTGAAGAAGAATGAAACACTAAGTGAATTTGTTGTTATTGCAATATTGCTGTAATAAGACTTTAAAGAAGGAATAGATTAGTGTGAGGAAGTATTTGGAGAAGGCTACATGAAGGAAACAGAAGGATGAGTCAAATTTAAATAAACATAGGCTATAACAGACAGGATTCTAGGAAGGGGAAATTATATGACCCAAAGCACAGAGAGATGAATGAACATGGAACAGATGGTGACAGGGGTGTCTGTGACAGCATTCCAACAAAGACACATTGAAGATGAGGGAATGATGGAAAATAAAGTTTGTCTAAACTTCATTAGCCCAGGACCTAGCAAAGTGGTCTACAAATACTGAGGCACCTAATGCTCGTTGAATTATATTGAAAAGAAGTGAATTGGAAGGATACTTTGTCAAGATCTTTGGTGGCAAATCAGTAGAAGGATGCTACACTAATCCAGGAGTAAGATGATATGGACTTAGACAAAGGTAATGACAGTGGGAAGGAAAAGATGAATGTATTCCCTCTACTTCTTAGAATCCTTAGCTTTCTTCAAGGATCAGTTCAGATACCATCTCCCAGAGGAATTTCTTACTCCTCTCCCTAATCATTAGTGTTCTCTTCTGTCTCAAAATATCTTGTATTTACTTAGAGTCAAACATTATTCTCCCAGGAGAATGTAAACTCCTTGAGGTCAGGGGCCGTTTTCTACTTTTTCCATTTCTATTTTCTATTCTATTTCTATTTTGTCTTTCTATTCCAAGTGTCTAACACAATACCTTGCACATGGCAAGTGTTTAATAAATGTTTATTGGTTTTGTTATTGTTAATCCAAGAAATACTTTGAAACACTGACAAGATTGGTGACAATTTTCTGTAAAGGAAAAACCATACATGACCTCTTTCAGAGTGGCTGGAGCCATAATGGCACAAAATGGTAGATTATTAAAGATGATTTTACTTAATCGACCCTAAACTGTTCATTTTTTCTAGACAAACACATCAAGTCATATCTCCCAAGAAATTTTAATGATTTTGATGTATGGAAAGAAGCTATCGTATTAGTGAATAAGCATTTATTAAACATCTGCTAATTGCCAGGCACTGAGCTAAGCACTGGGGCTACACAAAGAAATCTTTGCTCTCAAGAAGGTTTAAAAGAGAATGTAGGGCAGTGCTTTGACTAAATCAAAATCTTTTCATAATCAATGAATTATAAGTATAGTGAGCTTTCCTATTTCTATGTCTTTCAGTAAACTGTGAAATTCTAAAGACATAGTCCTGAAATACTAAAGATATAGTGCTATAGATAAAACCCAAATGTTGATTTAAAAAGGTCTTTTGCTTTCTGGGAAGTTAAGTGGCACAGTGAATAGAGCACTAGGCCTGGAGTCAGAAAGAAATGAGTTTAAATCCAGCCTCAGATAATTACTAGCTGTGTGACCATGACCAAGTGACAACCCTCTTTGCCTCAGTTTCCTCACCTGTAAAATGAGCTTAAGAAAGAAATGGCAAACCACTTGACTATCTTTGCAAAAAAAAAAAACACCAAATGGAGTCATGAAGAATCAGACAAGATGAAATAACTAAAGAAAAACAACACAATTTGTTTCCAACTCATATCATCATTGGGAATCTACTTGATTAGCACAAAAATGGCTCTTGTAAAGCTTTTGTATAGCTAATAAAACAGTCATATAGATTGCTGGTTATTAAGAGTTGTCATTGTTTTCAGTATTATGTGACCTGAGATTCTTTCCATGTCTTTGGTATTTAACATTCTTTCATATATCTTATATATCAGTTACTTGGTGCCCTCACAATCGTGCTGTTCCCCTTTTCTCAGCACAGATTTCTTATCCATACATTGTGAAGAAATCCAGCACTAGTTTCAAGTTGAAGAGAACTTTCCTGTGGATGGCAAAGTCCTCCAGATGCTTATTTTTACTGATGGCATTGTGCTGTACCCCTTCCCTCCCAAAACAAAATTACCTCTTGGAAGGGATCTGTGATCACTCAAAGGAGTTTGACCTGTTCATTCACACAGGAAATCCAAATCCTTTATCCAAAAGGATAAATAATATATATTACCTGAATTTCAACATGCATTTGGATGAATAAGTTATAGAGGTTTTTAATCAGAAAGGTTGGATGAATACGCCAGTACTAGAGTTGAACAGGAGGAAGAGAATTTACTGAATGACCTGTATGAAACTACAAACTAAAGCTCTTTAGTGATACACCAAGCTTCTCATGAAGAAAGGAAGCATTTATTAAGTGCCTACGATGTACCAGAATTATAATAAACACTTTCAAATACTATCTAATTTGATCCATACGACAACCCTGGAAGATGGGTGGTATTATTATTCCATTTTGGTGAAATTGAGGCAGACATGTTCAATCACTTGTCCAGGGTCACTCAGTCAATATATGTGTAAGGTTGAATTTTAATTCAAGTCTTACCGACTCCAGAACTAGTTCTTCACTACGCCACCTAACTCCCATGAAAGCAAAAGCAAAATGCTAACTTCATTGTTGCTTCCATATGACAACTAGACATGGAATATAACCACCTCCAAAAAAATAAAAATGAGTAACAACCAGAAGTCAAGGGAACGATTGATGCTTAGGCTGATGTCTGAGCAGGTTCCAACATAGTACCAATGAGAAAGCCTGAAGAATAACTAGAATAAAATATTCCATCAAGAAACTGTGGTAAGAATAGTAGATAACAGACTGACAAGTAGAGTGCACTCCAGGTACCCCTAAAATGTCAGAAGAAAGCAAAAAAGGCCACCAGAAGGCTGGTAGGACCCTTCTGTGGCAAGCATATGGGAACATATGGTTAAAAGTCATTTGAGACAGGGAAGAACAAACAAATTATGACCTGCATCATCAGAGAGAACACCTAAGTGGATAAGGTCACCAAGCCCTTGGAATATATGAGTAATAATAAAGCAAGTACTAGATTATGATAAATTTATAATATAAATAAATTATGTCTTTCTAATCTGTGTTCCTCTGTACCCTACCCCTACACCTAGCACAATGCATATAATAAGCACCAAATAAATGTTTATGGATTGAAAAACATATGATCTTTTGCTGTAAGTGACTGGTTAACTTTCAAAGTAAGAATATAGGAAAGGCCACAACGGGTCATATATTGTCTCTGGAAAAAATAAGAAGGGACGCTTAGTTTCACTCCTTAAATGCTTCCACAATGTCACCTTGAAAAGTAAGAGATAGACCAATTATTCCTCACAACCCTTAATCACAATCAGGTATGTCTGAATCCTTTTTTTTCCCTATGCTCTCGGTTCATAATATTTTTTCATATTAAAATGTTCTCTGTATTTACTATGTATTTCAATTTTATTTGTCTGAAGACTACCTCTTTTAAGCTTCCAAGAGTATCTATTAGGTCTGATATCTTGCAATTTACTGAGGAAATCTATCTACTCTTTCATGATTTTATCAACTTAAATTATATCCCTACTTTCTATTTTCGAACTGTGTTTCCACACTAAAAATTCCAAGTTCTTAAATCTGTTTCCTAGTGATCTCTTTATCTCTCTCTCTTCCCTTCCCTCCCTCCTTTATTATTAAACATTGAATAGCCTTTCTTTAAATAGTCACAAGTTCTATTAGGTCTTTGGGAGGAAAGATTAGGCTTCTAATACACAGGTAGATGGGACAGTGGATAGATGGCCTTACTAAGAGTCAGGAAGACTAGTATTCAAATTTTGCTTCAGAAACATACTATCTAATTATTATTATTTTTTTTTTAATTTTAAAGGGGTGACTAGGTGGTACAGTGAATAGAGCCCTGGCTCTGGACTCAAGAGGACCTGAGTTCAAATCCAGCCTCAGACACTTAACACTTACTAGCCATGTGACCTTGGGTAAGTCACTCAACCCCAATTGACCTGCCCTCTCCAAAAAGCAAAATAAAAGAAAATGACTTAAAAAAAAATTTTTTTAAAAGAAACACACTGGGGCAGAGCCAAGATGGCGGAGTAGAAACAGCTCATCGAAGCCACTCTGCCCCCAGATTTCCCCCAAACAATGTAAAAGGGGACTCTGAACAACTTCTGGAGCCCCAGCACCCACAGAATGACAAAGAGAAGCTAACCTGCTGCTGAGGACAGCCCAGCAGCCCTGCAGGAAGGACCAGCGCAGCGGTCTGGGAGCCAGCAGCGCGCAACTCGCAGAACGCAGGAAGCGGAGCAGAGCGGAGCCCAGGTCTGCGTGAGCCGAGGTTTTAGCCCCAGGGCAGCAGGGCCAGCAGCCAGCTGGAGGAACCCCAGAACACCAGCAGCTGTGGCGACTCCAGAATTATCAACATAGACATGCCTAGGACAAAGTAAGAGGTTAGTGTCCTATGGACTTTGGGACCTGTTTTGGGGGGAATGCGTCGGCTCCCTCCCCTTGGGGCAAGAAGCCACTGAGGAGACACGCCATTTTGTAGTTTTCAGAGGCAGCTCCCGCTCTTGGCCTGCAATTAATTGTAGGGATATCCAGCGATCAGTCTTGGGGGGTAATCCCTCTTGCTTTAACCTCCCTGGATCTGGATTGTGATCTAGGGTGGAAGTTGTGGGTGGGTTTACAGCTTGCCAGAAACGGAAGTTGCCCCCCACACGTTCGGGACGAAAATTCCTCTATCTGGACTTAAAGCCATAGTGTGGCAACAAGCCCAAAAGTCAAGTAATTAAGTGGCAACATGCCAAGGCAAAGGAAACAGAAAAATGCAACCCTAGACTCCTATTTTGGGGGCATAGAGCGGGAAAAGGACTGTGAGGTCAGAAGTCCTGCTCCAAAAGCCCCAGGGGAAAACATGAGCGGGGTGCAGGCCATAGAGGACCTTAAGAAGGACTTTAAAAATCAAATAAGAGAAGTGGAGGAATAATTGGAAAGAGAAATGAGAAGGATGCAGGAAATGTATGAAATGAGGGTCAACAGCCTGACTAAGGAAAACAACACCTTAAAAAATAGACTAACTCAAATGGCAAAGGAGGCCCAAAAGGGCAATGAGGAGAAGTATGCCTTAAAAAGTCGAATTTGCCAGATGGAAAAAGAATCTCAAAAGTTCACTGAGGAGATTCATTCCTTCAGAGTTAGACTGGAGCAAATGGAAGCTAGTGACTTTATGAGAAATCAAGATGCTGTTAAGCAGATCCAAACAAATGAAAGAATAGAAGGCAATGTGAAATATCTCATGGGAAAAACCACTGACCTGGAAAATAGATCCAGGAGAGACAATTTAAAAATTATTGGACTACCTGAAAGCCATGATCAAAGAAAGAACCTAGAAATCACCCTTCAAGAAATTCTCAAGGAAAACTGCCCTGATGTTTTAGATCCAGAGGGCAAAATAGAGGTTGAAAGAATCCACAGATCACCTCCTGAAAAAGATCCCAAAAAGAAAACTCCCAGGAATATTATAGCCAGGTTCCAGAATCCCCAGATCAAGGAGAAAATACTACAAGCAGCCAGGAAGAAACAATTTCAATATTGTGGAAACACAATCAGAATAGCCCAGGACCTGGCAGCTTCTACACTGAGGGATCAAAGGGCATGGAATATGATATTCCAGAGGGCAAAAGAACTGGGAATGAACCCAAGGGTCACCTACCCAGCAAAACTGAGTATTTTGTTTCAGGGGAAAATATGGTCATTCAGTGGAATAGAGGACTTTCAAGCATTCTTGAGGAAAAAACCAGAGTTGAATAGAAAATTTGACATCGAGACACAAGAAGCAAGAGATGCCTGAGAAGGTGATCAGGGAAAAGAAATCAAAAGGAACTTATCAAAGTTAAACTATTTACGTTCCTATATGGAAAAATAATAACTGTGAGTGATGATATCTTTCTCACTATGAAAATAATGGAAGACGGGTATGTGGTCATATGAATACATATGTGAATGTGTGTGTATATGGATAGAGGGCATAGGTCGAATTTGTTGGGAAGGGAGAATACTCAAGGGATGAAATTATGAGGTGAGAGAGGAAAGTGGCAAGAGGAGATGGGGAAAGACAGGGTAGGGTAAAGTATCTCATGTAGAAGAAGCAAGGGGAAGTGGTTGCAAGGGAGGGGGAGAATAGGAAGGGAAAAAAAAGGCAAATCCACATTCTCATTGAATTTGGTTCAGGGAGAGAATGACATACATACTAAATGGGATATCTCAACCTGCAGCAGAATAGGGGGAAGGGGGATGAGAGGAGGGATGATGGATGGGAGGGCATCCTTGGGGGGAGGGGAGGTTGGAAGTACCCACTATAGAAGAGGGACAGGATCATGTAGGGAATGGACCAGGTGGGGGGTGGGATGAGTGGGAGGGAATTATAAGCAGCCTTGTACAATATATCTACTATGATAATGTTTTGCATAGCTAGACATGTACAACATATACTGAATTACTTATCTCCCCAGAGGGAATGGGTGACAAGGGAGGAAGGAAATGGATCTGAAATTCGAGGTCTTAAGATTAAATGTTTCAAATATATATAAATACTATTATTAATACTCTTTTGCTTATAATTGGGAGATAAGATGTGCAGGAATTGGGACACAAAGATTCACCTTCCTCTAATGGAAAAGTCGTAGGGGGTATGGGAGAAGGTATGGGAGAGAGCAGATTGGAGGAAGCGATATCTTGTGGGACTACTATTCTGGGAGGTTGGGTAGGGGAAAAACGGCGGGAAAATGATTGTAACACAAAATCTGGTGGAAATGGATGATGTAAAACAGAAGTTAATAAAGCATTTGTTTAAAAAAAAAGAAACACACTAACTGTGTGGTCCTTGGCAAGTCATTTAATCTCTGTCTGCATCAGTTTCCTCATCTGTGAAATTGGTATAGTAATAGCACCTACTTCCCAAGGTTATTGTGAGGATCAAATGAAACATTAATTGTAAAGTGCTTTGCAAACTATAAAGTGCTATAAATGTTGGCTATTATTATCCTTAATTATTGTTGTTGCTGTTTTATTCCTTTTAAGAGGGAGAATTATGAACAAAGGGCAAAAGTTAACAAAAGACAGATTAAGCTCAGACTAGGGAAATGTCCTAACACTTAAAGTTGCTCAAAAATGAATATGGCCCTGGATTTCTTAATAGAGATTGTATTTCCTCTGAAGAACAGTCTTTCTGAAAATTTCAGATCACTTGCTGGAGTTAAAAAGGAAATTCCCATTCAAGTAAAGGGTGGGTGAAATGGTCTCTTTCAACTCATAAATAGGTAATTATGATTTTAGGAGAATGGGTTTTCAATCATTTTAGTTCTTTAAAACTGGTGTTTATATCTCTCTATTGCTTCTAATATTCCATTCTTCCCATTGCCCTTACCTATAATTCCCCTTTCACTACTGACGCACAACTATTCAATAACAAAACTAAATCACTAAAATAAAAAGGCACAAGAGAAACCTGCATACTTTTGTCCTCCACTTTCTTTGTGTAAAATATATTCCTTAATGTTTACCTAGGACTTCAGGGGCCTAGCATTATTTTTATCAGCTCTCTGGGGAAAAGAAAAGGTGTCATTTGGGAATTAGTTGTTTTTTTTTTTTTAATAGAGTCCAGTATAGACTTATAGTATTTCACAGCTATCACTGTCGTTTGTTCTGTAGGAAGACCATTACATCAGGAAGATGATGCCATGGCTTTCAAGATGCCATGGATATAAGTGAGGGAGGGCTGTGCAAAGTTATCAGCATCACTTTCTCCTCCAGAGCCATCTGGGTCCAATAGCAAGATATAGATCAGGACAACTGGAGATGATCCTCAAAAAAATGGTTATTGAGGAACTGAGTGTTCCAAACATTATACTTTGAAAGAGACTTTACTATTGTATTTGTTATAAAATACAAGCTTTGTGAGAATGAGGACTATTTCATTTGTGTCACTGTATCCTTAGTGCCAAGCATAATGTCTGAGAGATAATAGTAATGTCTCAAATATGTGTGCATTGGTTGAGTAAATGACTTGGGGTTATTTAAATGTCTTTGTTTACTTTGGAAGCCTTCTGCATTTTTCTCATGGAAAGTGGAAATTTCACACCAAAAGTTTGAGATGTGGATTTAACAATCATTTGGGAATTTCCTTACAAGTCCATAAAATGCAATAATTCCCCCACTGAGCTATTGGAGGACTGCTGATAGTCAACCCATTCCCAAAAGGTGCTCAGAGATCCCACAACTGCTTGCAACAGTTCCTCAGTATGTATCCATAGCAATGTTATTCTATCCCCTATGACTCTCCTAATGCTTTCTCTACTTAACACTATGTCTCTGAAAGGATCTATATGATTCCAGAAATATTGTAACAAAGAATACAGATCTGAGAATAGAGCTTCAGCAGAGAAAGTTAAGGCAGAAGAAAAGATACAAGGTTCACCCCCTCTGGGGCTGACCACTGGCAAACTCTGTAGTAGCATGAAATTTGTTTTTTGATGTTCATTAATCATCCTTTTAACCATGGCATTTTTTTCAACTCTGACCCTATTGAAATTTTTCAGGTCCTGATCTCTCAATGCTCTGCTGCTGGGAAAAGTACTTAATTTGATAATCATTTTAGACCATTATATTAAATACCCAATAATAGCTAAATGTGTTATATTTAAAAGAAAGGCACCATGACACCAGAGAAAAGGGCCCTTGATTAAGTCAGAAAACCTGATTTCATCATTTACTAATCATGTCACATAACTTGTCTGTGACTTTGTTTACTCAGTTGTAAAATGATTAAAATAAAGTTACACTACTTCAAATAGGTTGTTGTAATAAAACTGACCTCTCAAAAGTCACCAATAAGTTCCTTATTGAAAACAAGAAACTCTTTTCTCAAAATCTGCAAACTCTTTAATATCTATAGCATTTTATACTATTATTCCTTTCAATGATTATTTCATACCCTGCCCCATGCTAAGCTTTTCTTGGCAATTTCTTTTGCATTTCTCCATTTCTTGCCCTGATGTTTTAGATCCAGAGGGCAAAATAGAGGTTGAAAGAATCCACTGATCACCTCCTGAAAAAGATCCCAGAAAGAAAACCCCCAGGAATATTATAGCCAGGTTCTAGAATTCCCAAATCAAGGAGAAAATACTACAAGCAGCCAGGAAGAAACAATGTCAATATTGTGGAAACGCAATCAGAATAGCACAGGACCTGGCAGCTTCTACATTGAGGGATTGAAGGGTATGGAATATGATATTCCAGAGGGCAAAAGAGCTGGGATTGAAGCCAAGGGTCACCTACCCAGCAAAACTGAGTATTTTGTTTCAGGGGAAAATATGGTCATTCAGTGGAATAGAGGACTTTCAAGCATTCTTGAGGAAAAAACCAGAATTGAATAGAAAATTTGACATCCAGACACAAGAAGGAAGAGATGCCTGAGAAGGTAATCAGGGAAAAGAAATCAAAAGGAACTTATCAAAGTTGAACTATTTACATTCCTATATGGAAAAGCAATAACTGTGACTGATGATACCTTTCTCACTATGAAAATAATGGAAGAAAGGTGTGTGGTCATATGAATACATAATCATTTTTTTAAATAAAATGACATCAATGAGACAACATTCCAAAATTTGTAGCATATGACCAAAGCAGCATTTGGGTAAAATGCATATATCAATAATAGAGAAGTAGAACAGATCAACGAATTGGACATGCAGCTAAAACAAACAAAGAAACAAACAAACCCACTATAAAAAGAACAACTTTCAAATTATATGTTAAATACCAAAATGGAAATCCTGAAAATCAAAGGAGAGGTTAATAAAACTGAAAGTTAAGAAATGAGCTAATAAATAAAACTAGAAGATGGCTTTATGGAAAAAAATAAGATAAATAAGCCATTGGATAATTTGATTTTAAAAAAAAGGTTAAACAATAAGAGAAAAAGAAATTGGAAGAATAAAGATAGCCATTGAGGGAACAAAACTATCACTTTTTATAAATAATATGATGGTACACTTAGAGAACACTAAAGAATCTACTAAAAATCTAGTTAAAAAAATAAACAATTTTGGCAGTTATGCGATACAAAATAAACCCACATAAATCATAAGCATTTCTATATACTACCAACAATGAATCAATGAAAAAAATGTGAAGGAAGGAACCATAGCACTTCCAGATTTTAAATTACATTAAAAAGTGATAATCATCAAAATAATCTAGTACGGCTAAGAAATAGAGAAGATGATCAATGAAATAGATTAGGTACACAAATATACAATAGTTAATGACCATAGTGATGTAGTATTTGATAAATCCAAAGATGCAAGTTTTTGGAGTAAGAACTCTCCATTTGACTATTGCTGAGAAAACTGGAAAGCAGTTTGGCAGAAACTAGGCAAAGACCAACATTTTACACCATATGCCAGGATAAAGTAAAAATGGACAAATGATTTGGACATAAAAGAGTGATATCATTAGTTAATTAAGGAAGCATGGGAAAAAGGACCTGTCAGATCTATGGAGCAGGGAAGAGTTTATCACCAAACAGAAGACAGAGGGCATTAAGGGAAATAAAATAGAGGATTTTGATTACATGAAGTTAAAAAAGCTTTTGCACAAACAAAAGTAATGCAGCCAAAACTAGAAAGAAAAAAGGAAATTGTGAAAAAAATTTAACTTTTTTTTCTGATAATGGCATCATTTATCAAATATATAGAGAACTGATCCAAAATTATAAAAAAGAAGGAACATCCCCCACCTGATAAATGGTCAAAGGAAATGAACTGGAAGTTTTCAGAAGAGGAAATTAAATCTATTACTTATCACATGAAAAATGTTCTAAATCACTACCTATGAGAGAAATATTAATCAAAAGAACTCTGACATACCATCTCATATCTCTCAGATTGGCTAACATAACAGAAAAGGAAAATAACAAATGTTGGAAGGCACATAGCAAAATTGGGACCATTATGTACTGTTGGTGGCATTGCAAACTAGTCTAACCATTCTGGAGAACAATATGGAACAACTCCCAAGGGCCTATAAAACTCTGCATACACTTTGACCTGGCAATGTCACAACTAGATCTATATCCCAAAGAGAGCAAAGCAAAGAAAAAGGACCTATTTATGCAAAAATATTGAGAGTAGCTTATTTTGTGGTGGTGGCAAAGAATTGGTAACTGAGAGGAACTGAGCCCATCAATTGGGGAATGGCTGAACAAGCTGTGGTATATGATTGGGATGGAACATTGCTATATTATAAGAAATGATGAGTAGGATTATTTCAGGAAAAAAACATTGGAAGTCTTTTATGAACTGATGCAAAATGAAGTGAGCAAAACGTGGAGAAGATCATATACAGGAAAAGCAGGATTGTAAGAATGATCAACTCTGAAAGACTTAGCTATTCCGATCAAGACCCATGATGAAAAATACTATCCACCACCATCAAAGAGAGTACTGAAGAATACTGAATGCAGACTGATGCATCCTTTTTTTTGCTTCCTTTATTTTTCTTGTTCATTTTTCTCATCAGTTTTCTTTTACAGGATGGCTATTACTGAAATATGTTTTGAAGGATTTCACACATAAAATTGATATCATATTGCTTGCCTTTTTAAGGATGGGCAGTATGGAGGGAAAATTTTGAAACTCAAAATTTCAAAAAGATATTATTAAAGTTTTTATATGAAACTGGAAAATATTTAATGAAATAGATAAAATATATATTCTATGTGTAATTATGTAAATAGTTAACAAAATAAGTAAAATGCAGTGAAACACAAAAATGTTATGTGCTAAGTAAACTTTAGTCTGGAGAGATCTTTATGTATAGTATACAGGTCCCATTTCTATCTCAGTTTGATACCATTGTCTTACATAATTCTTTCAGGACTAGAGGGTACAGTGGCTACAGCATCTGACTTAGAGTGAGATAGACCTGAGGTTACATCCTGGATTACAGACTTAATATTTATATGACCATGGCAAATTATTATCTGAGGCTTGGTTTCCTCATTTGTAAAGACAATAACAGCAACAACCTCACAGGGTTGTTATGAGGATCAAATGACATAGCATATGTAAGATTCTTTGCAAAATTCAAAGTACTATATTAATGTTAGTCATTATCTCTATACATGTTTTTATATCACAATATAACTAACGAAGCACCTTAGTTAATGCAGTGGATAGAATACTGAGCCTGGAGTCAGGAAGATGAGTTCTAATATAGCCTCAAACATTTATTAGCTGTATGACTGTGGGAATGTCTTAACTTCTGCATGCCTCAGAGTCCTCACCTATAAACTTGAATAACATTAGCATCTACCTCCCAGAGTTGTTATGATGATCTAATGTTCTTCACAGTAAGGATAACATCCTGTAGTCAGCTAGATGAAACTTTACTGTATGATCCTGGACAAGTCACTTAACCTCTCTCAACCTCAGGTAAAATTTGTATCTGTAAAATCTGTTCATTGAGAACAATAATAATAATAATAATAATAATAATGACACTTCCCCAGGTTGTTATGAGGAGCAAATTAGATAATATTTTCAAAGTGCCTTGTAAATCTTAAAGTTCTATGAAGAAACTAGCTACTATTATTGTCATTGATACTACTATGTTATTATTATTATTATATTTGTATGGACAGTACCTAGGACAGTGCTTGGCACCTGTGAAATTTTTCCTCTGTGCTTCAATTTTATGTCAATTGTACTTTAATTGTATGTCAGGCAAAGAACTTGGTAAGACAAGATCTTGTTTGTTTGTTTGTTTGTTTTTAACAGGCACGGTAGAATTCAAGCAGGGGCATCCTTTGTTAATCCTTAAATTGTGCCATGTAGATATATTCTTATTTCAACAATATATAAGACTAGCTCTTCCTCTTTTCTCCACATACATCTATTCCACAGTGGGCTACCTTTCAGGAATGTATAACACCTCCCTGATCACAAAGGAAGTATGAAATCAAACTTTGCATTCTTAAAATGGAAAATAATCAGAGTACAATCTGAAAAAGAAAATAATTCTTAACCTCTTGAAATAAAAATCTATCTCATAAATTATCTGGCTGCAGTACATCATTGTCATCTCAGTGTAGAGTGAGTAGCATATTCTAAATCACATTTTTCTGATGAAATTAATTAAACAAGTACATAGGTATTTCCATTTAATGTCAAGTGGTGTTTCCCCTTCAGAGACCTCAATGCTGCTTTTCAGTTAGCAATACAGTATTTAAAAGATATTATCATATTTTCCTCCTTTAGAAATACATTAAAATGTCATTTTGTTAGCATGAGATCTCTAGGACTAGTCCTCATCTAAGAAAGGCTTCTCCCAAGAAGTGAAACCATCACAAAAGTGAATGAAACTCAATTTAATGTTTTACTTTTTGTGGATTGTAATGTATTTCTATCTCCCAATAGCTGACTTAGACTCTTTAATGTACCTTGTCCAACATGGTAATTTGAACTATGAAACTTAGAAATTAAACTTACAGAGTCTTGATCCCCAAATGAACTGATTAGGAGATAAAATATGACAAATACTGAACTCTTCTGCTAGCTAGTTCTCCTCTCTCCAGAGCCTGGTTAAGTAGTATTGCTACTGGAAATTACATATATTTAGCAAAGATGTCACTGGGAAATAAATCAATGGCAATATGTCCATCAGAAGACTGTAAGAATACAAATACATACCAAGATAAAGCCTACAAGAATTCAGATTTATAAAGGGTGATGTCAGTCAGCTTCATTACTGAACAAAAGTTAGTTGAAGAATATAGGCTGCTTTCCTACACATTCACTTCCTAAAATGGTCTTTTGTAACTATAGAATATTGGCTCTCAATTTCTGAATAGTAGAGCCCAGTTCTGTCTTAAAGTTAAATAACTTGGTGCATATCTATTGGAATAATAATAACAGGTAGTTATATAGTGTTTAAAAATTACAAAGTGCTTTTAAAAATATGCATTTCTGTCATTTAAGTCTCATGACTGACCCTATGGAGGGTTTCCCATAGGTATGATCATCCTCATTTTAAAAGCAACTACCTCATAGGATTATTGTGAGAATCAAGTAAGATAATATAGATATAAAGCTTTTTTATAAAACTTAAAGTGCTATTTAATTGCTTTCTATTATTTGGTGGGAATTGAAGCCAATGTTTCCAGATTCTGTGTCCAATATTCTATGGATAATTCTGATTCTCATAGCTATTAAGATAGCATATATAACATTTTAAATATATCATTTTGTTCACAGCAATCTTACCAGGTAGTTATTTCAGGTACTAGAAAAAGTTCTAGATTTGTCAAAAGGTCTTGCTTTGGCATTCTTGGTTCTGCTGCTTACTAGTCATGTGACATTAGACAAGGTATTTCATTTCTCTGGGCCTCAGCTTCCTCATTTGTAAAATGAAGGGATTAGAAAATGGTCAGGGATTCCTAAATTCTTTGTGTGTAATGGAATCTTTTGGTAGTCTGGTGAAACCTATGGAATCCTTCCTCAGAATAATATTTTAAAAGTATAAAATAAAATGCACAGGATTAGGAGGAAAATAATTATATTGGAACATAGTTATATATGCCCAATGAGAGTTAGTATTCTAGATCTGGGGTCCCTAAGTTTGTTTTAAATTCATAAAGATCCCAGATAAAAGATATGTCTCTCTCATCTATAGTGTTCAATGTAATTTTACCTTCAAAGAAAAAAATATATAAAGATGTGCAAATATTTGTAGATATCTATATACCTAGGTCTATACATAGATTTTATATATACATACACACAAATATATGCATATACACACATATTCACACACGTGTGTATAGAAAGGGAATTTAAGAGTAGACAAACTAGTAAATAAAATAAACTCTTGGGGATAGGTAAGGAAACAATAAATTAGTTTTTTTTTTCCCTTTGGTCTAGAGAATTATATAGTTTCATTCTTACAATCACTGAATTTTCTCATTCATACATAGGGATATCTAGACCTATGTTTATCTATCTATGACCAAAACTAACATGTAGACTGCATGTATATATGCAAGCACATAGATCAAGAGAATTACATTTAGAGGCAGGAGGCATTGGGTCAAGCCTTGGGTCAAAAAAAGTATAGACAGATGTATCAATATTTGTAGATATCTATATACCTATGTCTATACATAGATTTTATATATGCATACATATATGCATATACATGACTATTCACACACTTATGTGCATGTGTGTGTATGTGTGTAGAAAGGGAATTTAAAAGTAGAGCAAGCTACTAAATAAAACAAACTTTTGGGGGTAGGTATGGAAACAAATCAGGTTTTTGACTTTGGTCTAAAGAATTATACAAATTCATTCTTAGTAATAAGTAATACTACTTATGATCTTACCTCAGAGACTTATTTTGAGACAAACATTTTGAAGACTTCAGAATACTCTTTAAGTCTAAGCTATTACTATTATTATTATTATTAGCTCATGAGATAGGCTTTAGTAGGATTTAGTAATAAATCTTTGAGTATGAACAGAAGCTGCTGATGGGAGGGTGACAATGGAGATAAAGATGGCAACTCATTTAGATAGTGCTTTAAATGTTTGCAAAGTGATTTCCTCACAACAGTTCTTTGAGGGAGTTACTATATGTATTATTGCTGTACTGGTGAGTAAAATGAGACTCGGAGGGGCTGAATGATTTGCCCAAAACACAGCTCGTTAAGTGTCTAAGTGCTATTTAAACCTAGATCTTTGCTTTCCAAGTCCAGTATTCTTGGAATTTGCTGACCAAGCTCCCTTTATTCAAAACTAGATTTCTAGGGGAAATTCCAGCTACATGTGTCATCGACTTGGATCTTACAGAACTGTTAACAGAGGAAGCCTTAAAGAATATAGGCTTTGCGGGAATGCGATATGACCCATCCCTGGGTTAATAAGTTCATGACTTAATTGAGGAAGGGATAGTCAAACTCATCACCCTAAACCCTTTCATTTTATAATTGAAGAAATTGATGTGACTTGTAGTCATACAAGGGATCAGTTGCAGAATGGGGATTTGAACTCTGATTCTCTGTCTTCAAATCCATTCTTCTTTCTTTGACATGGCTGATCATGCACTGAAGGAACCTTTCCCCACCAATCAGCAATTTTTAGCAGCTCTGGCTGTCATAACTGAAATCACTGAAAGATAAACTGGCCAGATAGAGCTTTGTACTGTTGGAGCATGGATATTTATTAGTAACTACCTCCATTTGTAAACAGGCTGAGTCAACATTAGACTATACCCAATTTATTGGTTCTCCTTCACACTAAGGAAATAATACTATAGAGAAAGACATTTTTTGTGATTGTC
Organism: Gymnobelideus leadbeateri; assembly: GCA_011680675.1. Taxonomy (NCBI): domain Eukaryota; kingdom Metazoa; phylum Chordata; class Mammalia; order Diprotodontia; family Petauridae; genus Gymnobelideus; species Gymnobelideus leadbeateri. The sequence goes on from WOXC01005485.1 coordinate 164,195, forward strand.
TAGCTAAAATTTCCACTTAAGAGTTTATACTTAGGAGTCTTCTATTCCTACAGTATCTGTGATTCCTTTTGCACCTGTGTAAATTTGTATAAGTTTATCTCTCAGCCCCTTAGACACTCATATTGTCTTTGTGGTCTTGGATGAGTGTGAATTGTGGGTAGGGATTGCTTGTCTGGGGAAGAGTTGGAGTTCTGACCTGAATTAGTAAAGAGGTTGGTGGTGGGCACATTTATGAGATTAGGTTAACTAGGCTTTTGAAAGAGTGGCTTTGGGATAGCTAGGTGGGGCAGTGTATAGAGCACTGACCCTGGAGTCAGGAGGACCTGAGTTCAAATTCTGCCTTGGACACAACACAAAACTAACCCTGTGACCTTGGGCAAGTCACTTAACCCCAATTGTCTTACCTTCCCCCCTCCAAAAACCAAAAATAAAAATCTAAGACAAAAAGAAAGAATGGCTTTAAAGAGCTTTATTGCCTACCATCCAGGAGAAATACCCAAGGAAAAAAAACAATATAGTCTCTCATCAGGAGCAGGATGTAGAGATTACAGATGTGAATGCATATGTATTACATACAGGCAAGGAGTCTAATGTCAATAACACAGGTCAAGGATCAGGTAGACTCTAAAAATGACAGAGAATTTTAGTCAATCCAATTCTCCATGGCCATATTACACATCTCTGTGAATGGTAAGAAGGACTTCAGCTGTTTGAGACTTCATCATTCCTGAGGCAGTCTCTGAGCCATAACATCATGGGTTTCTGCCATATTCCTAAAGATGTACACATTATTTCTCATATAGAAGCAATTTCCAGCTATCACTACGCTGAAGTAGCTTGGTGTTGAGAGACCTTGGTGCATTTATTTCCTTCTTTCTCTTAAAGTAGATCATATTTTATAACACCCCAAAATGTATTCTTAAGGATATATGACAGTAATAGCAACCCTATCAGACTTTGGTTGCTGATTATCATAATATTTTATATTTCTATTTTCATTTTTTCTTCCATTTCTCCCTGAAAAAAAAGAAATTCATAAGACCTTCATTTTCTATTCTTCTCATATTAAAATAAGTAAGCATACACTCTGAATGTACTTAGCGTTAATTCCACTTGACACTACATTTGCATCCCTTTTGCAAAACTTTGGCTTACAAATCTGTAATGCATATGGAAAGCAGTCCAACTTGCTGAAAAAGGGCATGCATGCCAGGAATAAATCATTTCTCAGTATGTTCCAGCCAGAGAAATCATTGTCTACATGGCACCAAAATAGACCACTGGATTTGTCTGTTAAACAAACAGACAATTTATTTTACTTTGATGCATAATATAGTAGATAGAGAGTCAGTCTTGGAGTCAAGAAGACCTAGGTTGAAGTCCAGCCACCAGCACATATTTATATGACCATGAGTAAATCATTGAACTTATTCCCATGCAACTTTCTAAGATTATGTGAACTACAGACACATTTCTAAGCATCAAAGGGGGGTTTCCATAATAAAAGTTACCACTATAATAACAAAATCACAGGTCAAAACCAAAAAATTTCCTAAATGTTTTTTTTTTTTTTGTGCAAGTTAGTAAACTTCAATGCTATTCTAATTTTTTAAATGAAATTATAAAATGATCTCAAATGATCCTCATTTCTCAGGAGTGTAAAAAGCAAGTTTGCCTAATCTTAGTTGTCAAAACCAGGAAACCACTTATTATATCTGTCCAAAATTCAGAGGTATGACCCTGTGCTTTCTAGAATGGCAAGTATATTTACTGACTTCCCTACTGCCTAAAATTCATTCTCTCATTCTTTCATTCTCTCTCTCTCTCTCTCTCTCTCTCTCTCTCTCTCTCTCTCTCTCTCTCCCCTTATCTCTGCTTCTTGAATTCCCTGGATTCCTTCAAGACCCAGCTAAAAATTTCACCTTTTCTAAGAAATCTTTTCTGATCTTCCTTAATGTTAGAACTTTCCCTTTTTTATCTCCAATTTATCCTTATATATCTTCTTTGCACATAGTTGTTTATATGATGTCTCCCCTTCCCCATTAGACTGTGACCTCCTTGAGCACAGGGACTGCTTTTTGCCCTTCTTGGCACATTGTATGTGCTTCATGAGTGCTTGATGAATGACCATCAGAGAAAAAGTGTCTGCTCCAGAGCTCTGAGGCCCTAGTCAAAGATGACATTGGGGGACCTTTAAAGTTTGGAAGGGTTTTTGTTGGTGCTGCTGCTGTTGTTGTCAGTTTTATATTAAGAGAAACTTTTGTCTTCCCTCAGAAGGAAGACCAGGCTGTTAATATACATCATAGGAGGGTATACAAAGCCACCAAAAAGGAACTCTAAATATGGCAATGGTAATATAATTACTTTGGCAACTCATTTTGTCTCAAAAGAGAATTTTGTCTAACTTCCTTATTTAAGTTTCACAGTCCATTCCTTTCTTTAATCAGCTACAAATGCCAGTGCCTCTCCCTTTATGACTTCAATTTTATGAAAAATTCATAAGGAAACACTACAGAGTAGATACTTTCAATAACAAGTAGTTCTTTAACAAGATATCTGGAGGGATCATAAAGATGAGGAAAGGAAATGCAACACAAAGAACATTCATATTCACCTGTGAATCTTGACAAATATCCTTCAGGATATAGAAACTGAAATTCAATGTGGTGTGATGATGCACACTGGGAAAAACCTTCTTGATTTGAAGTCCTGTAGCTTTTGTCCATACCCTGTTTCTGCTCTTTGCTACCTGCATATGACTTTGGGCAAGTCACTTTAATTTTCTGGGTCTCCGTTTCTCATGTGTAAAATGAGAAGAAAGGTCTCTGAATCCCCTTACATCTGTGACCTGTAGAATAAAAGAACTGGGCTGGAAATAGCTTTAAATTCTATGTTTCTGTAAGCCTAACATATAAAAATATTCTTCTTTATACATTCACTGTGGATCATGCCTTACCAGCTAAAAGCAATGAGAAGAAAGAATGCTAGTTCTAGAATAATAGGAACAGGGTTCATTTCCCATCTATGATACCAAATGTGGAACTCTGGATAAGTCACTTAACCTCCTTCAGCCTCATTTTCCTCATCTGTAAAATAGGAGAAGTTGGATTAGGTGGTCCCTGAAGTTCCCTCCAATGGAGACTATGACTCTGGATAACTTTCAACTTCTATAATACCTACTGGAAAATTCTTACTAAATTCATAAATTTTAGTTTGTTTATTTTTGCTTTTTTGGAGGGATGAAGGTAGGGCAATTGGGGTTAAATGACTTGCCCAAGGTCACATGGCTAGTTTTTGTGTTAAGTGTTCTGAGGCCGTATTTGAACTCAGGTTCTCCTGACTCTAGGGCTGCCAGTACTCTATTCACTGTGCCACCTAGCTGCTCCTAATTCATCAAATTTCAAAAAAAAGTTGAAATATAAGGTCAAAGTAAAGGGACATGTAATATGGTGGAATTAGGACTTATTAAAGAACTATAAGGATTGAATCAAGCTGCACAGGGAGAATGTAGATGTGACATGATATTATGAAAAGAATAATGAATTTAGAATTGGAGACCGGTGTTGAAGTCTCAGCTTCCTCACTTACTACTATTAAGACTTTGGGTAAACTGCTTTACCCCTCTGGCTTCTTCTATAATTGGAAGTTTTAGGGTTAGATGATCTCCAAGGTTCCTTCTCACTCTAAATTTAATATCCTATGATCTCACGTATATTGTTTGCTGACTGAGAAATTAAACATTGGTGTTCTACAGATCCAACCCTGAAGGACACTGCATTATTGGTAACTCCCCGATAAGATAAAGGACATATCTCCCTTTCTAGATCTTTCCCTTAGCCTCATTGTGCATCTCTCTAGCATCTCTCTAGGGTGATTTAGGCCATGGCCCTTGATCCATATACTCCTGGAGCAGCACCCAGGGCTTCCTGATATCCTTCCCAACAACACAGAGAGATAGATAAATGATTAAATAAAGAAATGAAGACAGTACAGAAGGAAGAAATGGATGGAAGAAGGAAGGAAGGAAGGAAGGAAGGAAGGGAGGGAGGGAAGAAGGAAGGAAGGAAGGGAGTATGGGAGAAAGGGAGGGAGGAAGGGAAGAATGGAGGAAGGAGGTAAATAAAAATAAAGGAAGAAAAAGAAAGGGAGGAATTAAGAAAGAAGTTAAGAAGAAAGAAATTTAGAAAGAAAGAGAAAGGGGTGGCTAGGTGGCACAGTGAGTAGAGGGTCGGCCATGGAGTCAGAAGGACCTGAGATCAGATCCGACCTCAGACACTTAACGCACACACAAACAAACAAACAAACAAAAAAAAAAAACCTAGCCATGTGACCTTGGGCAAGTTACTTAACCCCAACTGCCCTCCAAAAAAAAGCAAAAAAAAAAAAAAAAAAGAGAAAGACAGAAAGAAAGGGAGAAGAAGGAAGGAAGGAAGGAAACCACAAGTCACACATGACTGAACAATAAGCAATATTTGGCAGGATCTCACAGAAGGGTATATGGAAATCAGTAGGAAGGGAGGGAGAAGGGAAAGGAGCTATGGAAATTGGAGCATTCTGAGAAATCAGTTATGGGAAGTCAACAGGTAGGCTTTGACACACAAACTGCTAATATCATATCAGAATGGATGTCATGCTCTGTAAACTAAGCAGCAGACTCAGGACTCAAATCCCAGATTAGCCTCTGCCATGCTGGGTGATTCTGGACAAGTCAAATGATCTTTCTGTGCCAAAGTTTCCTTCTTAAAATGACATTTAAATAGCTTAACTGCTTCTATGGGGACAAGCAGATTGAATCAGAAGTGAACTGGAACCAAAGATAAAAGTTCCCATTTGATTTGTTTTAGCTACTCAACCATACAAGGCCACTCCAAAAAGTAGTTGGACCCTTGGGAGGGCTGTGGAAGGTCCAAAATCCAACCATCAATCTTAAATTGGAAGCAAAAGTTTAGAGTCTGAATGGGGAACTACATGCCTCTGGAAGTAATATACATTTCTAGCTGCAGTTAGATATATGACTGTTTCTCTGTGGCTGTCTCTCTCCATTCACATGAGGTATGACTAGAAGAATACTAGAATGTGTCAGCATACATAGGCACTCTGTCATCTGCATAAATGGGAGCAACAAATTCACTGCCGCTTGAAATGCAACCCAAGGTACAAAGCTACACTTTCCAGGACAAAAGGCTAATCTATACAGATTAATCAGCAGAAATGGCTCCATGCCATGCTGACAGTTTTATTTTAACAAGACATAACTGAACTGATAAAGTATGTTTCTAGGAGAAGAATTTCCAAACATTGAACAGAGGTTTATGTACCCACATGTGCTTTGGGTCATGGAAGATTGCAGATTTAGAGTTGAAAGTGACCTCAAGAGGCAATCTCAATTTTTATAGATGAAGAGACTGAAGCCCTGAGTGACCCACCCAAAGTGACACAGATAGTAGCTAGCAGAATCATGATTTAAACTCCAGTCCTATGATACCAGATCTGGGGACAGCTTTTCTTTTTATATCCATTGCTTAGCATAGTGACTGATATACAATAGACACTTAATAAGTACTCATTGACCCACTGACTGATAACCCAATAAACTTGTATTTTTCTTTTTGGAGGGAGAAGGCAAAGCACCTGGAGTTAAGTTACTTGCCCAAGGTCACACACAGCTAGTGAGTGTGTCAAGTGTCTGAGGCCATATTTGAACTCAGGTCCTCCTGACTCCAGGGCAGGTGGTATATTCACTACTTCACCTTCCTGACCCCGATAAACTCTTAGGAGCATAAGCTGTCTATGTTAGGTGTTAGGACTACAAAGATAAAATAAAGACTACTCCTTGACCTCAAGGAGCTTACATTCTACTACAATACCATAGTTTTTTAACCTAAGTTTGTCTTGCTTTATTCATTGATAATGGGATAATGAATATGATAATTCATATTCCCCCAAAGGGAATATGAATTATTAACATGTATTACTTATATTATATGTGTATATATGAATATGTATTAATTGGTCAGGCAAGATAGAGTAGTTTCAGGTTATTATGACCATAGACATAGTTAGAAAGACAGCATAGTTTAATGAATTGAGTGCATGACTTGGGGGAACCGGTAGTCCATGTTCCAAATGCTACCTTCCTCACTTAATAGTCGCCTCAACAAGTCACTTAACCTTGTTGAGCATCCAAAAGATTTAAGTCATGGGTGAGTTGGGATCTGCATTGGTAGAGGGAGTTTTCCTAACCTATAAAACCACAGATTTGTGGCATATTGACATATTAGTTCATGGAAACCTTAGTTGCTCATATGTAAATTTGGGATAGACTAATTCTCAACAAAAATCCTCTATGAAGCAAAAATTTCCCAACATTCTGGCAAAGATGAATGAAAAGAAAATAAATCACATAAAATAATATCCTTGGTTCATAAGTTCTAGAAAGAGGATTGTTGTGCTCAGAGATTTCAAACAAACAGTAGGGAAAGCGATTTTTTGCCAGTTCTCTATCGCTACTTGCAAATGAGTCAATAAATAAAGGGAAATCTCTGCTCAGAGCTGTAGTGAACTACAAAATGCACTAAAGATATAAGCTGTAGGAAAACTATAGATAAGATTTATTGGCTAAGATGCAGACATTTTGTGTAAGAAAACAAATATAAGAACTCAGCAAGAGGAGCAGTTAGAGACTACATAGTAAATTCCCTATATCACTATAGTTTTCTCTGAAACTCAAAGTTCTGTTAAAAATAATAACAACAACAATTATCTAGTTAATTCTATAAATGTCACTGTGAAGTATTATACGGAGTGTCATTAAGTGATTGTTGAGCCTTGGGCACTTAGGAACTAGGGGGTTACTACCTGCTATGAACAATAATTAATAAATTAGTGAATCCTTAATTAAAATGAATAAAATGCTCTGTTGCCCATGGAGGGTAAAGTCTAATTCTATTCATTCCATTTATTCATTCATTCAACAAACAAGCAACAAACATTTATTAAATAACTGCTGGGTATAAGGCACTGCATTTGGTCCTAGAAGATACACAAAGAATAAAATGCAGGTCCTGCTCTCAAAGAACTTAAGATGCAAGAAAATCAAAACATAAGCAAATTGCTATATTACAAAACTGACAAGGCAGATAGGTTGTGCAATGGATTGAATGCAGGACTTGAAGTCAGTAAGACTCAAATCTGGTCTCAGATACCTAATAGCTTTGTGAACTTGAGCAAGTCGTTTAACCACATTTGCCTTAGTTCTTCATCTATAAAGTTGGTTAGAGAAGAATATGAAAAACTGGGGGCAGAATCAAGATGGCAGAGTAGAAACAGGACTTCTGTGCAGCTCCAGCTCATACCTCCTCCAATTCACGTAAAAAATGACTCTAAACAAACTTTGGATCTACAGAACCCACAAAATGACACAGAGAAGCTAACCTTCTGCTGAAGACAGCCCAGCAGGCCAGCAAGAAGTGGCCAGGGCAGCATTTTGGGAGCTGAGCTGAGCCCCATACAGGACCGAGGTTTTAGTCTCAGGGGGGCCACAACCAGCCCTGACTGGAGGGACTTCAGATCATCAGCAGCTGTAGCGGTTTCCAGAATTATCAACCCATAGATGCTAAGGACAAAATGAGAGGTCAGTTCAGTATGGACTTTGGGACCTGGGAGTTTGGGAGTGTGGTCAGGCCTTTGTCCCTGGGGTGAGAAGCAAGTGAGGCATAGCAGACATGCAGCCACTGCCACATGGCTGCTTCAGAGTTCCAGGTTTACAGATAGTAGGGGGACCACCTGACCAGTCTGAGGGGGGTAATCACTATTGCTTTAACCTGCTTGGATCTGGATCACTGACTTGAGTGGAAGTCCTGGGGTACGTGACCAGTGTGCCAGAGCCTGTGGTGGCTTCTGAGAAAACACCCAAATAATAGCTCCAGCAGCTGAGAAAACCCCAGCAATTGGGACAAAGCTCCCCTCTCTGGTAGTAGAGCTCTACTGTGGCAAAAAACTTAAAAGTCAAGTAATTGAGTGGCAACATGAGCAAGCAAAGGAAGCAAGGCAAACACAGCAATCCCACTTCAGATTCCTTTTTGGGGGACAAAAAGGATCAGGGTATGGAATGGGAGGAAAACAGGGAAGTCAGAACTCCTGTACCAGAAGCTCCCAAGAAAAGAATAAGCTGCTTACAGTACATAGAGCAGCTTAAGAAGGATTTTGAAAATGAAATAAGTAAAGTGGAGGAAAAATTGGGAAGAGAAATGAGAATGATGCAAGAAAATTGTGAAATGAGAGTCAATGACCTGACTGAAGAAAATAACACCTTAAAAATAGACTAATTCAAATTACAAAAGAGGCTCAAAAAGGCAATGAGGAGAAGAATACCTTAAAAAGCCAAATTTTCCAGATGGAAAAAAGAATCTCAAAAGCTCACTGAAGAGAATAATTCCTTCAGAATTAGATTGGAGCAAATGGAAGCTGATGACTTTATGAGAAATCAAGATACTATTGAACAGATCCAAACAAATGAAAAAATAGAAGGCAATGTGAAATGTGTAATTGGGAAAACTACTGACCTGGAAAATGATCCAGGAGAGATAATTTAAAAATTATTGGACTACCTGAAGACATGATCAAAAAAAGAACCTAGAAAGATGATTTCTAGGACCAGTTGAATAGGAAGGGATGATACTCAAAAGATGAAATTAAGAGGTCAGAGAGAAATATAATGAAAGGAGATGGGGAGAGATAGAATGGGGTAAATTATCTCATATAGAAGCAGCAAGGGAAAACTTTTACAATTGAGGGGAAGAAGAGGAAGGCAAAATGGAATGAGTCAATCTTATTCTCAATGAATTTGACTTTGGGAGGGAATGGCATACACACTAAAGAGGGTATTTCACTCCATGGAGAGTAAGTGGGAAGGGGATGAGAGGGGGGATGATGGAAGGGAGGGCAGGCTGGAGGGAGGGAAGTTGGAATCACCCACTACTGAAAAGGGACAGGATCAAAGTAGAAAATAGAACAAGTGGGGTGTTGGATAGGATGGAGGGAAAGATAGTAAATCTTTCACAATATAGCCACTACGGAAATGTTTTGCATAGCTACACATGTATAACCTATGTTGAATTGCTTACCTTCCCAGTTAGGGTGGGTTACGAGGGAGGTAGGGAAAGAATCTGGAACTCAAAACTTTAAAATCAAATGTTTAAAATATATGTAGATGATGATGATAATGATGATTATATTATATTTAACTAGGAAATAAGATATACAGGCACTTGGACAAAGAGATCCACCATACCCTACTGGAAGGTTGGAGGTGGGATGGGGGAAGATATGGGAGAGAGCAGATTGGGGGAGGGGATATTCAGTAGGATCACTGTTTTGGGGTAGTGGGTAGGGGAAAATGGGGAGAAAATTTGCAACTCAAAATCTTGTGAAAATGAATGATGTAAACTAAAAAAATAAAAAAAAATTAAAAAGAGAATATGAAAAACTATTTGCAAAGGAAACCTGAAATGGGTTCACAGAGAATTAGACACAACTGAACAAGAACAACAATAAAAACAAAATTGAATATAGCAGGGATATAGGAGATATAAATAACATGCAATCAGCACTCACAAGGACTAGGTCAGAGAGATTATGCTTATCAGAAGAGACAAAAGGAAGGCTCTGTGGGAAAGGCATATGATCTATACCAATGGTTCCCAACTCCAATGAGTTATTGCAATCCATTAACAAGCAATTATTAGGCATCTATTATTTACCACAAATTGCTCTTGTCACTGGGGATATAGTTGTATTAGATGGAAAAACAATCCCTATTCATAACGATTTTATATTCTTAGAGGGAAGAAAACATGTACACAGACACATACCCATACACACAATTAATATAAAGAGAATATACTCAAAGTAATTGAGTACAACATAGTTTGGGAGGGAGGATTCTAACAGTAGATGGGACCAGGAAAACCTTTAGTTAGAAAGTGGTATTTGAATTACATCTTTTGAATTTTACATCTTTTGAATTACATACATAGGAAGAAAGGGGTTCTGTGAAGTGGAGGTAAGGAGAGAGTGAATTCAAAGCTTGGGGATGGCCAATACAAAGGAAGAAGATGGGTCATCACATGTGATTACCAGGGAGAAGGTCAGCTTGGTTAGACTGCAGAGTGTGAGAGGGAGGATAATGTCCAATGTGGCTGGGTTCATGTTGTGAAGGGGTTTAAAAGCTAAATGGAGGAATTTATAATAATATCAAGAGACAATAGAGAGCTACTGGAATTTATTGAATGGGGAAATGAAATGGTCCAATCTACTCCTATAGAAAATGAATTTGGCAATAGTATACAGGAAAAACTTTAGTGGGGAGAGAATTAAGGCAGGCAAAGCAATTAAAAGGTTGTTATGATAATCTAGGCCAGAGGGGGTGGAAGAAAAAAAAAGTTATTAGGTCAATGAAGAAAGTGAAGAAGCTAGATACAAAAAATGTAGAGGAAAAAATAAAAAGATTCAATAACTTATTGAATATATGGAATGAGGGAGAATGAGGAGTTGAAGTTAATGCTGAGCTTATCAATGCACGATTTTAGGGTAGAAATTACTGTCCAGAATTTGAAGAATGGGAGGGATGTCAAATGATGGCAAAGGGTTGTAGGGAGAGAATATTCACTCCACATAGAACTACATCAGCAAATGCATAGAATTGAGAAAATACTGGATGCATTTGAGGATGGTGAGTGATCTGCCATTACTCAGGCATAGATTATATGAGGTAAGATAGAAATTATAAGGTGTGTTGGATCATTGAGTAGAGGATCTTTAAAAATAATCTAAAGACCTTTGGTTTCTAATTGAGAGGCAATGTAAAAAAAAACATTAAGGGATTCTAAACAATAGAATGATGCAATTGTGTATGGAAATAACGGAATTTTTAACTTCTGGCAATGGTATGTAAGATGCATTTGAGAATAAACATCAAGTAAGGAGGCTATTTCAAGAGCTCAAATAAAAAGCAATAAAATTCTGCTTCAGGAGTGGGATGTGGGAATGTCAAGGGACCACTGTTAGCAATATTGTAGAAAGGCATGATTACTGCTTTTTGATACATGGAAAGAGGAATCAAAGATGATTCTGAGGATAACAAGCATGGTTGACAAGGACAATAGCAGTGCCATTAACAGAAGTAGGAGAAAAAGGATAAGTAGGTTTTGGAGAAAATTTGGTTAATTTGTATTTAAACATGTTGAGCTTATCAGTAAGATATTCAGTTGCCAATATATAGATCGTAGAGAAAGGGAGGAGAGAGATGTGTGAGTAGCTGAGAGGGCAAGTCTAGAACTTGGAAATAGATGAGCAATAAAGACTAAATAGTTGGAATTCACCCAATGACAACTGAAACTGAGTGAGTGCTCAAGATCATCAAAGGAGATGGTATAAAGAGAAAACAGAAGGACTGAGGACAGAACTTTATGAAAAGCTTAGAATAAAGGGATCAGAAGAAGAGTCAGTGGACATAGAAAAGTAGCAGTCAGAGAAGTCTTAGAAGCACAGTGACATCAAAACAAAGGGACATGAATAGACAAATAATCACCTGCAATGTCAAAAACTGAAGAAAAATAAAAGAAATTAAGAATCTTCCCAAGAGAAACATCAGTAAAGCAGGGAAGACCAAGGTCATATTTCAAGGGAAAAAATGGGTGGTAAGAAAAAGGTCAATGAGGATAGAATTCTCTTCTAAGAGTTGTAATAGCAAAAGAGTGGTGAGAAATGGATCTGTAGCTAACAAAATGGGCATAAAATTATGAACCTGCATTTTCTTTTTACCATCAGGAAGACCCATTTAATCTTCAGCCTCCAAATTCTTTTCAGTAATCATAACTCACATGTTACAGGGTGCTTTAAGGTTTAAAAAGCTTTTTCCAAATTAATAACCCTGCACAGAGACTGGAAAAGCAAAAATACTCTTATTTTACTGATAAGGAAACTGAAGCTAGGAAGCATTAAGTGACTCACAGTGCTTAAATACTGAAGTCAAGATTCAAATCCAAGGCTTATCATATCTACTTAGACTTGCTGGCTAGTAAGAAATCTAAGGAACACAGTTAAAGGCAGATTATCTGACCTAATACCTATGTTTCCCAACTTTTACATTTTGTGACATACAGGTAAATTTACCAGGAGTGTATATATGTATACTCTCTCACCTATTTTTCCCCAGGTGTAGCCAGTTCTCCACCTACTCTTCACAGTTTAAACACACTCTCCTTATCACAGAAGTTTCTGACCATCTACTTACTTTAATCAAAAACTGATCAAGAGAAATAGATAGTAAGTTCAAAATACAATAATAAACTAATCAAAGATCTCTAAAATGCTAAAAATCATAATGAAACAGTTTGGGAAACCTGGTCTAAAATACTGCAGTATATTAGCAACAAAACTGTATTAGAATCCCCTCCATCTAGACATGAATACATGCTTTCAAGGCTACACCAAGTTTTGTCTGAGAAGTTTTCTATCATGATATGAGTATTTTTTAGGGGAAACAACATTTCTCCAAAACCTTGAAATATGAAAACAAGACTGAGATGAGAAGTGTAAGGAATCAGAATGCACAGAACCACCGGTTTTAGAATTTTAGAGCTAGAAAGTTCAGAGAATATTTAATCCAATCATTATTGTATAGTTTGGGAAGCTGAGACCCAGGAAAATAAAATAATTTGCCCAGTTGGAACCATATCTCTCAGCTAAATCTCCTGACTTGTAACATTCTTTTTATTTTTTTTGGAGGACAATTGGGGTTAAGTGCCTTGCCCAACGTCACATGGCTAGTTGTGTGTGTGTGTGTGTGTGTGTGTGTGTGTGTGTGTGTGTGTGTGTGAACGTGTGTATGTGTTCAGCATCTGAGGCCGAACTTAAACCCAGGTCCTTCTGACTCCAGGGCCAGTGCTCTATTTACTGTGCCACATAGCTGACCCTCTTGTAACATTCTTAGTTGTAGCAGAAACTCTGTTGTGTGTTTTTTTCTCTCTGATCAGGGAAAGGGTTTTGGAAGACTCCACTTCCCTCAAAAGCATTGTTCAACTTCCTAAAGCAAAAGTTAAAAAAAATGACAATGATAATAATAACCAATAACAATTTTTTAAAAGCTACCCAGCATGCCATTGTTGTTTCTCCAAAAGTGTACACTCACAAAATTTAGACTGCAGCTAGTTGCCATGTGTTATCTTAAAGGTAATAAAAAGGTTTATTGTGTTGAAACTAGTTCAACCAAGAAATTCTCTGTGACTGTATCCAATATTTTCAGTTGATCTAAACCAATTGTAGTTACTCATTATGACATTTAATTTAAAACTCACAATTAAAAAAATGAAATTCAGGGGGCAGAGTCAGGATGGTGAAGTAGAAAGAGGACTTCACTGAGGCTCCAGCTTCTACATTTACCAATCCATGTAAAAGGGAATCCTGAACAAACTTTGGAGCTACAGAACCCACAAAATGACACATAAAAGCTAACCTCCCACTGAGGACAGCCTGGCAGTCCCACAGGGAACAGCCAGCATAGCACTCTGGGAGCCAGCCCAGGACTACATGAGCCAGAGGTTTTAGCTCCAGGGCAGGCTGACCAGCAGCCAGATGGAGGGACTCCAGAACACTAGCAGCTGTGGCCATTTCCAGAATTATCAACAAATAGATGCCAAGGACAAAGTGAGAGGTCAGTGCAGTGTGGACTTTGGGACCAGTAGTGGGGAAAACGTCAGCCTCTTCCCCCCAGGGCAAGAAGCTGCTGAGGAGCCTCAGCCCAGCTATTGGCACATTGCAGTTTCAGCTCCTGGCCTGTGGATTGTAGGGGGACCGGCGACCAGTCTGGGGTGGTAATGGCTCTTGCTTTAACCTTCTTGGATCTGGATTGCAGTCTGGGGTGGAGGTCCTGGAGTGTGTGAAGAGCTTGCCAGAGTGTGTGGAGGCTTCAGAGAGGCCACCCAACTAATACCTCTGGCAGCTGAAAAAAACCCAGCATTTGGGACAGAAGCTCCCCTGTCTGGTGGCAGAATCCTACTGTGGCAACAAGCCCAGAAGACAAGTAATTGGGTGACAACATGCCCAGGCAAAGGAAACAAAATAAAGAGAAAAATTCAACATTATATTCCTATTTGGGGGGCAAAAAGGATCAGGGCATGGAACGGGAGGAAGACAGTGGAGTCAGAACCCCTGCACCAAAAGCTTTAAATGAAAATGTGAGCTGGTTGCAGGCCATAGAGGACCTTAAGAAGCAGGTAAGAAGTGGAGGAAAAATTGGGAAGAGAAATGAAAATGATACAAGAAAATTATGAAAGGAGAGTCAACAGCCTGACTAAGGAAAATAACGCCCTAAAAATAGACTAACTCAAATGGCAAAAGAGGCTGAAAAAGGCAATAAGGAGAGGAATGACTTAAAAAGCTGACTTTGCCAGATGGAAAAAGAATCTCAAAAGCTCACTGAGGAGCATTGCTCCTTTGGATTTAGAATGGACCAAAGGGAAGCTACTGACTTTTTGAGAAACCAAGAGGCTGTTAAACAGATCCTAACAAATGAAAGAATAGAAGACAATGTGAAATATCTCATGGGAAAAACCACTGACCTGGAAAATAGATTCAGGAGAGATAATTTAAAAAATTTTAGACTACCTAAACATGAACAAAGAAAGAACCTAGAAATCATCCTCCAAGAAATTCTCAAGGAAAACTGCCCTGATGTTTTAATACCAGAAGGCAAAATAGAGCTTGAAAGAATCCATCAATGACCTCCTGAAAAATATCCCAAAAAGAAAACTCCTAGGAATGTTATAGCCAGGTTCTAGAATTCCCAGATCAAGGAGAGAATATTATAAGCAGCCAGGAAAGAAATAATTTGAATATTGTGCAATCACAATCAGGATAACACAGGATCTGGCAGCTTCTACACTGAGGGATCTAAGGGCCTGGAATATGATATTCTGCAGGTCAAAGGACCTGGGATTAAAACCAAGAATCACCTCTGGCAGCTGAAAAAATACCCAGCAAAACTGAGTATCATGTTTCAGGGAAAAATATGGTCATTCAGTGGATTAGAGGACTTTCAACTATTCTTGAAGAAAAAAACATACTTGAATAGAAAAGTTGGCATTCAGATAAAAGAAGCAAGAGAAGTATAAAAAGGTAAACAGGGAAAATAAATCATAAGGAACTTATTAAAGTTGAACTATTTATATTCCTACATGAAAAAATGAAAATTATATCTGATGAAACCTTTCTCAGTATGAAAATACTTGAAGGGAATAGAAAAAATATATATGTATATATACATATATACATATATGTGTGTGTGTGTGTGTGTGTGTGTGTGTGTGTGTGTAGTCTTTATCGGGGGTATATAGGTGTAAGAATACATATGTGAATGTGTGTGTGTGTACATATATATGTACATATATATATATATATATATATATATTTGTTTACAGGTATACATAGTTAGAGGGCACAGGACCAATTTAATAGGAAGGGATGATACTTAAAAGGTGAAATCAAGAGGTGAGAGAGGAATATAATGAAAGGAGATGGGGAGAGACAGAATGGGGCAAACTATCTCATATAGAAGAAGCAAGGGAAAATGGCTACAATGGAGGGGAAGAACAGGAAGGCATAAGGGAATGGGTCAACCTTATAACCATTGAATTTGGCTCAGGTAGGGAATAACATACACCTGAAATAGGGTATCTCATCCTACAGGAGAGTAGAGGAGAAAGGGATGAGAAGATGTATGATGGAAGGGAGGGCAGGCTGGGTGGGAGGGAAGTAGGAAGCACACACTTTTGAAAAGGGGCAGGACAATAGTAGAGAATATAGCAAGGGGGAAGTGGGATAGGAGGGAGGGAAATATAATCAGTCTTCTACAATATATCTACTATGGTAATGTTTTGCATTAGCTACACATGCACAACCTAGATTGAATTGCTTATCTTCCCAGTAAGGGTGGGTGACAAGGGAGGAAGAGAATGAATTTGGAATTCAAAGTTTTTTTTTTAAACAAATGCTTTATTAACTTCTGTTTTATATCATTCATTTCCGCCAGATTTTGAGTTACAATCATTTTCCCCCCATTATTCCCCTACCCAACCTCCCAGAATAGTAATCCCACAAGATATCGCTTCCTCCAATCTGCTCTCTCCCATACCTTCTCCCATACCCCCATCGACTTTTCTATTAGAGGAAGGTGAATCTTTGTGTCCCAATGCCTTCACATCTTATCTCCCTATTACAAGCAAAAGAGTATTAATATTAGTATTTATATATATTTAAAACATTTAATGTTAAGACCTCGAATTTCAGATCCATTTCCTTCCTCCCTTGTCACCCATTCCCTCTGGGGAGATAAGTAATTCAGTATATGTTGTACATGTCTAGCTATGCAAAACATTATCATAGTAGATATATTGTACAAGGCTGCTTATAATTCCCTCCCAGTCATCCCACCCCCCACCTGGTCCATTCCCTACATGATCCTGTCCCTCTTCTATAGTGGGTACTTCCAGCCTCCCCTCACCCCAAGGATGCCCTCCCATCCATCATCCCTCCTCCCATCCCCCTTCCCCCTATCCTGCTGCAGGTTGAGATATCCCATTTAGTTTGTATGTCATTTTCTCCCTGAACCAAATTCAATGTGAATGTGGTTTTACCTTTTTAGCCTTCCTTACTCTCCCCCTCTTTTGCAACCACTTCCCCTTGCTTCTTCTGCATGGGGTAGTTTACACTACCCTGTCTCTCCCCATCTCCTCTTGCCACTTTCCTCTCTCACCTCATAATTTCATCCCTTGAGTATTCTCCCTTCCCAACAAATTCAACCTATGCCCTCTATCCATATATAACTGTAACCATATACACACATTCACATATGTATTCATATGACCACACCCCCTTCTTCCATTATTTTCATAGTGAAAAAGATATCATCAGTCCAAGTTATTGCTTTTCCATATAGGCATGTAAATAGTTCAACTTTGATAAGTTCCTTTTGATTTCTTTTCCCTGATTACCTTCTCAGGCATCTCTTCCTTCTTGTGTCTGGATGTCAAACTTTCTATTCAATTCTGGTTTTTTCCTCAAGAATGCTTGAAAGTCCTCTATTCCACTGAATGACCATATTTTCCCCCTGAAACAAAATACTCAGTTTTGCTGGGTAGGTGACCCTTGGGTTCATTCCCAGTTCTTTTGCCCTCTGGAATATCATATTCCATGCCCTTCTATCCCTCAGTGTAGAAGCTGCCAGGTCCTGGGCTATTCTGATTGTGTTTCCACAATATTGAAATTGTTTCTTCCTGGCTGCTTGGAGTATTTTCTCCTTGATCTGGGGATTCTGGAACCTGGCTATAATATTCCTGGGAGTTTCTTTTTGGGATCTTTTTCAGGAGGTGATCTGTGGATTCTTTCAACCTCTATTTTGCCCTCTGGATCTAAAACATCAGGGCAGTTTTCCTTGAGAATTTCTTGAAGGGTGATTTCTGGGTTCTTTCCTTGATCATGGCTTTCAGGTGGAATTCAAAGTTTTAAAACCAAATGTTAATATATATATATATATATATATTTATAATATAATATATTATATATTTACTATTATTAATACTATTTTATATGTAATTGGGAAATAAGAGGAGGGAATATCCTATGGGACTGCTATTTGGGGGAGGTGGGTAGGAGAAACACATGGAGAAAAATTGTAACACAAAACTGGCAGAAATGAATGAAGTAAAACAGAAGTTAATAAAGCATTTGAAAAAAAAAATGAAATTCAAAGTGTACAGGTGCCCCTTCTTCCATGAAGCTTTTCTGATGAAAATGCTCATTCAAGTTCCCATTCTAGGATCCCTTCCTCTAGGAATCTTTCATGCTTTTTCTATGAATAAATCAACTTTGACCGTCAAAGCAAATGTAGAGGAGGAAAAAAAATTTCTAAATTGCATATAAAATTGAAATCTCAAACATGCTTTTGTAGGAATCATAAAATAAAACTAGGTAAGAAACCCTAGAAATATGATCAATGTGGTAAAAGGCTTGACCAGAAAGCTGCTCAGCTTTCTAAGATCCATATAGAGGGGGCAATCCACATCAATGTAGTGAGTATGCCATTGTATACACTCAGAAGAAAAACACTGTATATGTATATGTGGTAAGTATAGAAGAAGATTCACATAGCACTTGTGTTTTTTAGACATTGGAAAGTACTCCTATATGCATACAATTACATTTTAATGTGTACAGCTTGGTTGGTTGTTTGGGATTTCATTAGTGTAGGGAACACATCTGTAGTTTTATTCTTAATGTAGAATAGTTCATCCCAGTCATACAAAAAACATAAAACTAGAATATGTTAAAAACAGGACTTAAATCCATGTCTTCCTGAATCTAAGCCTAGTTCTCCTTCATGATGCATGATAACTTCTTAATTTGTACTACAATTATTTACATATCTCTCTTTCCACCATGTCCCCTGCCTTTGATTATGACTGCTGATTGTAAGGCCCTTGAAAGCAAACATTGAGTCTTCTTTCACCTGTGTCTTCTCAAGCAGATAATAAAATAATAAAGGTATTGGGATTTATTCAGCTCTTTAAATTTTTCCTATGGCAGAGAGATAATTTTGTTTGATTATCACAACAGTTCTGGGACATGGAGGATATTAATAGCCCTATTTCATAGGTGGGAGAAGTGAAGTTCATAAAGCTAATTCAGTGCCTCAGATTTGATTTGTACCCAGCCTATCCTGAGCACTCTAGTCACTAATCCACGAAGCCTTTCTATATTTACCTACCACTGAGCCTTTCTTTAATCAAGATACTAAATTCAGTTGCTTTTATGCTGCTAAAGGAATGCAAACATTACCAGTAATGTCTACATTTCAATGCCCTAAATCCAAGCCCTGGCCTCCCAGCTATGGCTCTGACTTGCATGTAGTACATCAATCAATCAGAAAACCTTTATTAAGGATATGCTATAAGTACAAAGTACTGTGTTAGTGACAATGAATACAAAGCTAGAAATTACAGTCTTTATCCTTTAGGAGTTCATATTCTATTAAGGAGAACTACATGTATGTGTGTAAATGTATATGTGTGAATGTGTATTTGTGTATGTACATATGTGTATGCACAATTATATATATGCATACACACATATACATATATATGTGTATATATATACACATACATATATACATATATGTGTGTATATACATACATATATACACACACATATATACATATATGTGTGTGTATATATACATACATATATACACATACATATATACATATATGTGTGTGTATATATACATACATATATATATATATATATATGACAACTTTTGAGGGTGGAGGAGGCACTAGTAGCTGTTGGATCAAGAATGGCTTCCTGTTAGCAGCAGTGCTTGAGGCAGAAATGAAGAGAAACTTTATTCCAGACATAAGAGACACAGCCTATGCAAAGGTAAAAAGATGGGAGATAGAATGTTATGTTTGAGAAGTAGCAAGAAGATCAGCTGAGCTATATTATTGGCTCTCTGAATGAAATTGATGTATGATCAGCATGGAAAGGTAGACTGGAGCTAGGCTGCAAAGGGTTTTAAATGCCAACAAAGGACATTGAATTCATCCTAAAAGATATTAGGGTCTGTTAGTGAATTGGGATAATTGTTCCAGCAACTATATAGAAGATGGATTAGAGAGAAAACAGACAAATTTGGTACCTACTGAAATTGGCCAAGTGAGAGAAAATGAGTACACAAACTAAAGTACTAATAACTTATATTTTATGGTAATTATAGAGAGAAGATAGGTGCAAAAGATGTGGCAATACAATGGTCAAGATTGTGTAGATATTTAATAATTGGTAAATTGAATCAGTCAACATATCAAGCAACAATTGAAAATAGAATACTAAATAAAAACAGCCTAAATAATGTAAAAATGATAAAGGAATTACAAAAGTCATATGAAGCCCTCAGTTTTTAACTGTGGAGAAGATATACTTTTTTTTTTAAGCAATTGGGGTTAAGTAACTTGCTCAAGGTTACACGGCCAGTCATTATTTATGTGTGGGTGCTCATTTTCTGAGGTCGGATTCGATCTCGGGTCTTCCCAACTCCGAGGCCGGTGCTCTTACTCACTGCGCCACCTAGCCACCCTGAGAAGACATACTTTTAAATCTACCTGTTGTTCCCTATATGAGATTTTCCATTCTTACCTTTATGTTTTTGCATAGGCAGACTTCTGTGCCTAGAAAGCTTTCCATTTTCACCTGTGCCTTTAGAATCCCTGGCTCTCTTTAAGGCTTACCTCAAGTGCCACCTGAATTCCCCCAGATTTTAGTGCCCCATCTGTCACTATGAATTTATTTGGTATATATTTTGAATTTATTTACCAGTGACCACATTTTAACTCATTAGTAGAATGTAAGCTTCTTGAGGGAAGGAAGTTTCTCTTTTTGATATTCATATCCCCTCACTTAGCACACAGTAGATGTTTAGTAAATGTTTATTGATTAATTGATAGATTTAAAACTGGAAAAGAAATGTTAAAAACCATCTATTTTCTTCTGAAAACTATTTGAAAATAAAGGAAGGGACTTTTTATTGTTATGTTTTAAAGTTCATCCTTCAGCTAAGATAATGAATGGAAATACCCATACATAGATGGAGTTTTTGAGAAAGTTATAGCTACAATATAACAAAGGTTGGTCAGAGAACTTGTCTCTGCTGTTTGAGTATAGAGATCATGGCAAAAAGTTCTCTTTTATCAGTTGTTAAAGGATGATGAAAAAAGACCTGCATCCAATTAGGTTGAAAGCATTAAATAAATGCAAAATCATTATCAGCCTCAGAGTGTGTTATAGAAAATGGCTAATAGATATTGGAGAGAAACAACAGAAAAGAGAAAGTAAAACATCAAATTTAGTCTGTGAAGATAAATCCAAGAAAGACAATGATAGTACAAATTAACAATATAATGACTATGGACCTATGATTCCTCCAAAGTTCTATCATTGAATAGAATGATTCCAAATCCAAGAATAATTCCGAATTCCATTCTTGAATACATTCATATCCCATTATTTTTTTAAATTTAGCACAAATATTTGCCTGCTCAAAATGAAGCTACAAAAGATATACAACTATCAAATAGATGCAGCTTTGCTTTTACGCTGAGACACTGACCACATAGACGGCAAGCTATGGAAAGTTTTAAACCTAATTCTCCAATGCATTAGCCACAAAAAAGAGTTCTCTAAATTCCTTCCTAACAGCAAAACAACTGGCAAAAATGAAGAGTAGCTATTATTATGGAATGGATATTTTTCTTTCATCGTTAACCAGTGACATATTTCATATAACAAATCTTAGCTCTCCCAAAATGTATTGTCCTTCTCTGAACATTAATTTTATTTTATTTTTCAAATTATTTTACTGCTTCAGTCATGGAAGCTTTACATTTCTAGAGATGACTAGCCAGCTCCTACAGATGCTGCTTTAGCTTATTCAGAACACTGACCTATATATAATTCACTAGATTTTCAACTAAATGCTGTGATGAAGTGGCTCAGATCATAGTCAAACAGAGGTCTCCTCACAAGTCCACTTCCACTTTCACCAGTTAAGGATGAAGGATTTTGTCTCTATGGAATGACCTAATTCTTTTGTCTTCTCTCATCAGTCAGAAGACTCCCACATTCATGTAGAGTGTAAAGTCTTCTTAACCAAAATGGAATTCTGTATCACAAAACCTTAACATTAAAAGGAACCTTAGAACTGGATAATTGTAGTTCATCATCTCCATTTAATGGATGAAGAAACTGAGGTCCAGAGAGCTGAAGTTCCGATGATCACAGAAGTAGTAAGCGGTAATTAGGACATAAACTCTCATATTCTTACTGTTAGTCAAAGCTGTCTTTGGAGAAGTAAGCTATAAATGAGAGTAATCAGCTTAGCCATAGATTCTGCTTATCATGGCTTAACATATCTAAATATGTCTTTCCCTTATATCCTGTTTCAATCCCAGGAGTGGATGCTCTTAGTTTCAATTCTTGAGGGTGTTTTATCTTTTTTTGGTGGAAATTCAAATGTAATTACCTAGTTTCAGGCTGAAGCTTGGCTCTTATAATCTTCTGAGGCCTGAGTTTATTGCTTATACTCCTGGATTCCATGATCAGAACTTTGTAAATCCTTCTGACCATTCTGATGTTTTCTCCCAGAACTTCACTCCAATCCTAAGCTCATGCCACAAGAGGATTTCTCACTGATTTCTAGCCCTGACTCTAATTTTTATGCATTCAAATTATATAGGTTACTTTTTACACCCAAATCTGGACTCCAACACTTGGCTCTATTACTCTGACTCCCTTAAGAGAGAGTGAAGAGAAATGAATTAATTCCTTCAACAAATTTTGTTCCTGTATTTTATTTCTTTTTCTTTTTCTCATCTTAAGCACTTTCATTCTCCTTAATCAGATCTTTTACCTCATCATCCAGTCCTCCATTAATCACGTCCCTCAGCACATCTCTTTGCCTTCAGCCCTCGTGATACCAATCCATCTAATCCCTACCACTGTCTAACAACTTTTTGTTCATTAAAAAGTTAGAATTCTATAAACCCATCCTAGACAGAATAACTCTTGCCTAATACAGGAGGTGTGATTATAACTGCGAAGGAGAAATTATTCCTTCCAAATGCCTAAAAAGTAGGTGGAATATAACCAATATATTAACATTAGTTAATGCTGCCTTTGGAATTAAAAAATAAAACCCATGACCTATCTTTAGTTGGAATTGCTTTGAATCATTTGTCTAGTAGCAGTAGCAGCAGCAGGTAAATCTCTAGGAAATCCCCTCCATACCCAAGGTTTTCCTGTTTCAACAAGAGATTTTTTTAATGCTATCTGAGACTTTTGACATTTTATTGATGTGATGTTATTAACATACTGTACCCATTTTGCTTCTTCTAGAAAATTATTTGGCCAGTTTGCTTAGGGTGTGTAATTTTATAACTCTGTTTTGGATGGGCAAAGTAGAAAAGTCAATAAAGGAACAAGATAAGATTAAACTGTAGAAAACATCTCTCCCTTTATAAAAAGCATGAGAATGCTCTTGAATCATGACAGGAGTGGTGATGCTGGAAATCTGTTCATTTTGTAAAAGGAGAACCATTTCTGAATTGTATACTTAGGGACCCATAATGGCTTACTACACCAGTGATCAATCTAATTCCATTGTACTCATGTAACTCAAGAAATTAAAAGTGGAGGTGGTTAAGTGGCAAAGTGAATAGAGCACCGGACCTAGAGTCAGGAGGACCTGAATTCAAATCTGGTCTCAGACACTTAACACAAAATCTAGCCATGTGACCTTGGGCAAGTCACTTAACCCCAATCACCCTCCAAAAAGAAGGAAGAAGAAGGAGAAGGAGGAGGAGAAGGAAGAGGAAGAAGTTAAAAGTGCTTCACTCAGTCCTGAGTGAATGAATGTATGTCAAGCATTTATTACTAAGTGCCTCAGGAAGGAGATTTTTCCATTGATCAGTCACTTCCGAAACATTTACAAGCAGTAACAAATAGTGATTGGTCACTCAGTTCAAGACCATTACAATTTCCCATTTACAGAGAGGTTTGATGGCTGTTGGCATAGCCTACCCTTTTCTATTGCTTCTGGCTAGAGAAATTAAGGTAGCATGAGTGTTCCCTACATTTCTATGACCAAATTCCTCCAGTTGCTCACAATTTATAAACCAGTTTATAGGTATAAGGTTATCCTGAGCACACTTCTCTCACTTTTTAACTCACAGCCAAACCAGTGGCAATGGGGAAGGGAAACACTGAGATTTTCTTATTCTAAATGCAACGCTATCATTTTAGAAGCTAGAATCCAAATGCAATGTTATCAATGTTGAAAGCTAGATTCAAAATTCTGACTTTCCTAGGTACTATGACATCTAACTTCTCTCTCTCTTTTTTTTTTTGTTTTGCTTTTTTGGAGGGCAATTGAGGTTAAGTAACTTGCCCAAGGTCACATGGCTAGGTTTTTTTTGTTTGTTTGTTTGTTTGTGTATGTGTGTGCGTTAAGCGTCTGAGGCCAGATCCGAACTCAGGTCCTTCTGACTTCAGGGCCAATACTCTACTCACTGTGCCACTTAGCCGCCCCTAACTTCTCTTTATCTCATTTTCTCCATCCATAAATTTTAATTATTCATTTAGAATTCCCTACAAATACTAAATTCTATAATTCAGTAAATAGTCAACAATTATCAGAAAAATAGTATATTAGACTAAGTATGTAAAACAATATTTCATATAGATTTAAAGTTATAATTTAAAGCAACTTTAAATTATTTTCATGATGACACAAATATTCTAAAATTAGTGATCTATATGTTTCCTGAATGGTTGCTTTCTTTACTTTTTTTTTTTTTTTGGCGGAGGCAAGGCAGGGCAATTGGGGTTAAATGACTTGCCCAAGGTCACACGTTTAGTGTTAAGGTCCTGAGGCCAGATTTGAACTCAAGACCTCCTGACTCCAGAGCCAGTGCTCTATTCACTTTGCTACCTCTTCACCCCCTGAATGGTTGCTTTCTTTATTAGGGCTCAGCACATAAAAAAAAATTTTTTAGAAGAATATCTAGTAGACTTGAAAGGGAAAGTGACCCTGAGTTCAATGTATTCCTTTCCAGTGAACAATGTTTTAATGGCAGAAAAGAACCAGTGGTTTATTTTTTAAAATCCATTATAAAAGGATACAAATATTCCATAGATAAATCTATTAAAGTAATGATTACTGAGAAGCATGAAGTGGTCCACAAAATTTTATCTGGTATTAACTAGTATTGTAGTTTGTAAACTAAAAACAATATCCATAGAAAGTTAAACCTCTTCTAATCTTAGGCTTGATGAGTGACAAGGGCAAAGACCCATTCATGGAAAATGGATATTAGGTCTGCTCCAAATTCCCTACTGACTAAAGGTAATGCTGAATAGTGAACAGGGAAGAACACTTGTCTTAGAGTTAGAAGACCTGGATACTAGCCCTGTTTCTGATACTGACAGGCTGCTTAACACTAATCAAATTACTTAAGCATTCTGTGCCTTGGTTTCCCCAACTGTAAAATGTAGACCATAATGTTTGCATTACATTCCTCACAATGTTGTTGTAAGAAAAAGGTTTTGTCAGTTTTACAGTGGGCTATTATTAAATTAAGGGTATGTGAAGAGTACTAAAAATAGGGAAAATCATTTGTTCATCCTTACAGATTTGTTGTTGTTTTCTTTGAAATCCCATTTGGGCTTTCTTGGCAAAGATACTGGAGTGGCTTTGCCATGTTGTTCTCCACCTCATGTTACAAATGAGGAAACTGAGGCAAACAAGGTTAAGTGACTTTCCCAGGGTCACGTGGCTAGTAAGTTTCTGAGGCCAGATTTGAACTCAGGAAAATGAGTTCCTGATTTCAGGCCCAGTGCTTTATCCACTGACCCACCTACCTGACTATATGATTTGTTTAGTGAAGAATCAAAATAAACAGATTTTTCAACCATATCTGAAAGGTCAGTGATACAGATACCTCCAGATTAATATTTATATCTATCAGATAAACACGACCTAAATACTTTCTGTGTATTTACCAGATCTGACTTCATTTAGTATTTTCCCCTCTGCTGTATTCTTTAAGTGCTCAATGATATGCAATCCCCCAAGATTGCTTAAATTCCTTTACTTTCCTTCCCTCCTCACCCCTACCTGCACGCCTACCAATTAGACTCTCAAAGAACAGCTGCCTCCTTCTTTCTTCTCATGATCTTTTTTGGCCTCCTTTTGCAGACTGGCCTAAAGTCTATATCTATTTTCTGATGCTATCAATTGACCAGGGAGCTGTTAAATGTAGCATCTGCACTTCCTATTGAAGAGGTTCCCTGATGAATTCAGACTCTATTAGAGAAGAAGAACAGAACATGGCTTGCATCCATCTGTCAGGCCTACTGAATTCCAGAAGTAGCGAGCAAATCTCTAAATCTCTGGTGATTTTTATTTTCTGCTTAGCTTGGAGACACCACACACTTTAGGAATAGCAAATGCTCCTTTTTAGGGAGCTATATAAAATCCTGTTACTTGACCCTATTCCCATAAGTAATATTTTGACAACATTTGTAATCAGCCCTCCAAACACACACACACACACACACGCACACACACACACACACACACACACACACACACACATACATACCTTAAGTCATCTAAACA
Source organism: Gymnobelideus leadbeateri (assembly GCA_011680675.1). NCBI lineage: Eukaryota > Metazoa > Chordata > Mammalia > Diprotodontia > Petauridae > Gymnobelideus > Gymnobelideus leadbeateri. The sequence goes on from WOXC01005485.1 coordinate 190,482, forward strand.
GTCTTCTACTACTCCCAAATACTGGAAGTTTGATTGTATAATAATAGTGAAGAAGGTCCTCAACACCATATTTAGAGTCCTAAAACATACACACACATACACATACACACACACAGCACCACCACCATCACCACCACCACCACCACCACAACAACAACAACAACAACATTCCTAGGAGTAATCTGATATTACAAATTGGATCAAGGCACTCCTTTGCTCAAAAACCTTTCAAGGCTCCAGTTGCCTTGAAAATGACTTCTCAGCTTATTAGCCTGGCACTTAAACATCTCTCTGGACTCAATTTACTTTTTGAAAGGTCATCTATTACTGTAAACCTTCACATACCATTTCTCTGCATCCCTACCTGTCAAAATCTTACTCATCTTTCAGGGAAAAGATCATCTAGCATCTTTTCCAAAGACATCATCCTAAGCCCCCTCTCCCTTCCACCTATGTCCAAAATAACGTATTCCTTCTCTTTGCTCCAGAAGCATTTTGCCTATCCCTCCCCTGGAGCACTTACTAAATTCTTGTATCAGTTTATTATCTTCATGTTTTTCTCTCTGACATTCTACTCTGCTGTTTCATTGTGGCATGGGGCTGACCCTGGGTGCTCAGAGGTTATTTTAAGCAGAATATAAGCTCTAATAGACAGCCCAAGCTACAAGGGGTGGCAGTATGGGTCTAAAAATAGGGTTATGCTTGTGTTCAGAGAAACAGTTTCCTTCGTATAGGTTCACTCACAGAACTCTGACTACATTAGCTCATAAGGCATGGAATAGATGCCATCTAGACCAATTAAAGAAATGCCTACATCAATTATATGGATTCTTTGAGTTCCCATAGTGTTTAATCTCCCCTACTAAATTTTTTTTTGAGGACAGAATTGCATCATACTAGTCTTTGTGTTTCTTAAACATTCTTGCACAATAGTCACTAAATTAATTTTGTGCATCTATTATAGTCAAACATTTTCCCCCTTTGTAACTTTTCTTCAACTAATATTCACTTATTTGCTCTCTTCTGTCTCCTACCAATTAAAAAAGAAGAAAAAATAAAATCTTTCCAACCAACATGCATACTCAAACAGAACCAATTATTGCAAAAATACGAGTTTGATTTGGCATTTTGAGTCCATGACCTCTCTTTTAGGAGAAGGATAGCATTCTTCCTCAACGGTCATCTGGAGTCATGTTTGGTCATTGTATTGATCAGAGTTCTCAACTCTTTCATTACTTTTTAACTTCCTTTTCTATTTATGTCCCTGAATTCCTTCCAATATTTTCACTCCTTTGCAGAAACTTTGGCCTTCCAAACTGAAATCTATTTTTGCTCTCAGCAATTTTGCAAATACTAAAGCATTCTACCTACTCGTCTCTTTTCCAACTCAGGGCATTTAGATGTATAAATTAAAAAGAAAATAAAGCACTTCAACCCACATGTTTACAGTGCCATCTTAAGCTGTCCATATAGTATTCATATAATACATGATAATAGAATAAGTTTGAAATGAAAGAAGACAGCATGGCACCATGGAAAGATTGCAGTCTCTGGAGTTAAAGGACTTTAAACTCAAATCCCATCTCTGATTTTGACTTGTTTGTATAATCTTTGGCAAGTTCTTCCCAGGGCCTTATTTTCCCCAGTTGTTAAATAAGGGTGCTGGACCAGATCATCTCTGAGGTCCCTTCCTGTTCTAGATGTATGATCTTAAAATTGTCGTCGGTAGGACAACTGTAAAGGCTGCAGGGCCTCATAGAGAAAACACTGAGCCTAGACTCAGGTAGATGTAGATTGAAACCTGCTTTTGAAGTTTACTAGTCCTGTGAATCTGTCTCAGTGCCTGGTGCATAATAAGCACCTAATAAATATTCATTTCCTTCCTATCTTCCTTTCCTGGGTAAGTAATTTTATTTTTGTGTCTTGGACACAGAGATGGACTATCAGGCAGAGACTTAACCTAATGAAGTCATAGCTGTATCATGACTTGCTCAGAATTGGTAGAGGGAGCTCCCACACCAGGAGTTTCTCAATCAGATGAAATCACAACTCATCCCCTCAGGGCTGAAAAAATGTTGTTATTAAGTAAAACAATCAACAATTACAAATAAATAACATTCTGCCAAAGGCCTCTTCCCTTTCTTCATCATAACCTATAGGTGACACGATTTTTCTTCTTGGTACTCTTATATTTGAAGACCATGACAGTAGGATATAAACTCTGGTAGGTCCTTCCAAAATGAATAGGGATTTGAATATAGGTTTGACATACCCTGTGTGCCAACTGAGGATAAGGTTAGCTAAATGTGGAAAGTTTAGACTCTTCACTAAAACTTTGGTTATCAAGGAATAATTGTGTTTTGGGGTTGTTGTTTTTTTAGTCACAACCACAATAGTCACCATTCCACTATCAGGATTGTGAGCCATATCAGAGAAGGAATTTATACACCAATAAAATCATTGATCTCTCGAAGAAGAGAAGTATAGGAATACAGAAGGAGATGGGAGGGAAGGGGATCACAAGGAATGATGAGAGCTATGCTCCTAATTCTGACTGTGTAACTGCCAGATGACTTAAAATATATATGTTCAAGGAGCTGTTATAAGATCAAAAGAATCACCAGTACAGAATTAAAGGGAGATCCCTCTGGTACTCCACAGGAGATTTCTTGCCACAGTGGTATGGAACCATTAAGAACTGCTCTTTGAGGGATGGCTAGGTGGTGCAGTGAATAGAGCACCAGCCCTGGAATCAGGAGGACCCGAGTCCAAATCCTTTCTCAGACACTTAGAGTTTTCTCATTATTTTTTTTGCTCAACTCACAAAACAAAGAAAAACAAGGAAACATCACAGCATTTAGTGGTGTTAGACTGATCAGCACTGATTGATGCTACTATATGGGTAACTAAAATACTGTAATAGGATGCAAATTAATTTTGGTTCACTCTTTACAAATGTTTGCCATAACAACAGTAATACACAAGTAAAGAAAAAAAACTTTCAGTGAAAACTTAGCCACCAAGTAATTACCTGACTTTGCAAATATTGCTGGTAAATGATGGTGGCTCTGTGAATACTAAAATGATTTATTTAGGAGAGCAAAGATCCAAATATGACTGTGTACTTATGTCCACTAATAATAGTATTAATAATAATAATAATAATAATAGTATTTTAGCAAATATTTCATTTAATCCTCACAATAAGGAAATACATGCTATTATTATCTCCATTTTATACATGAGGAAGCTGAGGCAGACAGAGGTCAGGTGATTTGCCCAGGGTCACAAAGCTGTTAAACGTCTGTGGTAGGATTTGAATTCATCTCCCTAACTTTAGTTAGATTTTAGTTAGTTTAGATTTAGTGCTCCATCAACTATGCCACTTAGCTGCAATAGCAGACTGCTTCACTTAGGAACCTATTTTCATCCTAATGGCTCTCATTTATATAGGATTGTTAATGTTTACACAGCACTTTTTTATAACAATAATAAGGAAGGCAGTTCAAATACTATTTTTACATTTTTATAGTTAAGGAAACTAATGATCAGGAATGTTAAGTGACTTGCTCATAGTCAAGCATTCAGTTAGTAAGTGGAATAAATGGCATTTGAACACAGGTCTGGTTTTATGCCATGTACTCATTCCATTGTGCCATCCTGTCATTCTCCTTCTAAGGAAACTATGATGAATCCTCACTGCCTACTTATAATGGGAATGGGAATTTGAAGATCTTTCCTGCCCCTTAATAGACCTAGGGGGGAGTTTGAAGACCTCACATGCTTTGAAAGTAAACTCTGCCCCCTAATAGGCTGAATATAATTACATGAAGCCTATGATGGAGGTAATTTGCTGAAAGGTGCAGCAGAGCCCACAGGAAGCTGGTAGTGAGAGCAAGCCAGATGATGAGGGAAAGAGAACACTCAGGCAAGGAGTCAGATAAGCTTGTGAGCAGATATTGATCTTGTATTGGTTTGTGGGAAGGCTAAAGGATGTTGTGGCTCTCAGTGTTATTATGGCTTCTGAATATCATTGGTACTATGATGGAATCAGCTTACTGATTTTGGGATTAAGTTTTCTGGTGTCTAAATAAATGTTTCAGTTCTGTTCTCTACCTGGAAAATCTGGTATATTTTTCAATAGAACATCATGTGATACTTATTGGCATGGTCTTTATAGTGATTGTGGGTGTTGTAAATATTGCATTGATGCTAAGCTACCATATCAAGTATAAACTCTTTAGTTTGATTTTAAAAGCCCTCCATAGTGTGATCCCAACCTTCCTAGGCAATCATATCTCCCACTGCTCCCCAATATCTACCCTAATATTTATAAGATGATTGCAGCACTGTTCTTCCCCTTAGGGAATGTATACAGACAGTTATTTTGTTGAACAACTGACATCAGAAAATAACTAAAGTCTTTATCAATCATAGGTGTTGCCATTTAACTCCATGATTTCTTAGTTATTCCAAATGATGTCCAATGAGTTGTCATCTGTCTACTTATGAAAAAACACAAGATTAAAATAGGGGAGGCAAAAAAAGAGTTAGAGAGCATTATAAAATGCAAAATGAATAATTTTGAGTACATTAAATTGAAAAGTTTCTGTATAAACAAAGCCAACGTAACCAAGATTAAGAGGGAAGTAGAAAATTGGGAACGAATTTTTATAACCGCTGTCTCTGATAAAGGCCTCATTTCTAAAATATACAGAGAATCAAGCCAAATCTATAAGAATACAAGTCATTCCCCAATTGATAAATGGTCAAAGGATATGAACAAGCAGTTTTCAGAGGAAGAAATTAAAGATATCTATAAGCAGATGAAAAAATGCCCTAGGCCATTATTGTTTAGAGAAATGCAAATCAAAACAAGTCTAAGGTACACATCTCACCAGTCAGATTGGCTAAGATAACAAAACAGGAAAATGATAAATGCTGGAGAAGATGTGAGAAAATTGGAACACTAATGCATTGCTGGTGGAATTTTGAACTGATTCAACTATTCTGGAGAACAATCTGGAACTATGCCTGAAGGGCTATAAATAAGCGCATACCCTTTGTCCCAGCAATACCACTTCTAGGATTGTATCACAAAGAGATCTTAGAAGTGAGAAGAGGCCCCATTTGTACAAAAATATTCATAGCAGCTCTTTTTGTGGCATCAAAGAATTAGAAATCAAGGGGGTACCCATCAATTGGGGAATGTATAAACAAGTTGTGGTATATGAGTGTAATGGAATACTATTGTGCTATAAGGAATGAGTAGCAGATGGACTTCATAATAACCTGGAGAGATTTATACAAACTGATGTTGAGTGAAAAGAGCAGAACCAGTAGATATCTGAATACAATTACAAACACAACATATGTGTGATGACCAACTTTGATAAACTGCTCTCTTCTCAGCAATGCAAGTTTATGAGACAAGTCCAAAAGACTCGTGATGGAAAAAGATGCCCACATCTAGAGAAAGAACTACAGAGTTTGAACACAGATTGAAGAAAACTACCTGCTCTATTTCTTTTTCTTCTTTTATTTTGTTCCCTCTTTCCCATTGTTCATTCCATCAATTATAATCCTTCTTTATGACCAGACTAATGTTTAATGTGAAGGTATTTTCAGACCCTATATTTGATTGCATGCCTCCATGTATGGAGTCCAGGGGGAGAAAATTTGAAACTCAAGAGATTGTGGAAATGAATCTTGTAAACTAAAAGTAAACAAATAAATTAATTTTTTAAAAATAGGGGAAGCTACTCTGGCTCTTTCCAATACTACACAGTCATAGGAAAAAAGTTCAGAGCTTGTCAAGTGGTAAGGCACACGCAAGTGTGGATATATTATCATTTAGGTCACTAGGCTACTAATTTTAAGATACATATTTATTATTTCACTTTAATGATCTGAAAATATTAAGCCTCTCATAATCTGAATCACAGAATGTTGGGATAATAAGGGATCTCAAAGGCCATCTACTCTAACCTATAAGTAAGCAAGAACTTCTTTAATGACATTCCAGACACCTTCTCTGAGGCAGCCCATTATGCAACTACCATAGCTATTCTGTTCTCCCTTTATCCAGAGAATGCATTACTATCCCTGCAGCACACATACAATTTGGAAGGTTTTTTTTTTTTTTATTTCAGGAAAGTAACGTACTTTTGCAAAATATGATCAATCATTGTGGAAATAATTCAGGGAGATTCACATACAGATTGAGATCTCTCTAATGAAAGTAGAATAAAAATTAAATATCTCCAGCTAAGAAGTCATATCTATAATCAACATCAAGATAACCCTGTGCTATGCATATTGTCAAAGATTGATAACTTGAATGCAAAAAAATTAGGGTGGACATTAGTGGACTTACTAGGGTTGCTTTCTGTTCTCTTTTATATAGAAAAGAAAAACTGAGGTAGCTCTCAATTTTGGCTAACAAAGCCATAATTAAGCTTCTTTGTTCTCCTTTGCTTCATGCCCCTAAACTTGCATTTTTCTTGCCTGAAAGTCACTCTTCAAAAATGAAGAGTTCAGAGAAAACTATGAAGATTTATGAGAATTGACATAGAGTGAAGTAAGTAGGACCAGGAAAACTATAATACTTAATTTGGAATAAAAAAAAAACAACCCTGTTCTTGAAAGCCACTGTGCCACCTGTAAAGTTGAGCAATACCTTGATGCTCCCAGGCCTTAATTTACACATTCATAAATAAAGGATTTGAAATAGATAACCTTTAAGATTCATTTCAACAACATGAACAGAAAATCTATGCTGCTAATCTATACAATGACAACAATGTACATAGAACAACAACAACCAAAAAATAAGAGAACAGAATGCTGTCTGATCATAATAACCAAGCTTGTCTACCAAAAAGTATCAATAAAATGCACCTCCATTCATTGAAGAGGTGAGGAATGATGCATGTGGAATGTTGTACATTTATTTTTTCTGAAATGTCTTTTGATCTTTTTTTTTTAACTTTATTTCAAGGGGAAACCAGCTGTATGTAGAGGGAGGTTGATATATTAGGAAATGAAGGTAATGTAAAAAGGAAAGGCATCCATTTAAAAAAATAAAACATAGCCCCCTTCTAATCATGTCAGTCACTTTTTAATTCATATATTAATTATTATCCTTAATATGAATTATCTTTCAAATAAGGGTACTGGGTTCTTTGTACCAAAAATATATTTGATTTTTTATAAAGCATTTTAAGTAAATATCCTGCCATGAAGTCAGAAGAAAATCTAATATTATAGCCACCACCAGATTAGCATTTTCCATATTTTTATTAAAAATAAATATTGTCTAACGAGCTTAATTTTCCTCATTAATCCCTTCTGTCTTGACTGCAGGTGTCAGCGGATTTTAGCACGTATTTTTGTCTAGGACAAACATACCAAATTGAAATGAAGATTTATTAACCATGCAAGGGAAGGCCACAAAATTCTTAAAAACTGGGTATATTTATATTGTGGCATCATTTTGTCTATACAGATTACTATATGGATGAGTCTTTAAATCAATTGCAGTCCTTTTGTGCTGATATAAAATTACTTTTTCTTATATATCTAAACATACATGAGGAAAGTAAAAACTTAGTTTAGAGTAGGAAAGAACCTTAGAAAGAATCTCACATAACCTCCTTGCTGTTGGTTTTGTTTTTGTTTGGTCTGGTTTTAGTTTTGCTTTTGCATAAGAGGAAAGTAAGGCTCAGAATGGTTTAATGACTGATTTAGATTAGTGATATATTCCAGAATCCCAGCTTCCAGATTTACATGGCAGTTTACTTTGTACTGCAACACAATGCCTGTCCCCTCTCCCCCAAAGATATTCCTTTCAGATTCACAAATTCTGATCATGAGTATAGTAGGACCACTCCAATATTTGGAGGTGGCTAGAGATTTTTAGTGGATGCCTCAAATTGCAACTCTGTTACTTCCTACCTTTTTGAGGTAGATCACTTTAACCACTCTGGAGATCCCTGTTTCCTCTTTTGTAAAAATGTCAGAATGGGAAGAGATAACCTCTAAAATTTTTCCAGCTTTAGCTGTATGATCTATGTATTCAAGGATGTTTGATTTCTAAATGAACTTTAATGAAAAGGGGGGCAGTCACTTGAGTCAAATCATATCATTCATTAAGAGTTTAAAATAACTCTCTGATTGGAAGCCCTAAGTGTTGTTTGCCAGAGGTTGTGTCTTCATATAGTCACTGTCTGTCAATTTAAAGCTCATGCTCTCTTTAGCAAGAGTAGATTAATGTACCCTGGGAGCCATACAGTAGCTTGATCGAGAAGCAAAATCGGATTCACAAGGAATCAGAGACCCAGCAGATAGAGGAAAAATACAACAACAATAACAATTCAGAGACTGGCATAGAAAAATAAAATAGAAGAGATCTAGCAGGATCAGTATATCTTACCAGTCTTTCTCCTTAGCTCCAGTTATGCATGACCAATTGCCTAATGGGCTTTAAAACTGGATGTTCTATAGATATTAAAAACTCAACATAACCAAAACAGACCTTATTACCTTTCCTCCCAACCTCCACCTACATGTTTATGTACTTCTCTATTTCTGTCAAGGCCATCACTAATCTTTCAATGTCTCAAGTTCACAATGTCAGCATTATATATGATTCCACCCTATTTCCCAAGCAACATATCAAATTGGTTGCCAAATTTTATCATCTCTGCCTTTAATTTCTTGTAGATAAATCCTTTTCACTACTCACCTGGCTACCACCTTACTTTATGTCTTCTTAACCTCTCACTTAGATTAGTACAATAGACTTCCAGTTTGTTTCCCTTTGTCAAACTTTTCCTCCTCTCCTGCCTGACTGGGCCTTCAATTGATAACACTCAATAAACTCCACCAATTCCTATTGTCTCTAGGATAAATTACAAATCCCACTGTTTGTCTTTTAAACTGTTTCCTAATCTGACTCCACCCCAATTTTCCAGCTTCGTTATGTATTACTTCCCTTCCCAATACTACACAAACTGACCTTCTTCCTCTTCCTTATCTAAACCACATCATTTCCCAATCACCATACTTTTGTACAGGCTATCTTTCTGTACTAGAATATAATCTGGCCTCACCATCTCTTCATAGAATCTTTCACTTCTTTTAATAGTCAACTTAAACAATATCTAGCACATGATGCCTTTATTGATATAATCCTCCAACTTCTAATTACATCCCTTCCTAAAGTACCTCTTATTTATCTGTGTTTATATATCTATACACACACACACACACACACACACACACACACACACACACACACACACACTCACACACGCTGTCTCCCTGAAAGATCACAAGTTCCTTGGGGGCAGTGACTATTTTGTTTTTGTTCACGTATCTCCACTGCCTAGCATAGAATCTACCACACATTAGTAATTTCAAAAAATGTTGATTGACTTAAGGAAGTCAGATTACAAGTCAGAATATATCAACAACAAATTCTCTAAGGAGCCAGTTGAAAATCATTACTTAAAAGTATTCTATATGTATAGAATGATATATATATATAAATATATATATACACATACATACACACATGTGCGTATATATATATACACACATATGTATATACATACACACATATGTGTGTGGTGTGTGTATATATATTTGTGTATGTATATGTATATATATACATACATATATATACATATATATATATATATATACACACACACACACACACACACACAACTTGAGCAGAAAGTTGTGTGCTGAATGACTGAAGTTGCTTGCTATTCCCTTTATTATCACCAACTCTTACAACTTCTGGCATAGGAGAGTTCTTGCCTTTGGTAGCCATTTCCCAAAAGAATCTGTTTCTCTTACCAGAATATAACTTTGGGGCAGAATTTTTAAAGGTTTTCAAACTGAGATATGTCACGTTTTTTGATTTTGGTGACTTTTTCAGCACCCTGCTGAGCATAGAGATTTGCGTGTCCTCAGCATAATGAAGGGATCTTTCCAAATGCTTCCTCCAACCCAGGTTATGCTCCCATATCTCTGGGCTTTGCAATACCTATTCTGCTTTTCATATCACATTTGACCTTCTTTTATCTACATCAAGGTTGATTCAAGGAATAAAACACCATTTACCAGCACTCTTTATTACCTTATCCTCCCCATAAAAATAAAATGACACAATTCCCTTTATCCTCCTCTGGTGTCTGGTATATAAACATTTTTTCTATTTCCTTTTATGTCTTTGTAAAGTTGCTCCTCAAGCTTTACTTTTGTTCATTCAATTTTACTTTGCTTTTTTGGTTGTATCCTTTCTTTGGTAACTTGGCTAATTTTATTTTCACTGTTATTTCCAACTGTATTTTATTATTTAGTTTCCTAAATTCTTCCATCTGACACATTTGACAGGGATAAGTTTTAGGAAATCTTTTATTTTTCTTTTGTCTACCTGTTGCTTTCACAAAAATTGACTCAGTCTCTTAGACTGTACTCATTTGATCATTTTCCATAGGTCCCTGCCAAGAACCTATTAAAATCAGTTTCCTTAAAAATTATCCAAATATTACATGAATTTGTGAGACATAAAGTAGTGCCAGACTTGTTTCAGGTCTTTAAATGATCATACTGGATTGATTGTGAAGTCATGTATTAAGGACAGGCCTGACAACATGCCCCTGGTTAGTTCAGGTTCAACACTGGAACAAAATGAGGGAGCTGTAAGCTATTGAACAGTTATCAAAAGGAGGTTTTCTTAGAGTTAACATAGCAAAGATATGTAACAAGAATACAGGGGTATTTAATTACAACTGACAAGCCTATGTTGTTCTCACTCCTACCCCCCATTTTCAAACAGAAAGTTAATCAGCTGTGGAAGGCATAGTGCCTACATGATTTTTTTCATCCAGGAAATCAGAGGGCCCTGACTCAATATGAATGGGACCCTTTATGCCCCCTAGATGACCTGGAAGACAAATTAATACAGTCAAAAGCTGCTAAAAATCTAGTAAGGGAGACCCAACTTGAGCCTCGCCTCACCCCAAGGCCCATCAAATCCCAAAGGTAAGGGAGAGGAAGGGGAGAAAACTGTTGGACATTGGTTCAATCACACATATTAATGTTTGTGTTGTAATTAGTCGCTATCATTGCTAAAAGAACACAATCAAAACCGACCATCAATTAACATTTAATTATCCGGTATAGAAACATATTGTACAGATAGTAATTTCTTCCTAGGTGATAGAGCAAAAGGGCTATGCTGAAAAATGTCCTGATTGAATATATATTAATCCTTTCCCCCCAAGAGATGTTATTTAGGAAACATCTATGGGATAATTCAGGCAAATTTTCAACTATCAAGATGTTTGTTTCCCATAATCTACCAAACTCTGAGCTGACTAAATAGTTGGTGGTATGAAGACAGAGATAAGACCGAAGCCTGATTTTCCAAAGCTAAGAAATTGGCATCTAGTGCAATAAAGTACATGGTAGATTTGTATTTTAGTCAAAGCAAGGCATAGGATTACCCTTTACCAACAGAGATTGCAGCCTACCTATGACAAAGGAGATACGTTTTGAAGGATGTAAAAGTCAAACAGTAAATTGTCAGAGGCAGTTTTTGAACCTATGATTTTCCTGACTCCAAGGATAGACTCCTCCCCATCCACTATGTCACACTGCCTCTAAACATAAATATTGAAAATAATAATAACTATCTTACTATAAAGAAAAGAGGCACAGCAAGGGAATTTGCAGAACTAAGTATACATGCAAAGAACAGAGTGTTTTTTTTTTCTATATTTAGTGATTCAATTTGAATATCTTTAAAGGTCTAAAGGAACTGACTTCATTTTCATGCACACAATAATTTATATAATGCCAAGAATTCAAAGTACTTTAGATATACATTCATATGCCAGGCATATCAATGTGAAAAGCAAGTTTTGTTTAAGATCGTTTTACAAATGGGGAAACAAAGGCCAGGAAAGGTTAAGTGGTAGCCTCAAAAGGCTCATCGTAAATGATTTGCTAATGTCTTGGAACAAATGGATGATCTAGTCTTTGCTCCAACAATATTTCAGTTCTATTCAATGCAAAGATGTTGTGACTGCTTGGAGTCACTGATTCAAACTACTATGATTTTTCTGGCATTTATTCATGTGGCAGAAAGAAATGAATCAGGCAGATGTGTATAGTTGATTTCAATGGTTCTGGGTTTCTGAATTCTCAGGAAAAAACTCAGAGCAAGGATGCTTACTTTTGTGTTGTCACACCCATCTATATCTACCACTTCTAGCCATTAGCCAATCAGGTTGTAAGTCTGGGAACAAGGCCAGAAGGAATATAAATGGTCAAACCACTGCTGCTTTCCTAATGTGGTTAAAAAGCTAGAGTCAATAGATTTAGTCCAGGCTGAAATGAAATATTCTAGGTGTGTCTTCACCATTACCCAATTATTAACTACTCCTCTACACAAACACACACACACACACACACACACACACACACACACGCAAACAAACACACACATACAGATATACAAACACATACATACACACACACTTTAATCAGATTTCTCCAGGTGATATTTGGTGAAGGGAAAATGGAATAATCATTTATATAGCACCTCCTGTGTGGCAGGCACTGTGCTCAGCAAATACAATCTCACTTCATCCCCCCATTTTATGGTGCGTGGTAGATTATTATCTCCATTTTACAATTGAGGAAACTGAGGCAAACAGAAGTTAAGTGACTCATCCAAGGTCACATAGCTAATAAGTATCTGATGCTAAGTTTGATTTCAGGTCATCCTGACACCAGGCCCAGTTCTCTATATACTGTGCCAGTGATGCCTTTCTTTACGTAGTTTAGACATTGTCATGTTCTTTAAAATATAGCCATCTTTTACAAATCCATTCACAATTCAGAGCTTTAGAGTGAAAACAATTGAGGAATATGTTTTTTTTTTTTGCCTGCTCTATTATCCTTAGGTGGAATTCTCATACTGATCTAGTCATTATTCAAAGCTGGTATGCAATATAGTTCAAGAGACATTTGTCAAGCATCTACTATGTACCAGACAGTATTCTAGGCATGGGGGAACACAGACAAATATGAAACAGTCCCTGCCCTCAAGGAGCATGTATTATTTTTACACTGAAAGAAACAATATGAAGTAAGAAGCAATTTCATCATTAACAGCTGAGCCCCAAACCATCCTTTCTAAAGTTGTCATTGATTTCTCTTAGACTCAAGTCTTGGAGCGGGAAAGATCCAATGTTTTCACTGTCTCTAGTCTCTGCCCAGATTCTGCAGTACATAGATTTCCTTAGTTCTTTTATCATAGGTAAATATAAGTATTTTTCTGCTCTCAATTAAACTAACACAGGATGAGGAGAGAGCAAATTAAATAACATTATATAATAATGTTCTCAAAACTATATCCCATGAAAATCTGAGAGAAGTAGGGATCCTCTTTTAAAAAATATTTCCCTTGAAAATATAAAATTAACCAAAATGCATATCTCATGCAATTTTAATTTTGAGTACAAAATTTTGGGTATTTTCCTGTACTTTGCTCCAAAATTTAAATGTGCTTTTAACCTATGACCATTTCATGCTGCCAGATCCTAGAGCAATATTTATGGGTTTTATTCATATAATTCAAACCTTAAAATGTTATCTGTTTAAATTATCAGGAGACTACTATATGCAGCTATGTAAGTAAAACCATCTTAAGTGTATTTTATATTACTCTTCACTTAGTTTATGCTTATATTTAATTTTGTATTCATATTTATTTTTGTTTTTTTTTTATCACCTGCATGATGCTTTTAAGAATTCTATCATTTCTTTTCTTTTTTTAAGAGAAAAAGGTTTTTCATCTGTATCAAGGTTAAGAGAAGCAGAAGAGTCCATAGCCTTTGGAGGTCAAACTTCAGGTACTGTCAGCAAATAGAGAGAAGTAGCCAGCCACCAGAGAGGGAAAGTAGGCTTATTAGAAAGTAGGGAACACATCACAGAGGCTTGGTAATGAGTGCATCTCCCCTAGTCCCTGGGGTTCCTTCTTTACAGTTTCCATGGCAGCAAAACCCTGGGGAAGACAAGGCCCACTTGTGGCTTAGAAGCTCTGTGCCCCCTAAGTCTGAAATCTCGGATTTACAGGGCATGAAAGGCAAGCTGAAAAGGGTAGTTGCATTGGGAGACTTTATTATGAAAAGGAATCAGACAAGAGGTAACCCCAAGGCTTACGATCCATGTTATACCTGGCCAAAAAAGAAACATTTCAATTCATGTTGCTTATAATCATTTAATCCCAAATAGCATGACTTGACTTTAAAAAAAATATCACACAAGGATATGTGTTTTACCTCTATAGTTTTAAAATAAAGTAGCTAATACTTGAAAGTAACAAAAAAAAATGGTAAATACAGAGTTATTTTAAGCCAATCACTATCCTCAATCCCCCCTCTCTCTATGGACTGGAAACAGCATATGGCCCCTTTGTTCACAGTTCAGCCACTTCTGTTTACTCTGTTCCTCCAGGTTGCAATATGTTTTGTAATCACTAATAAGGACTACCTGCCACTTGAGAAATTCAGTCTAGTGAAATGCAGGGGCATCGTTGTTCAAATTCACTTTCCAGCAGACAAAATGCCCTTCATGCATGGTTACTAAATCAAAATAACCAAATTATACATTCCAATCATAATTACTGAATGAAGAACATATGTTACTTGCATAAGCTGGAAAAGCCAATAGCAATAGGGGTAATGAAGATAAAGCAATTGGAAAAGGGTTACATGTGTATGTGTTCCTGTTTTGCTTTAGGATTCATCAGGTCACCAAGACATGCCCATTCAGTCTTCACTTAATTCCTAAGAGGCTATATCATCATAGCCTGGAGGTGGCCCTAGGTTCCTCAGTGCCATGTAAGGAGATTACAGACACTGGAAGATCCTGCCAGTTTGGAAAGGTTTTAAGCACCAGAAGCTCAGAGATTTACTTTAGGTCCCTTATTCAAAGACCAAGTGGCTAAGTTGGGAGATATTCATAAAACGTTCATTGCTAGGCTGGTAACAGAGAGATGATAGATAGGCAGACAGATGGACAGATTCACACACACACACACACACACACACACACACACACACACAGCATGTCTTAAAGACCCACTACTAAATTGAGAGGAGTTGTAATCAGTGTCATGGAAGATTGTAGTGACATTGCAATTTATTGAAATACTGAAGAGCCTCCTTACATATAAGAGAGGGAGTCTATGCAGAAAAGTGTTGAAAAGGGAAATATTTTTTTCAATCAAATAACTAGGTATTATGACACTAAAATGAATTCAGTCAAATAACTGGGTAATAAATGGTTACCATGGTGAAAGTAAGACTCAATTTAGAGGACTAGTGT
Source organism: Gymnobelideus leadbeateri (assembly GCA_011680675.1). Lineage (NCBI taxonomy): Eukaryota > Metazoa > Chordata > Mammalia > Diprotodontia > Petauridae > Gymnobelideus > Gymnobelideus leadbeateri. The sequence continues at coordinate 205,896 of WOXC01005485.1, forward strand.
AGGTAGGCCCAATGAGGCAGAATAACTGTGTTCTTACTCTAGTGAATGATTTTGTGCTATATTTGTCTAGGCAAGCAGCATGGATAATAGATGAAGAGTCCATCTGAGGAGTCAGGAGAATCTCTTCTCATTCTCTTTCTGATATACTGGCTGTATGTCTGGGATATATCATGTAACCTCTCTAGGCAACTCCCTTAGACATGAGCTCTTAGCTTTCTGTGTGTCATGTACTTCTTTGGCAGTTTGGTCAGTCAATCGATAAGTATTTATTAAGTACCCTCTATGTGTCAGGCACTGTGCTAAGCAGTTAGAATACAAAGAAAGGCAAAAGAAAGTCCCTGCTCTCAAGGAACTGAATGGAGAGAGAAGAAAACAACTACACACAAAAAAGGTATACATGACAATGTGGAGATAACCAACATGTATAAACCACTAGAATTAATCTGGGGGATTGGGAAAGATTTCTAATAGTAGATGGGATTTTAGCCAGGATTTGAAGGAAGCCAGAGAAAACAAAAGATGGAGGCAAGGGCAAAGAGTATTTCAAAAAAAGGGCAATAACAAGTAAAAAAAATAATAATAGCTGACAATTATATAGCACTTACTTTGTGTGAGGCACTGTGCTAAGTGCTTTATAAACGTCTAGTTGGAAAATGCCTGGAGTCTAATCATGGAATGTCTTATCAAAGGACTAGTAAGGAGGTCATTGTCAATGGATGGCAGAGTACACATAAGGGATTAAGGTTTAAGAAGACTAGAGATGTAGTAAAGGGTCAGGTTGTGAAGAGCTTTGAATGCCAGACAATTTTGCATTGGATCCTGGAAGTAGATCCAAAAGTAGACAGGGAGCCACTGAAGATTATTTAATAGGGGACTGACATGATCAGATCTGCTCTTTAGGAAGATTTATTTGATAGCTGAGTAGAAGATGGCCAGGAATGGAAAGAGGCTTGAGCTAAGAATACCAACTAGCGGGCTATTGCAACAGACCAGGCATAAGATGATTAAAACCTCTATCAAGATGGTGGCAAAGCATGGTTGTTCCATAGGGTTGTATTCTAAATCTTGTTCTCTTCTCTTCTCCCTCTATATCTCACCAGGTCAAATGGAATTAATTTCCATCTCTACACTGATGATTCTCAAATTTACTTATCCTGTTCAAAACAGTCTGCTGTCTTCCAATCTCATATCCCAATTTCATACACTTTCTACACTTTTCATACACTTCTAACTGTATGTCCAGTAATCATCATGAACTCAACATATCCAAAATAAGCTTAACCTCCCCCCTAAATCTTCTCCCCTTTCCACCTTCCCTAGTACTGTAGAAGGCACTAGCCTCCTCACAGTCTTTCAGGCTTGCAACCTAGTTGTCATCCTTGTCTCTTCACTACTCTCTCACCTCCCTCCCTACTCCATGTCTAATCTTTTGCTAAAGACTATTGATTCCACCTTTGCATTTTCTCTGAAATATTCTTCTTTCTCTTCTCTGACACTGCCACCACTCCAGTATGCGTGCTCTTCACCTCCCATATGGATAATTGCAATAGCCTTCTGGTGGGTTTGCCTGCCTTAAGTCTCTCTCCATTCCAATCAATCCTCAATTCATTCACTAAAGTGAGTTTCCTAATGTACAAGTATTACTGTATCACACCCTACTCAATAAATTCCAGTGACCCCCTTGTCACCTCTAGGCTGATGTTTTACAGTTATGTCCAACTCTTCATGATGCCATTTGGGGTTTTCTTAACAAAGGTATCAGACATATTTGCTATTTCCTTCTCCAACTCATTTTACAGATGAGCAAACTGAGGCAAAAAGGATTAAATAACTCATCCAGGGTCAGACAGCTAGTAAGCATCTGAGGCCAGATTTGAACTCAGGAAGATGAGTCAACCTCTGCATTCCTGAGACTATCAACTCTTCCACCTAGCTGCCCTCACCTCCAGGATCAAATACAAAAGCTCTTCACAACTTATTCCCCTCCTACCTTTCTAATCTTACACCTTACCTCCCACCAAGGTTCTACTGACAATGTCATTCCACTTTCCTCCTTTGCTATTACACAAATAAGACATTCCTTCTCTCAGGTCTGGGCATTTTTTCTGGATGTCCCCCATGCCTGTGATGCTCTCTTTCTCCTCATCTCCACCTAATGACTTCATGGCTTTATGTTCAAGTGAAAATTCTGTCTTTAGAATGCCTTTATCAACCCCTCTTAATTCTAGTGCCTTCCCCCTGTTAATAATCTCTCTTTTATTCTATTTTTAGCTTGTGTGTTATTTATGTGTTTGCTGTTTACTCCACTAGATTATGAGCTTTTCAAGGGCAGGAATTGTCTTTTGACCCTTTTTATATTCTCTTCACTGTGTCTGAGGCCTAGTAACTACTTAATAAGCCTTTATTGATTGACTGATTGATTGATTGATTGAGAAAAGAAAAAGGAGCATATGTGAGAAAAGCTATGGTTAAACCAGTGGACCTTTTCTCAGAATAGTATTTTAAATGCATAAAATAAAATAAATAGGATTACAAAGTAAACCAGTTATAATTAAATGTAGTTATCAAAATATTTTAAAACAGCCAACAAGTTAATAGACCTTGTTTTGAGACCACTATTTTCAGAATAGGTCCTGACTTGAATTTGTAGTGGGATTTTCCTCATGGAGTGTTTCCTACACAAATTAAAACATAGACCCAGTCCCTTCCCTCTTCTCCACAAAGTTTGTCCAGTGAACTATTTCTCTACTGAAGTAGAGAATCTACAATGATGGAGCCTGGATCATCCAACAAAACAAAACAAAATAAGACAAAACACCAGTGGAATATAAACACTGCCATATTAAGACCAAGGTGGAAAGGCTTCAAATGTAGCTCAGTGGTGGATTATACATAGTCTGCCTTATAAAAAGCCAGATGGAGAAGCTCATCACAAGAAGACTGGACCCACCAGATTCTGAATTATTATGACCACTGGCTACTCATGAACACTGTCTACTAAGATACAGAAAGGTAGTGATCTGTTCTGATACAAGGTGTACCTAATAAACAAAATCATGTATCCTTGACATATTAAAATAATGACTTGCTGCAAAAAGTTGTCATATTAATTACTTATATCCTGTATTGCATCTCCTTCCAAAAAAGATTAGTCAAGTCAACAGATATTGATATTCCAACTCATTGCCATGGACTGTACTAAGCACTGGACATATAAGGAAAGGGGCCCAGGGGGACGTCCATCTCTGCTATTAAGAAGCTCATAGGTCAATGGTGAAGATCTTATACAACCAACAATGTTCAAATAAGATATAAATAAAAGATAAAAAGCTCCTCATAAAAGGTTGAATTTAATCTTATACTTGTAGGAAGTCAGAGAAACACAAAGGTAGAAATGAAGAGAAAAGGGAATTGTAGGGATAGGAGAGAGTAAAAATGTCCAGAGTAAGGAACTGCAAAGGGGACAAAGTCAATGGATTGAAGAATAAGTGGAAGGGCATAAGGTATAATCATGGAAAGAGTATTGGAGTCAAAGGATATGAGTTTAAATATAGATTCTGCTACCTAATTACATGTGACCTTTGGCAAGTTATCTGACTTTTCTAGGCATCATTTTCTTCATATGTAAAAAAAAGCAGGGTTGGACGTCAGCATTTCTCAAACTGTGGGTCATATATCCTATTTCTCTGTTTTTTTAAACAACTAATCTTGTCATTTAAAAATCTCTTTATTAATGATACTTTACTTTTAAGATATGTTATAAATAGAATAAAGATAAAAATACTACATGTTTATCACAGATATATGGATGAAATGTTCTACATGACTCCTAAAGGGGAAAAAAATTCAAAATGTGAATGTGGAAGGGGTCATGAGCAGAAAAACTTTAAGAATCTCTGGACTAGGTAACCCTGAAGGTTCTGATATCTCTAAATAATGATACATGATCTATGAATATGTGTGAACCCAGTAAGCAGAGCCTTGGAAAAGATGATCTCCTGGTTGGCACTCTCTTTCTTCCCAGTCGCCACTCTACTGATCTCCAACTCTACTGCTTACTGCACTGGCTTCCCCCCATCTCTATCTTCTTCATATGGTGTTCTCTCTTACATAAATTTGCATCCCTAACTGCTCATATCCTAAGCCTGGGAAGGGTGGGTCTATAAATCACATCAACTCCTTATCCACCACTTATTAGGTTAGAGTAAATTCCAGGGTAATAGATACCTTAGTGGAATTAGTCTGAACCAAAAGGCATCCATCTGCAGAATTATGATCTTGAAAGTTCCAAGATAGCACTGCACATATTTTTCAGTGCTTTTTTTTAGTGGATATTATTCTACTTTTCAAATTGAAAGTCAAGATTATGAACATTTGTAGTGTTTTTATGAACCTATTCCCAAAGATGTTTTACTGCTATTGTCTTCCAAGCTGCCACAAAGGAAATATGGGATTCCTTTAAAGATGATGATCTCATATTAAGATAAGATATATATTTTTGAGGCACATGGGTTTGAAAGTTTGGGAGAAGCTGAGATTCTAGAGATAATGAAAAACAGGTTGATTTTTAAACCCAATGGACTCCTTCTAGAGTAAACATATATAGAGAACAAAATACACAAAGTAGCACAGTATTTATGGTCACTATTCACAAATGAGATCATATGATTTAAGAACTATTTAAAAAATTAAGGTAAAGTATCAGTGGAGAACTCCTATTTATGAATAAATAAATTAAATAATTAAATAAATAAATAAAATAAACAAAACTGTAAATATTTTATGAGTACATCAAAAAGTATTTCTTGACACTAAAATATTATTTTCCTGTCTTAAAACTAAGAAGCAATATTGGCAGAGTTGATAGAACTAGTTCACTATATATAATATGCATGTGTGTGTATATGTATATATACATATATATATAAATATCTTACAAAAATATTTCATAAGTCTTGCAAACAAGTTAAATGTTATAGATCATATATCCTGTTTAGTTTTTTGAACAACTATTCTTTCCATTTTTAAAAGTTTCTTTATTAATGATACTTCACTTTTGAGATATGTTATGAATAGAATACAGAGAAAAATTCTACATTTTATCACAGACATATGGATGAAATGTTCTAGATGGCTCTCAAAGGGAAAAAAATTAAAAGGGTGAATGCAATTAGAAAATTCAAGTGGTAGAGAGAAAACAAATCAATGTTAATAAATATATGAAATAAATGGTTATACAAACTTGCCCTTTTAAACCCCAAAATGGAAAGAGAATTCTCCCTACTTGTAAACCCTCTAAACAGCCTTTCTATAGTGACTGAAGGTCAAATAACCTTAATTGAAAATTGCCCTTCAACCCTTATTCATGCCCCATTGATCAATCTTCCAGAGTCCCTGGTCATTTTTGAGGAAATATTTCCAGTAGAGTGATATGGATGGAAGCCAGATTGTAAAGAGCTGCGGAAACACTGGGTGGTTAACAAGAAGAGACATCAATTGTAGATAATTTCATAAAGAAGTTTAGTAGTGAATAGAAAAAGAGATAGAATGGTAGATGGATAGAGAGCCAATAGCTTTAAAGGGGAAAAATAATAATAAAATATAAGCATGTTGGTAATTATATGAGTAGTCAGTAGAGAGGGAATTGAGGGTCTGTGAAAGAAAGAGTTTGGTCTTGAAAGGGTTAGGTCTTGAAGGTAGTAGGAAATGGGATCAAAGATACAGGTAAAGCCTTAGGGAGGAGTGGGAATATTGCATTTTGTGTAATGACAAGATGAATGGGAGGCAATAATGTTGAGTTTTGAGGAAGTTAGAAGTGAGCAGAAAAAGTTGAGGCAAGATGTTCTCGGATTTCTCAGTGAAGATAAAGTAATGGACTTTAAGTGTAATGTGTGCTTGGGAGTAGGGAGAGGATTTAGCTCAGGATTTAAAGGGAGAGGGAAAGCCTTGGAACAGTCTCTATGGGAAATGAGATATAAAATTAATAAGAGTTAAGTAGAAGGCTTGCTGAGCAGCAGTGAAGACCCAGCTGATTTTATATACCACCAGTTTGTATCAGATGAATCAGTTTGAAAGATGTCACATTATACCTTTCTTGCTTTAAAATTCAGTAGTCACAATTTTTTAGCCCTGTTTACTTGTTATTTTTTGTTTGTCCTCTTTCAAAATACTCTTTTAAAAAGGCTGCTATTATCACACAGTGGCAGCAAGAATGTACAGCATGTGACATGGCCACAGCCTGTGTTTCAGTAGAACTCGGTTTTGGTCCCTGGATAAGGGAAGAGGTGGAGGGGGAGACAAGCAGATGAAACATCTCCAGGCTGCAATAAATACACAGTCGACTGTTGAGCTGTGGTGAGGTGGTTTCACACAGCAGTGGCTGAAAATGGAAGTCAATTTTATGCATTATTGAATGCAGTACTGTGATAATTATTGTGAAGTCATCTCAAAGGAGCAATAAATTGTAAATACTCCAGTGTTGTTTTTCTTATTGCTTATCATCAGCTTCTTTGATGAGAACTCTGGATAAATACATTGCATAAATACATCACTTCAATGAGCGTATTTGGACATGCAGAACTGAAGAACGTATTATAATACCAAATCAACATCTTTTGCTGGTATTCAAATGCAAGCAAAGCATAAATGAATTGAAAATTTGGGGAGTTAAATCATTCACAGTATTCTACTGTTCAACCCTTATTTTTTGTTTGTTTGTTTGTTTTTTACCTTCCAGCTAAAAGATTCATAATTTGCTTAATTATCCATTAGGGAAATGAAGAGCACTATTATTGTATTATGAGAGGCCTTTCAAGATCAAGTAGAAGGGAAAACATTAAATTAGGGTGGAAATACATAGGCTATTATCCTTTCCCAGTTAGTTTTTAACTGATTTAAAAGTATCATATCATAAGAGAAAACTCTATCATTCTTACTGAGCAAGTACATTCTCCAAGGATAGGTCTGCCTCCCCAGAGCCTAGTACACTGTCTGACTCATAGTAGGTACTTAATAAATCCTTATTGATTTCCTGTTCATCTCTAAAGACCCTAAAGTTCCTATAGTACAGACACTATATAATGAAGTGTAAGACTGCAATTAGAACTGCCAGTACATGCTTTATTTTTCCCTAATTAGAAGGGAGAATACATTTTGTTTCTGTAGCATTAGAATGACAAAAAAAGGTCATGTGAATGTGTGCACTTTTACAACACCTTTTTATTCTATACAACCATATGTGCCTCGACTTATTACATATTAGGGCAGTTGGATGATTAAAAGTGTTATAATCCAAAAGATTTGAGGAATATTTTGGATTTTTACCAACTGCCATCACATTACGTAAAGCTGATGTGTACACACAAATAACCCCCGAAGCCTTCTTGTTGAATGTCATTCCACCCACAACCCTATATTTCTACCCCAATATATGCAGGTGATTAAACTAATAAGCACTCAAAAGAAAGAGAGAATTATATTTAAGAATAAATGTAATAATAAAGAATCACAATTTATATTCCATTGTCATCAATTCAAAAGGAAACAGGCCTAGATATGTGACCTGTAACACTGTGATTTCTTCAGGAAACAGAAATTAGTGTAATAGGACATATATATGATCGTGAATGGGGACTGAAGACTAAAGAGTTTTCAGATCTTTTTGCTTAATATTTGGAACAGGGACTTCATGGTAAAGAAGATTCCTAGCACAAAAACATCCCCCATTGATACACACTAGCAAGAGGTCTGTAATTTAAGTCTTAGCAAACCAGAAAGAAGTTAAATGACTTACCCATAATCATATAATTAAACCTAGCCTTCCAGACTCTAAGGAAAGCCCTTTATCTGCTATGCCTCTCCAGCTAAGCAATGCATTTTATAGATTACATAAACAGTTGGGAAAATGCACAACATACCTTAAAAGTAAGACTATGAATTGATTTTTTAATTACCAAAGTGTCCATTGAAATAAAACCCAGAACAATATTAGTTATCCTACAAATACTTACATTTAGGTGGAGCTGGTTAGTCCAGTGACCAATTATTTTATATTCTGTACTCTTGTTGTTTATCTGATACTGGAAAATGTCATAACGCCCAGGAGCATCTCCATTTTCATTGAAAGTGACTGGTGTGCCAGCACTGCCTGTAAACATTTGGAAAAGAATTTTAATAAAAATAAACAATTTTGTTCCATAAAATTATTCTGGAGAAAGATATAAAGTTTGTGATTATATGTGATCAAAGATAAAATGATTTTGAATCAGCAGGTTCTTTTTGATTATGCAATATGATTTGCATTACAATCTGTCTGACTTTGTATTCAAGAAAGAATTTTGCTTTATAACAAAGTAAATAGTGAATATCACAGGTAATTTCTCTAAAATCTAAATGAACAAAATTTGATAGAAGAAATAGTCAGTACTGGAAACCTCCAGGGGCAACAAAATGTTCATCACAAAAGGAGCATACATTTCCTTATATATAATAGCTTTTGCATTATACATACTCAAAACAATATTTTGAAACATGACATTAGCTTATATTCAACCAGTCTTAATGTCATATGTGTCAAGAGCTCAAAGAGATATTGGAGATTATATAATTGAAACCTGCCCATGTTCAGAGCTTTCACTTGATGCTGGCTCTGGCTCCACTTCTAAAACATCTTTCCTTTTTTTAGTTTATCTTCTGGGTGCCTGAGCCACAACCACAAGCTTGGCCTCTAGCATTCATGACTGCCCTGCTGTTTTTAAATGGGAATTACTATTTTGAATCTGGTCAAACTAGTCAATGGTTTATGGGAGGTCTGTACCTCTGTGCAGATCATCAAAATCACTATCAGAATTAATTCAAGATTAGGTGGTAAATCTCATTATCTTTCACCCTTTGCTTCAGGGGAGGATTTTGTATTCTTAAAACTAACTCACAAAGGGTGACTGCTCTTCTAGTTGGCTCTCTTTGTATCTTCTATTGATCTAAAGACTGGCATTGACCATGGATTTTCTATACATCTTCTTCTACCTGTGGACACAAGGATCTGACTTCTTTGTCCCTTCTATCTAGTGAACATTAATGCCAATGACCTATAGAGCAGAAAACTTCAATAGCTACAGGAGTCATCACCAACATTACAGATACCTAATAGACAAGAGACAGTGTGTGTAGTAGACAAACAAAACAAAACATGAATTTGGAGCTGGATTCAAATCTAAGTTCTGCACCCTGGGTCAGTCTTCAAACTTAGTTGCCTCATCTATAAACATAAAACACCTGTGCTACCTTGTTCACAGACTTAGCTATGTTATTTTCTAAACATTTTCTGATTCTATTTTTTTCCTTTTTTGGAGGGAGGAAAGCAAGGGCAATTGGAGTTAAGTGATTTGCCCAAGGTCACATGGTTAGTAAGTGTTAAGTACCTGAGACCAGATTTGAACTCCCTGATTCCAGGGCTGGTGCTCTATTCACTGTACCACCTAGCCACCCCCTGAGTAAATATTCTAGTCTACTAAAAAATAAAAATTATGAATATTAGATTTGAATTCAGGAAGGCCTGGGTTTGAATCTCACCTTCAAACACTGGAGCTATCCTTAGAAAGTTACTTTACTTTCTCTCATTTTCCTCATCTATAAAATGGAGATAATAATATCTACCTTAAAAGATTGTTGTGCTTTGGAATTATTTACAAATACACATAAACACACTTATATGTATGTATATGTGTATGCATATATGTATTTGTGTGTATATGTATACCATATATACATATGTGTGTACAATTTTGAAAAACTTACAGCATTAAAGTGAATTGTTTCCCCCCAGAAATAAAAGAAAAAGTTTAAAAAATCCCAACCAAATAGATGATTACATGTTTTTCTAAAAATCAGCTACAACTCAAATAGCTACAATATACTTAATAGTTATAATAGGTTGAAATAGTTGTTTTTCATTATATGGATGTATGTGAAGAACTAACCTACTCTTTCACTCTGAGAGCCAAAAGACCCCTGACCCATTTAATAATCACTTCCAGCACTTTCTCATGAGCATTTTATAACACTTTACAAATCTTCAAGCACTAGATCTGACTTACTCTTCTTCTTACTTTTATGATCATAGTAATATTTCTTGTTACCAAATGTTTGAAAGTAAAATAGGAAACAGGAATCCAGGATGGTTATACCTAAAATTAATGATACACACTGCTGATTTCATCAAAGAAATTACCTTGCAAAAAAAAACATTTTTTTTTTTTGTTGCTTTTTAGAGGGCAATTGGGGTTAAGTAACTTGCCCAAGGTCACACGGCTAGGTTTTAGTCTGTGTGTGTGTTAAGTGTCTGAGGTCGGATCCCAACTCAGGTCCTTCTGACTCCAGGGTTGACGCTCTACTCACTGCGCCACCTAGCTACCCCTCAAAAATATTTTAATTTTAGAGCTTACTTTTTAAAAAATAAAGTGCAGGGGAGGCTAGGTGGCACAGTGAGTAGAGTGTCGGCCCTGGACTCAGAAGGACCTGAGTTCAGATCCGACCTCAGACAGTTAATGCACACAGAAACAAAAACCTAGCCATGTGACCTTGGGCAAGTTACTTAATCCCAATTGCCCTCCAAAAAAAAAAAAAGCCAAAGAAAAAATAATAAAGTACACTTTCATGGAATCTGAGTTTTGTCAGTGCATGTGTCCAGAATTTGGGGACTAGATCAAAAAATGATATCCTCTGAAAATGAAACTAAGATTCACGGAGTAGTACTAGAATGAATCATTTTTCCCACAGTTTGATCACTCTAGATAAATTTTTTTTAATTATATAATTTAAATATGTGAACCAAACCTTGAATCCCACAAAAGTATAGGCGAGCCCATTCAGCTCTGAGCAGACAGATGGCTAGCTAGGATCTATGTCTCTGGTTTGTCTTTTTGTTTGTGTTTTGTGTTTTGTGTTTTTGCTTCAGATCTATGATTTCATACACGTAGGGAATTCTTCAAACTCCCTTCCAAACTCCCTTCATCACTGCATACTCTTAGAAACTTGTCTGGAAAGACTGTAGTAGGCAGGCCTTGAACTCAGGTCTTCCTGATTTTAAGTTCAGCCCTTTATTATATCACAATCCATTTGTTGTTGTTGTTTTGTTTTGCTTTGTTTTGTTTTTAATAACCTCTTCATTGTCATACCAAGGAAAAGTTAATTCATAATTTACACGCTTTTTGTTAAAAATAGCAAAGTTTGTTGGCTATATTGGTACACATAAGGGGAAAAAAAGAGAAAGTAAAAAAAAAATCGTAGTCTGATGTCATTACAGATTTAATGGACCAACAGGTAGGTCATTTAAAATCCTCCTTGATTTTCTCCATCAGAAGATTAAGATGACAATAGTGCTCCCTCAGATAGAAATTACTTTTTGATGCTGATATTAAAGGCATTTTATGGATGTAAAGTTTCATCTTTATTGAATGATCTGTTTGAGACATAAAAACACAACCCATAATCGCCTATATGGTTCTTAAATAAGCAGAATGAATCTTTACAACAAAAACAACAAGAAGACCCATTTGTCAGGAAGACACATCTCAGCAAAGCAGAAGAATCAAGAGATTTAAATAAAACTCCTTCCAAGAAAAATGACAAAATATATTTTGAAACATTTAATGTTTGGTTAAAAGAAAGAGAAATGAATGTTCAATGATTAGATGTAATTTAAGTAATGCATTTTAAAAGTGTACATTGCTAGTTAACAGCAGCCACAAAATGAGTTAGCAACAAGCCTTGCTAAAGAAATAAGACATAAAAGAATACATTCTATTATAATTGCATAATCTCAACTGGAAAGCTATCAAAATGATTGTCTATTTCCGTTCACACCTTAACAAGCACCGCTGTACCCCCACCCCAACATATTCCAGGACTAATGGAATTCTCACTTCAAGTACTCACTGCAGTTATTTCCTGACTTGAACTCAAGCATTGGCTGTAAGGCATCCAAGCAAGGCTACAAGTATATACTAAGGCAAAAAACATCTAATAGCACTTACTATGCCCCAGGTACTGCAGTATATGCATGTGGTATAAATATAAGGAAAAAGAAAGACAGACTGCCCTCTAGGAGTTTCCATTTTAATGAGGGAAGATGACCAACAAAAGGGATCTGAAAAGTGGGTTAGAAGAAAGTTATGTATGTTGTGGGCTTGATAACAAAATCCAGAAAATAAGAGGTGGAGCCAAGGAAGGATATGAAGGTTGACCAGCTGTGGCCTCACCTCCCAAATAGAGGTGTTGGAAAGAATTCAACAATAAGTGAAGTAGCCTTGAGGAGGTTCCAGGTTCCAGGCTGAGAAAGTTGCAGGGATGGATGGATGCTACATGGTGAGGAGGAAGTTCCAGGGTAAACCAGCAGCTGATGCATGGTGGCAAAATCCAGCAAGTCAGAAGCAAAGCAAAGAAGTCACTAAAAATTATGACCTTGAGATGCAGATGTGTGGCATTAGCTCGAATCCTTGAGAGCTGAGAAGCAAGAAGAAATTTTAGCAAGAAGCAGCCTGATATGTGAGGTGACTAAATCGATGTAAAAAAAAAAACTACACAACACCAAAATAACACTTCCCAACAGCTTCTTATGAAGAATCACTCTTCCTTTCCCATCTCTCTCTTTCCCTCACTCTTCTTCCCCACCTTCCCCTTCCTCTTTCCACTTTTTCATTGGGTTCTCCCCCATCCTGGGCAGCTGAGTGACAAGCAGATGCAATGTTCTTCACTTTCCCATCAGGTCTTTCCTGGCAGGCAAGCAGCAATCTCCTCTCTCTTGCATACACACATGGCCTTGTGTCAAGATAGATTCTACCGAGCCACAGAGGAGGGATCCAGTTCTCTACTATTTAAATGACATTGTAAATGTTGATTATCATAAATTGTTGTTCAGTCTTTTTTTTCAACCCTGTTTAATTCTTAGTCACCCCATTTGGGGTTTTCTTGGCAAAGATACTGGATTGGTTTGTCATTTCCTTCTCCAACTCACTTTACACATTAGGAAATTTACTGCAAACAGGGTTAAGTGACTTGCCCAGAGTCACACAGCTAGTGTCTGAAGCCACATTTGAATGCAAGATGAATTATCCAGACTCCAGGCTGAATCACCTAGATGCCATATAATAAGTAGCTCAGTGTAAGAGAAGTTATAAGGACTGCTCTCTCCATTTCATCTCTCACACTCCATATATATATGGAGTGTGTATATGTGTGTGTGTGTATAAATGTATGTATATGTATGTATATGTATCCCTGTTCTCCCAATCCTAGCTCAATGAAAAATGTAGTATCATACATGTATAATTGTAATAGTAAAAAAAAAATAAAATAAAATCTAATGTCACCAAAAAAATCACTAAAAATTATTGGAAAGATAAACTGAAATTGTATTCAAGAATATGGTCATTATTACTTTAAGCTACATAAGATCCATGATTTAATCAGTGGGTGGGGTAGAGGAGCAGGATTCTTGATTGCAAGTCCAGGGCTCTACCACTATACCAAGCTGCCTCTAAGTCATATGTGGCTTCCATGTTTCCATGAACACTTTGGGATGTTACTGGCATTCTACTTTTTTTTTTTTAAGGGAGTAGAAGGAAATTGAAAATATATAAAAATCTTAAGACTTCTGATAGAAACCCAAATGCACTTTTGCTGGTCTGACTATATGAATTCTCATGAGAAAAACTAGCAGTTTTCATTAAGTTATCTTTTTTCAGTGAATGGAAGCATGGTAATCATTATGCAATTTTGTGAACTAATTGAGTAGGAAAACCAACTCTAATTGTTTCCTTGGGGAAAACCAGTCCTCACTTCAGAGCTATGAACTTTAGCAGCCAAGGTCATAAATAAAATGACCCTTGTTCACTCCACAAACTCTTTTTTAAACACTTTTTTCCCTGTATCATCTCTAGTACCTGGTCAGATACTACCCTTGCTTACTCTAACAAAGGCCATTATTTTCTTTCTGATATGCCTTTCCTCTTGATTTCAAGACCTGTTGATTTTCTCATCACTCCTTAAAATCCATCTTAACTGGCACCTCCCTCAGGATCCCCCTAGCCCATGATGACTCTTCTTCCCTCTGGTTTCCCATAGCACATTATTTACACCTTCCATGAACTCATATACTATCTGTATTTTAAATAGCTGTACATGACAGTTCATCTGATTATCATAGAAGCTCCATGAAAATGATGACAGTTCCTATTTTATCTAACCTTTGTATTTTGTCCAGAGCATCAGAGTTCAAATCCCATGTCTGAGACTTACTAGCTCTATTACACTGGCAAATCATTGACCTCCTTGGGCTTCATTTTCCTCATCTGCAAAATGAGAAGGTTGGTCTCCATGGTCCCTTACAGTTACAGATCTATTAATTCTATGGGTGCTCCTACAATCATAGTTCAGTATCTCTTATATAATATACTATGATACTTTAATGGATCTGTGGTCTCATCTAATTAGAAATTCCCACCATTGGTAGAAACCACAGTCTATTTGTGCCTTCTTGTTCAGTGTGATTCTTCTCCATATTCCCTCACATATCTCATACAAAAGAGATAGTGTGGTACAGTGGAAAGAACACTGGCTTTGGAGTCAGAGAATCTTAGTTTAAAGCCCACCTCTGATGGGTACTGCCTCTATAACCTTACACAAATCACTTAGATTTTCTGAGCCTTGGTTTTGTAAAATCATTTGTAAAAATTTTCATCTTATGGTTTCCAATGTGCTGAAGAATTTCCTCTCTCATAGATTTAGAGCAGGAAGGGACTTTAGAAATCATCAGATCTAAGCCCCTCACTTTGCAGATGAGGAAAGCAAGTCCCAGGGAGGTTAGATGATTTGCCTAGAGCCCCAACAGCTAAAAAGCAGAATTCAAATCCAGGTCTTTGAGATGGCAAGTCTTGTGATTTTTTCTCTCTAAAGTCTTTAAGTCTTTTGACATTTCATGGAGACTAGTGCAGGATATGAGCCATCTATCTACTACTCTTCCTCTAACTATTTAACTTGCCCATGGTCTTTCCCAATCCTTTTCTAAAGGATAGCTTTTATGCCAGTTATTACAGAGTAACATTGTTGGCAATATGCCACGGCCTAATTTCACCTACAATACGCTTCTCTATTGTCCTTTGGGTTGCCAACAGCTTTTGATATTATGATGTTTTAAGATTTACTTTCATGAAAGGAAACTAATAAATATTTATAGATTTTAGATAGGATAAAAATCAAATATGACTAAAATTAATTATTAAAAAGAAAAACGTAAAGTTGCTTCTTGATTATCACTCACCAAGCATTTGCATTAGAAGGACCACACCATCACCTGTATCAATTGATGCACAAATTCTTTTTACATTTTTTAAAATTTTAATAATTTGCTAAAATATCTCCTATCTGGGCAAATGTGCTTTAAATACAAATAATTATGAGCACGGGATCACTTTGAGAAGTGTTGTGTGATTTGACCAGATGAGACTCTGGGCAGCCATTGAGCAGCTGCCTTCTGCAGGAAGAGGAGGAACCCAGGAGTTTGGAATTCAGCCACTGGACAAGATAAGGACTTTGCAGCAAAGCAGAGGCACTGAATGTGTTTCTTTGCTGCATCCCACAGTTTGGGACCCAGGGGGAGGATGGACTTGTGACTGTGGTGGGTGGAGTGAAGTGCCATGGACCCCCAAGGATCCCACCGTGTAGGTTTTGTTGCCCAGCCCCCTCTCTGGACTTGGAAGCAGGGGCTGGAGCCCTGTGAGGGGATGGATACCCCCCTCAGACCAAAAGAACCTTATTTGGACTCTTGTTTTAAATTGATGTGATAATGCAAAGAAATTTGTGTTTGTTTAAGGCCCAGGTAGCTGAACTACAGTCTGTGAAAATAATAAGGAAGGAAAAGTAGGTTGAAGACAGTTTCAAATAACAAAAGTTAATAACAGGTGGCATAATGTTAAGTGGGCGCTTTGGTAACTTTAGTTACATATCTTGAAAATGTGACCTAAAAGATGTTTAGTGCTAATTCAAATGTAAACTGTCTATGATCTTGGGGCCCAATGTAATGGAAATGCAAATTTAAAGATCTTCCCTGCCCTGAGGCCCTTTCATAGGCTTAAGAGACTCTGAGAACACTCCTTGATTTGAAAATATACTCTGCCCCCTAACAGGCTGAATGTGGTCACATGGAGCCTGTGGCAGGATTCTTGGTTTTCAGGAATGCCCACACTTTGATGCTGTGTGATTGGGCAGTGGGTCAAGAGGGTGGTTACATTCTCTGACCCAGGAGAAGGCTATATATTCCCTAATGTGAGGCTTTGCATTGGGGCTCACTTTGAGCAGTGTTGTGTGATTTGACCAGAGGAGACTCTGGGCAGCTGTTGAGAGCCACCTGGGCTTTGCAAACCCAGATGTTGATGCTTCCCTCTCTGGTAACTGTAATTTGGTATGGATGTAATGGTTGGACAGTTTGGAAGCCTGCCTGCTTGATCTGTTTCTCTGTCCTGTAACTTCTGTCTGTATACTCTGAAGTTCAGGGTGCTGACCTTTTTCCCCTGAACTAGGTAAATGATATATATTTGATTGATTAAAGTAAGCTTGTTAACCCCCAAAAAATAATTATGAGCACATACACTTTTAGTTAAAGTATAAATATTTATCCTATTATTGCTATTATGTGCCAACGCACTGCATCAGTTGATACAACCTGTTCCTTCAAGGCACTCTTATGGACCTACAATGTATACTGCTAGGAATTCAATGACAAAAGGCAGCAAGTACCAATGGAGCTACATGAAAAACTGGTAGAGAGAAATTTGGGGAGAAAGAGCACTGGTTGTTGAGGGAATTAGGAAAAACTTCATGAGACTTGTACTATGTCTTGAAGGAAACTTAGGAAGTCTGAGTAATGAAGATGAGGAGGGAGCACATTGCAGACATGGCAACTCTGCCAATGCCAAAGCATGGAGATAGAAATTGAGTTGTCATGTATGAGACACAATAAAAACAACACACACACACACACACACACACACACGAAAAAAAACTGTAGCTGAACTATAGTTTGTGAAAATAATAAGGAAGGAAAAGTAGGTTGAAGACAGCTTCAAATAACAAAAGTAAATAATAGGTGGCATAATGTTTCCAAGTTTGCAAAGCACTTTACATATCAATGCATTTGATAATTTTTCATGCCAAACTAAACTTAGTAGAGACATTAAGCTACAACATCCTGTTGCATAGCCGCTGGAAGTCATCACTTCATTTCCACCTATGTGTCCATCCTGAAGAGGATGCCTTTGTCCTACCTCATTGCTGGATGTTTCAGTGATGTGCCTTCTCTCAATGTCACACAGAATACTTGTGTTCATCTTTGCAGACTTAGTATATGTCAGCTCAGTCTCTAAGGTCCCTTTTAGCTCAAAATTTCTATCATTCTATATGATACAGCCAACTCCACTGAAGCACATATTTCTGTGTCTGAAGTATTCAAAACCCTGAAAATGCCACAGCCCACTAGCTACAGCACTACAGTGGGAAAACTTCCACTCATTCCAGACAATGATTTATGAATGGGGTTGGAAGGGAAAGATAGCAAATCATTTGTTTCTTATGGATCTGTTTTCTTAGTAATTACACAACCATCAGTGAATAATTGGCCAGTAAAATACATGGCAATATATTATGGTGCTATTGCAATTCCAGGTAACTAAACAGTTATGAATATCTCAAAATATAAAATGATGCTGATAACATCTATATCTACATATGAGAATACATACCACATATTGTAGAATTACATTTTAATCAATAATAATATGGAGACATTTTACAATTCATAGCTTTACTGAAGAACTGAGTTAGGTTTCTTTAGTTTTCTTGGCATTGTACAGCCAATATTTACTTGCATCGTAAATAGGATGTAATTCTTTTGATATATCCATATATATGCCTGACCCATAGGAGAATGACTATTTTTGAGATTATTAAAGGACCACCCCTTTAACATAAACTGTTTAATAAAAACTGGGCATAGGTGGTTTTCCCATTGCTTCAATATTTACTTGTAAGGAAAAAGCACAGATGGTATTCCCATTCTGTAAATTAGATAAAGAATCATCCTATATTAAATTGTCTCCCATGCCTGGAAAACACCCTTCCTTCACCAACTCCTCCATGAATATAAAAGCTACTGAATTTTTACCTATCTTTTAAAAGCTAAATATCTCAAACACCTTTTCTAGGAAGCTTTTTTCTAATTCCTCAGTTCCTCTGACCATACTATATTTTATTTCCATCTTGTTTATGTAAATACATGTTGCTCTGTATTATAGTTATTTTTATTAGTAATTAAGAAGACTTTAGTAAGCTCTGAATTGAACAGGAAGAAGATAAAAGGCTGGAACATATTGGGGAAATTGTGTTTTGTTTTAAATGATCTCAGATTGCCCCCTCACAGATACATATACAAACATCTAAAGTTTCTAACATTCATCTTTATGTGATGCTATGTGACTGAAAATCATGATATACATCACAGTCTCTGAAGAATGTTTGGAAATGAGAAAAACACCAAATGAGTATAAAAAGGTGGCAGCAATTTGCAGTGATGGCCAATATGCAGGAAATGACATAAGGGATTTTCCTTTATTCAGCTCTTTAATTTGAGGAATCCCTTCCACCCCCATCAATGATGACTGGATGTTCTGCAAATTACAATCTCCCAAAGTTGTCAGCAGCACAAAGAGTTTAAGTGGCTTCACCAGGATCACAGAGCTAGAGTGTGTCATCTGTGAGATTTAAACTGAAGTCCTCCCAATTATGAGATAAGCTCTCTATCCTGTATATCACATTGTCTCTCATTAAGCATATGATTATGGAAATATGGAGATTTGGGTTTGGAAAAGAGGTGGGCCAGTTATGTAGGGAGAATAATGAATGGCAGATGGCCAATGTTGGGGTTGCACCAGTAACAAGAGAATTTTTAAAAAGAACACTAAGGAGAGGTCGCTGGCACGTTCTTCTCTAAGGAGGATATAAGTACTTAAGAGAAGTGCAAAAACTTGACAGTGACAAGGAACTTTTGGACCAAAGTGGTCACAGGCTCATAATATCTAAGATTTAGAAGTGGATGAGACCTCAGAAGCTATCTAATGCAGCCCCTAATTTTGATAGATAATGAAACTGAGGTTCATAAGTGACTTGCTCAGGCTCACACAGTAAGCAGAGATGGAATAAAAATCCAGGCTCTCTAGTTCCAAATCCAGTGTTTTTTTCCATTGTACCATAAATGAATTTTGGTGTGTATCCATGGAAGCAGTACTATCATCATCATCATCATCATCATCATCATCAATTTTATAGCAGCACCTACTATGTGTCAGGCACTTTGCTAAGCTCTATACTAATGATCTTCACAAAAATTCTGTGAAGCACATACTATCATTATCTTCATTTTACAGTTAAAGAAACTGGGAGGCTAACAAATAGAGGTTAAGTGACTTGCCCAAAGTCACAGAGCTAGTCAATGTCAGAGACTGGATTTGAATTTACATCTTCCTCTCTCCAAGTCCAGTGTTCCTATCTATTGTACGACATAGCTGTCTCCATCACCAATTCATTCATGTGTTTGTTAATTTGTATGTGTGACCTACCTCCCCTTCCAAACCAATAAGAGACAGAACTATGAAGGCCAATTGTCTATTTGGGGCCATAAGCTTAGATGCACAATATTTGTGATCCTACATTATCAGATGCAACTAGTGCTTCCCAAGTCCTTCTACCATAATAGCAATTCCTGAGACAAAAAAGTAGCAATAATATGAGTGCACCTTTCTCACTATTTCTGAGTTTGTATGTATAATTTCCTTCTGTGATCATCCTCCAATGAAAATGTCAAAAAGACAACATTTGCAATTCCCTGGTCAAGTAGTTCAGTCCCTAGAACACTATAACAGTAACCCTCTATTTTTTTTGTCTAAATGATGTTAGCAAGTGGAAAAAGAAACCAGATGTGCTTCCTATGAATAATGAATGCTAGCACTGACACATTCTGAAGCTTTTTATATTACATTCTCTGTGACTCTATGTACACAAATTGTTTTGGCCATTTGCACTACAGAAACTTTTTGATTAAAGCAAATTCTCTTTTTCCTGAAGGAGGAAAAAAAAGATTGAAGCTGTTTTTGTACCACTAAAGTATCACATATTTTCACTTTATTGTTTGAAAGGCAAATTCTTAAATGAAATATATTTTATACACAACCAATATTTTACAATGATATTAAGTTTCTTTCTCTTCTTGTTCTAAAATATTTATACACTGGATCATTTTCTTATATTTTAAAACATGCCATTCCTTTCAACAGAGCCAGTTGAAGAAATATATCAAAGTTAAACTTTCTGATAAAATCTTCCATTTCTCTGTATGTGCCCTCCACACACGTTGTTATTTGTGTGTGATCTCGACCATTAGAATGTAAGCTCCTTGGGGCCACCAGGTAGAGCAGTGAGTAGAGCGCTGGCCCTGGAGTCAGAAGGACCTGAGTTTTGATCCAGCCTCAGACACTTTAACACACACAAACAAAAACCTAGCCTTGTGACCTCGGGCAAGTTACTTAACCCCAGTTGCCCTCCAAAAAGCAAAAAAAAAAAAAGGAAGACGAAGAAAGAAGAAGAAAGAAGAAGAAGAAGAAGGAGAGAGAGGAGGAGAGGAGAGAGAGGAGAGGAGGAGGAGGAGGAGAGAAGAGAGAGAGAGGAGGAGGAGGAGAGAGAGAGAGGGAGGAGGAGGAGGAGGAGGAGGAGGATGTAAGCTCCTTAAAGACAGGGACAATATTTTTTGTATTTTTGCCCTTTACTGGCTGCCTAACATTGGCCTAGCACTAGGCCCATAGTATTTAATAAATAGTTGCTGACCATCTGGCTAGTTGACTGACTTCCTAGGACAGGGACATTATGTTTGCTACTACCTTAACAATCTACATAACCAAAAGTATCCCCTGAGATATTTGTTGATTTGAATTGAATCTACTTGATATTTAGTCTCGAGGCAACAATGGGGCAGCTAGGTGGCACTGTGGATAGAGGGCCAGACCTAGAGTTAAGAAGATTCATCCTTCTGACTTCAAATCTGACTCAAGACACTTACTAGTTATATGATATGGGGCATGTCACTTCATTCTGTTTGTCTCTGTTTCCTCATCTATAAAACGATCCAGAAAAGGCAACAGCAAACCACTCCAGTATCTACCCCATACCCCCCCCAAAAAAAAACCCAAATGGGGTCATGAAGAGTTGGGTATGAGTGAAAACTCAACAACAAAGACAACAACAACAAAATTCAAAATATTTTTGCTAAAATATGTAATAATAGCTGACAGTTTTAGGTTTGCAATGCTTTACAAATATTTCATTTGATCCTCACAACCCTGGGAGATAGATTCTATTATTATCATCTTCAATTTACAGATGAGGAAACTGAGGCAGAGGTTAAGTGACTTTCCCAGGTTCATTAAACTATTAAATGTCTGAGGTAACATTTAAACTCAAGTCTTCCAGACTCCTGACTCAGAACTATATCACTGAGCTTCCCTAATGTAACTCAATTAGAACATTATAGGATATATGATACATAATATAATCCATTTAGAATATATAAGATCAAAAGAGGATTTTTTGAGCAAGGGTTGATATTTAGGCTGTTATTTTATAAGGAAACTGGAGAAACCATTTAGTTAGAATTGAACAAACAATTCAACCAAATAGCAAATTCAAATCACTATATTTGAACCAATAGATTTTTTAGAATATTGAATTGACTTGGAGTTTGAATAAATTAACTGACTTGGAATATTGTTTTGGTTTTGTATGAGATTAATGGAAAAAGAACTGATGCCTAGCAGCTATTTGTGTTCATTTTGGTAATTAATATCAAATTTCTAAAGTTCACACTCGAAATTGTCTAATTAAGAAATTGATCTCTTGAATCCTACTACATGGGAATGCTGAAGCCATAAGAAATGGGTTTAGGGCTCCAAGTATACTCTAACTCTAACTTCTTTACCTTTAATAGTTTCCTGCAGGATTATCAATTCAATTTCTTTCTTTTTTAAAAAACTATTGATGTATGGAGTCATGGATATGTGTGATCTTATAAAGAATATTGAAATGCTAGTGTACCATGATTTTACTTTTAGAAATGTCTACCACAAAATGCTAAAATGCTAAGTACATATTATTTCTATTTGAAGATTTTGTGGCTGTTTTATTTGGATTAGATGGTGTTGCCTAAAGAATAGAGTTCTAGGTTGGGGAGGGGGTGGTTGGAAAATCTGAGTTTAAATTAGGGCTTGACATTCACTAACTGTGTGACTATGGGCAAGTCACTGACCCTCCTGCACCCTGATTTCCATATTCAAAAGGCAGGTCAGTGACCCTCTTGCTCCTCCATTTCCCCATCTGATAAATGTTCTATAAGGTACCTTCTTTCTGTGATAGTTTGTGACTTCCCTTGTAAAAGGTTCATACTATAATCAGCTATCACTGAAAGGTGGCATTCTTTCATATGAAAAAAATTTCATAAGGCCCTAGAAAATGTGACACAAGCAACATGAGGGCTCCTTATCATATGAAGAAATAAAGCCATCAGATTTTGTATTGATTTTGCTGACATCCCTCAGTGACCCTACTTACTATATTGAAGGCCCTTCTGTGACTCTGATGATGGATTCTTCCAAGGGTTAATATGTTGATGAAATCATTGATTTTGTGTGGCATCCCTTAAAAGAGCGCTAGACTTTTAAAAATACATGAAAGGAGACTACTCTTTATGAATGCTTGACATCACTTTGGAAATTGAAATGGAAGTCAATATTCACTACAATAAACCAGAATAATTCAGTAAGGCTTTGCAGATTTTGCCAGGTCTCAACTTATTACAAGCAACAATAACTATACATATGAAATCTGGAATTAGTTGTTAGGACAAGATCAGAAGGCTTTGGCCCTGTTTTGTCCAACAGTTTTATCAGTAATTTCAATGACTGAGCAAGTGTTCAGTAAATGTAGAATCACAGAATTACAGGCAGAAGGGACCTTAGAGGGCATCTGGTTCAAACCTTGCAGATGGAAAAACAAAGAAACATGCAGCCCAGAAGATCTAAATAAATTTGCCCAAAGTCACTCAGGTAGTAAGTGGCACAGGATTAGAACTCAGATGCTTTGTTTCCAAATCCATTGTCATCTGAACTGTACCATAAGACTTTTTTTTTTACCTTTTATTTGCTGGGCACTGTGCTTAGGTACTTCAGAAATGGAGGGAGAGCTAGGTGGCACTGTGAGTAGAGCACCAGCCCTAGAGTCAGGAGGACCTGAGTTCAAATCTGACCTCAGACACTTAACAATTACTAGCTGTGTGACCTTGGGCAAGTCACTTAACCCCAATTTCCCTGCCTTCCCACTTCCAAAGAAAATGGAAATAAAAAAGAAACTTTCTTCCCTCAGAAAGCTATAAGAAACAACTTGCACATGTAGAGAAAATTTAAAAAATAGGCACTAAGTCATTGGAGAATAGAGGGACTGATTAGGAATCACCTTGTCCAGAAAGTGGCCAGCAGTTGAATTTTGAAGGAAGCTAGGAATTTGGAAAGATGGGTAGCGAGGTAGTACCTTAGATAAAGCCCTGGGCCTGGGGTTAGGAAGAGCTAAGTTCAAATCCAGCCTCACTTACTAGCTTTGTCACCCTGGACAAGTTACTTAACCTCTATTTGCCTCAGTTCCTCATCTGTAAGAAATAGAGATACATGTTAGAAGGAAATGACAGACCTATCCAGTATCCCTGTAAAGAAAACCCCAGAGTCCAAATCAATGGGGTCAGATAGAATTGGAACAGAGAACTAAAGATATGGACATTAGGAGGGAGTAGATCACTGAAATAAGAGAATGAAAGTCTTATATGAGGAGTGAGAAATAGTCCAGTTTTCCTGGAATATAGACAACTAGGCAAAGGGGATAATGTGAGTTGATTGAAATAATAAGGTTGGAAGGGTAGGGCAGAGTCTTTGATTGGCATTAGATGTCACACTTTATCCTAGAAGCAATTGGGAGCATGTGGAATATCTTAAGTGAATATTTGTATTTTCATAGCTGCTCTGTAGAGATACCAGTTTGGCAGCCATGGGAATGATAGATTGGAAAGGGGAGACAATGAATGTAGGGAGGCCAATTAGGAGACTCTTGTAAAAGTCCAGGTGGTGAGAACTGATAAGGACCTGTATTGGGATAGTGGATATGAATAGAGGAAAGCTGATGGATACAAGAGATGTTGGGGTGGTAGAGTTGACAAGACTTGGCAACTGATTGGACATGAGGAGTGAGGGAGGATGACTAGGAAGATGCAAATTTAGTCACTGGAAGGACAGTGGTGACCTTGACAGAAATAGAAAAGACAAAAATAGCATGCTTTTCAAATTCACAAATGACATAGAGAGACTATAGCTTCTATATAATCTGTATGTTTCTAATAAATATCTATTTATCTTCAGGGTCTCTCACCTTTTAGAATGTAAGCTGCTAAAGGACAGAGTTGGTCTTGGTCTTTAGTTTGTAACCCTAATGATTATTAGTACAGGATCTAGCACATAATAAGACTTAATAAATGCTGGTTGATTGATTGATTGGAAGACAGGATTTGGATCCAAAAGGATCTGAACCAGCTAGAATAATATGCTGAGTTTAATAAAATAAATTTAATAGGAACAAATGTAAAATCCTATGTTAGGTTTAAAAAAAAATGAAGCATGGAAATGCCACATTGAGAAATGCTAGATTGAGAAGATGTGGCTAATTAACAACTTGTGGCAAAAGCAAAAAAAAAAAATTGCATGTACAGTTTTAGTAGACTGTAAGTTCAAAAGGTAGTGTGGTATGATAGAATCTCTAGGTAAGCCACTATCTTCTCAGTGCCCTAGGTATTTCAAGGAAGACAAGTTGCTGACTTGTCACAGCCGTCTTCTCCTTCTATTCTCTCCCTCTCCCCCTCCCTCCTTCTCTCAATCTCTCTCTCTCCTTTCCCCTCCCCAACTCCCATAAGTTTAACTATCATTTTTATGCAGATAACTCTTAGATCAATATATCCAGCCTCAGTCTCTCCCTGAGAGCTTTTGTTCTGGATCACCAATTCTCTGCTGGACTTTTCAAACAGGCTGTCTTAAATTGAACATGTTTAAAACCGAACCCAATATCTTTTCCCCTAAAATTGACAATCTCCCATATTGTCAAAAGCACCACCAGAACCCCGGGTGACACCCCTTTCTATTTCTCAGGCTCATAATCTCAGTCCTCTCCTTGTCTCCTCATTTTCCCTCACTCCACTTGTTTAATCAGTTGCCAACTCTTACCATCTCTATATTTGACCCCTTCTTTCTACTTATGTAGTTGCTACCTAAATTTAGGCTTTCAGCATGTCTTCCTAAGATTACAGCAACAGCTTTTCAATTGATCCCCTTGCTTCCAATCTCTCATTACTCCAATTTATAGTATACTCTGATGCAAAGTAATGTTGCTTGAGTGCATACCTGACCATGTGACTCCCCTACTCAAGCAGCTACCATGGCTTCCCATTGCCACTAGAACTACCTAACCTGTCCCCAAATTATCTTTCCAATCTCACAAAATATGATTCCTCCCTCCAAAGGCTCTATAATCCAGCCAAAACAAACCTTCTCTTTTTTTCTTACTTCACCTCCTGTTTCTTTTTACTGGCTATTTCCTAACCCTGGAATGCACTTCCTCTCCTTCTCCTGAACTCAGACAATATCAGTCTTCCTTTAGGATGCAGTTTAATTATCATCTTCTACCTGAAGCTTTTCCTGAGCCCCTCCAAATGCTAGAGCCCTTCATCTCAAGCTACCTTGTATTTAACTACTCTGTATATATTTGTATTTATTATATTTTATATACATTTAAATCTCCTCCATTAAAATGTAAGTTCATTGTAGCATTCTTTGTATTGTATTCCCAGTATCTAGGACAGTACCTGGGGTTTCCTAAATCAATACACAGGTACAGATACTTAAAAAAAAAAACAAACCTCACTGATGTGCTGATACAATCTCTGCCTGCATTGCTAAAAATTACAGTATTCAGAATGAAGAGGTAATAACCACAGCATACTCTGCCTCTGTCACAACACAGATAAAAAAAATGTGCTCAGTGACAGGTACTACACATTTTCAGAGGGAAAAAATGACAAGCTTGAGTGTGTCCAGAACAAGAAAACCAGGGTGGTGAGGAGATCCAAAACTATACCATAACTTACTTGTAAAGACCTGGGGATGGTTAGCATAAAGAAAAGAGACCTTGGAGAGGAAAAAAGGAGGTGATAGCTTTCTTCAAATATTTGAAGGACTGTGAAATGGAAGAGGAATTCAACTCATTCTGCTTGAGGTCAAAATTAGGACCAGTGGATAGAAGCAATGAGGAAATAAATTTCAGTTCATAAGAACAAAGAATTTCCTGAAATGAGAAATATCTAGAAATGAAATGGGAAGCCCATGGGGCTGGTAGAGTGCTCCATCATTACAGACCTCTAAAAATGTACTGTATGACAACTTGTCATCAATGTTATAAAGGGAATTTATGCTCCTAAATAATTCTTAAGTAGAAACTAGAGAGTTTCTGCATTCTTGTATAACTCCAAGAATCCAGAGTTTTATGAAACAATTTACTATAAAATAAACTTCATGCTAAACAGTGAAACAGGTTTAAAATTTTCTCATCTCTTCCTGTATCCCTCTTCATCTTATTACTGGCAAAATTGTCTAACCACTCCCTATACAGTGCCCAAATGATATCAGATATAGCAGCCAAGCCAATCCTACCCTCCCCAGGAAGAATCATGGATTTGTTTCTTTTTTTTAAACAGAAAAATATTCCTGATAGTCAAGCAATAAACTAATCAACAAATATTTATTAATCACTCACTATGAGCCAAACACCATCACTATGCCAAGTGCTGGGTATACAAAAAAACATACATAACAGTCCCTGCTATCAATGATCTTGCATTCTAATGGGGGAAACAACACATAAATAAATAGGTATACCCAAGATACAGAGTAGATAGAAGGCAATATTGCCTTCCAGTACTAAGCAATAATTGGGGATTATCTCCTGTTGTCCTAATCTGTATCTTGTCCCTGACTCTTAAGGACAAATTGAGTCTGCTGACTTTGCATAGCCCACCCACACTTAAATCCAATTCACTTCTAAGTCATGGCATTACCTTCCTGAAGTCTTGGTCCTCTTTGAGAAAGAAGGATAAACAACAACAGCAACCAAGGAATTAGGAGTGGTTTATTTATATTTAAATTTAAAAAGAGGATATTTTGAGATAATCATTTAATCTAATTGTATGTATGGCCAAATGAAAATTTCAGAGGGGTAGGTACAATGGGTATTTAGGGACTTTCTCAGAGCCCTTCTAGTCTCAGTAAGCAAGGAGAGATAAAACTACTTGTAAGTAGACAACTTTAAATTTAGAAATTATTCTCAACTATTTTATAATAACAGTGAAACAGGAGATCAAAGGATTCAGGACCAAAAAGGAGTTTCCATCACTAAAATAACATTTTTTTTTTCTTGAGCATGGCAGCACAAAGATCAATTGGTGCTTTGAATGTGACATTTTCCTCACCATTTCAGTGAAAAATCCTTTGAGGCCATCCCTTCATTAATGAAACCTGATAACTATTCCTCTTCAAGGTTTATGCTCATGATTTTTTTAATCCCAGAATGCACTCAAATCCCTTAGGATTCACTGAAGAGGAAGTAAATATTACAGGAACTGTTTTTTTTTTTTCTTTGCACCCCAGCACTTAACACAATGCCTAGCCCATAGTAGGCAGTTTATAAATGCTAGTTGACTGATTCTGGGAAGAATCCCACATAATGATTTGAATACCAAAGAAATGAGATTGGAGAACATGAATCAAAATAGAAGGGAAATGCAGTGCAGGAATTAAAAATAAAGTCATGAATCTGCTAGGCTAAAGAACACACCAGATTGCTGGAGTACCATGTATACCATGGAAGTAACGAAGAACATCTGCCAAAATGATATAAGAAAAATGAAAGATAGGGGGCGGAGCCAAGATGGCGGAAAGGAAGCAATAACCTCGCTGAGCTCCTCTGTCACTAAGTCCAAAAGGGTAAATCTGAGCAGATTCCGGAGTGACGAAGCCCAGTGGAAGACAGAGTGTGGCAGAATCCAGCACAGGAGGTTGCCCAGAGTGCCCGCACAGGTCGAGCGCAGAGTGTGTGGGGTCTGCACAGCTCAGACCTAAGAGCAGGCAAGCAGACTACACCAGAGAGAGAAAAAGCCCCAGCCTGCAGACTTACCAAGGACGAATCGCAGTCATCTCGCAGAGGGAACGGATCATTGGAGCCAGGTAGGAGAGTCGGGCCCCCAGTGGAGAGAGTGGCTTCTCAGGCTGCATTCAGCCCCCAGCCTGGAAATTTAGAAACTGCCTGCCTGTATGATACAGGGGCTGGAATGGCAAAGTAAATTCTAGCTGCTCCGATCCTCCCATCCCTCCTTCATGAAGCAGAAAACCCAAAGATAAGTCTCCCACCCAGACTGAAATCCCAAGTTAATGGAAATAGCCTCAGGCTTGAGAATCTCCAAGAAAGGGTGTAACTGAGACAGCCAGGAATCTGAAGAGAAGAGAGGGAGGGGACCCAACTAGCCCCACCTCACCTCACCAACAAAAGCCTACTTATAGCCCAGGGGTATAGAGGCAGAAATCTGAAGTGGTCAGACTCAACCCCACCTACACATCTACATTCCTCACTGACTTCCCTGACTTAGCCATAAACTAGCCACCCAGAGGTATTCAAAGTCAAGGATCAGGCCCCAAACTCATAGCCTGAGACACTAAGAAACAGGAAGTCACAATGGGAAGGAAGGAAGCTGAAAAGGAGAAGGGGAAGGCAAGAAAGTCTATTCGAGCATACTATGCAGGGCAAGAACAACAAAACACACAGGACAATATAGACTCTCTGCCCACACCAGAGACCACAGAAGGAAACATGATCTGGTCTCAAGCCCAAATAGCATTCCTGGAGGAGCTTAAGAAAAATTTTAAAGACCAAATCAGGGAGGCAATGACCAACTTGGAAAAAGAAAATACCTCCCTAAAAAAGGAACTTCAAAAACTTATTGAAGACCATAATTCACTAAAAATTAGATACAACCAAACTGAAACTCAGAACTCTATGATGCAGCAGGAGTCAATCGAAAAAACAAGATGATCGAAAAATTGCAAGAAAATGTAAAATATCTCACTGGAAAAATAACTGACCTAGAGAACAGATCCAGGAGAGACAACCTAAGAATTATTGGTCTACCAGAAAGCCATGATGAGAAAAGCAGTCTAGACAACATCCTCCAAGAGATTGTCAAAGAAAACTGTCCTGAGGTCCTGGAATCAGAAGATAAAATAGCTATTGATAGAATTCACCGGACTCCTCCTGAAAGAGATCCCAAACTGAAAACTCCAAGAAATATAGTAGCCAAATTCCAGAATTATAAGATTAAAGAAAAAATTCTACAAGCAGCCAAAAAGAAACAATTCAAATATCGAGGAACTACAGTTAGGATCACACAGGACCTAGCAGCTTCTACATTAAAAGAGCGGAGGGACTGGAATTTGATATTTCGTAGGGCAAGAGAGCTAGGACTACAACCAAGGATTAACTACCCGGCAAAACTGAGCATAATCTTTCAGGCAAGGAGATGGACGTTTAATGAAGTAAGGGACTTCCAGACTTTCCTAATGAAAAAGCCAGAGCTCAATGGAAAATTTGATCTCCAATTACAAGACTCCAGAAGAACATAAAAAGGTAAACAAGGGTAACATAGACTCACACATGCAGAAGTGCACATACCCACACCCACAAACACAAGCTCATTACTTGGGATGCAACAAGAGCAAAATGTTCACATCCCTATATGTGGAGCTGATAACTGTCAATATTTGAAATCTCTATGATTATCATGACCTGCAAAAGGGTTATACTTAGAGGGTGTGGGTATGAATGCACTAACATGGAGTCTAAAAAAAAAAAGACTATTAAGGGGATCAATGGTACTGTAATGGGAAAAAGGAAAGGATGAGCTAGGAAAAGGTAAAATATGCCATCTGAAGAGGCATCAAAACACACTATAGAAGAAGGGAAAGTAAGAGGGAGAGGAACATCATTTAAACACTATTCTCACTGGTTCTGGTTCAAAGAAGGATCAAATTAATCAGTGAAGTTTAAGAATCTAACGTGAATAGACACATAAATTCATTAAATAGAGGAATTGGAGGGAGGGAGAGGAGCATTGTTTGAAATTTACTCTCATTGGTTTGGAATCAAACGGGGAGTAATTTACTCTGATAAGTATAAAAATTTGTTGTGTCCTATAGATAGTGGGAGGGTAAGGGGGGGGTGAAAAGGAGGAGACTAAAGGGAGGGATTATAAGGGAGGGAAATAGTAGTAAGGGGAGAGGGTAGGTTAAGAAGGGGGTCACTGGGTGGGAACACTGAGGGAGGGGGCGGTCAAAAGGGAAAACTTCAAGGAGGGGAAGGGAGAAGGAATAAACAAAAACATAAACAGGGGAGGGAATAGGATGGAAGGGAAGAGACAGATAGTCATCATTACTGTGAATGTGAATGGGATGAACTCTCCCAAAACAGAGGCGGATAGCAGAATGGATCAAAAACCATAATCCTACAATATGCTGTCTTCAAGAAACACATTTGAAACAAAGGGATACCCACAGGTAAAGGTAAAAGGTTGGAGTAAAATTTATTATGCCTCAGCTAAAGTAGCAGGGGTAGCAATACTTATCTCAGATAAAAGCAAAAGCAAAAATAGATCTAATTAAAAGAGATAAGGAAGGAAACTATATCCTACTAAAAGGCACATGAGAAAACAATATCACTACTTAATATATATGCACCAAGTGGTATAGCATCAAATTCCTAGAGGAGAAGTTAAAGGAATTAGAGGAAGAAATAGATAGCAAAACTATACTAGTGGGGGACCTTAATCTCCCCCTCTCTGAACTCGATAAATCTAACCTCAAAATAAACAAGAAAGAAGTTAAGGAGGTGAATAGAATCTTAGAGAGACTAGATATGATGGATCTCTGGAGAAAACTGAATGGGGATAAAAAGGAATTTACTTTCTTCTCAGCAGTGCATGGTACATACTCAAAAATAGACCATGTACTAGGGCATAAAAACCTCACAATCCAGTGCAGAAAGGCAGAAATAGTAAGCGCATCATTCTCAGATCATGATGCAATAAAAATTATATGCAATAAAGGGCCATGGAAAGATAGACTAAAAACTAATTGGAAACTAAACAATTTAATCCTAAAAAATTGGTGGGTCAAAGAAGAAATTATAGAAACAATCAATAATTTCATTCAAGAGAATGATAATAATGAAACAACATACCAAAATTTGTGGGATGCACTAAAGGCAGTTCTCAGGGGAAGTTTTATATCCCTGAGTGCATACTTAATTAAAGCAGAGAGAAGGGAGGTCAGTGAATTGGACATGCAATTGAAAAAGCTAGAAAAAGAACAAATTGAAAATCCCCAATTTAGTACTAAATTAGAAATACTGAAAACCAAAGGTGAGATTAATAAAATTGAAATTAAGAAAACCATTGAATTAATAAATAAAACCAAGAGCTGGTTTTATGAAAAAATCAACAAAATTGATAGACCCTTAGTCAATATGATAAAAAAAAAGAAAGAAGAAAACCAAATTATGAGTATCAAAAATAAAAAGGGTGAATCTACCTCCAATGAAGAGGAAATCAAAAAATAATGAGGAATTATTTTTCCCAATTGTATGCACATAAATATGACAATCTTAGTGAAATGGATGAATATTTACAAAATCACAAATTGCCCAGATTAACTGAAGAGGAAGTGAATTACCTAAATAACCCCATCTCAGAAAAAGAAATCAAACAAGCCATCAATGAACTCCCTAGGAAAAAATCTCCAGGGCCAGATGGGTTCACTAGTGAATTCTATCAAACATTTAAAGAACAATTGATTCCAATACTCTACAAACTATTTGGGAAAATTAGTGAAGAAGGAGTCCTACCAAACTCTTTCTATGACACAAATATGGTACTGATTCCTAAATCAGGAAGAGATAAAACAGAGAAAGAAAATTATAGACCAATCTCCCTCATGAATTTAGATGCAAAAATTCTAAATAAAATATTAGCCAAAAGACTCCAACAACTTATCACAAAAATAATACACCCTGATCAGGTAGGATTCATTCCAGGAATGCAAGGATGGTTTAATATTAGGAAAACCATCAATATAATTGAGCATATCAACAACAAAACTAGCAAAAACCACATGATCATCTCAATAGATGCAGAAAAGGCTTTTGACAAAGTACAACATCCATTCCTATTAAAAACACTAGAAAGTATAGGAATAAATGGAGCCTTCCTTAAAATAGTTGCTAGCATCTATCTAAAACCATCAGCAAGTATTATATGCAATGGGGATAAACTAGAAGCCTTTCCAATAAGATCAGGAGTGAAACAAGGGTGTCCACTATCACCCCTCTTATTCAATCTGGTATAAACGTTAGCAGTAGCAATTAGAAGAAAAAGAAATCAAAGGAATCAAATTAGGCAAAGAAGTGACCAAGCTGTCACTCTTTGCAGATATTATGATGATACTTAGAGAATCCTAGAGAATCAAGTAAAATTACTTGAGACAATAAATAAATTTGGCAAAGTTGCAGGATATAAAATAAACCCACATAAATCCTCAGCATTCCTGTACATCTCTAATAAAACTCAACAGCAAGAGATAGAAAGAGAAATCCCATTTAAAGTCACTGTAGACATTATAAAATATTTGGGAATCTACTTGCCAAAACAAACCCAGAATCTATATGATCACAACTACAAAACACTTCTCACAGAAATAAAATCAGATCTAAATAGTTGGAAAAATATCAATTGCTCATGGCTGGGTCGAGCTAATATAATAAAAATGACAATTTTACCCAAACTAAATTATATATTTAGTGCCATTCCAATCAATTTACCAAAAAACTACTTTGTAGAGTTAGACAAAATAATAACAAAATTTATTTGGAAAAACAAAAGGTCTAGAATATCAAGGGAATTAATGAAAAGAAATGCTAGGGAAGGTGGACTAGCTATGCCAGATCTTCATCTGTATTATACAGCAGCAGTCATCAAAACTGCTTGGTACTGGCAGAGGTGTAGAGTAGTGGATCAATGGAAAAGATTAGGTGCAGGAGACCCAGCAGTTAATGAATATAGCAATCTATTGTTCGATAAACCCAAGGACCCCAGTTTTTGGGATAAGAATGCACTATTTGACAAAAACTGCTGGGAAAACTGGAATACAGTATGGCAGAAACTGGGCATAGATCACTATCTAACACCATATACCAAAATCAAGTCTAAATGGGTGCATGATCTAGGTGTAAAGGATGATACTGTAAGCAATTTGGGAAAGCAAGGAATAGTTTACCTGACAGATCTGTGGAGAGGGGAAGATTTTAGGACCAAACAAGAATTAGAGAGCATTATAAAATGCAAAATGGATAATTTTGATTACATTAAATTGAAAAGCTTCTGCACAAACAAAGCCAATGTAACCAAGATCAAGAGGGAGGTGGGAAATTGGGAAAGAATTTTTACAACCTGTGTCTCTGATAAAGGACTCATTTCTAAAATTTATAGAGAATTGAGCCAAATCTATATGAATACAAGTCATTCCCCAATTGAGAAATGGTCAAAGGATATGAATAGGAAGTTTTCAGAGAAAGAAATTAAAGATATCTATAAGCATATGAAGAAATGCTCTAAATCACTATTAATTAGAGAAATGCAAATCAAAACAACTCTGAGATACCACATCTCTCCAGTCAGATTGGCTAAGATGACAAAACAAGAAAGTGACAAATGCTGGAGAGGTTGTGGGCAAATTGGAACGCTAATACATTGCTGGTGGAGTTGTGAACTTATCCAGCCATTCTGGAGAGCAATCTGGAATTATGCCCAAAGGATTATAAATAATTTCATACCCTTTGACCCAGCCATACCACTTCTAGGGTTATATCCCAAAGAGATCATAGTAGTGGGAGGAAGAACCATATGTACAAAAATATTTTTAGCAGCCCTTTTTGTGGTTGCAAAGAATTGGAAACTAAAGGGGTGCCCATCAATTGGGGAATGGCTAAACAAGTTGTGGTATATGAATGTAATGGAATATTATTGTGCTATAAGAAATGAGGAGGTGACGGATTTCATAATTACCTGGAGAGACTTATACAAACTGATGCTGAGCGAGAAGAGTAGAATCAGAAGAAATTTGTATACAATCACAGACATACCATATCTGTGACGACCAACTATGACAGACTGGACTCTTTTCAGCAATGCAGTGATATAAGTTAATCCCGAATGACTCAAGAAAGTGAGAAATGTGCCATCCAGAGATATAACTAGAAAGAACTGAGCCTGAATCCTGATGGAAGCAAACTAAATGATCTTGTTCTTCTCATTGTTTGGTTGTACTTCTTCCTTACCATCTTTCATCCCACCTAGTACAATATGCCTTTGTAATTGGAATAATGTTTAATATGAATGCATTTGCAGACCCTATACTGTACTATATGATGTCATGAGGGGAGGGGGGAGGGAAGTAAAGGAAATTTGAAAATCAAGGAACTATGGAATTGAATCTTGTCAACTGAAACTAAACTAATAAATTAATTAAAAAAAAAAAAGAAAAAGAAAAATGAAAAACCCAGGAGACAGTAGGGCATAGAACAATAAACTGTAGGCTTCTTGAAGGCAGGGACTATTGGGAGCTTTGCCTTTGTATCACCGGTACCTAGTACAATACTTTAAAAATCCCTTTTGAAAACACGGATACATGAATATACACAATGAAAAACTGGGTGTGTCTATTACACCCAGTCAATGAATAAATGAAAAGTCAATGAATAAACATTAATAAAATACATAGAAGAAAAATTTTAAGTACAAAAATGGACAGAAACAATTGTGTCTGTAACAATTCTGATACTGTCTTGCTAAATACAATTCATATTTGATTTTTCCTTACAAAACAAACTGTATATACAGAAGTTCACAATTTCATGTGTAATGATCTTTGTTGTTGTTATTCTTTTTTTATATGGAAATGTAGTTGCTTCTTAGTTTCACTGACTTACTTCAAGTATCAGTTCACCCCCTACCTTCAATAGGAAGGCTTTTTTGTATTCTATCTGCCTTCATCTCCTCCTAGCTGCTAGTGACTTACCCTCTGAGATTACTTTTCATTTTTAGACATCACACATATTCCTAGTTAGTTACATATTGTCTCCACCATTATAATGTGAGCTTTTTGAGGACAGAGAATTTTTACCTTCCTTTGCATTGCCAGCCTTTAGCATAGCACAAAATAAGCACTTAACACTGTTTGATTAAGCTAATTTTAATGGTTTTCTTTTTGAGTCAAAAAATCAACCAAAGAATATGTTTTATACCTACTATGTGTCCAAAGAAAGAGGGGAGGGAAAGGAATAAGCATCTATATGGTGCTTACTATGTATCAGATACTGTACTTAGCTCTTTAC
Organism: Gymnobelideus leadbeateri; assembly: GCA_011680675.1. Lineage (NCBI taxonomy): Eukaryota > Metazoa > Chordata > Mammalia > Diprotodontia > Petauridae > Gymnobelideus > Gymnobelideus leadbeateri. The sequence goes on from WOXC01005485.1 coordinate 241,620, forward strand.
AATTATTAAGTCATTTGATTCCTAAAACAATTTTGTGAGGTAGGGGCTATTATTATTCTCATTTTACAGATGAGGAAACTGAGGCAAATGGGGTTGTGACTCACCCAGGGTCATACAACTAATAAGTGTCTGAGGCTGGATTTGAATTCAGGTCTTCCTGTTTAGATAGAGTCCAGTGCTCTAACTTGTTCATTCTTTTTTCATTCATATCCAACTCCCCTTGACCCCATTTGGGGTTTTCTTGGCAAGGATCTGGGGAAGCTTACCATTCTCTTCTCCAAATACTCTAGGTACTGTACCTAAAAGACAGCAGAATGGTATGATATAAAGAACATTGAATCTGACATCAGACAACTGGTTCCAGATTGCATTTCTATTATATAGTAGCCTAGTCACTATGTTTTCTGGATCTCAGTTTCCTCATCTGTAAAATGGTGAGTTTGGATTTTATCTCCAAGGTGCCTGACTGCATTCTATGAGATAAATTTATTATGACACATTCAGAGAAATATAATGCATGACTTGAGACCAAAAGCCTTATAATTTTGTTGAGGAAATTAGAAGAAATAAAAATGAAATAAAGGAAAATTCAGTGCTAAATTACATGGCACCAGGGCAGGTAGGTGGAGCAGTGAATAGAGCATTGGTCCTGGAGTCAGAAGGACCTGAGTTCAAATCCGGCCTCAGACATTTGACACACTTACTTAGCCGTGTGACTTTGGGCAAGTCACTTAACCCTAATTGCCCTCCAAAAAGCAAAAATTAATTAATTAACTAGTTAATTAATTAATTGATTGATTACATAGCACCAGTTAAGAAGCATTCTAAGCAGATAGGTTCACTGCAGGATAGACAAGTTAGTAGTCTTCATGGAGCAGCATGAAGAATGAAAGATCCTACGTGAAGGATCAATGACTTAAATAAGCAAAGTTAAGTCAAGACTACATGTGTAGGAAATAACAATCTAGTATTTGCCCCTTCTCATTTCTTTCTACAACAAAACACTTCCCTAGTTTGGCTTAATTTTTTTAATTGTTATTTTGTAATTCAGTGAATTATAAGTTGTTACTTCTATGTACTCTATAATTTACAAAGTTTATTCCCATTCCTTGGGAAAACCATACCAATATAGGCAGTTTAAGAACCATTTTCTCCATTTTAGAGAAGGGAAGCCAATTGACATGGGTGCCAAAACATCATACCAACATGAATCTATCTATTCTACTGTTTAATATGTTGGGATGATGAGGATGGCTCTGTATATATCTGGAGCTGAAAATGTCCAGATAGTGACATGGATCTTTAATGCATGCTAAATAAATAGATGCTTTTTGTGGGACTCAAGAAAGGATTTTACGCAGGAAAAATAAACTAAACTAAAATTTGTAACACTATTCTCTAGGCTTTACATCATCTCAAACTGTAAAAAATTACTATTTTATTGACTCAAAAGAAAAGGCAAGACAAAATATCAGAAAATAATAACAAAAATACTTTCACTTAATATACCTGAATAAGGTGGGGAGTGAATGTGTTTGCCAAAATTATATGATAAATTGATTTTTCCCTCCTCTTGTTTAAAAGGCAAAATAACAAAATTTGAAACATTTCTCCTCATCTTTTCCCCCCTTCCCTAAATTTCTGGAAGTTAGAAGGTTGATAGTAAGTATCCACAGCCTGTATTATGCTGGCATAACTTTCAAGGATATGTAGCTCTTGATACCATACACTACTTTCTCTTACTGAATAGTATATCCTCATGTTCATGCTATCTATCTGGTTGCTCATTCCCAATTTCCTTCGTTTGACCATCAACCCTTTCTCTTAGCATAGCTATCTTCTAGACTCCCTGCTTTTTCTCTATTTTTGCTTTCTCTCCTTTGCTAACTTCATCTGCTCCCCTGTATTCTCAATATATAAATCCTGCTCTAATCTCTCTTGTTAATTCCAGTCCCATGTCATCAATTACATGTCAGACATCCCTTTCTTTTGATATGCCCAAAGGCATATCAAACTCAACATAGCCACAATGTATTTCAATCTCTTCCTTCCTAAACCAAATTCTCCTCTAAACTTCCATATTTCTATTGAACAAACATTCTCCCTATGACCCAAGTTGATCTTTCCTCTCCCCCTTTAACCTATATACAATCAGTTCTTAAGTCTTGTCAATTTAAACGTCTACATCTCTTCCATCCTTCTCTCCACTCAGTAGGCTAATACTAATGTTAAGCCCATCATCAGATCACACCTCAACTATTGGAATAGGATTCTGAGCTATTTCCCTGCCACCATCTCTCCTCTCTTCACTCCATCTTCTATATACAGCTGCCAAAATAAGCTTCCAAAGGACCACTTTTGGTGACTTTATTCTATTCAAAAACCTTGTATGGCTCCCATTGCCCCCAATGAAAAATTGCAAACTATCAACTACATTCTATTCATATAACAACATTGCTCCTTTCTGAGACATTGTCTATGTCCCCAACTCACTAGAGAGGAATTAAAAAATATTTTTAAAAAGCTGTTACTCAAGTTTCAAAGGGCCATTATCTGAGAAAATGTAGGAAAACATTATTACATGCATCATTCCCATTACTCATATGGTATGAGAAGCTTTTTTGAAGCCAGAGCCTTGTTTTTTGTTTTTCTCTACTTCCTAAAGTGCTCTGCTTTGCACTTTTCTTACATAAGGGATTAAGAGGCTCCTGAAACAAAGCTCTCTGAATGTGACAGAATAATTTGATTTTATTACAAACTTCACAAAAAGGCATATGTGGAACATATCTTAACATGTTTTTTTTTTTCTTTTTCCCTGATAGTAACCTAAAAAAATATTGTTACTGACAGTGGTAAAGTGGGACTTTCTATAGATGTCCTTTATCTATTCTCTAACTATCCCTGAGAGTTTCTGATAACATCTTCAAATGACTCAAAAAGCTTTAACTCAGACAATTCTCAGTCAGTGAGCTGTTAATAAATGGGCTGCCACTGGGCTTTTATTTATCATACATTTATATCTGACTCTTATTACTTGGTTGGAAGTCATACCAATTGTTAAAGTTCACATTGTATCTGCTTAGTAGTAGTAGTAGTAGTAACCTTTCAGAAAGTCAACTAACTCCTAAAAAGCAGGGCTCAAAGCATACACAACGGAAACTTTTTTCAGTCTTTTGGTTAATTTAAAGCAATTTTCTTTTTTTCCCCTCTCCCTTTCTCTCTGTGTCTCTGTGTCTCTCTGTCTCTCTCTGTCTCTCTCTCTCTCTCTCTGTTTCTCTGTCTCTGTCTTTGTCTCTCTCTCCCTGTCTCTGTCTCTGTCTCTCTCTCCTTTCTCTCTCGATATAAAGAGTGTATCTCTGAGAAGGGCAAAGAAGTATATTTGGGGAAGTATAAGTGAAACAAGAAGAAAAAATATCAATTAGCTTTTATTTTTAAAGGAGATGTCCTGGACAAATCTGTAAGACCACTCTGCAACCAATTTAAATAAATCCTTCCAAGACTCAGTGACCAAATGAAGTTCATATCTTTTTACCCCATATAATAGTGTGTGATATATTACCTTATGTATGTCTTCCTATGAATAAAATGTTCCCACCTATTGATTTTATAGTGTGGCCTCCAGGATATCTGAAGATATTATCATAGTGTTTAGATATGGAAGTATCCTTAAATCCCATTTTATCTGTTCCTTTATTTTATCAATATGATATGTGAAGCCTAGAAAGATTAAATGATTTGTCCCGAATCATAATGTAGTAAAGTATCAACCTTAGAATTGGAAACTCAAGTTCTCTTCCTTCAAATCCAGTGTCTCCTAATGTCACTTCTTTTTTTTTTTCTTTTTGGAGGGCAATTGGGGTTAAATAACTTGCCCAAGGTCACATGGCTAGGTTGTGTGTCTGTGTGTGTGTGTGCGCACACATGCACGCACACGCATACACACTAAGTGTCTGAGGCCAGATTTGAACTCAGGTCCTCCTGACTCCAGGATCTGCACTCTACTCACTGTGCCACCTAGCTGCCCCATCATTTCTTCTTTTGATATCTATTGATCTCTCTCTGTCTCTGTCTCTCTGTTTCTCTCTCTCTCTCTCTCTCTCTGTTTCTCTCTCTCTCTCTCTCTCTCTCTCTCTCTCTCTCTCTCTCTCTCTCTCTCCTCACCTCTGGCCTCTCTTGTCTCCCTCTATTGATGTCATTTACAGTGAAATACTTGGTATCTAATGAAGAGTACAGCTAACTCTGTTAAATGTAGACAAATTTTGCTTTGACTTCTTTGTGACATTTCTTCTCATTCTGCTGAAGCAACTCCTTAGTTCAATAAGTACTGGAAACAAAGAAGGCTTAAGGTTAATCATTTCTAAAGCCACATTTAAATGACTATCTCTTACTCTGAAGAAAGCAAGGCATTGCAAAATATCAGAGCAGGAGAAAGATGTTACCCAGCTGTTATTATATGAGGTGCTTCAAGAGTCTACCAGTAAATAAGAAATACTCAGTCTCATTTTATAACCAATAGGTCATAAACATTTGTAGAGGAAACAGTCTGAGAGTTTAAAAACAATTACCCAATAGTAGTGTAAAAAGATAGGCTTTCTCTAATACACAGCTCTAAACAGGGTATAGTCATACCCTCTTGAGCAAGTAAGGAAGGAATCATCAGATTTTGATAGTTCCTTCTGCCTTCCAAACTGGGTCACATGGATTCTCTTCTGAAGATAATTGCTAAGGCACAGTTCAGTGAACACTGGGTCTAGAGTCAGGAATACCCAAGCTCAAATCCAGCCTTAGATATTTACTAGCTTTGTGATCCTGGACAAGTCACTTAACTTCTGTTTCCTCAGTTTCTTTGATATAAAATGGAGATGACAACAGTACTTACCTTTTAGGGGTTTTGTAAGGATCAAAAAATAATATTTGTAAAGTATTCAACACAGCGTATGGCACATAGTAGGTGGTGCTATACAATACTTATTCTAGTCCCCTTTCTTTTTTCCTGGATGATGGTTACAGAATAGGGGTGGTGCTTTTAGGAGGTGTTATCATTATTTAGGTTGTGAGGCTTACCTTCCATAGGTATCAGTATCCAAGTAAAGTACTCAGAAAAGTCATTTTAGTACTGGGAATAAGGTAGGGCTCACTAATGCTAGTTGTTCATACAGCAAGTGGATCAGCTACAAAGAAAAACTAAACACTACTCTTTTTCCTTTGTTTTACTCCTCTTTCAAACATTTCCCCCCTCCTAGCACTCTGTGCCACTTTTGAGATTCAAAATCAGATATACTTTATCCAGAAGGGAAGCACCTGCTTCAGAAGTGGCTAGGAAATGAATGAGTGTCAGTTCAATTTTCAATGAGAAACGCTGTAATTACAAGTGTATCTCCTATCTCCTTGCCATGGCACCACCACACTAGTTCTAGTCCCCTCACCCACTCCTCAGGCTTGTGGAACACTTTGATTTATAATCCCAACACAGTTGGGAACAGAGGATTGTTTGGTTGAACTTTCCTCAGAGAAAATACAACTTGAAGCAGAAAAAATATGTTGAAAGTATAAGTGAATATAGCTTCCAAGAGAGGAGAAAAAAATTTGGAAAATCAGATGTCTGTGGTTAGAAAAATTTACAGATAATAGATGGACATAGAAAGATAGATAGAAAGATGACAGGTAGAGAGATAGATAACTGATGGATAAATAGAAGTGTAAGAAAATAATAATGAAGGAATATTAATAGAAGATGAGGGGAAAAACATTGTTATTATTATTTTTTTTAAACCTTGAACTGGAAATCAAGCCACCAACAAGCAAATACTATTACATGGAAAGTATTCTGCTACTATGAATGCTAGCTTTCAAGTCAGACAGAAAACAAGGTTTGTACCATTAATAATTCCCTTTATCTTGTGTTTAGTGAGGGGGTATTAGCCTGGTGCTCAAACCAAATTTTATTTGGGTAATAAGTTTTCCCTGTCTTAAATTCCCCTGAAGTCTCTAATAGTGTATGTCACTTTTAGCACTAATCTATTTACCAGGGTGGTGTGTTCTGCTGAGTGGTCATTAACACACACCCCAAGGTGCCTACATTCAAAGAGGGAAGAAAAAAAAATGCTTGGATTACACTAGTCTCTTCAGTTAACAATGGACCCAGGAAAATTCACATTGTAAATCTAGCTTAGAGCACCTGTAAAGGAGTCTGGAATTCTTTGTAAAGATATATCAGTGTCAGCTACTAACTATATTAGCCCTGCTTCTGCCAGATTCCCTGTAGATTCAATACCAACCATTTTGTCCAAAAGCGTAAACATTTCATTTTTCTTTACCTTTAATATCACAATTTCTTGAAACAAGGCTGTGGTTTTATTGTTTTTTAAATGTATAAAGTTGATTTCATTGGGAAACTAAAGAATATCATGAATGAATAAAAAAAAGAATGAAAAAATGTTTACAAATGACCTATTACATGCCAAACACTGTGCTAGGCGCTAAAGATATAAATAAAAAAGGCAAGAAAGCTCTTATCCTCAAAGAACTCATGTTCTAATAGATGGAAGCAACACATAATGGTTATACACAAACACACATATATGTTTATATGTATATAGTAAGGGGGTGTTTGTGTGTGTTTGTGTGTGTATAATATATTATCATTATTGTTCTCATTATAAGAGGTGAAAATTAAGTAGGGGCCAGGTGACAGCCTCCTAGATATGGAGGGTTATATGAATGTTTATTCACCTCTCTGCAAACAGAAAAGCTGAGCCTTATGAGGTCCAAAATGCCTTGAGTGAACTAGGTCATGGTCTTAGAAGGCCTGGTCCAAAGGGTACTATTCAAGAAGAGGAGGAAGGAAGGGAAAGCAGCAGGGCAGATAGAAGGATGCCTAACTTAAATGAAAATCCCTCCATATAATCAGTTCTTTTATCAATCTAGAATATGTAATAATCGCTCATAATAGTGCCTTACACATAGTAAACACTTGGTATATCTATTGATTTCATTTATGAGGGATAACTATCAAAATAGTCTAAAGTTTTAATCTCTTTCCCTTTAATTTATCATCCCAGTAGTCAACTTAAAGATTTTAGTGTACTTCAAACTCAGTATAAGTCTTTAGTGTGATATGGCAGGGAAAACATGCTAATGCAATCTTGGGCTTCATTAAGAGGATCATGACTTCCAGGAAGAGAAATAGAGCAGAACATTTTCATTCAAGAGGGACTGTATAACCTGAGGGGGCAGTAACTTTTCAGGGTTAAACATAAGGAACCTGGAAGAAGAATACATTTCCAGTTGCCATATTTTCCATGAAGTTTTTCCCAATATCCCCAAATGAAGAAAATAATTCATTTTCTCATATCTTAATTGAACTTTGCAATTTTCTTTTCCCCTTGTCTTTAGTTCTGCTTTGTAGTTATTACATATCATGTCTCTCAGACACAGGGTGAGAAGTCACATCTAAACTATATCTCACTTTCACATAGTATAATCCATGGTATATGTTATAATGTAAAGTACACTATGGCTCAAAGTCAATATACCTGAGTTTAAATTCTACCTCTGAAGCTTGCTATCTGTGTGACCTAGGACAAATTATTTATCCTTTCCAGGACTCAGTTTCCTCATCTGATATTCTTGTTCCCCTTTATCTCCACTCAGATTCTTTATTGAACAATCTTGGTGTGTGATTAGGGGATACATATAATATATACATCTAGGAGGATAACCTCAGGGAGGGATAGCTAATAATTATCCTGCTAAATGTTTGAAGAAGGAAGGAAGGGATGGAAGATGAAGTTTTGTTTATCTTTTTCTTCATTTTCCCTGGGAGAAACTTTCAGAGATATAAAGGGTTATTTTGTCCCAATGGTAATTATTTGGATGGGTGAAAATCAGAGAAGACCAGTTGAGTTGGTGCTGATAATAATCACAAAGAGCATGGCATATAACCCAGGTTTTAATAAGGTGGTTAATAATCAACTTTGTACTCAATTTGTTCCAAAAAGCTGCAGCATGAATGGGGAATTCCACAGAGGATGAGATGCTCTGCCATCTGGATCATGTGACGGATCATTAACCACATCTTACTGAGGAATATTACAGGTTATAAAAATGTCATCTAGATCATCCTGGTAAGCCCTCCTGTACTTAATGTTGAATTCCTTTGAGAATAAAAGCCTGCCATGAGGCTCAAGTGGAACTGTGATTTCAGATGCCTGGAAACTATTAACACTGCAACTGGAGCATATGAACACAAGAGAACAGTTGACAGAATTCAGAAGAACAAAAAATATTTTAATTTCTCTACTCATAGAGGAACTCATTAAGAATTACCACCGCTACTTAGGAAAAAGAAAAGGTTTCCATGTAAATATCAATAAAATTAATTGGACCCTAACATATTCTTTTATTTACTTGATAACATGACTTTTACTTTAAAAGACAAAAACCCTGAAAGAATGTTTTCCTCAGCATTAGACTCCATCTGTTAAAGGAAAAAACACTTATATTCTATAAGGAGTAAACAAAATTAGCTTTGTTTACCATGTTCTGATCTTGGCAGTGAAGTGGAAGGAAAATATCTAATGGAAATATCCATGCATGCTCTTGTGTGTGTGTGTGTGTGTGTGTGTGTGTGTGTGTGTGTGTGTGTGTGTGTGTGTGTGTGTGTTTGTGGGGGGGCAGGCAGGGTTAGGGAAGGAGAGCAAAGAAAAGATTCACTACAGCTTTTAAATAATTACAGTGGGAAGAGGGGTAATATAGGGAAAACATTATCTAGTTTGACTTCTGGCTAATTTAATTCCACTTCTCGACTTCTGAGAATATTTAAAGAATAATAATGAAACACCAAAAATTAAAGAAAATTGAAGGCAGAACTTAGTGATCAATGTTGATTATTTAGAAACTTCTCAGCATATTACTCTAAGTTTTAAAAAATTAGCCTCTATTGACTGAGTAATAAGCAAAATGTGATACAATGGCTAGAACTTTGCAGAATTTGTCTTTCATGGACTGACTGAAGAAAAATTCCCATGCTACAAATATAGAAATCAAAATATCCTATAAAACTCAACCTATAAACTCTACTGGAAACCCAGCATTATCACAAACCAAATAATTATCCACAGTCACTTGGATTTAATATTGATCCATAAAAATTTAAGAAAAACATTTTAATAGATACTACATGCTATATATCAGTGATGCAGATTACAAAACTTCAGACACCAGCAGAAAGAATTGTGGAAGAATAAGATAAGGAATACATCATCCCCATTACCCTATCTGCTCCTAGTATTATTCTGAGGATGCTTTTAGTAAACCTACAGATTAGTTTACATTGTAACACTTCGATTAAACGACAAAAAGCAGCTGTCTTATCCTCTTATGCAATCACAGGATAGTGACTTGTCCCAGCACTGTTTTTATCTGAACTCCATCAAACAAGATGGGAATCATAGTTGTAGTTGTTTTTTTTTTTTATAATAATGATAACAGTAATGTTTGCCATGCACTCTGAGACTATCTCTTAACCATCTTCCTCCTTTTTATAGGGGAGTGCCAATCTTTTAATATCTGGTTTAAGATAACAGAGCCTGTGTTCCATCAGTACTGTGTGGGGACTTTTTAGGATATTTAGACAAATCTTTTGGCATCCATTTGACTATTCTAAAAGTGTGTATTGACTCATTATGTAGGTGTTAATTTATTTAAACATGTTCCTCCCATTTAGCTTTGATTTCAATATGCCAATAAGTCTCTTGAGAAATATATTCATAGCTTTAAATTTAATTTGTCTTATATGGAGAAGAGAAGGGTATATGAAAGTACGAACTATATTCAATATTCAAACTTAAAGACGTGAAGTCCAAATGACATTTTTATACCATAGGATAAATATGCCCCCCTCCAAAATTAAGAAGCTCTTAATATATCTTTCAGTGGAGCCATATACTTCTATATCATTCATGTAAATTAAGTGATTAATAAGATGTTTTGGTATGATATCTTCTTTAATTAGGAAAACATTCTAATTCTACTTAGAAAAGAAGACGAGTTAAAAATTCAACAAAATGAAAAGTGGCTTAAAAGTATTCCCGTTAGGGGCAGAGCCAAGATGGCAGAGTAGAAACAGCATGTCCTAGGCACTCTCCCCCCAGATCACCTCCAAACTATGTAAAAGGGGACTATGAACAACTTCTGGAGCCCCAGCACTCACAGATCAACACAGAGAAGCTAACATCCCACTGAGGACTGCCCAGTAGCCCTGCAGGAAGGACCAGCACAGCACTCTGGGAGCTGGCAGCACAGCGTGTTGAGAGCCGAGCCCAGGTCCTTTTGAGCCATGGTTTTAGCCGCAGGGTGGCAGGGCCAGCAGCCAGCTGGAGGGACCCCAGAACACCAGCAGCTGTGGCGATTCCAGAATTATCAACATAGACATGCCTAGGACAAAGTGAGAGGTTAGTGCCCTATGGATTTGGGACCAGTATTTGGGGAATGTGCTGACTTCCTGCCCTGGGGGATAGAAGCCACTGAGGGGACATGCCATTTTGTAGTTTTCAGAGGCTGCTCCAGCTCCTGGCCTGCAAACTGTAGGGGGATCCAGTGATCAGTCTTGGGGGGTAATCGCTCTTGCTTTAACCTCCCTGGATCTGGATTGTGATCTGGGGTGGAGGTTGTGTGGTGGGTATCCAGCTTGCCAGAAACGGAAGTTGTCCCCCCACAAGTTCGGGACGGAAGCACCCCTGTCTGGTGGCAGAGTTCTACTGTGGCAACAAGCCCAAAAGTCAAGTAATTAAGTGGCAACATGCCAAGGCAAAGGAAACAAATTAAACAGAAAAATGTAACATTAGACTCCTATTTGGGGGGCAAAGAGGATTGAAGCATAGAACAGGAGGAGGACTGTGAGGTCAGAAATCCTGCTCCAAAAGCCCCAAAGGAAAACATGAGTGGGGTACAGGCCATAGAGGACCTTAAGAAGGACTTTAAAAATCAAATAAGAGAAGTGGAGGAAAAATTGGGAAGAGAAATGAGAAGGATGCAGGAAAAGTATGAAATGAGGGTCAATAGCCTGACTGAAGAAAACAACACCTTAAAAAATAGACTAACTCAAATGGCAAAGGAGGCCCAAAAGGGCAATGAGGAGAAGAATGCCTTAAAAAGTCGAATTTGCCAGATGGAAAGAGAATCTCAAAAGTTCACTGAGGAGATTCATTCCTTCAGAGTTAGACTGGAGCAAATGGAAGCTAATGACTTTATGAGAAATCAAGATGCTGTTAAGCAGATCCAAACAAATGAAAGAATAGAAGGCAATGTGAAATATCTCATGGAAAAAACCACTGACCTGGAAAATAGATCCAGGAGAGACAATTTAAAAATTATTGGACTACCCAAAAGCCATGATCAAAAGAAGAACCTAGAAATCACACTTCAAGAAATTCTCAAGGAAAACTGCCCTGATGTTTTAGATCCAGAGGGCAAAATAGAGGTTGAAAGAATCCACAGATCACCTCCTGAAAAAGATCCCCAAAAGAAAACTCCCAGGAATATTATAGCCAGGTTCCAGAATCCCCAGATCAAGGAGAAAATACTCCAAGCAGCCAGCAAGAAACAATTTCAATATTGTGGAAACACAATCAGAATGGCCCAGGACCTGGCAGCTTCTACACTGAGGGATCGAAGGGCATGAAATATGATATTCCAGAGGGCAAGAGAGCTGGGACTGAACCCAAGGGTCACCTACCCAGAAAAAACTGAGTATTTTGTTTCAGGGGAAAATATGGTCATTCAGTGGAATAGAGGACTTTCAAGCATTCTTGAGGAAAAAACCAGAGTTGAATAGAAAATTTGACATCCAGACACAAGAAGCAAGAGATGCCTGAGAAGTTAATCAGGGAAAAGAAATCAAAAGGAACTTATCAAAGTTGACCTATTTACATTCCTACATGGAAAAACAATAACTGTGACTGATGAAACATCTCTCAGTATGAAAATAATGGAAGAAGGGTGCGTGGTCATATGAATACATATGTGAATGTGTGTATATATGTTTACAGTTATACATGGAGAGAGGGCATAGGTTGAATTTGTTGGGAAGCGATGATACTTAAGGGGTGAAATTATGAGGTGAGAGAGGAAAGTGGCAAGAGGAGATGGGGAAAGACAGGGTAGGGTAAATGATTTCATGTAGAAGAAGCAAGGGGAAGTGGCTGCAGGTGAGGGGAAGAATAGGAAGGCAAAAAGGCAAAACCACACTCTCACTGAATTTGGTTCAGGGAGAGAATGACATACATACTAAATGGTCTCAACCTGTAGCAGAATAGGGGGAAGGGGGATGAGAGGAGGGATGATGGATGGGAGGGCATCCTTGAGGGGAGGGGAGGTTGGAAGTACCCAATATAGAAGAGGGACAGGATCATGTAGGGAATGCATCAGGTGGGGGGTGAGATGGGTGGGAGGGAATTATAAGCAGCCTTGTACAATATATCTAATATGATAATGTTTTGCATAACTAGACATGTACAACATATACTGAATTGCTTATCTTCCCAGAGGGAATGGGTGACAAGGGAGGAAGGGAATGGATCTGAAATTCGAGGTCTTAAGATTAAATGTTTCAAATATATATACATACTATTATTAATACTCTTTTGCTTGTAATTGGGAGATAAGATGTGCAGGCATTGGGGCACAGAGATTTACTTTGCTCTAATGGAAAAGTCGAAGGGGGTATGGGAGAAGATATGGGAGAGAGCAGATTGGAGGAAGCGATATCTTGTGGGACTCCTATTCTGGGATGGTGGGTAGGGAAAAAAAGGGGGAACAATTGTAACTCAAAATCTGGCAGAAATGAATGATGTAAAACAGAAGTTAGTAAAGCATTTGTTTAAAAAAAATAAAAGTATTCCCTTTAGGGGCAACTATGTGGCACAGTGAATAGAGCAGCAGCCCTGGAGTTAGGAGGACCAGAGTTCAAATCCGGCCTCGGACACTTCACACACACACACACACACACACACACACACACACACACACACACACACAACACACACTAGCTGTGTGACTTTGGGCAAGTCACTTAACCCCGATTGTCCTACCTTCCCCTCCAAAAAGGAAAAAAATAATTTTAAATAAGTATTCCCTTTAAATATATCACATTTTTCTTACCCTTACTGTATTGATAGAATACTTTAAATTGAAAAGAGCTTAAATCATTTACTCTGTTTTTTTTTTTCCTTCTACAAGTAGGTCTATTTTATGTATTTGAAGGTAGTGATTAAGTCAGGAGTGCAGAACTGAGCCAAAGGCTTTGTGATATTCAGGAAAGTTCCTGTCAGTGTTATAATTCTTTCAATTCATTTGTTCAATAATTACTGAATTGCTAATGAATTGACCTTTATGGCCTAGAAGTTCTGGCATACCCTCTTTTATTCTTCAGCTAATATATGTTTTATTTATGATTGTTTATAATTTCTCCTATTTACATTTTATGAACCTATTATGAAGTAAATGAACCTGTAATTGCCCTGTTTTTAGAAAGAAGAGATTTAATAGGGAAGAACAACTGTTCCAAAATATTCTTTCTTCCTTCTTTGATGCCTTTTCTACGCTTTTCTATTTTCCCTTAAACTCTAAGATACAATATGTGTAAAGGGAAGATTTGTGGGAAGTAGTCAGAGAAGAATGCATCAGGATTCTGATATCCAATTCTTCCTTCCCACCTCAAACTTTGTCTCTTCCTTTCCTGTCTTCCCTCCTCCAACACCAGTCAGTTACTGCTGATACTATGTCCACAAAATCTTTTCTCTCTCCCCATCTTTCTACTCATGTAGATAATATCTTATTCCAGGCTTTCATCCTTTTCATCTCAACAATTATAATATTCTTTTAAGTCATCTGCATTTCTAGTCCGTCTCCTCTCCAATCTAAACTCTATTTAACTGGGAAATAATTTTAAGATCACTCCCTCTCACCTTCAACAATTCAAGGATTAAATAAAATCTCACTCTGGCATCCAAGATCCCCCACGATTTGGTTTCAATCTAATTTATTAGTCTTATTTCACATTACTTGTCTTCAACACTTGACATACCAACCAAATTTGATTACCAGCTATTCCCGTATATTTGACATTCTACTTTCCAAACACCATTCATTTTCATAAGCCATCCAACATGCCTGGAACAAATCCCTTGCCCACTTCAACCTTTTCAAAATTTCTCTTTGTTTAAGGTTCAGCATATGTCACCTCCTCTATAAAGCTTTTCATGATATCTTCTTCCCCACTGTTTCATAAACTTTCTCTGCACATATTCCTCTATATTACTTATATCTATACATATTATATCAATAACATATAAACTCCTTGAGAGTTAAGAGGATTTCATTTTTGTCTTTGTCTTTTCCATACTTGGCAGGTAGGTGTCTCAATGATAAAGTGCTGGGTCTGGAGTCAGGAAATACTGAGTTCAAATTTGGCCTCAAAAACTTAATGTGTCTGTGTGACCCTGGGCAAATTATTTTAACTCTGTCTACCTCAGTTTCCTCAATTATAAAATGAGGACAACAGTAACACCTGCCTCTCAGGGTTATTGTGAGGACCATATGAGATAATATTTGTAAAGCACTTAGCACAGTGCCTGGAACATAGTAGGCACTGTGACAGATAATTTGCAGTGAAGTTTCCCCATTCTGAAAAATCAAATCTAGAGTGGCTTTAGTATCCACTGGGCCTAAGTTTAGAAGTTACCTGACCTTACAGGAGTCTGGGACTTAGAGCAATTGAGACCCTATGCAGTGCCACCTCAGCACAAGATATGTTAAGTAAGGATAAAACTTGCCTTGCTGGCCTTGCATTGGACACCCACATGTTTCCATGTCCTTGGTCTCCAAGATAGATTCCTGTGCTTAGGTTGTGGGCTGGCCTCCCTACCAATAAGAGTGAAGGCCAGTTGGGGAGTTGGGATTCTTCATTAGAAGGTAATATAACAATGGACTTGCTTCTACCTGTTGCAGTCTCCCTCTCAGATGCCATTTGAGCAACAGCAGAAGAGGACCCGTTCTCATGAGAAAGAATAAAAACCTTTTCTGATCTGATTTAGACTCTGAACTCCTTTATCCCACACAGCACTAAACAACTGCTGGCCAATTATTTTTACAGTATTTTGCATATAATAGATGCTTAACATTTGTTGAATGTGAATAGCATGGGGATCATTCACATTCAATAAATATTAAGCATCTACAAACCACATGTGACATCATAATGACAAGAAAGGAAAGAAAGGCAGGCAGAGGGTACATAATATCAGATGTTTTCCCAAAAGAGAAGACTCACCATAATTCAAATACATAAATCGTACCACTTTTAAAATAATTAGCATGTATATAGGGGTATAAGATTTGCAAAGAGTTTTACAAATATCATCTCACTTGAGCCTGGGAGATTGTTATTTTAATCCCTTATCCTACAGATAAGGAAACTGAGACAGAGAGTTTAAGCAACTTGTTCTGGGGCACACAAACGGCTAGTTAGTGCCTGAGGCTGGATTTGAACTTAGGTCTCCTTGATTCCAGACCCACAGTTCAGTCCACTGCATCACCTAACAGTCTTAAAATGAGAAAGGTTTATTTTGCTGCTAATTTAAATTTCCCCTCTAACTGCAGTTCAATTTTTCTTCATTAAAGAAAATATTAATTTACTCTCTCCTGAGCATTGAAAGGCTTCTGGTTTTTATAGAACTTCAGGATGAGCCATAAACTTACTTAGGTCCTTAGGAAAACATTTGTCTACTAATTCACTTAAATATTCAAGTAGCAGTTATGGAGAGTATTGTTCTGTTTTGAAATTGATGCCAAGACAGACAAGACATTATTCGTATCTTCATTTCTATGTAGTAAAATAACAGAATCATGCAATTTTATTTTTTTTCTTTTGAAATACTAGAATTCTTTTTTTTTTTACAAATGCTTTATTAACTTCTGTTTTACATCATTCATTTCTGCCAGATATTGAGTTACAATTATTTTCCCCCCTTTTTTTCCCTACCCACCATCCCAGAATAGGAGTCCCACAAGATATCGCTTCCTCCAATCTGCTCTCTCCCATATCTTCTCCCATACCCCCTTCGACTTTTCCATTAGAGCAAAGTAAATCTCTGTGCCCCAATGCCTGCACATCTTATCTCCCAATTACAAGCAAAAGAGTATTAATAATAGTATTTATATATATTTATATATATATATATATATATATATATATACATATATATATATATATATATATGAAACATTTAATCTTAAGACCTCGAATTTCAGATTCATTTCCTTCCTCCCTTGTCACCCATTCCCTCTGGGAAGATAAGTAATTCAGTATATGTTGTACATGTCTAGCTATACAAAACATTACCATAGTAGATATATTGTACAAGGCTGCTTATAATTCCCTCCCACTCATCCCACCCCCCACCTGGTCCATTCCCTACATGATCCTGTCCCTCTTCTATACTGGGTACTTCCAACCTCCCCTCCCCCCAAGGATGCCCTCCCATCCATCATCCCTCCTCTCATCCCCCTTCCCCCTATTCTGCTGCAGGTTGAGATATCCCATTTACTATGTATGTCATTCTCTCCCTGAACCAAATTCAATGAGAATGTGGTTTTGCCTTTTTGCCTTCCTATTCTTCCCCTCCCTTGCAACCACTTCCCCTTGCTTCTTCTACATGAGATAGTTTGCCCTACCTGTCTTTTCCCATCTCCTCTTGCCACTTTCCTCTCTCACCTCATAATTTCACCCCTTAAGCATCATCCCTTCCCAACAAATTCAACCTACGCCCTCTCTCCATATATAACTGTAAACATATATACACACACATTCACATATGCATTCATATCACCACACCCCCTTCTTCCATTATTTTCATATTGAGAAAGATATCATCAGTCACAGTTATTTCTTTTCCATATAGGAATGTAAATAGTTCAACTTTGATAAGTTCCTTTTGATTTCTTTTCCCTGATTACCTTCTCAGGCATCTCTTCCTTCTTGTGTCTGGATGTCAAAATTTCTATTCAATTCTGGTTTTTTCCTCAAGAATGCTTGAGGGGCGGCTAGGTGGTGCAGTGAATAGAGCACTGGCCCTGGAGTCAGAAGGACCTGAGTTCGGAGCCAGCCTCCGACACTTAATCCACACAAACAAAAACCTAGCCGTGTAACCTTGGGCAAGTTACTTAACCCCAATTGCCCTAAAGGGGCGGCTAGGTGGCCCAGTGAGTAAGAGCGCTGGCCTCGGAGTTCGGATGACCCGAGATCAGATCCGGCCTCAGAAAATGAGCACCCATGCATAAACAATGACTAGCCATGTAACCTTGAGCAAGTTACTTAACCCCAATTGCTTTAAAAAAAAAAAAAAAGAATGCTTGAAAGTCCTCTATTCCACTGAATGACCATATTTTCCCCTGAAACAAAATACTCAGTTTTTCTGGGTAGGTGACCCTTGGGTTCAGTCCCAGCTCTCTTGCCCTCTGGAATATCATATTCCATGCCCTTCAATCCCTCAGTATAGAAGCTGCCAGGTCCTGGGCCATTCTGATTGTGTTTCCACAATATTGAAATTGTTTCTTGCTGGCTGCTTGGAGTATTTTCTCCTTGATCTGGGGATTCTGGAACCTGGCTATAATATTCCTGGGAGTTTTCTTTTTGGGATCTTTTTCAGGAGGTGATCGGTGGATTCTTTCAACCTCTATTTTGCCCTCTGGATCTAAAACATCAGGGCAATTTTCCTTGAGAATTTCTTGAAGTGTGATTTCCAGGTTCTTCTTTTGATCATGGCTTTTGGGTAGTCCAATAATTTTTAAATTGTCTCTCCTGGATCTATTTTCCAGGTCAGTGGTTTTTTCCATGAGATATTTCACATTGCCTTCTATTCTTTCATTTGTTTGGATCTGCTTAACAGCATCTTGATTTCTCATAAAGTCATTAGCTTCCATTTGCTCCAGTCTAACTCTGAAGGAATGAATCCCCTCAGTGAACTTTTGAGATTCTCTTTCCATCTGGCAAATTCGGCTTTTTAAGGCATTCTTCTCCTCATTGCCCTTTTGGGCCTCCTTTGCCATTTGAGTTAGTCTATTTTTTAAGGTGTTGTTTTCCTCAGTCAGGCCCTCATTTCATACTTTTCCTGCATCCTTCTCATTTCTCTTCCCAATTTTTCCTCCACTTCTCTTATTTGATTTTTAAAGTCCTTCTTAAGGTCCTCTATGGCCTGTACCCAGCTCATGTTTTCCCCTGGGGCTTTTGGAGCAGGACTTCTGACCTCACAGTCCTCTTCCCGCTCTAAGCTTGGATCCTCTTTGCCCCCAAAGTAGGATTCTAGGGTTGCATTTTTCTGTTTAATTTGTTTCCTTTGCCTTGGCATGTTGCCACTTGATTACTTGACTTTTGGGCTTGTTGCCACAGTATGCCTTTGCTGCCAGATAGGGGAATTTTCGTCCCGAATGTGTGGTGGGGCAACTTCCATTTCTGGCAAGCTGTAAACCCACCCACAACCTCCACCCCAGATCACAATCCAGATCCAGGGAGGTTAAAGCAAGAGCGATTACCCCCCAAGACTGATCACTGGATCCCCCTACAGTTTGCAGGCCAGGAGCTGGAGGAGCCTCTGAAAACTACAAAATGGCATGTCTCCTCAGTGACTTCTAGCCCCCAGGGCAGGAAGCCGGCACGTTCCCCAAATACTGGTCCCAAATCCATAGGGCACTAACCTCTTACTTTGTCCTAGGCATGTCTATGCTGATAATTCTGGAATCGCCACAGCTGCTGGTGTTCTGAGGTCCCTCCAGCTGGCTGCTGGCCCTGCCTCCCTGGGGCTAAAACCGTGACTCAGAAGTCGAAGGGGGTATGGGAGAAGGTATGGGAGAGAGCAGATTGGAGGAAGCGATATCTTGTGGGACTGCTGTTCTGGGAGGGTGGGTAGGGGAAAAACAGTTGGGGGGGGAATGATTTTAACTCAAAATCTGGTGGAAATGAATGATGTAAAACAGAAGTAATAAAGCATTTGTTAAAAAAAAAAGAAGATGGGCCTCAAATATACATAAAATCTAAATTAAAAGAAAATATATTTTTAATTAGATAAGGAAATGTCAGGCAAGGTTTCTCTGGAGTAATCACTCTGTCCAAATAGATTCTAGGTGAGCATTCTAGTTTTCTTTTTTTTTTTTCTAGAAAAATAAATGGAACCAAACTAGAAAAAAAAAAAAAACGTGACTCAGGCAGTCCTGTGCTCCACTGCACTGTGCACTGCGCTGTGCTGCCGCCTCCCAGACCACTGTGCTGGTCCTTCCTGCAGGGTCCTGCACTGTCCTCAGCCAGAGGTTAGCTTCTTTGTGTTGTTCTATGGGTGCTGGGGCTCCAGAAGTTGTTCAGAGTCCCCTTTTACATAGTTTGGAGGTAATCTGGGGGCAGAGTGGCTTGGACACTCTGTTTCTACTCCACCATCTTGGCTCTGCCCCCAGAATCATGCAATTTTAAAGGTGGTAGTTAATACACATGTGTATATATAACATTAGCATCATAGAATTACAGAATTAGGGTTGAAGAGGTTTTCAAGGTCATCTCGTTTAATCCATTCCTATATTATTTGAGGAAATTGTAAAGGTTAAGCTACTTGCTCAAAAGAACATAGAGAACAAGCAGCAGTATAAAGATTTGAACTCAGGTCCTCCGACTCCAAGATCAAAGCACTTTCTATTTCATCTAATTCTTACTCTTTACCACTGAGGAAATTTTCAGAGAGGTAGCGTAATCTATTCCATGTTAAAAAAAAAACTATAATAATTTATGCCCCCCCAAATACTGGAATCTATGTCTTCCAGATTCTAGAACCCAGTCTAACTTTCATTTTACTATACTATAACCCTACATATGGCAATGGTTCATATATAGCCATATTTAGCCCTTAAAAAAAATAGCCTGGTTGCTAGCTACATAGTAGATGCTGGTAAAAATAACAGTAAATTTTTTCATGTCATGCTTTCCAGAGAGCCTTGGAGGTCACTAGTTTGGGTGGAAGGAGTCAGGGTATGCTGGGTGGGTATTGATCCATCCCTTCTGGCCCATTATTTGCTTCCCTCATTAACAATGGGGAAAGCATTCTTAGATTCTTATTCAGGGTACATTAAAGTCTTCAATAAGGGCTTCTGAGTACCCTTCCCCTTCACAGCCTGTCCTTGCCCAATACACATGGGTCCTACTCGTCCAGAGTATATGTTTTCACCTGACAGGGAAATCCCAATGAGAGCCACAGTTCTAGGGCTTTGCCTCAGGCAGTTGATCAGAGCTACCATTGTAGCTAAAGATTGAGACGTGCAGTTTAGGATCTGTCATGTTGCAACTCAGTTTAAGGGATCCCTCACTTAGATGCTCTGTTAAGGCTAGTCTACAGACTCATACATCTATCTGGTCCCCACTGGCAATTTAGTCATCATCAAAATTAAATCTGTTGTCCCCCTTCTTTGTCAGGGTCAACTGTCCTTTTCCTTGTTGAAGATCTTCCCTCAGTCAGGATGTAAACTTATTAAAGGAAGATATTGTGTCTTTTCTGCACTCTGAAATGGTCCTTAAAACACCCATCTTTGGGGTGGCTAGGTGGCTCAGTGAATAGAGCACTGGCCCTGGAGTCAGGAAGACCTGAGTTCAAATCCGGTCTCAGACACTTAACACAAAAACTAGACTGTGACCTTGGGCAAGTCACTTAACCCCAATTGCCCTCCAAAAAGCAAAAACCAAAACCAAAACCAAAAACAAACAAAAAAATAAAAACACCCATCTTTGTCTTGTGGAAGGCAGCCAGTGGGCAAAAGACTAATATAACTGAAAATGGATATTGACAGTGGTCAACAAGCCACAGAAATTCATTCTGGGCTATATCACTCTTTGTGCAAACCCACATCCATAGGATAGCTGTTACTCTTATTGTGATCATCTTTAACAACCAGATCAACACCTAAGAGAAGACCATGAACTCTGCTCTCAGAAACCAGAGTATTGGCTAAATGGCACCTCCCACCTCAGGTAAGATAACAGTAGCACTCAGCTGAAAGCCATCATAATGACCAAAAGACTTCTTAGGGGCAAAATAAAATGACTCAGGCCTGCATAGGCAAGTATAAGATAGTAAAGGTAAATGCTGACTTTATCTCTTTCCAGAGATATCACTCACATGAAATAATCTTTGGAAAGGCAGAGTTTAGGATAAAATGTGCTTATTTTAAGCTTAGTATCTTGGAAAAGCCTGATGACAGGCACCTCATTTGGCCCTGATCTTTAGGGAACCAAAGTAATAATTTTTCGTTTGCCTCAATCAACATGCCACAAATAATAGTATCTAAGCTATTTCTCCTGGAAGATAGTGAATCAATTGTTTTATATTAACAAAGAGATATGAAATACAGGATTGAATCTTTCTTCCCACCCCTAGGCTGCAAGTGAAGTTTTTCTCATAGAGTAGTTTACTCTAGCAGGACCACAATGCAAATGTAAAACATCCTGAGGATTAACTTCTATGCATTTAATGACAAATAAAAGCAAACTGAGCAAATAACATATTTGCAATGTGCCTGGGGAGGGGGGCATAAATATTCTGCTGCTACACATTTATTCAGTATAAAGGATAAGCCAATGCTTCTAGACAGGCAAATCAAATCTGAATCATCAATGAATAATTTGGGAAGAAAAATATAATGTGTCAGAGCAAGTTCTGAATTTTAATCCTAACTGCTAAGCACCGTGACTTAATAGCATTTGCAAAAGACAGGTACTGCTATAAGCAGTTAATTTCCATACCTCTCTCTGTCTCTCTCTGCTGTCTCTCTCTCTCTCTGTCTGTCTCTCTGTCTCTCTCTGTGTCTCTGTCTCTGTCTCTGTCTCTGTCTCTGTCTCTGTCTCTCTCTCTGTCTCTCTCTCTCTCTCTCTCTCTCTCTCTCTCTCTCTCTCTCTCTCTCTCTCTCCTGTCTCTGTCTCTCTCCTTTTCTCTTACTCCCCCCTCCTCTCTACCTCTATTCTCCCCCTAGTCAGTCAGTCAACATATTAAGTGCTTTTTATGTGCCAAGCTCTCTTCTCTCCATTCCTCCTTTCCCATCCCTCTATCTCATATTTTTAGTGTAAGCTTTATGAGGAATTGTAGGTAGGTCATATGTGATTTCACATCTTCCCAGAAAACTCATATTCCCTGTGCAGCCTCTCCATTTAAGAGCCAATTTCCAAAAAATTTAAAATGTATGAAAGAATGAACATATGGTAGAGGTCCTCCTGGATGCAAATCTCACATAGCAAATGAAAATGATGTTTTCCCCTCATTTGTAAATCTATATATGTTAATTTAAATTTTGTGAAAATAAGTAAACTTAAGAAATTATATGTAGCTTATACTTTTCTCAGAATAAAAACTGTTCATTGAACATTTATGTTTCTGATCTATTACATACACCTTAACTATGTATGCATGCATATCTGTATATATTCATAACATGTGCACCATGTGTATGTTATTGCCAATAACAAACTACCAAAGAAAAAAGATTAGCAACTTTATGAATTCTTTTCAATTGCTTTTCTGTTCCCAAGTTTAATTGTTTACCTCTCATTAGGGCTTTTATTTTCCTAATTGGGGGGTGGGGAGAAAGAGATGAGACTTGAGATTCAAGTCAACACTGGGAGCTTCCTGTCAAAAAAAAAATCCTTCTAGTAATTTAGATCAACACTTGCTCTGCAACTTAAGAGTCTAATAGTGGCCTAAGGCATCATACAGATAATATGCATCAGAAATAGAACTTGAATCCAGATCTTCTGGCCTTTGAGAAAGCAGTTCTCTACTCACTAAACCATGCTCCTATAATTACCCTTAATAAATGAAAATGTGTTAGGATTTAATAGGTATGCAATATTTTCACAAGTCTTTCATTTTTCACTTGGAGATAAGTTTTTTTTCCAAATATCCTTTTCACATACTGACAATTCACATTGATTAGTATGTTTAGCACTGGGAAAAGAAGGCTAAACCAAAATGCATTACATTTGTATATATGTTTAAGTATATATGTATATGTGTAGGTATGGGTATGCATATATATACACATGTGTGTATGTGTGTATATACATACATACATACACATATATTCCTTCCTTAGGAATTGATTCACAAGCAAGGGATTACAAAAGTCCCTTTCAATCTTCTCCCACTTCTTCCTCACCCACACCCCATAGGCTCTTCTTTTTCTGAGACCATAGAAGTTACCTTCCTGCCTCAACTAGACCATGATCTGACATTGGTGCATCATTCACTCCTCTCTATTCCCCTTGCTCCCCTCCCCTCTTCATGTGCCCTGTACCTATATACTGAAGCAGAACAGGAATGCACAAAGAAGTTAATTTCTCTGCATGACAAGAATGATGTCTTCATTTAACGTCCTGCATGATTCATTATACTTAGGAGGCACATGTACCGTTCATAAGTTTTGCCAAAAAGAAGAAAAGAGAGTGATCCTGAGTTTATTCATTTCATCTGCCATATGCAACTTAGGCTAAACCCATAGACCTCTGCTTTTTCTAATGCAGGATTTCTAAGTACAAAGCTCTTTAAAGCATATTATCCCTCTAACTGAAAGAACACTGATCAAGACCATCTAGTAATTAGTATCAGAGACATTTCTTCAGATTATCTTCATGAAATCTTTGAAATACTGACTTTTTGAAATATGCCACCTTACACTGCTGAGATGAAGAAATAACATTTCTGATGGCCCTGACAATTGATTATTTTGGCAATTTGGCTTGACTAACAATGGGCATGTCACATAACCTCTGCCCAAATGTTCATGTTGTCAACCTTCATTAAGATCAATCAACCAATAAGCACTTATTAGGTGCTTGCTATATATGGTAGATACTGTACTAACTACTGGGGGTATAAATGAAAAACTAAAATATTCCTTGCTGTGAAGGAGCTAACATACTGATGGTGGAAATGGAATATACACCAATCAATACACATGAGGTATATAAAAAGCATATGGAAGTAAGATATATAGGGGAAGGCACTAGTACGTGGGCAGACCAAGAAAGGCTTCTTGGACTGACACTTGAGCTGTCTTAGAGGACATCAGGGATTTTTGGAGTTGGAGGTTAAAATGGAGAGTGGAGAGCATTACAGGCATGGAAAACATTTAGTGATGAAATAGAGACAGGAAGTGGAGAACTCTATGAGGAACAGCAAGAAGATCAGTATGGCTGGACCATAAGGAGCATGGAGGGAATAATGTGTCCCAAAATCGGAAAGGTTGGTAAGATCCATGCTCTGAAGTTATAATTGTTAGGAGGATGACACTGTCTTCCAAATATATGTCTGCAGAAACTTTCTGGCAGCACTGATATGTCTTCATTTCACTTTAAGTGTGTCCTCTCTCAGTAAAAATATCCATTTGCCGCAGCATTTACTATCTTAATCTTTCATTACATTCTCTCAGGAACCAAATGTTGCATCTGTACATGGAATAGAAGTCTTAATTGTTCTTCTGGAAACAGCAATGTCACTAATATACATTCACACATATTTTCTCCTATATCATAAGCGAACTTTAATGTTAGTTAAATGCTTTCCTTTAAGAGGCAATTAATAAATGCATGATGAGCTTGATGGTCAGGTTGTCATAAATTTATAGAAGAATGGATGGTGAATTTGCATTCTTTCAATGAAATTCAGTGGTTCCCTTAAAAATGCTGCTGCTTTTATGGTGATATCCCTCCTTATAAGCAAGTAAATTTCTAGGTACATTTGTGTGGATTACACATATTGTGATAATTTGGAAATATGAATAAGGAGAATTTTGGAATATTTATTTCCTAGGAACAGATTTAATAACTAAGAAAAAGAAAGATATGAGATCCTACCTTAGGGAAAGAAATAAGGCTGGTATTGGGTGATAGTATGGTATTCTCATTAAGGAGAATTATACCCCATCTCTATTTATATTAGAAACAGCTAGGAAATGCAGTGGAGAGAGCCCTGGATCAAGAGTCAGGAACACTTAAGTTCAAATCCAGGCTCAAACACTTAGGGGTTTGCTGGAACAGTTTTTTTTTTTCAAATCAAAAAGTATTTACAAAATACATGTTATATCTCAGACATAGTGCTAAACACTGGTAATAGAAATACAAACAAAAAGTAAGACAACCTCAGCCTCAAAGGTGTTTCTATTCCACTGGGGGAAGCAAGAGCATAAAAGGGAACTGAAAAGCAGAGATGAAGAAGACTCATGGGGAATGGGGGTGGACAGAGTTAGTGAAGTCCAGAGAATCAGTAGTGGGATTGGGACAGGAGTGAAGGATGACTGCCTTCTATACTTTCTCAAAGTGGAAAAGCTGGGAGACATTCACCAATAAGAAGAGGGGTTCATAAGGGAAGAGGAATTGTCAAGGATGAGAAACGGGGATCAAGTCTGAGGAATCAGGATTGAAGCTGGGAGATCAATACTTTGGCTTGTGGCTGACTGGAATTCCTGAATTTCAGATAACTAGAAGTTTTTAGACAGTACGTAGAAGGCATGATGAAATTCAAATGGAACAGATTTCTTGGCATCATTTCACAAGACTTTTAATACTTATTCTAAGGCGTATGATTAATATTGATTGATTCCTTGAACATCTTATCTCTTATTTTAAGTGAGGTGGGGTGGTCTTATTGATTTACTAAAGCACCCTAACTTTACCCTGGGATTTTTTTTTCTTGCATGTTTTTCAGTTATAGAAGTATCTTATCTGGTGATTCCTCAATTCAGTTTAATTATTAAGCAATTGCTATGTTCAATGTATCATGCTAATTCTTAAACATATAAGACAAAATTAAAAAGCCCCTACCCTCAAGGAATTTACCTTCTATAAATAGAAACACTCTACAGTGCAAGAGATACATGGGAAGGGGGTAAAAGGAAATTCCTTTGGTATAGGAGGAACCTAGAAGCACAATGGGAGTATCTCTGGGATAAATTCATGACAAAAAATGAAAGAAATCAAGAAACCCTTTTAAAGTACCTATAATACTATGTATAAAGAACTATGTTAAGAATTTGGGAAAGTGGAAATCTCAGATAAGGTATGATCTTTTGCTTTGTAAAGATTATAGAACAGAACAATTCAAATAAGTAGTTATGAGATTATGTTACTTGGTTAATGCAACCAAAGAGTCAATTTAATGGAAGAAACCAAATAAAATGTTTGAAGTGGTCAGTTGTGGGATGTTTTGCTTTGTCTTTTTTGTTTGTTGTTTTAACCATCATTGGAAATTGTTTCCCAATTACAATTATAAAAGTTAATTCTTATTCCAATTATATTAAAAGGTAGTATAAACAAGAAAGAGAAAGTTAATTGCATTTATTACTTTCCAGGGCAAAATTTTAATGTTCCCAAAAGTATGACTCTGTTCTAAAACACATTAACCCATATCAAGATGGGAAACTTTAGAGTGCCTGAAAGAGGTTTTTTGGCTAAAGGTTATGTGTAGAATAACAAAGGCTAAGTAATGATAACTGTCTATAGTAAAGAAATAGTACCAACAATACCTATTCCACAATGGAATTTCTTTTTAACATAGATCAGTTCAAAGGGACCATTTTATTTTTAATCAAAAGGCAATCAATATTTTCATTTATCTTCCCTGGATATACTGACAGAATATATCTTACAGTATATAGTGGGGAGAAGAAAGGAAAGTTATTGGGTATATGTGATCTCTCAGTGAACATAAAGAATATATATTGATATTAACAGAATAATAACTGATTGCTAAATTAAAGAACCAAGAAGGCAATGCCTCTTAGTTCATATAGCAGGGACAGTGGGAAAGTTTAACCTCCTTTTGAAGCAGAAAGAATTTGTTAGGACTGAGTGGGATTTTCTCTAGTAAAATTTTCTAAAAAGAGTGATAGAAAAACACAGTCATGTGTCTACCATTTCTATGTTTGTGTCTGACAGCCTAGCAATAATGTTGTATGTATAGCAAACTTCCATTTTTGATCCATTAACATTTCTCTATGCTTTGTTGTTAAACTTTACTGCACTGTACAATCTAAAATAAGGGACTTCGGTTTAATTATGAAATTTAAGGCAGTTATAAATAATTAGCATCCATTACAAGTGAGAATCGAGGAAGCAACCTTAGGCAGGCAATTCTACAATTGAAAGGTGTCTCAGTACTCTCTCTTTCTGGTGGCTCCTTTGATTGCTTGAGTCATGATACATTACAACAAAATCAAAAGCAAAACATTCTCAGACATCACTCCATGGACTAGGCTGAGATAGCTCTCAGTACTGGCCAATATACCCTGATAAATTTTCAAGCTCAGCACAGACATATTTGACTTCCATCACCTCTTACTGTTGCAACCATAGTGTTATGGGAATAGGAAACTGAAGCTCTTCCTTGCCCCTAGGCCCTTTGATAGGCTTAGGTGACTCTGAGAACCTTCCCTGATGTGAGAATATCCTCAGCCCCCTAATGGGCTGAATGTGGTCACCTGGAGCCTGTGGTGAGAGTCTTGTTCTTCAGGAACACCCATACCTTGTTACTTTGTGATTGGGCAGTGGGTCACCAGGGTTGTGATGATCTCTGACCCAGAAAAAGGCAATATATACCCTGATGTGAGGTTTTGCTTTGGGGCTTACTTTGGGGAGAGTTTTGTGATGTGGCCAGATGAGATTCTGGGCAGCCGTTGAGCCCCCCCACCCCGTGCTCCCCCCTACTTCCTCCTGACCCCCCTGTGCTACCCTCCCCCCGCAAGCTTTGAAAACCCAGATGTTGGTGCTTCCCTCTCTGGTAACTAACTAGGTCTGGATGTAATGGTCAGACAGTAGGAAGCTCTGTCTGCTCATCTGTCTCTCTGTCTGCTTGTAACTTCTGTTTGTATTCTCTGATGTTTGATTGATTAAAGTAAGATTGTTAACCCATTTTGAGTTGCTTTCCTTTAAAAAAGCAGATCTAAAACCTATGCTGGCAGTGATCCTGGGTATGCTAGGGTGCTTGCTGCTATACATAGGCATGCAAAATAATTCCAATCTACCAGGGACCTAAAAGAAAATATTCATTTCACTCACACCCTAACAGATCATAATAATTTAGAATCAAATGCATACTTTCCAAAATGGAGGAAAGGAGATCTAGCCACTGCTTGTTGCTTGGAAGAGGTTTGCCACAGAACAATGTACTTTATTTCTGAGAGTCATGGATTTTCAATAACTCTCCTATCATCTGGAAAGTTGACAGATTATTTAAAACTAGCATCAAAGGAAGTCTCATACCTAGTTTTATAGTTGCTGCTAAAACACAACTTTCTAGTAGGAGGAGTGGTTGGTTAGTAGCATTATAACAACAGGCAAGGAGTTTTGTTCCTGAAATGAACTCCAAGAGCACACTCCCAAAAACTGAGGTCCCAGGATATCCATCTCTTCTGCAACTTTATGGAGACAGGCATCAGATGGGAGAACTCCAGCTCTCTGTCAAAATGGACCTTAATCTATAAATGATTGTCTGGTCCAACATCCCCACTAATTTAACCACTTACTATGGGCTGAGGGCACTCTCCTATTCATTTTTTTTTGGTAAGGGTGAAATAGTGACTAATACTAAGGGAACCTATAAATGTAATAGTCATTGTAGAATTCAAACTAAAACAATTTTTCCCAAAATTATTGCCTAATTATCACAATGAAATACAAAGATAATTAAAGTTTGAGATTCCTCAATAAAATTCATTATTAACCTTTTTATTAGAAGCAATATAATTATTCACCTTACTATGTTTGGCACACTTATAAATATGACACTATTACAGTTGTCCAATCTGAGGAAACTGACTAGGCAAATCAACTCATTGTTTAAGAAAAAAAAAAAAAGAACAAGCTATACAGGTATTTAAGCCTAGGGCAAGTTTAATTAACAGTAATGGAGAATTTGAAAGTGAAGTGAAAATTAAAACAGTAGGAAATGTTAAAGAAAAAAAAAGACACTATCATGTTGGAAAGCATCCAGGAGAAGCCATGGGGAATTGATGCTAATTATCATCGATTAGTGGGATAAGAATTGCCAAACACAGGGAGACCTGTAGAAACAGAACTGAGGAATCATAGCCAAAAAAGGAAAGAAGAAAAATGAAGACGAGAAACAAATGAAGAATCAGTAGGACTTTTTTCCAGATCTTAATAATTAATGGTCAAATCTACTCATCATAACTTGTTGCCTTTTATTGTTACAAGGAGAGTAGAAAAATTCCCAGCTCTAAGCATTGCTCACTCCTTTAATCATTAGATTAGGAGGCTTAAAGTCAAGCCTCTTTGGTGTAGCTCTGATTTATCTATATGCTTACCTATCCTCATGCTCTGTTGTTTGTTACTGAGTCTAAAAGTCATGGGGAATTGCTTGAGTACAAGGATCCTGTCATAAGGTTTGCTATCTTCCTATATGAATGCATTTCATATATAGATCATATTCCAGGACCAAAAACTATCCATTCTTCCCAGCCACAGTCATCTGCAGCTGATCACTAGCTATTTTCTACACTGTCTACTTTACTTTAGTAATGGACAAAGAGTCTTAAGGATTTTCCATGAATAACCTCTCTACAATCACATATGCAAGATTTTGTATCAGTGATTCTGATTCTAAATTTACCAAATGATATCTAAAATGAAATAGACCATAGAAATCAAGTATTCTGAATGCATCTAGTAAATGCATCATTCTGGGAACTTAAATACTGCTATCCAAACCTAATCACCACAGAAAATTGAGATCATTCTCTATTCATCTTCTCAAATAGCTGCAGTTACAAAAAGGTGACATACAGGAGAGATGTAAACATTAAAACCACATTATTGGGGCGGCTAGGTGGCGCAGTGAGTAAGAGCGCCGGCCTCGGAGTTTGGATGGCCTGAGATCAGATCCGGCCTCAGAAAATGAGCACCCACGCATAAATAATGACTAGCCGTGTAACCTTGAGCAAGTTACTTAACCCCAATTGCTTTAAAAAAAAAAAAAAACCACATTATAAAATAACTGAATCAACAAAGATATAGGACTCATGAGAAAACTGTAAAATTCATTCTCATTTGGGGAATTAGTTGTGATACTCAGTGTAAAAAAAAAAACAATTCATGGTCAAAGACAAAAAGAAAAACATAGAGCTATCAAATATTTTACCCATCATCAAAATAAATGGGAAGATCTTTAAATCCTACATGTGTTTAGAAATATACATGAATTTTCACATAACATAGTTTGTAGGGGCAACAAATTAATGCATTAACAAGGAAGCTCAAAGAAAAAGAGTTAATGCATCAGATATCCAGCCAAATATTAATGATGATATAGCATATTATACTGACAGCCCTACAGTGGGGTCTATTAGTCATTCTCCAAGATAAACACACAATATCTCCATTATAGACAAGGTAAATGAGTTAAAGAGTGACTGTATCGGGGGTACAACTGGAGAAGAGAAATGTAAAAGACATTAGTCCCGTTGGAATAGTCTTTCTTTTGGCAGTGATGGGAGGGTGGCATAGAATATTGCCAAAAATAAATAGTAATAGGAAACTATGGAAGATCCTTCTCCTTAGGGGCTATTTCCTTCATTCTCCTTTCATGCTCATAAATAATTTTCCTACAAGCCTGTAATATCCCTCGAAATTCTGCCATTAAACATTCACTCTTTTAACTTAAGGAATCATGTCCAATAATCTCTAGTTAAAATGCAAATATAATGGCTGGATAACCCACTATATTAATTATAATCAATGTGAAATTATGGGACTTCTCGGTGTCCCCAAGACCATTTCAGAGGATCTATAAGTTCAAACTATTTTTAAATAATATTAAGATGCTTCAATTTCTAATACAGAACAAATTGATAAACATAATCCAGATAAAATGTCTTTGGGGTCCTCAATAATTTTTTTAAGAAAGTAAAGTGGTCCAGAGACCAAATAGTTTGAGTATCATTATACTATATCATTATCAACCATTAACAGTTTGAACAAATTTTTTGATTAGATTACTTTCCAGCTCAAACAATTACTGAGAAAAGAATCTTCAGGAGAAAAGGACACAATGTACTAGTAAGTTTATTGAGTTATTGGTGAGGGGTTAGTGGGACTCATACGCACATTATTCTGGGGGATCTGGACAGGATTATACTAAGAAGGTAACATTTCTCTTTCAGAATATAATTAAATTTATTTTTTAAAAGTTCAGTGAATATTGTACATTGTGGTTCATATGTTTCAGTCATGTCAGATTCTTTGTGACCCTATTTAGGGTTTTCTTAGCAAAGATATTGGAGTGGTTTGCCATTTCCTTCTCCACTTCATTTTATACATGAGGAAATTATGGTAAATAGGGTTAAGTGACTTGCTCAGGGTCACACAACTATTAAGTGTCTGAGGCCAGATTTGAATTCAAGGAGATGAGTCTTTCTAACTCCAATCCCAGAGCTCTATCTACTATGCCACCTACCTGCCCTATATGCATTCTGTAAATTCAGTTATAAATGTTGCCTTCTTCAATTTAAGGAGTGAATCCGTCTGTATAATGACATGTCTGGAGGGGGATGAGAAAAATATATTTCTACCAAACATTTGATTGTGCTATAGACACAGCCCTTGGGTCAAAACTCTGGGACAGAATTAAGCAAAACATACAGACATGCACTTTAGTTTATTAAAATCAGAATTGGCAATGCCCTACAAATGCTTCAGATATAATATTAGTTTCTCTACAAAGCAAACTGCCCTATAGTTAGATGTCATTTTCTAGTTACACTGTAATTAGACCACATTCAACTTCTCACAGCACCTCTGAAATTATTTGCCTGTTTTTTACTCTCTTTCCTCTTTCTTGTGGCATCTTCCACTACTGCTCACCAGAGATGTGTTAATCCCCAAACAGCAATATAAGAGATTTATCATTGTTTAGGTCCTAAGGAACAAGTGTAATGGTAAGGGAATTTGAAGATCTTCCCTGCCCTTTAATGGACTTCACTTGGAGACCAACAAGAGAAGCTTGCTTAGGAGAGGCTTGTTTTTCAGTAAGGCCCACACTTTTTGTAACTCTGTAATTAGGTAGTGGGTCATGTAGGTTGTAATTTCCTCTGACCCTGGAGAAGTTTATATGTACTCTGAGGTGAGGTTTTGCTTTGGGCCTAATTTATGAGAAGAGTTGTGTGATTTGGCCCCCTGAGACTCTGGTTAGCCATTGAGTCTCCGACTATGAAAACCCAGATGTTGGTGCTTCTCTCTCTGGTAACTAACTATGCATGTATGTAATGGTTAGACAGCTAGAAGCCCTGTCTGGTTGTCTGTTGAACTGTGTTATTTTCTTTGTCTGTATTTTTTGTCTCCTTGTAATTTCTGTTTGAATTTTCTGAAGTTCAGAATGCTGACTTCTTCCCCTGAACTAAGTAAATGATACATATATATTTGATTAAAGGAAAATTGTTAACCCTTTTTAGTTGCTTTCCTTTAGAAAAGCAGATCAAAGAACCTGTGCTAGCAGCCATCCTGGGTATACCAGGGTGCTTGCTGTTATAACAAGGTAAATAAAATGTAGGTAGATATTATCTAAAAATAATCTTTAATGCAAGTGGTAACATTGTCCAGTGATCTATTAGGGTTTTCTCTCTTTCAGTCATCCTACTTGACAAAACAAGAGGATAAGTATTATCCCTACACTGGTTTTGAATGAGGCTGTTTCTATATTTTCACTGGCAGATTGATTACAAGCACCATTCTTACCTTAAATTTTAGGGGAAACTGATTAGTGTTGCCAGCTGACACAGTTATATGTTCATTTAAGAGAACACAATGGATGTTGGTTTTTTGGTTTGTTTTTTTTCTATACTACCACATATATAGAGGGGCAGCTAGGTGGGGCAGTGGAATGAGTACAGGGCTAGGAACCAGGAAGACTCATCTTCCTGAGTTCAAATCCAGCCTTAGACACTTACTAGATATATGACTTTGGGTAAGTCATTTAATCATTTTTGCCTCATTTCCTCATGTATAAAATGAGCTGGAGATGGAAAAGCAAGCCATTCTAGTATGCCTGCCAAGAAAAGTCCAAATAGGGTCATAGAGAGCCAGACATGGCTGAAAAATGATAATGACAACAGCAACAATACATGTAGACCATAATTTAGAATTCTGACCAAATACTCTAGGTAGGCTGTCTCTAAGAATCGGCTATCATAGTTTGTAGATAGTAGAACATAAGACCAAATCATTTCCTAGCAGAGAACATTTAAAAAATTAGAAAATATCTTCTTTAAACTCCTTTTGTTAAAGATAGAAAATTTTAAGTTTAAATTTAGATCAAATATAGATTCTACAATTTAATTGGAATTGCTATGTTGACTAAACTTGCATCCATAGCAAAATGAAAGACTGGTAATATTTAAACTCATTAGTGATACAGTTATTTATTCATTATCATTTACTCATGGGTAATAATAAAGGCATAACTTATTACATAACAATAAACAAATAGTGTAAGCATGACTACTTATTTAATTTAAGCTTAATTTCTCAAATAGGGATATTATATTGTGTTTTGGTCATAAGCAATGATACATCTACATAGCAGGAATTCCAGGGTTTTGATAGTTATGTTTCCAGATTTATTGGGTTTTTTTCCCATTTCTCAGAAAATTGTGTCAGGAGGTTATGACTGACACCAACCTACAAGCAGACCATGCCATAAGGACATGTCAGTTTCTGAGATCTAGTTGTCCAGAACTTCATGTATAAGAATAAGGAATGATATAATCAAGTAATGATAGAAAGACTCTAAGTTTAATAGATATCCCATTTGATGTCAAAACTCTACATGTCAATTTTCTGCCTCGAAAATTTGACTCAGTCCTTTAATAAAGAGTTTATGTTGGAGGAAAAATGAGGACAATAATTTCCATTCTATAAGATTATCATGATATAAAATCATAATGTTCTTTTCAAATATCAATGATATTAATGTCCTGCAATAAATTGATAATAGTAATGATCATACTATTAAAAAATTAGAAGAAAATCAATTTGTGTGTTTGTATATTTCATAACTATCGGTGGGTGATATATTCTTAAGGGTAGAGGCAATCACAAGCTATATTATAGATAACTGATCACATGAAAATGAAAAGCTTCTGCACAAATAAAATTAGCACATCAAGGAGAAGAAAGAAAGCAGTTGAATAGGTAAAAAAAAATTTGCATCAAACTTCTCAAAGTCTTGACATAGAATACATGTAGACACATACATACACAAACATGCACAAAAACTGAAAGACACTGTAATCAAAGAATATGAACAAACAATTCTCAAAAGAATATTTGCAGATGATTACCTACCAAATGAAATAATCCGCTAAAAGTAAGAGAAATTCAAATCAAAATTGCCCTGAAGTTTCACCTCATATTTAGCAAACTGGAAAATATAAAAGAGATGAGAGCGCTGGATGTTGGAGGGTTTGGGGAAGATAGACACGGTAGTGCATTGTTGGTAGAGTTGTGAATCAGTATAACAATTTTGGAAAGTAATTTGGAATTGTGCAAAAAAGTGATTAGAACGGTCATGCCTTTTGACCCAGATATTATTATACTACCAGCTGTACTGTATTACACTAGTGCATTGGTGGAAAGATTTCCTCACTAAGAACTCTCTAAACTAATCCAGTCAAAAATAATAACAATAAAAAGGTCAGCTAGAATAACTGAATGATATGAACCCCTCTTTTACAGGTAAGGAAATTGAGATAGATAAAGTGACTTGGTCCCCAAATTGTCTATGATACTGAAATATTCAGCTGCTGAAAATAAAGTTTGAATTTCCAAAACCTAAGTATATTATTCTTTAGTGACATTTCAGATCCATGATGTGGTGGCTGGTATCATTGCAATGTTAGAAACTGAGAGAGTAAAGGAATTCATCAGAGACAGAAAAAGAATTATAGTCTTATAACAGTCAATTTTATGCTAAGTCCCTTCTTCACTGCCTTAAAATTAAACCATTTTTTGACCATCAAGACTAGTCATTACAGTTTATACTTTGCAAATCACTCACAGTGTCCCTAGTTGGTTTAAAGATGCCTTTAAACCACAATGTTCATTTTAAAGGAACTAAGTCAGAAAAATCTCTCCCCAGTCTTATTATGCCTCTGAAATTCTTCTGGTCTGGCTTCCTCTTCACATTCATTTATATCAGGAGTCCTTAACCCAGGGATCACAAATCTATTGGATAGATTTCAGGAGGTCTAAGAATTTGAATAGGAAAAAACAATACCTCTTTATTTCCACTAACCTCTAAGTGAAATTTGGCAATTCTTTCAATTATTTAAAAATATTATTCTGATAAGAGGCCTACAGACTTCATCAGGTTGTCACAGGATACAACCATGATACAAAAAAAGGTTAAGAATCCCTGATTTAAATTAAGCTCCCCATCCAATTGACCACATCTTTCCATTCTCCTTCTTGCTCTATCTGATTGGGTCCTTGTGATGTATATATGTCTATAGTATCAATCTGTAACATCAGTTTGTAAGTGGGGTGCTTTGGGATTTGTGTCTGTAAAATCAATTTGTAAAAGCAGTCTGTAAAATCACACTTCCCACCCCCCAGCAGCATTGACTCTTCCCCTTCCCCCTTCCAGCACTCTGCCCAGCAACAACTCATGACCTGTTTTATCTCTGCTTGAAACAATAAGTTACATAAATGTTATCTCCCTTAGTTAGAGTGGCCAGCCCCACCATAAATTCTTCAATACCTTATCTATAGGGTAACTCCTTAGTCAATTATATACCCACACTGTCTCTGATGACCTTGGTGGGTGACAGACTGGGCACTCTTTAGTGATGTGTCAGGCTTAAAACCACACCTCCAGCTAGCCCCACCTTGAGCTATTTCCCAGTGAATCATGGGCAATACACCTTCGCAGTTGATATTAAAAGTGTATGGTCCTTTGAGCACTGACCACTCCTTAACTCCTCCCTGATCCCACCCTTACTCACCTAGTTAGCATAATTGACACCTTAAAACTATGCCTGCGGCCTCTGTGAGTTTGCAGGTTCCATAAGAATCTAGCCCGCTGTCCTTGTACAGTGTAACAATAAATTTTACAATTTTGGCTTCAAAGTTTGCTTGAGCCTGGTGAATTCCTTCCAGACTGGATGCCAGGGTGGATCCCTGGCAGAACCACTTACCCTTCCCCCCTCCTTATCACCCTTCCCTCTTCATATCCATTCAGTTCAGCTAACTCTGATATTCCATTTCACCCCTCACTTTGCCTTTCTAAAATGATAAATAATTTACTTATTCCTAGACACCTTTCCTTCAGAAATAGATCATCTACTGGCTTTCCTAGGGAGGTGGCAAAAAGAATTTAGGATTAAACCAAAATTTCCTCTGGTATGAGACTAGGATAATAATTAATACTATTACTTTTTTTTTTTCAGTTTCCGACATAAAATAATCACTAAATTTTAGAGATGGCAAATGACATGGAGATTGTCATCAAAACTTCATCATTTTACAGATAAGGGAACTAAGGCCCAAGAAAGGTTGAATAATTTGTCTAAGCCTAGTCAGTGATGGAGCTGAGTCCCCAGACTAGGCCTCCAGTGACTCAGGGAAATCTCTTTACACTTTATCATCTTTCCTCCCTGACCTATAGTTTTCATTTATCCACAGCATTTTATGGAGGAGGCATTTCCAATAGCACTACAAGGTTTTCTCCTAAATCTCCAAACCCATTTGCACATTCTCTAGCTGTAGTTATCAGGCTGTACCCCATCCCTTCACTCCCTAGTGTGTCTATGTGTTATATGTGGGGTTAAGGAGTATCAAATCAAAAGTATACTTTCCCACTTGCTTTTTTGCTGATAAGAATGGCTTCTCGATCACTGACATAACACCACAATAATTTAATACACGGAGCAAGAATTTTTTTTTATATTTATTACTTCTGAAAGTACCCTATTTTATAGATAACATACCCATTTTGTCATTATCTAGGGCTAGGTTTTCCACACCTGATAGGGCAGATAGGTGGTGCAATGGATAGAGCACCAGACCTGGAGTCAGGAAGATCTGAGTTCAAATCTGATCTCATATATTTACTTGTCATTTGACCCTGTTTTTTACCCTGTTTGCATTAATTTCTTCATCTGTAAAATGAGTTAGAGACAGAAATGGCAAACCACTCTAATAACCCTGCCAAGAAACTCCAAATTGGCATCATGAAGAATCAAGTCACATGTGACTGAAACAAATGAACAACACCAATTATCATCTAACTCCCTGCCCCATCTCCAGCATACTTGTGACTAGCATTTTCAGTCTTATGCTTGGCTTCTAAGGAAGGATGTAAGGGTGGCTTCTTTTGCTCGATTTGGTCAAAGAGACATTTGTTTTCACTTCATTGTTCTGGACTTCCCCAATTACAATTCACAGTAGTGGTTTACTTGTCCAGGCATCATTGTTTTTGAGCTAGGGCATGGTCCTTTCATCACAGGAGGGACTTTAGTTTTGCAAATTCTACTCCCCTCAAAGTTCTTGTCTCCTGACTCTAGACTCAATTTCTTTTTTTGTTTTCTAATTTAAGGGAATATACATATTGTCCCTGATGTTTAAATGAAACTTTTACAAATATATGAAAGGGTAATGATATCACACAAAAAGCAAAGAATCAGTTTCCAGTTTTCTGACTCTGAGATGTGTAATTTCCATACATAAATTAAAACTCTATTTGTTGTCAATGTGATTTATTCTCAAATTATAGGAAAACTGGATGAACACGAGGAAGAACACAAAAAAATATGTGATTCTATGTTTTGTCTTATGGCTACTCAATACAGTCTTTGCTCTCCTAGTTGTATTCTAGTGCTTAGCATAGGATAAACACTTGAGAAATATTTTATTCATTCATTCATACATACTCTCTTGTCCCAGAACCTAAATCTATGCACCCAGGAGAAAATTATGGAGGTACATTGCCAACCTACAGCCACTACCATGGATTTTTGTAAGGTAAAAATTGTGACTCATGGCGCTCTTTCCTATTCTGATATTGTGCCTCTCCCTGAAGCTGCTGAGGTCTCTGCACTGTCAGGTTTGCTTCAACCCAACAAGCATTTATCAGACATGTACTAAAGTACCATGTAGTATGTTAGGTTCTGAAATACAGGAGCTTAAAATTGAGAACTATATATGCTCTCAAGGAACTTACAATTCTATAGGTTGTCTTAACAGATTGTAGATGTCCCAATTGTTTGCAGAAGGGCATTGTCCAGGCTATAGGACAAAGGAAGGGGGGAAAAGGAAGAGGAGGCAGGGTACATTCACCAGACTATTGTTTAGCCATGGGAAGATCTTTAGCATTCTCATGTAGCTCTTGGCTTGTGATCAATACCAGAGTCTTGGGGACAGTGTTCCTTCCCTCTGTGAGGCAGAAAGGTGGTTCAATGGATAGATAGCTGGATTTCGATTCAGGAAGACCAGAGATCATCTTTGGCCACGGACACTTTATTCATTATGTGACTCTGGACAAGTCACTCAACCTCTGCATCAGTTTTCTCAGTTATAAAATGGGGGTAATAATAACATATTTCTCCTACAACTGTGAGGATGAAATAAGATCATATGTGTAAAGCCCTTCGCACAATACCTTGGATACAACAGGCAATAAACACTTGTTTCCTTATCATTTCCTTCTCTCAAACTAGATCAGTGACAACTTGGGCAAGTGTCAGGAAGAAAGAGAACTCTTCCCTACTCAATTATTTAACTCAAAGAAGAAAAAGAAAAGAAAAATTGTCCAGCACTTAGCACAGTATCTGGCATATAGTAAACACTGGATAAATGTTGACAGTAATAATATAGGCCATACTCTTCCACCCAGAACACAATACTTAACAGAAAACAGAAATGTTCAGCCATGACCTGGAGAGTTAGTGGTTTCTTGGTTTTTGTTTTTGATTTTTGTTTTGTTTATTTTTCCCCCCAATAAAAACAGGTCAATGTTGTCCTAGGTAACTGTCCTAGGTAACTGCTGTCCTAGGTAACTGCAACTTAAGTTTTCCAGGGCAGATGTATGTCTCCATTGTAGGATTAGTTTGGGGCTATGGATGTGCCCCCATTAAATGAGGGATATAGATGTTTTCATAATCCCATGCTTTTACCCCCAACTCCAATAAGAACCTCCTTTCTGCCTTAAAATTATAATACTTAAATACAACTCTAACATGACCACAACTCAAACCAGATAATTTAAGAGTGAGGGGAATTATGGGGACAGGCTGATAAAGCTGATGAATAAAGATAAGGCAGACTTATTGAGAAATTCCATTCCCTTTTCTACATTTGAAGAGCAACTCCTTATGACTGAAAGTGGTAGAGGATATATGAAGCATCAGCCTAGAATGCATGATGTCTTTACATGCTATGTTCCATAATTCATAATTCTCCCTTGCCTCTCAATTAATCTAATAAATGAATTCCTACAAAGAGGTTAATAAATTTAAAAGCTTAATGTAAGAGTAGAGTATCTCCAAAACTAGTCTCACTTTTAATTTCATCATGACCTCAAGATAATAGTATTTTGATTACTGGTGAATTAGACCAAAGAATAAATTCCTCCCTACTAAGATGCTGTGCCCATTTCCACTTGGGATTGTACCTCTGAAGTCTTCAAGATGAGAGCAACCTAATATTGTGAATAGTGATCAACCATCTAACTTTTCAATTGACAACAATAATAATCACACCTTGAAGCATACTGTGAAAATTTGTACCAAGGTGGTAAAATTATTTTATTTAAATTTACTTTTTTACCTCAATATTTCATGAAAACTCCAAAATCTACTTTCTTTCTACTTTCCCCACTTTTCTTCTCTGCTTGGCACACTCATTCTTACCCTGTGGCTCTATTTCTGCTTACCTATCTCTCTTCTTCCCTCCCTCTTTTTCCTCCATCTGTCTTTTTCCCTATTATCTCTTATTCTTTTTTCTTCAATTTCTTCTTTCTTCCACTTTTTTCTGAATTGATTGACATAATATAAAATTAAGTAAATTTAAAATATTTTATATTTATTAAATAAAGGTTTATGTTCCCTAGTATTCAATTTGCAGTTAGTAAAATTTAACCTTTCATATGCTGTTATTGTTGTTATTGTTCTCTTGGATGAGGGAGGGGAAGTTTTGTAGTTTTTTTGTTTTGTTTTGTTTTGTTTTTGCTTTTTGTTTTTAATTTCCATGTAGTCTTGCTTAATTTTATCAATAGGGAAAAATATATTTCAATATCCCATATCATACAAGCTTGTATAGGAAGTAGATGAATTGTGGAAACTACTGGTCTGCCTTCCTTCAAACTTTTATAGTGCTTCTGCCATTCCCAGAGAAAACCCCTAGCACTTCCAAGTCATAACACTATTATACTGGCAGTCTCATTGTCTAGATAAGCCTTTTGTAAAGCTGCACTTGAGGGCACAATTAGGGATGGGTGGATAAGCTCCTCTCTGTCCCAAAATGACTGAACAGAGGATATATTGAAGGTAAATGTACTCTAGATTTATTCTTAGGTCAAGTCACTGAAACAAAATTATTGAGCACCTATTATGTGTAAGACACCATCTTCTATGATGAAGACATTCTCTCTGCCCTTTTAAGATAGCATACAATCTCTTATGAGAAATAAGTGTGATCTAATACAAAGCAAGTGACAAGTTGCTTTAGTGTAAGTATAAAAAAGCGTTGTAGGAGCACAGAAAATGTATAATGTTCCCTACATACATGTAGATGTATGAGTACTCACAAACACACAAGTAGAAGTAGGATTACTTCTGACTGGGGAAATCAGAAAACTTCAAGGGCTGGGTCTCAAAAACTGAACTAGATTTCAAAAGGAAGATATTAAGTGAGACAAGCATAGGAAGTGAAGGCCAAGGAATGCCTAAAGATTGGCCACAGAATTAGCAGTAACTTCACTGATCTGGAATCAGATCCTCAATGTCCTTTTCTCCCCAACACCATATGTAGACCAGGGAAACCCCACAAAAGAGCCATGCTCTCTAGGACATACAGAAGATATAGTACACTAGCATTGTATGTGAGGGAGTGAAAGGGATTCCCAAAATTATAATCATCATGGCATAGGAACTACCTGCTCTCCAAGATAGGGTGGGTCCATAGCCAATTAGAAGATCAGATTGCACCTTATAAAATGTTTTCCTTCTGTGGCATCCAGGGGTTTGGCAGCTTGATGGACTGGCCATGCAGGGTCATGGCTGGTAGATTAATTATTCTAGACCATGGTCAGCAATTTAAATA
This sequence comes from Gymnobelideus leadbeateri, assembly GCA_011680675.1. NCBI lineage: Eukaryota > Metazoa > Chordata > Mammalia > Diprotodontia > Petauridae > Gymnobelideus > Gymnobelideus leadbeateri. The sequence goes on from WOXC01005485.1 coordinate 283,024, forward strand.
TTTACAATTACACTGGCAATAGCACTAAAGGTAGGAGGACCAGTTAGATTATTGTAATAATCCAAGGCAATGGCAATGGTGGGGGGGGGTCTTAAATAGAGTACTGAGAGTGGGAAAGGAAAGGAATGGACAAATGAAGGAAACTAAAAGAAGCTGATGATGAATCTGGTGTGTGGAGAGAGGGAAAAAGTCAGATTGAAGGCAGCAACATTTCTCAAAAATCAGATATGAAAAATACTATATCTATGGTCACTCTAAGACCCTTTCCAGGGACCAAAGGGAGTAGGGAACGAAACCCCAGGGATTTACCCAAAGGAAAAAAAAATAGAGAATTAACTATTAATGGCAAAGTAACCTCCTGTGATTTCTATGTGGATTATTCTCCAATCTGTAAGCAACTACCTACTCTTTCTTATGCAGTCCTATAATGCTTCTCACCCACCAGCTCACTCATTTAGTATTTTTCCCACTCTCATATAATTCCAGGTCTCCTCCCACCCATCACTTTTAAACTAATGCATATGTTTTCTTCTTTTCCCATATTTCATGCTGCTCATCCTCTCATTTCTGTCATATAGCTTTGTCGGAGGCATTCTGGTGCTATGCTGGCGGGTTTTATTCTTTATGATTTCCTTACCTTTCTGTTCCTTTCATTGAACACTGAAGTGTTTTCTAGAAGAGGATTTTGGCAAGAGAAGTTTTTGCAGCAATAAAGAACTGTCATATCTAAGTACTCTCTACTAATTTTTAAAACAAGACTTTCTAGAATTATTTTGCATCATTTCTTTCTAAATTCATTATTTTTTTCTTCCATTTTCCATTTAATTTTCTTCTTTTCATTTCTATACTGTTATTATTCCTTACTCCTTTTGACTCCTGGTTTTAAATATTCAATTGTCATGGAGAGTAAATATATGTGTGTGTGTGTGTATATATATATATATATCTGCATATGTATATATATATACATATACACATACATATATATGTATACACACACACGCATTCAGGTATGCCTGTGTATATATCTAGCTATATATATTTAATCACAATGACAGGTGAATACATATACATAATAATTTGCACATAATTTGCATTGTCACCATGACAAGTGTTTTATACATATATTAAGAATGGTCTTATGTACATGTATGTATGGGAAAAGAAGTATGTATGTATATGAAAATATGTCTTTTTGGCAAATGGGTGTGTGTGTGCGTGTGTGCGTGTGTGTGTGTGTGTGTGTGTGTGTATGTATGTGTGTGTGAGATCCCCAAGAGTTATTAGAACTTAAAAGGCTGCTTTTCTGTTCTGCAATCTATGAAAAGATTGAGAGTGTTTACCAAGTAGTAAGTGCATAATTCTGCTTGGACTTGGTCATGTGGACAGAGAGTGGGTGAAAATTGACTTCCTACCTAACTGCCTCCTATCTGTCTCTTTGATGTCTCATCATCTTCTTCCCTGCTACCTGGAGCTGGGAGATGTGGGTTTGAATCCTGCCTCAAATACCAGCAATAAGATAATGAGCCAGTCACTTAATCTCACAGTCTCAGTTTCCTCTACAAAATATGGTTTCACAAAATATGGCTAAAAGCACTTGCCCTGCTGACCTCACAAGGTGGGTTTAAGGAAAATATACTCTTCAAAACTTAAAAGAGTGAATTGTTGTTGTTGTTGTTTAGTTATTATTATCCCAGCACCTCAAACTTACTATAGCCAAATGAAATTTGATTATCTTTCCCCTTAAACCTACCCTGTCTCTTTGATGTCACAGTTTCTTTCAGTGGCACAATAACTTGCCTAGGCTCTGATAGTTAAAATTATGGGGTTATCTTTGACTCTTCTTTCTCTCTCACCTCTCATATTTGATGAGTCCTGATGATTCTACTTCCATCCCATCTTTCTCTTCTGTCCCCTCCTCTCCATTCTTAAAGCAATCACTCAGAAGTAAAGCCCACATTACTCTTTGTCTGGACTCTTATAAATTGCCTCCTAATGACATTTTTTGATACATCTTTCTCTGCCTTCTGACCCATCCTTTACACCAATGCAAGACATCTTCTATAGAGGTCTAATCTGTATGTCTAAAAGTACTCACTGACTCAATCAATCAAAAAACACTTCTTAAAATGACTAACTACTATTATGTGCTAGAAAATGTGCTAAGCACTAAACATAAAAAGACAAAACTGAAACAGGTTTTGTTCCCAAGAACCTTCATTCAAGGGATGTGATATACAAATGCATAACAAAATATAAAAAGTAAGTAAAATAAATAAAAGATACTTGTGGGAACTCAACTAGTCGTTACTGGGAATTAGAAAAACTTTCAGGCATCCTTTGGAGGAGAAAAAGGCAGAAAAATAGATAAAATACTGGGCCTGGAGTCAGAAAGGCATGAGTTCAAATCCAGCCTCAGAAATTTAATAGCTACGTGACCTTGGGCTACTCACTTAATTTCTGTATGCCTCAGTTTCCTCAACTGTAAAATGGAGATAATAATAGCTCCTACTACCCAGAGATGTGAGGATTAAATGAGACAAAATTTATAAAGTGCTTAGAATAGTGCCTGACCAAAAGAAAAAAATAAAAAAAGCTCCTGGAACACAGCACACACTAACCCATTTACCTCCTTTCCTTCTCTCATGTAGAGGTAAGGCCAGTTCTGAAGTCAATCATCGATTATGGAATATGGAGAGGAGAAGAAAGTATATACTATTCATGAAGGACAGATCATGTCAACACAAAGAGATGAGAGATGGAGGACTTTTGTGAGGAACAATAAGGATAGTTTGTCTCGCTGAGAGATGCAGAAAGAGTTGTAACATATAATAATGCTAGGAACTTTGATATAAGCCAGAGTATGAAGCAATTTAGATGTCAGAGAGATTTGTCTAATTTCGTAGGCAATGAGAAGCCCTTGGCATTTTTTGAATAGGTAAATGACGTGATCAAACCTGCACTTGGGAAAATCACTTTGGTTGATTGGTTGTTGTCCTCTGTGCTCAAAGAGGACCAAAATGACACCACTGCATCAGGAACAATGTATGGTGTTTCTGACTGTGGCCGATCAGATCAACATGAGCTTGGAGTGCTCTACCACAGGTCAGGCACAAATAGTCTGTGTGAACATTTGTAATGGAGATGTCTCTAAGTATGTAATTGCTTTAAAGAAAATCACTTTAACACCTATGTGAAGGATAGATTGGAATGGAGAGAGAAGGGAAGAAGGGGAACCATATGGAGGTTATTAGCATAGCCCATGTAAGAGATAATAAAGGTCTAAATGGGGATATTGGCTGCATGAGTAAAGAGGAGACATATCTGAGAGATCTCATTTAGGCAGATACAAGAACATTCAGCAAATAAGTGGATATGTGGGACAAGACAGAATGAGGTGTCAAGGATGCCACCAAGGTTATAAATCTGTGTCTAGAAGGATGATGGTGTCCTCAATCGAAATAGGGAAATTTGGGGGAGAGAGAGTTTGGGGGGAAAGATAGTGAATTCTGTTTTGGATATGTTGAATTTCAGACAGCTATGGAATGTAAGTGAAATGCCCAATAGATATTCAAGGATACATTGGTAGAGTTCAGTAAAAAGAGACTAAAGCTAGACATATAGGTTTGGAAATTAACTACATAGAAATTATATTTAAATCCATGATAGTTACTGATGTCTTCAAGTGAGAGAATAGAGAAAGAAGTGAAGAAGTTCTGATAAAGAGTTTTAGGGATAAAGTCAAAGTTAGAGAGATATGAATGATAAACCAGCAAAAGAAACTGAAAAGGAATAGCTAGATGAAGGAGAAATAAGAGAGAAGTTACATAAAAAAAACCCAGAGAGTATCAAGAAGGTGGTCAGCAGTAACTAGTACTCCTCTTATGACAATATCATGTATATAATATAATATTAAATGCTATTCTTTTATTGTAATAACATAATAATAACTAGCATTAATATAGCACTCCAACCTTTGCTGAGTAACTTACATACATAACTTCATCTTATCTTCATGACACATGGGAGGCATGTATTATTTTATCCTCATTTCACAGATGAGGAAATTGAGGCTTACAGAGATTAAGTGACTTGCCCAAAGTCATATTGCTAATAAATGTCTGACGCTGGATTTGAACGGAGATCTAATTATTGGTCAATTTGGACTTGGTATCTGGAAAAAACTTATTAGCAATTAGAAATGATGAAATATCCTTGCTTGATATTTAGGACCCTCTACTGCCTTATTTCTCCAGCCTTTGCTTGTATTATTCCCTTCCATACATCCCATGTTCTGGCTATACAGAACCATTCTCCATCCTTTCAAGTCCTGTACCTTTCTGCCTCCCTGATTTTACCATTTCTGCAAAGTCCACCTTCTCCATCTTTGCTATTTTCATTTCTGCCCATCCATAAAAGCCTAATTGGCAGAGCAAAAATAATACAGATCTAGAGTCAGAGGATGTGATTTCAAATCCTACCTGTGATACATATGACATATGTATCTGGAGACAAGTCATTCAATTTTCCTGGGTCTCTGCTTTGTTATACTCATCCTAACATTTTGCTATTCTCCTCAAGCTTTTACTTGAAGACCACTAGTATAGGGGAAAGCAATACCATAAAAGGCAACCTATTCTATTAAGAGGCCACTCTAATTATCAGGAAATCATCCTTTATATTGACTTTTACCTGCTGTTCCTAATTCTATACTCCAAGACCAAGTAGAATAAAACTAATCCCTCTTCCATATAAGAGCCCTTCAAGGATTTCAAGATGATATATGTCTGTCCCTCCACCCACCCCATTTGTTCTCTTCTCCAAGCTAAAATTTCTGTTTTTCTTTCAACAGATACTCATGGAGCATGATATCATGATCCTTCTAGTGACCATTCTAGTCACCTTTATCTAGAAACTCTGATTTGACTGTTTTTACTGTATGTTTCTGTCAATTAAAATGTAATTAAACTCATTTCCATGATGTTATTTGGCACTTGCTGTGACAAGCGCCTTCAAATTCTCAGCTTAAAGGAAATATTCATAATATATAGCTACGAGGCTTCCATATATTCAATCAGTCTTTGATCTCTCTTGTTTCTGACTCCTAAACCACATTTTCAAATATATTTTCCACCCGGAACTCATTGAATAAAATAATAATAATATATAATAATATCTAGCATTTAATGTTTTACGGAATTCAGGGTACCTCCCAAATATGATCTACTTACCAATAGAAAACAAGGCAAAGCAGGAAGCATTTTTTCACCATTTACTCTATGACAGGCATAGTGAGGTATTTATTTAAAAGTATATGTGCATTTAGCTGTCTTAGTGAATAATTCATAGATTCTATCTACCTCCTCACTTTCTGAACAGATGTTGCACTTAAGTTGCAATAATTTTCAGGGTGGTCTTTCTGCTTATGTACATTGTGAGAACTGTGAGGTGAGAAGATCTAGTTTCCTATGAAATTATCTTTGAATTCAATTAAACAAACATTTGTCATACTACATTTTTTCTTATATTGCTTATTTCCTTTGGACAGGTGACAAAAGAAACTCTACCAACTCCTTTATTTGAATATCCAAGGAGAACCTGTTAGCTGTCCTTAGATTCAGCTACAAATTCTCTTGTTGTTGATATTATTTAATTTTATTGGCAGTGAAAATGCTAAGATTCAGTAATCCTAACCCAACTCATTGGTCACTGAGAAAGTTATCTTATATTTAGTATACTAATAGCTTTATTAATTTTTATAGAGGAGATGTACTAAAATTTATGTGATTCTTAGAATTTTCTGCCCCTTTGTAATGCCAAGCAAAGGCAACTTCCAAGGTTCAAAATACCAGCATAGCAGCCCTCCATTTTATTCAGAGACAAATTAAGAACAGAGAAAATCAAAATACAGCATTCACCAAGAGTCATTCAAGAATTTCCAAGTACTACTCCACCCCTGGGCAGTAAATTCACTTAGTCAATCGCAAAGTCCCTCTTCTCAAATGGAGATTAGTTTCTAATCATAAACAAAGTATGTTCATTTAGTCATACACAGAGCACAAAAAAAAAGTCAAAAGTTTCCAGAATCCCCTGAATCACAACTGAATTACAATTATCATCAGTTAACTCCAATCACCTTCTCAAAAGGGGCAGTAGCAAGCACAAAGGCCACCTACCCCAGGGTTACAACAAGGTTAAGATATCATCAGGGCATTTTAATACCCAAAGTGAGGTCTTTTCTTCATCTTGACCCAAGGCAAGTTCTCAGCAATCTCAGTTCCTGGGGAGACAAAGCTTAATAAGGCCACAAGATACATTGCCAGTGTCCTTATTAATTCATTCTCTGCCTGAAGAACAGTCCTAGGACCTCTGAAAACATCAGAAAGACCCTCTTCCAGGATTTCTATAAACATACAACAAGAAAATCCTTCTTCAGGGTCTGAACCAAAAGCAAAGTTCCAGGACCTCTGCAACAACAGCAGTGTCCTTCACCAGTGGAAACAATTCACTCTCTGTCTGCAGAACAGTCTTGGGACCCCTGAAACAACAGCAAGGTTCCAGGACCTCTGCAACAACAGCACTGTCCTTCACCAGTGGACGAATCTGGCAAAACAACATCAAAATAGACAAAGTACTAGCATCACAGTCATGTCTCCTCAGTCCTTGGCAGCTCCGGGTGGCAGCTCTCAAAAGTCCTGGGCAGCTGAAACTGCCTCTCAGCAATCCTCTCCCTCTGCCTCCATGATGCTGCTTCCAATAGTTCTTCTGCCTCGCTTCCTCTGCTTGTGCCTCTCTAAATCCATGGCACCAGCTCCTCCCAGTTCAGCCCTCTCTTTTCAAGTCAACAAGTCCATCCCACAAGTGGGATTCATGAGCTCTGGGTTTTAACACAACCAGAAAACCAAGCCAATAAAGGGGAATCTTTAAATTCCATTACTATTACAGCCTTTCCTGCCATTTTGAACCAAAATGGACAACATTTCATCATCTATTTTCCATTGTTTCCTCAGTTGCTAAGATCCAAGAATTCATTGTTAGGTGGCAAATCTACTAGTTATAACCAATTCTTTATAAATATAGCTAAATTCCTTTTTAGAAGTCAGACTTAATGAATTACTTGAGACATTCTTGGAGCCATGCCAGCTAGGTAGAACCTGCCAGAGTTTACAATCTGCTGAAGTTTATCTTGAAAATCAAGGTCACCTCCATGAGAACGTAAATTCCTTAGAAGGGGAGATTATTTCATTCATTGTACCTACCACTGCTTGATAAATAGATTTTGCTTAATATTTGCTTATGGATTGGCTTGTAGGTTAAGAAAGCAGTGGAGTAGGATTTTATGGAGGTTTTCATAGAATAGTAACTTGATAAATGGGTGTTGAACTGACTACAATGGAATAGGCTCTACTGGAAAAAAAAAAGAAGCTTCTAGAATTGTTTCAACTAGACTGATCTTTTCTTTTTTATTTATTGGGTAGGAACTGAAAGTGCTTCTACATTAGTGATTTCTCTGGTATGGCTATCCAGAAAGAAGCTGAGATGAGATGGAAAGGGAAATAATGTAATAAGACAAAAGTATATGATGACAGAAAACATCAAAAGCTCAGCGAAGCCTTTTACAAATGTCTATAGCATTTTGTCTCTGGATACATAGGTGTGAAGATGGGGATACCAATAAGTAGTAGAACATGCTAGTAACTTTCCCCAAAAGGAGAGGGTACTAATGAAACAAACTGTGATTTCCCCTAAAAAAAATTGTCTGCAATGACTTGATGCTATTTAAAATAATGCCATTACAACTCCATTTCTTTGGTTATAGGTGTGGGGATGGAGAGCAAAGTGTTACCAGCTGAAGTTGTTATAAATCATTTATATCAAGGTGTAAATGAGTGATCAATCTTTCCCCAAAAGATTTGTTCTTTGTTTTGTTTTTGTTTATTTTTCCACTTTGGAGGATGAAGAAGACATTATAAGGAAATTGGCAAATAAGAGGAAAACTGTCATAGAAAAAAATCCAGAGAATCTGAAAAGACCAATTTTACCTATTTCCCAATTATACACAGGATCAATCATGGGCAAATGTCTTGCCATTGTCACAATAATGAAAATCCCGACCTGAAGAGGCATAAATTTCAGTAACCATAGCTCTTCAGGGGGAAAAGGCTAAACCAATGCAGGGGAATTTAAATCCTTAACTCCTACTCATCACAATTAAACTGATTTGGCTAAAGTTAAGAATAGTACTGAATAAGTACAAGTGCTGTAGAATAAGAAGGAAACATGTTTTGTTTTTCTAATTAAGAAAAGCATTTGCTTCTGAGAATCTAAGACTTAAAACTTTTCATCTACTAATATAGACAAAAATCTTAGAGATGGAACATAGATCTTCAAATGTAATCTCTCCATTTGACAAATGGGAAAACTGAGGCCTGAAATATGATGTCACTGACTCAAAATCATAGAACTAGTAGAATTATAAAATAGGAATTCGAATCAAGGGCCTCTGAGCTCCAAAGTTATGCTCTCCAAATCACTTTTGTCAGGCACTGGGTGAAACATATTTAAGATGCCAGGAAGGAGAAGTCTACCTAATACAACAGTATCACTCTTGCTTAGAAGGTGTGTCCAATTTGCCATCCTAAGAAGATTGAAATATTCAAGGAACACATAATGGAAAAATACTATGGGAACAAGCAATAAACTGAGAATACATCAGGATCTGGAAGACTAGACCCAATATTGCTTCTTCTAAACTGCAGGATAGAGACTTTTACTTAGCTTTGACTGATAACATCAAAAGTTTCTCTCCTCTTGTGTAGAATTATCTGCTTGTATGATATAAGGTTGCTTAAAAGATAGGATTTTTTTTGAAAACATCATTTTTTAAAAACCATTGTCAGATATCTCTTGTAGCAGTGAAGGAAGGAAGCAAAGAGGAAGAATTTCTATTTACTCCCCATCTCATTTCTGTTACTACTAATTTTACAAAATATCATCCATCAATAGGAGACAACAAAGTATGGTGGAAAGAACATTGATCTGGCATAAGGTTCAAATTTCACTTCAGGCACTTATTATTTGTGTGACCTCAGACAAGTGACTTAACCTATCTAGTCTTCAGTTTCCTCATCTGTTAAATTTGAAGGTTGGACCATATGACCCCCAAGGACCCTTCTAGCTCTAAATCTGTCATCCTATCCCATTAGCACATGGTTAAATTATATTTTAGCAGTCAGCTCTTTGCCAAACTAACACTGTGTCTATTTATTATGTTTTTTTAAACAAATGCTTTATTAACTTCTGTTTTACATCATTCATTTCTGCCAGATTTTGAGTTACAATCATTTTCCCCCCATTATTACCCTACCCAACCTCCCAGAATAGCAGTCCCACAAGATATCGCTTCCTCTAATTTGCTCTCTCCCATACCTTCTCCCATACCCCCATCGACTTTTCCATTAGAGGAAGGTGAGTCTTTGTGTCCCAATGCCTGCACATCTTATCTCCCAATTACAAGCAAAAGAGTATTAATAATAGTATTTATATATATTTGAAACATTTGACGTTACTACCTCGAATTTCAGATACATTTCCTTCCTCCCTTGTCACCCATACCCTCTTGGGAGATAAGTAATTCAGTATATGTTGTACATGTCTAGCTATGCAAAACATTATCATAATAGATATACTGTACAAGGCTGTTTATAATTCCCTCCCACTCATCCCACCCCCCCACCTGGTCCATTCCCTACATGATCCTGTACCTCTTCTATAGTGGGTACTTCCAAGCTCCCCTCACCCCAAGGATGCCCTCCCATCCATCATCCCTCCTCTCATCCCCCTTCCCCCTATCCTGCTGCAGGTTGAGATATCCCATTTAGTATGTATGTCATTTTCTCCCTGTACCAAATTCAATGTGAATGTGGTTTTGCCTTTTTAGCCTTCCTTATTCTCCCCCTCCTTTGCAACCACGTCCCCTTGCTTCTTCTACATGGAATAGTTTACCCTACCCTGTCTCTCCCCATCTCCTCTTGCCACTTTCCTCTCTCACCTCATAATTTCATCCCTTGAGTATTCTCCCTTCCCAAGAAATTCAACCTACGCCCTCTATCCATATATAACTGTAACCATATACACACACACTCACATATGTATTCATATGACCACATACCCTTCTTCCATTATTTTCATAGTGAGAAAGATATCATCAGTCACAGTTATTGCTTTTCCATATAGGAATGTAAATAGTTCAACTTTGATAAGTTCCTTTTGATTTCTTTTCCCTGATTACCTTCTCAGGTGTCTCTTCCTTCTTGTGTCTGGATGTCAAATTTTCTATTCAATTCTGGTTTTTTCATCAAGAATGCTTGAAAGTCCTCTATTCCACTGAATGACCATATTTTCCCCTGAAACAAAATACTCAGTTTTGCTGGGTAGGGGACCCTTGGGATCATTCCCAGTTCTTTTGCCCTCTGGAATATCATATTCCATGCCCTTCGATCCCTCAGTGTAGAAGCTGCCAGGTCCTGGGCTATCCTGATTGTGTTTCCACAATACTGAAATTGTTTCTTCCTGGCTGCTTGGAGTACTTTCTCCTTGATCTGAGGATTCTGGAACCTCGCTATAATATTCCTGGGAGTTTTCTTTTTGGGATCTTTTTCAGGAGGTGATCGGTAGATTCTTTCAACCTCTATTTTGCCCTCTGGATCGAAAACATCAGGGCAGTTTTCCTTGAGAATTTCTTGAAGGGTGATTTCTAGGTTCTTTCTTTGATCATGGCTTTCAGGTAGTCCAATAATTTTTAAATTGTCTCTCCTGGATGTATTTTCCATGTCAGTGGTTTTTCCCATGAGATATTTCACATTGCCTTCTAATCTTTCATTTGTTTGGTTCTGCTTAACAGCATCTTGATTTCTCATAAAGTCACTAGCTTCCATTTGCTCCAGTCTAACTCTGAAGGAATGAATCTCCTCAGTGAACTTTTGAGATTCTTTTTCCATCTGGCAAATTCGACTTTTTAAGGCATTCTTCTCCTCATTGCCCTTTTGGGCCTCCTTTGCCATTTGAGTTAGTCTATTTTTTAAGGTGTTGTTTTCCTCAGTCAGGCTGTTGACCCTCATTTCATACTTTTCCTGCATCCTTCTCATTTCTCTTTCTAATTTTTCCTCCACTTCTCTTATTTGATTTTTAAAGTCCTTCTTAAGGTCCTCTATGGCCTGCAACCCACTCATGTTTTCCCCTGGGGCTTTTGGAGCAGGACTTCTGACCTCACAGTCCTTTTCCCACTCTATGCCCCCAAAATAGGAGTCTAGGGTTGCATTTTTCTGTTTCCTTTGCCTTGGCATATTGCCGCTTAATTACTTGACTTTTGGGCTTGTTGCCACACTATGGCTTTAAGGCCAGATAGAGGAATTTTCGTCCTGAACGTGTGGGGGGCAACTTCTGCTTCTGGCAAGCTGTAAACCCACCCATGACTTCCACCCTAGATCACAATCCAGATCCAGGGAGGTTAAAGCAAGAGCGATTAACCCCCAAGACTGATCACTGGATCTCCCTACAATTCACAGGCCGGGACCTGGAGCTGCCTCTGAAAACTACAAAATGGCATGTCTCCTCAGAGGCTTCTAGCCCCCAGGGGAGGGAGCCGACGCATTTCCTAAATACCAGTCCCAAAATCCATAGGACACTAACCTCTTACTTTGTCCTAGGCATGTCTATGTTGATAATTCTGGAGTCGCCACAGCTCCTGGTGTTCTGGGGTTCCTCCAGCCAGCTGCTGGCCCTGCCACCCTGGGCCTAAAACCTCGGCTCACGTGGACCTGGGCTTCGCTTGGCTCCTGCGCTCTGCGCACTGCGCGCTGCCAGGTCCCAGACCACTGTGGTGGTCCTTCCTGCAGGGCTGCTGGTCTGTCCTCAGCGGGAGGTTAGCTTCTCTGTGTCGTTCTGTGGGTGCTGGGGCTCCAGAAGTTGTTCAGAGTCCCCTTTTACATAGTTTGGCGGGAATCTGGGGGCAGAGTGCCTTGGACAAGCTGTTTCTACTCCGCCATCTTCCAGGCAGGCCCACTGTGTCTATTTAAAGAGTACTTAACACAGCAAAAGTTATCTGTACTATGCAAAATTAATAATAGCTAAGGAGGGAGAATGATTTTTTAAAAATTTCTATCAACTTCATAAACATTTTACTTCACTAAGGTAGGATAAGTATTGGATCTGTCATTTAATTGGTTTTGGGAACTCCCAGGAGAGAAAATGTCCTCTACCAAAAAGAGCTGGCACCTTATCCACAACTAATAGAATTAGAGGATGTCCCAGAACACAGGGAAATTAAGTGACTTGCTCTGGGTCACATATGTAACAAAGGGAGGCCCTGAACCCATGTCTTTCTGGTTTGAAGACCAGCTCTCTATCTCCAATACCAGAATTTATAGCATCTAATGAAGATAACAGCCATCTATTAAATAACAAACCACTAGAATGAGAAGCTATATGTGATCAAAGGCACAGATAGACATTTTAAAAAAGAATGATGTTGGATAACAGTCAGGACAACATATTGATATTTCCCCGTTGAGATTTATTTCCAACTCACTCCTATCTGAATTCTATTTTTGTCTATGGGTTAAATGCAATACCCATAGTTTTTTTTTTTTAATTGTTATTGCTGGAATTAACCAAAACTCACTAATGAAATTAGCTAGCAAAATTTTCCACTGCTGACCAGATATTATAAAAAAAAAAAACATTGAACCTATCATGTTTAATGGTCCATAGATTTCCCAAGCTGTATAACTGTGAAATAGAGTGTAACAAATAATTTGAATGCAACTGTGATTAAACTTTCCAGTGTTGGAAGACACTTTTAATGGACGTTATTATCTATATTTATAGCAGTTTCATTTTTACTTCAGCTGTTTCTTACTCTGGATGCTTTTCCCACCTTGGCAATTAATTTACAAAGTATTCCATTAATTGTCTTACAACATTCATATCTAAAGAAAATGGAGGTCCTAAAAGTGAGCAAGAAAACTCCTCAGGTTAGGCACACCTTCTTGTACTTCAGGGATTTCATTTTTCATCTAGGTTCAAATCAACAAAGTCTACTTTAAGTTTTATATTCTCTCCTTCTATTTATTCATTACATTACTCCAGATATAGACTTTTGATTGGCCCTACAAGCTAAGTGTTCCATAACCTAACTCTCTTTTGCTTTTCCAGTCTTCTTATACCTGCCAGTGTATATGGCCTCCTTGCAGTTCCATGAACATCAGACTCCATCTCTTGACTCTGGGCATTCTTTCTGGCTGTTCCTCACACCTAGATTGCCTGCCTTCCTCCTCTCCATCTACCGAATTCCCTGGTTTCCTTTAAGTCTCAACTAAAAGCTCATCCTCTACCTTCCCCAACCTATAGTGTTGTCCAGCCTATTTGTCTTTTTTCTTCTCTCCCACTTTAGATTGTTAGTTCCTCAAAGGCAGGGACTTTCTTTTGTCCCTTTTTGCATCCTCAGTGCTTACTACAGTGGCTGGTGTGAAATAGGGCTTAATAAATATTTATTAACTGAATGACTGATTGATTGGCTCAGGAACAAATAGGATTCCTTCCCTGATGTCCATGCTCTGCTTTCTAGAGTAGTTTAGGCATTTGCTCCAGCCAAGGTTAGTCTTTTGTCTTGACATAACCTGCAAAATATGGTGGTCTGGCCATCTAAGATCAGGTTTAAGGAAACAGAGTTATAAATGAATACAGAAGAAATAACTCTAGACTTGGACTCCAAATCCTGATTCTTGCTAACTCTTAGAATAGGCTATGTGGTATAGTAGAGTGAGGAAGACCTCACTTTGAATCCCACTTCTGACATCCACTAGCTGTGTGACCATGAGAAATAATTTTAACCCCTCTGAGATTCAGTTTCCTATTATATAAAAGGAGAAAGTTGGGGCAGATATTAAAGATTTCCCAAAGCTCTAAATTAATGACTTCATCATTATAAGCAGCTAGCTTATGTAAGTTAGTTAATATCACTGAGCCTCATTTTTCTTATCTGTACTATGAAGATATACCACAGAGTTATTAAGATAATCAAATAAGCAAATATATCCCAAGGACTTGGCAATTATAAGTTTGGTATATAAACATCAGCCATCATAATTAGGTCAACATCACTATTCATCCTGGCTCTCTGACACTGGATCCCTGACCTATTTAAATTTGTGTTTCTGGATTCTGTTTCATGATTTTACTGTGATAAACTTGAGAAATTTTGATATCTTACTCTGTCCTGACTGCTTAATTTTGTCCTTCAGTTTTATTGGGAAGGGAGTCTTATCACTGTGACCCAAGACCACACTGTGACAATGCTTTGAAAACAAAAAATCTGGATACAATATAGGGCTCTGATAATGAAAGAATTTCAAAAGGAAATATACAAATAAAAAAGAATGTTCAGAATAATAGTAATAGCAATAATAATAATAATAAAAATTTTAAGTGCCTACTCCATGCCAGGTACCCGGTTTAAGAGTTCACACATATTATCTTACTTGATCCTTACAATAATCCCGGGATGTTAATGCAATTATTACCATCATTTTACAGAAGAGAAAATGGAGGTAAACAGGAGTTAATTGACTTGCCCAGGTTCATAGAGTTAGTAAGTTTCTGAGACTGAATTTGAACTCAGGTCTTCCAGAATCCAGGCCCAGCATCCTATCCACTGCATAAGTCAGATACATAGAAAATCCAAAAGCGTCAACATAAAAGAGCATGGTAATTGAAGTCATGTTGTCATTTCTATAATCTGTATAACTCTCCACATTAACCTCTCCTCCTATTGACTATCTATGTACTCTAAATGTTCACATAGACTCTTGTGCCAACCCAAGGTAGAGCATTCCCAGCTCTTATTGGTATGATCAGCCACAGTCAGACACATTGTGCCCTGACTCCAACATAGTGATGTCATTTTGATCCTTTTCCAGAATGAAGGACACCAACCAACCAACCAACCAACAAACTAATCATCTTTTAACATGGAATCAGATGCAATATATCCTCATACAGAGCTACAGTACAGCATAGGAGATAAAGAGCTAGGGTTTCAGAGATAAAGAAGTCTGGGGACAAGACCTAGCTATAGCATACCCTGGCTCTGGTCACATACTATAAGCCTGTAACTTAACCCCTCATAGATACAGGCCAGTGGTGTCATAGAAATGGGGCCACTACACTGTACATAAAAATCCCTGTGCATCACAGATTGACTTAGTTTTAAATTGGAATATCTATGTTTTATTGTATTTTTATTTATTTGGCTAAATATTTCCCAATTACACTTTAATCTGATTTGGGTTGCACTCAGGAGCATTGCCTCTGCTGCAGGCCATGTATCTGACATTTCTGCTCCAGACAACTCTCAATGAATTTAAGTTGTAGAGCAGATGCCAGCTTGCATTAGGAGTTTCCTATGCCTGTGAAATCACAGGCTCAGTTCCTAGCACCATCACTATTTACTCACATTGCATAATAGAATCGTGCATTTAAAATAGAGAAGGCCTTGAGGGGCTCTCTAATCCAACTCCTTTTAATAATAAATAAGCAATTGATTTTCATATATATTCTTCTTTCTGTCTTCCCAATCTCCAAATTTGAAAGAAGAAATACATATATTTTTTCCTCCGTAATTAACATTTTCTCCATAGTTAATTTTTGGTTCCCCTTCAGGTTATGGTGAAGAGACTGGGTTCCCTGAAGTTCATTTGGCAATGGACCTACTTTAACAAGTCCTAGGCAATTAGGCGGTATAATGGAGTCAGAATGACTCATTTTTGTGAGTTCAAATCTAGCCTCAGACACTTACTAGC
The DNA here is from genome assembly GCA_011680675.1 of Gymnobelideus leadbeateri. Taxonomy (NCBI): domain Eukaryota; kingdom Metazoa; phylum Chordata; class Mammalia; order Diprotodontia; family Petauridae; genus Gymnobelideus; species Gymnobelideus leadbeateri. The sequence goes on from WOXC01005485.1 coordinate 298,884, forward strand.
TATGTGATTCTGGGCAAGTCACTTAACCTGCTTACTTCAGTTTCCTCATATGTAAAATGAGTTGGAGAAGGAAATGGCAAACTGCTCCAGTATCTTTGCCAAGAAAACCCCAGATGGGGTCAAGAAGCATCAGACACAACTGAAACAACAGAACAGCAGCAGTAAAACGTCACTGAAAGCGTGTTTTTAGCAGATTTGTTGGTCATCTCGTGAGCGGCCTAAGATGGAGAGGCCCTCTGAATCCTTATCTTCCTTCAAGGTGCAGCTCAGGTGCTACCTCCTCCAGGAAGCCTTTCCAGATCCCTCCTAATCCCAGTTAGTCTTTTCCTCTCTTCCTTTTCAAAAGATGCCTATTGCTTATCCTCACCCCTCACACCCAGTAAAATATAAACTCCTTAAGGGGAGGGACTGTCATTTTTATCTTTGTTTTTCTTTTTTTTTTAAATTAATTTATTAGTTTCATTTCAGTTAACAAGAGTCAATTCCATAGTTCCTAAATTTTCAAATTTCCTTTACTTCCCTCCCCCCACCTCCCACAACAGCATATAGTCTAGTATAGGATCTGCAAATACATACATATTAGACATTAGTCCAATTACAAAGGCATATTGTATTAGGTGGAATGAAAAATGATAAAGAAGAAATAAAACCAAACAACGAAAAGAAAAAGATCAATTAGTTTGCTTCCATCAGGATTCATGCTCAGTTCTTTCTAGTTATGTCTTTGGATGTCGCAGTTCTCTCTTTCATGAGTCTTTCGGGATTGACTTATATCACTGCATTGCTGAGAAGAGTCCAGTCTGTCAGAGTTGGTCATCACACATATGATGTGTCTGTGATTGTATACAAATTTCTTCTGATTCTACTCTTCTCACTCAGCATCAGTTTGTATAAGCCTCTCCAGGTAAATATGAAATCCACCTCCTCCTAGTTTCTTATAGCACAATAATATTCCATTACATTCATATACCACAACTTGTTTAGCCATTCCCCAATTGATGGGCACCCCTTTGATTTCCAATTCTTTGCAACCATGAAAAGAGCTGCTATAAATATTTTGGTACATTTGGGTCTTCTTCACATTTCTATGATATATTTGGGATATAACCCTAGAAGTGGTATTGCTGGGTCAAAGGGTATAAAATTATATAAATAATTATATGTAAATATATATAAATAATAATATAAAGTCCTTTGGGCATAATTCCAGATTGCTCTCCAGAATGGTTGGATAAGTTCACAACTCCACCAGCAATGCATTAGTGTTCCAATTTTCCCACATCCTCTCCAGCATTTGTCATTTTCTTGTTTTGTCATCTTAGCCATTCTGACTGGAGAGATGTGGTATCTCAGAGTTGTTTTGATGTGCATTTCTCTAATCAATAGTGATTTAGAGCATTTCTTCATATGCTTATAGATATCTTTAATTTCTTTCTCTGAAAACTGCCTGTTCTTATCCTTTGACCGTTTATCAATTGGGGAATGACTTGTATTCATATAGATTTGACCCAATTCTCTGTAAATTTTAGAAATGAGTCCTTTATCAGAGACATAGGTTGTAAAAATTATTTCCTACCTCCCTCTTGATCTTGGTCACATTGATTGGTTTTGTTTGTACAGAAGATTTTCAATTTAATGTAATCAAAATTATCCATTTTGCATTTTATAATGTTCTCTAATTCTTGTTTGGTCCTAAAGTCTTTCCCTCTCCACAAATCTGTCAGGTAAATTATTCCTTGCTTTCTATCTTTGTTTTTCTAGCTCCAAGCACTATGTATTTTACATGCATAGTAATTCCCATACAAATATTCACTTAGTGGAATGGAATGACCAGGCACACTGACTAGCAGGTGATTGCAATTTTTGTTCATAGGAACTCATGGAATTCTGTTAAAATTGGAGAGGTTGAGATCTATAGCAATGGAAGCAGTATCAGCATGGATGAAATCTTTTGAAGTGGTGAAGTAATTTCCCCTGTGGACTCCCAAGCTTATCAACAGCCTCAGAAGTTGTTTTCTACCTTTCGTAAAAGTAGGTGAATAAGCAGGGGGAAAATGTTTGTTTAAATGTCATAGGAAGAGTTCTTAAGTATTACTTACATTTCTTCAGTGGCTCTTACCAAGGCTTCATATCAAAATAATGCCCAAGATTGGATTGACTGGATCTTCCCAATTCACTACTCTCCACCTGAGACTCATTTCCCCACAGTAATCTGACCTTTTTTGGCAGTGTAAGGATGAGCCCAAAGCCTCTACAGGCTAGGCTATCTACGTTTACATATGAAAGACCAGAAATTCCTTGGGGAGAGACCTGAATTGCCCTGCCTTTGCATTTTCATCAACACAGGGAAGCTAGCAGGGATTTAAGTTAGAGACTAGGGGAAACAAAACACTAGGTTTTTAGTTAGGGTATATGAACTTTAAAATAATATTTTTTTATATTGGCATATCATTGAAATCAATGTCCTTCATGATACTATGCATTTTTCCTTTATATATTTAAAAACTTCCTGAGAAATGAGCCAGAGGCTTTACCAGACTGCCAAGGGGTTCCATGTCACTCAAAAAGCCAAGATCCTCTATTCTGGAAGTTGTAATCAGTAGTTAAGTGGGTAGGTCTTACATGGTAAGGACTAAGTATGGACTAGTCCTCAAAGATTAAAATCAGATGTCATAGGTAAGATCTAACACAGCTTAAGTTAGCATGAGGATCCTAATACAGAGATCCAAGCTCAAGGACCACAAATTTGGGTCTTCAAAAGACAGATTTGGAGCAGGTGGTACAGAGGATAGAGAACTGGCCCTGGAGTCAGGAGGACCTGAATTCAAATATGACCTCAGACATTTACTAGCTGTGTGATCCTAGGTAAGTCACGTACTCTAATTGGTTTTATTTTGTTTTTTTAAAGGATACACTTGAGCCTATGGACACTAGTTAACCAGATTAAAGTGTCTCTCTTCTTTGCGGTAAAGAGCTTGGCAATCTACCACTAAATATTACAGATCTTATTGCTAAGATTCTGAAGGGTACAAGACAGGCCACATTTTAAGGGGGAAAAAGTGGAAAAGTAAGTGATTTTTTTTTCAGCTAGGGCAGTTGCATGCTTTTTCTGTAACTAATGTGAGAACTGTTACTTTGCTAAAAGGTCTTTAAAAATATATTGGGTCTATGAAATGAAAAAATATGGTAGAACCCACTCTTCTTTTGACAGAGAGCCATGCACTTCGCTGAAGCCTAAAGCAGGAAGCAGAAAATAACTCCATAGCTACATGTTCAATTCTAACTAGCAAGCAAAATCTCAAAGAGACTATTCTTCCAGAAGATTAGCAACCCCAGAGTCGGTGAGTCTAGCAGATCTGGGCCAAGTATACACAACTGTGCCCACTGAAGACTGAGTCTAGCAATGACTATGTAAGAAGCTACTGCAGCAGAAGCAGTGAGAATAAAGGTATCAGTAGTCCAGGACCTTCACATATGCATGCCCTGCTCAAATGTATTCCTTTCACAAATATCCTCTCAGGTGCACTCTGACTCCACAGGTTCCAAAAATGCCTTTGCATTCACTCACATGCCTCAGCCACATAGATTCCCTATATGTGTTCCTCTTCAAATATTCTCCCTAAATATGTGCCCTTCCACTGAAGCAGACTCTTTATGTGTTCCCTATATAAGTCCACTCTTCCCACTGATGGTCTATGTACTTGTTGAAAGTCAGAGGAGGGAGAGGGATATATTTTATTGCTTCTTTTTACACTATCTTAATTTATTAAATGCCTGTGCTTTTACTTGTGTCTTCTGGTTATGTGTGGAAACACATCAGTAGAGGCTCATGAAGTATAGTTTTATAGCAGATGAAGAAACAAAGAATATTTTGAACTTGTGAAACTTTTATCTAAGAGAATAACCCTGTAAGCTATGGCTGCTCCCTTGTAATTCAGTAGCAAAACACCTAGTAAAAGATGAAAACAGCAACTAAATGTAATTGATATTTATGGTATTCATGGAAACAGGCCATTATGCCTTTCTTACTTCATTCTCCTCCTTTGATTTTTCTGATATTTTACTAATGCAATACTCCTCAGAACTACATCTATCTTAAACATGTCAAGAGTTCAGGCTTTCAATATAAAGAGGGTCTTCTAAGCATTTCTCTTGACAACATCTATGGGGGAATAATTGTTTACAATATCCTGACCATTAATTCTAAGAGTTGTGTTTTTTTTCTTTTAATTATATACTGGGAAATAATTTTCTAAAGCATATGTATTTACTTTTTATTGCTTATAGAAAAATGATTAACTTCTACATATTGGAAAGCAACAGTATTTTAATAAAATGAAGATAGAGCACTGGGATTGGAATCAGGAATACTCATCTTTCTGAGTTCCAATCTGACCTTAAACATTTACTGGTTGTGTGACCCTGGGCAAGTCACTTAAACTTGTTTTCCTCTGTTCCTTATCTATAAATGAGCTGGAAAAGGAAATGGCAAACCTCTCCAGTATCTTTCTCAAGAAAACCCCAAATGGAGTCACAGTCAGACACAACTGAACAACAACAACAAATACTTGCAAGACTTTGTCCTACTTATAGAAGTGAGAAAAATCTAAGCAGTGAGCTATAGAGCATAGATTTAAAGCTACGCTCTCATCTCTACAGAGACTGCAGACTCTTGGCCCAAGAGATGGAGAGAGGATTTCCTGAAAAATTAATGGAGATATATGAAACCTAGTCTCATGAACAGAGGAGGAGGAGTTCCCTAGGGAGTTCTGGAATTCAGCCATCTTAGAGAGAAGGGGAAGTTTGTGGGCAGTGACAGCGTCCTGCAAAGATGAAGATCCCGCATGGAGATTTACAGCTAGAGAAACACACAGCAAAGGACTGTGTCATGATTGGATTTGGGATTTGAGACTGAACCTTTGATTTCTTCTGTATAAAGAAATCCCAGAGAGGAAATCCCCTCTACCAAAGAAGATCTATAACTGTTCCACAAACAACAACAGTGATGGCATTTGTATAATGTTTTAAAGTTGGCAAAGACATTTCAAAGTGTTATTTTATTTGATCCTTACAACAACCCTATGAAGTCTTAAATCTTAAGATTTGCCTGGGGTACTGAGAGATTAGAACTTGCCCACGGTTATACAGATAGTATATTCTTGAACCTACATTTTCCTGAATCTGAAGTTGGCCTTCTCTATGCTATACCTATCTACCTTTCATGATAGGAATAAGGACAACAGGGATCCCAAAGTCAACTGCCTTCCACCTCACTCGGTACAGTCCTGTTGGGTAAGGAGTTGTCTCATTAGGAGCCTCAAGTTCATTTTCTTTTAGGGGTGAAATCAGGTCCTTAAAGTATTTACATATACCTGGCATTTTCACTACAATTAAAATTGTAGTCACCAAAATGTTCAGGCAACTTTCTAGTGACCCTAAATTTCTTTCCATTCTGAGGGGGAATCCAAAGTCCAGATGGCTTTATGAGTCTAGGGAAATGTATAGGACCCTTGGATTGGTAGTGACAGTGGAATTCATTGGAAAGGGACTTCTCTGACAACTTTATGTATTTTCTCTGTATTCTGTGGGGTGAAAGAAAGGTGGGGCTGCAGCCAATATTCATTATTACCCTGAATGCTTGCACCAGAATTAGAAAGAGATTTACCCCCAACCTTTGGAATCCTAGACACATGCTATACTCTGAAATTTCCCAAAGGAAATTCTGCATGGGTTTTCATAAGTCAAACAAATATGATTTTTGAGAGAATCCTAAGATTGGGGCCATTCTATATAAGTCTAGTACTTGGGATGCTAGGGCATGGATTACTGTGAAATTTTGAAGCTATTTATTGAGCTTTGGGTTTTTAAATAAAGGAAGTCACAGTGTCTTGAGTGGATTGAAAGATCAAGTAGGATTTGAGAGACTCCTTATTTCATCTTCTATCAACCTGACTATAGGATCAGAGTTAATCATTTAATATATCTGTGTTTTAACCCAAGTTTATCTGTAAACAATATGCTACCTCACCATGTACCAGAGAACAAGGACAAAATTGTAAAACATGTACATTTAACAAAGACAGATGAAATTCATGACAAATTGCTTTCTTGTTTCCCCATGAATCATAATGTATTGCTTTTATGAAAACTGAATTCAATAAAAAATAAACTTTTCAGAAGTCTGTAATACTATTTTACATCTTCCTGGACTAAGACCAAGTGTAAGAAACTCCCAAGACTTCAAAAAAATGCAAAGCACTTTGGAGAGTCAAGGTGTTTTCATTATATGCTCAAAGACTCAGGACTCAGAAAGGAATAAAATGTACCCCCCCCTAAGATTTCTATAAAAGTGCTGAATAAAAAAAAAAAACAGTTCATCAATTTCTTTTGTCCACTTTCCTCCTCCTCTATCTTCTCTTTCATTTTTTTCTATTACATTTTGAATTCAACTTTTATGTTTCTGCATCTTTGCTTGCTTCCAGCCCTGAAGCAATTTGAAGTTTCTGTAGGCTCCAGGGTGTCATTTGCAGTGGCTGCCGAGGTTCTCTCTTCAGTGTGAGTCAAATTTTCCATTCCAGGGCTCAGATAAAGAGCCAAACCACCATGGAAATGGCCTTAAGCCCACATGAGTCTTGCTCACCAAATCTTGCAGCATCACTCTCTAGCTATAACATTGCAGATTTTTCAGGGCAATAATAAATATTGACTCCCAGGGGAGTCATGGGAAATATGTTTCTCAGAGACACCTGATTCAGCCATACTCATAGATAGATAAACAGATTTTCCCCCCAGGCATCATAACATCTTTTCAGTGTAAGCAAGTTTAGGAGCCCAAAAGGAGGGGGACACATTTACTAAATAAAAGCTATACAGCCACAATAATGTGGATAACAGTTGATAAGCAAAGTATGTGCTATTCAGAGGCTTTAAAATGTTTACTTTAAACTTGAAATGTTTAATGGCTGCTACTTTTTCATTATGGTTATTCTAAAAAGTATATATCATTTTTGGGTTACTGGAAATATAAGTTTGATAAAATGATTAGGATGTGATAGACTCTAGTCCAGTCATGAAAATAAACATTAATCTGTGTGTCTTTAAAAAGCAGTTAATAATCACAAATATTTCTTAGCATCATCCACATATTAAAGTAATAATAATAATAATTAAGTGTTGGGGAGGCAAAAACTTGAGATAAAGTCATGTCCTTGTCCAAATAACTTATCACTAATGGAACAGAAGCCTCAATCAATCAGTAAGTGTTTGTTAAGCTCTTAGTATGTGTCAGTCACTGAACCAGAGGCTGGGGATACAAATGCAAAATGGAATAGTCCCTGACCTCAAACACAGATTAATATAATATAAAGTAAAATGTCTTCAGAATTTTATTCTTGATAGCTTCTCATCTTTCCCTGGCTGACTTCCTCTGGAGAATTTTAAGCATATTGGATTCTTCCTATCCTCTCTTTGAACCCTTTGAAATCCATTTTACAGTAATCTGGAGTGAATGTCAAACTATTCTTAGCTAGTCTTTTCTTTATAGAAATTCTAAAATGGAGTTCTCTCTTCTCCACAAGGTTCCTGTAACTTCCACCTCAAGAGTTATTCCTACTTTGATGAAAATAAGAGAAAAACATAATTTCCTTTATTAGTTATATCCTCTTTGGAGGATGAAAAAGTCATTGTGGCAAATCATGAAACAATTATCTGCTCAGAGAGAGACAGACAATGAAAGAGAAAAGACAAAAAGCCACAATGGAGGGGGGACATATATGCTAAAAGCTGCACAGCCACAATAATATGAGCAACAATTGATCATCAAAGTACGTGTTATTCAGAGGCTTTAAAATGTTTTCTAATGACTAATGTTCTAAAACAAAGGCAGGGGAGGAGGAGGAGAGGGAGAAAGACAGATTCAGAGAGATGAAGATAAAGCAAATCCTACTAAAGAAAACTGGGGGGAAATACTAGCTCTACGGCATTTCCCCCATCCAATCTCTTGACAAAACTCAGGGTTTCCCTCTGTCTCTCAGATCTTTTTTTTCTTTGTTTTTTATATTGAAACTACTCTTCTTATATGCTCTTTCTAATCTAGGGAGTAAAGATACATTCATAGGACTTTAGGTTTAGAACTACAAATAATATAGAGATGATCTAATCCAGACCCCTCATTTTACAGATAAGGAAACTGAGGCCTGAGGTTAAGTTCCAAAATCAAAAGGCAGGAAGCATAAAAGGTGAAATTTGAAACAAGGTCATCTGATTCCTGTCAGGGCTCTTTCTACTAAATCATGCTATTTGAATCTCCTTTACCTTTTCTTCTCTGAGAGAGGCCACTTGCATTTGGGGCATAGATGTCATTCACATCACCATGACAGAAACATGATACATTAAATTTGTGCATTTATGCAAAACTCTTCTTGCCCTCTATCTTTACTAAAAATGTTTGATTTAGCCTTTTATTATTCTCTCTAATAGCTTCCCTGGAGAATAAAAATGGCAAGCTTCTTTTACATTTGGAAAGGGGGTCTTTAATTTTGTACTTATGACACATTTCTGGTTTATTGGTGGTGTGGGTTTCATGAAATCAAATGAGATCATGTATATTAACTATATAAATGCTACTATTATTATTCCTCTCACCTAATCAGTACTTCATTAACACCTTGGCAGACACACTCAACCTTCTTTTCCTTTTTCCCATTAACCTCTTTCCAAAGCTACCTTCTACCTGGATTTTTTCTACTCCTCTGTCCCCTCTCTTCTTCTTTCAGCGCTTTCTTTTTCTATGTTTCTTTCTCCTCATTACTTATTCCCAGGGTCTTTTACCTTCTTTAGCCCCTCCCTCTCTTCCTCAGATTCCTTCACTGGAGCTTCAAGATTTTTTTTTTCTTTTTCCTTCATATTCTAGGAATAGCTAATTGGAACAATTAATTGGAAGTCATATATATACAACTGCAACAGATAAATATACTATCCTTATTATTTAAAGGATTTAACATCTCTGTAATTTAATAGGAAGAAAAAAAAACACACTGGGTATGGAGGGGAGCTAAATTGTCCAAGCCTCAGGGGAATGACCCTTATCTTTGGTTTTGCCTGATTATACTGTATTAATTATGCCAGTGGAGTAACTTAGTATATGTCACTAACAGAATGGACTTGATCTTCTTTGGAACAAAAGTCTATATTCACAGCTAACTAAGCTAGCCCTTGCTCTGATCTTTCCATGATTCTCTCTTTGTGAACAGAACAGCTAACTAGCTGGAGTTCTTGACTAGAGTGACTACCTACTAGAGTAACAATTCTAGAGTAACTCTACTAGAACTTCCTTCTCTATTTCAAATTCATTTATTTTTCACTGAAAAACTTCTTTGTGCTTTCTGCTTTGGTGTACAACTTTTTAATATCATTTGGTATTTGCTATCATATTGGTTCTTATTATTGTCTTTATAATCATTGTCATACATTCAACTTAAAATGCAAGTGCTAGATCTGAGTACAAATGGGGCTGTGAATTATTAGGAATTTTAGAAGAAATCCTGTGTCCTGACAAAGAGAAAATTATTCAAATTCATGTGACCAGAGCACCTGGTCAATCCTTAGTAGTGACAGGAGCCATCATGAGGAAGGTCCTGGATTCTGAGTCTCCATGGCTTGGAGACTCTCGGGCTTCTTGACCATCCTGTCCATCATGTTTCTCATTTCTTTTTTTAAAGCTTATATGAAGGAATATTTACTTCAAAGACATAACAAAAACAAAAGTATACATATTTCCTTCCAATGCTTCCAGGCCACACTCTTATTCCACCTCCATCAAACCGATTCTTTAATTCACAGAAAACATGCTAGAACATATTGAGAGTGAGGGAAGGAAAGCCTATGCATGCATTTGTGAACCTTATTAGCTCAAAGGGCAACCAAAGTTTCAAGCATTTGTCAGAACCACTATTGCCATGGACCTTCTCTGGCTTCCACTACTGCAAGCTATGATGAATTTTCTTTCATTAAAACCCACTTGTTGGGGGGGGCTGAGCCAAGATGGCGGAGTAAAAACAGCTCTTCCAAGCCTCTCTGCCCCCAGATTCCCCACAAACTATGTAAAAAAGGACTGTGAACAACTTCTGGAGCCCCAGCACCCACAGAACGACACAGAGAAGCTAACCTCCCGCTGAGGACAGCCCAGCAGCCCTGCAGGAAGGACCAGCGCAGCGGTCTGGGAGCCGGCAGCGCGCAGAGCACAGGAGCCGAGCCGAGCCGAGCCCAGGTCCACGTGAGCCCAGGTCCGCGTGAGCCGAGGTTTTAGCTCCAGGGCGGCAGGGCCAGCAGCCAGCTGGAGGAACCCCAGAATACCAGGAGCTGTGGCAATTCCAGAATTATCAACATAGACATGCCTAGGACAAAGTAAGAGGTTAGTGTCCTATGGACTTTGGGGCCTGTATTTGGGGAATGCTTCAGCTCCCTCCCCTGCGGGCTAGAAGCCGCTGAGGAGACACGCCATTTTGTAGTTTTCAGAGGCATTTCCGGCTCCCAGCCTACAAATCGTGGGGAGATCCAGCGATCAGTCTTGGGGGGTAATCGCTCTTGCTTTAACCTCCCTGGATCTGGATTGTGATCTAGGGTGGAAGTTGTGGGTGGGTTTACAGCTTGCCAGAAACGGAAGTTGCCCCCACACGTTCGGGACGAAAATTCCTCTAGCTGGCCTTAAAGCCATAGTGTGTCAACAAGCCCAAAAGTCAAGCAATTAAGTGGCAACATGCCAAGGCAAAGGAAACAGAAAAATGCAACCCTAAACTCCTATTTTGGGGGCATAGAGCAGGAAAAGGACTGTGAGGTCAGAAGTCCTGCTCCAAAAGCCCCAGGGGAAAACATGAACGGGTTGCAGGCCATAGAAGACCTTAAGAAGGACTTTAAAAATCAAATAAGAGAAGTGGAGGAAAAATTAGAAAGAGAAATGAGAAGGATGCAGGAAAAGTATGAAATGAGGGTCAACAGCCTGAATGAGGAAAACAACACCTTAAAAAATAGACTAACTCAAATGGCAAAGGAGGCCCAAAAGGGCAATGAGGAGAAGAATGCCTTAAAAAGTCGAATTTGCCAGATGGAAAAAGAATCTCAAAAGTTCACTGAGGAGATTCATTCCTTCAGAGTTAGACTGGAGCAAATGGAAGCTAATGACTTTATGAGAAATCAAGATGCTATTAAGCAGACCCAAACAAATGAAAGATTAGAAGGCAATGTGAAATATCTCATGGGAAAAACCACTGACCTGGAAAATAGATCCAGGAGAGACAATTTAAAAATTATTGGACTACCTGAAAGCCATGATCAAAGAAAGAACCTAGAAATCACCCTTCAAGAAATTCTCAAGGAAAATTGCCCTGATGTTTTAGATCCAGAGGGCAAAATAGAGGTTGAAAGAATCCACCGATCACCTCCTGAAAAGATCCCAAAAAGAAAACTCCCAGGAATATTATAGCCAGGTTCCAGAATCCCCAGATCAAGGAGAAAATACTCCAAGCAGCCAGGAAGAAACAATTTCAATATTGTGGAAACACAATCCGAATAGCCCAGGACCTGGCAGCTTCTACACTGAGGGATGGAAGGGCATGGAATATGATATTCCAGAGGGCAAAAGAACTGGGAATGAGAAAAAAAATGGCGCCGCCCGTGAATGTCTCCCCGCTCATCAAGGCTGGACGCTATTTGGCCCTGCTATTGGGGATAGTCTACGGTTCGAAGCGCTATGCTTATCTAAAGCCACGGGCAGAAAAAGAACGGAAGCTAGCAGCAGAGCAAAAAAAGAAGGAGGAAGAACTGAAGAAGGCCCAACAGAAATTGGAAGAAGCCCGAGGTGACACCATATTGAAATAAGAGACTGGCTGTGTTTTCTTCTGCAAGAGTTGTGGTCTAATAAAGCTTTCTATGATGTATTAAAAAAAAAAAAAAAAGAACTGGGAATGAACCCAAGGGTCACCTACCCAGCAAAACTGAGTATTTTGTTTCAGGGGAAAATATGGTCATTCAGTGGAATAGAGGACTTTCAAGCATTCTTGAGGAAAAAACCAGAGTTGAATAGAAAATTTGACATCCAGACACAAGAATGAAGAGATGCCTGAGAAGGTAATCAGGGAAAAGAAATCAAAAGGAACTTATCAAAGCTGAACTATTTACATTCCTATATGGAAAAGCAATAATTGTGACTGATGATATCTTTCTCACTATGAAAATAATGGAAGAAGGGGGTGTGGTCATATGAATACATATGTGAATGTGTGTGTGTATATAGTTACAATTATATATGGATAGAGGGCATAGGTTGAATTTGTTGGGAAGGGAGAATACTCAAGGGATGAAATTATGAGGTGAGAGAGGAAAGTGGCAAGAGGAGATGGGGAGAGACAGGGTAGGGTAACTATCCCATGTAGAAGAAGCAAGGGGAAGTGGTTGCAAAGGAGGGGGAGAATAAGGAAGGCTAAAAAGACAAAACCACATTCCCATTGAATCTGGTTCAGGGAGAAAATGACATACATACTAAATGGGATATCTCAACCTGCAGCAGGATAGGGGGAAGGGGTGGTGAGAGGAGGGATGATGGATGGGAGGGCATCCTTGGGGGGAGGGGAGGTTGGAAGTACCCACTATAGAAGAGGGACAGGATTATGTAGGGAATGGACCAGGTGGGGGGTGGGATGAGTGGGAGGGAATTATAAACAGTCTTGTACAATATATCTACTATGATAATGTTTTGCATAGCTAGACATGTACAACATATACTGAATTGCTTATCTCCCAAGAAGGAATGGGTGACAAGGGAGGAAGGAAATGGATCTGAAATTCGAGGTCGTAACATTAAATGTTTCAAATATATATAAATACTATTAGTAATACTCTTTCGCTTGTAATAGGGAGATAAGATGTGCAGGCATTGGGATGCAAAGATTCACCTTCCTCTAATGGAAAAGTCGATGGGGGTATGGGAGAAGGTATGGGAGAGCAGATTGGAGGAAGCGATATCTTGTGGGATTACTATTCTGGGAGGTTGGGTAGGGGAATAATGGGGGGAAAATGATTGTAACTCAAAATCTGGCAGAAATGAATGATGTAAAACAGAAGTTAATAAAGCATTTGTTTAAAAAAAAACCCACTTGTTGGGGCAGCTAGGTGGTACAGTGAGTAGAGCGTTGGCTCTGGAGTCAGCAGGACCTGAGTTCGGATCCTGCCTCAGACACTTAACGCACACACAAACAAAAACCTAGCCATGTGACCTTGGGCAAGTTACCTAACCCCAATTGCCCTCCAAAAGGAAAAAAAAAAACCTCCCTTGTTTTCCCTAACACTTTTCTATATATTTTAGAGACACTGCCAGAGATTGTTTGGCTATGAGCCTCTTGGCTACATAGTGGACCTACCCAAGGAATCTGACCATGTCCTTGTCTTTCCGTTATGAATTCCATTATAAAGAATAAAGAAGTTTTTAAGAGCTGCTATTTTGTAATAGTAATGGAATTTAAATATCCCCCATATTGGCTTGGTTTTCAAGTTGAGTGTTGAAACCCAGAGCTTGTGAATCCCACTTGTGGGATGGATTTGTTGACATGAAGAGAGTAGACTGAAATGAGAGGAGCTGGTGCCATGGATTTAAAGAGAAGGCCCAACCAGAGAGAAGGCCTGAGCAGATAGAGGCAGAAGAACTTTTGGAAGCAGCATTGTGGAGGCAGAGGGAGAGAGAGAGAGAAAGAGGATTGCTGAGGGCCAGTTGGAGCTGCCCAGGACTTTTGAGAGCTGCCACCCAGAGATGCCAAGGACTGAGATGATATGGCTATGATGCCGGTATTTTGTCTGTCTGTTTGATGTTGTTTTGCCAGATTTGTCCACTGGTGAAAGACAGTGCTGTTGTTGCAGAGGTCCTGGAACCTTGCTGTTGGTTCAGAAACCCTGAAGAAGGATTTTCTTGTTGTATGTTTACAGAAATCCCAGAAGAGGGTCTTGCTGATATTTTTAGGGATCCTGAGACTGTTCTGTAGGCAGAGAATGAATTGATGAGGACACTGGCAATGTATATTGTGGCTTTGTTAAGCTTTGTCTCCCCAGGGACAGATATTGCTGAGAACTTGCCTTGGGTCAAGATGAAGAAAAGACCTCACTTTAGGTATTAAATGTTGTTATGATATTTTAACCTTACCGTAGCTCAGGGGTAGAAGGCCTTTGTACTTTCCACTGTCCCTTTTGAGAAGGTGCTTGGTGTTAACTGATGATAATTGTAATTCAGTTGTGATCCAGGTAGGAAAATTGACTTTTTTGTGCTCTGTGATTGACCAAATGAATATACTTTGTTTATGATTGGAAACTAATCTTAATCTCCATTTGAGAAGAGAGACTTTGTGATTGACTAAATGAATGTACTATCCAGGGGTGGAGTAGTATTTGGAAATTACTGAATCTCACTTGTTGAATGCTGCATTTTGATTTTCTCTGTTCTGTGAATATTTTGCCTTAATTTGTCACTGAATAAAATGGAGAGTTACTATGCTGGTATTCTGAACCTTGGAAGTTGCCTTTGCTTGGCATTCCATATGTGCAAAGCACTCTGGATACAAAGAGACACTAAGATAGTCCCTTCTCTCCAGGAGCTCACATCCTAATGGTAGAGACAACACATATGGAAGATTTCAACTACAAGAAGATGGAACGGTCCCATGGTCCTGAGGTTACAGCAGCAAAGCAGACGATGCTCCTTCTTATTTAATTTTTTTTAATTAATAAGTTTTTGATTACTACTTAAAAAAAAAAAAGGTGTCACCCAGGCCAATGAACTGAAGTTGTTTAAGAATACATAGAAGCAATCTGTCCTTCACCTGACTGAAAAGTACTTAATAAACCAATTATGCATTTTCATATTTTGGCTTCTCATCTTTGCATATGTCATTACTCCTATCATTGTAATCTCCTTCAAGGTGAATCCTGAATTATATTTATCTTCATATATTCTTCTGAACCTAGTACTCTGCACATACTAGATGCATAATGAATGAATGAATGAATGGATAGATGGATGGATGATGAGTGTGTGTGTTTGTGTATAATATTTGTGTATGTATTACTTAATCACCTACTGTATGTATATATTTACATATATTTAATCACATCCTTGCTGTGATTCATTTAACAAGAATTTGTTGGGTACCTACTGCATGCAAAACACTAACTAGATGCCAGGAGAGATACAAAGAGAAGTAAGAATTAGGTCTTGATTTCAAGGCAATTACAGTCTTAGAAAGAGTATTTTGAGGACTATTGGGGGGGAAAGATACAACTAATGATATATCTGCTACTGAATATCACATTTCAATTAATTCTGTGCTTGAATTTATCACCATTTAAAAATGTAATATTAAGTGGTTAAAAAGTTGTAGTAGATCATATCAGCCATTACGAAAGAAAGCTGAGGGGAATAATGCTACATTAGATCCTCAAAAATGCCTTTTAAAATTATTCCCATTGAACAATGCCCACCCATTAAAGCTAATAGAGACCACAAACAAAAGAAAAGCTTTGATAGCATATTTATTCAGTGGAAAAGAACTGGCACTGAATTAAAGAATTAATCTTAAGCTCTTTAAGATTTTTCAGGTTGTCTGGTTTCTAAGCCTAATGCAAGTGAAGTAGGCCAAAGTAATTATTAAATGCATCAGTGGGAGATAAAATTCAGATAAAAGAACCATTACTTTAAAAGAGAGGGGGAAAAACCATTTAATTGCATGGGTTGACACTAATTTTAATGTCACTGAAAGTATACTTAGGAGGAGGAAAAAACCTACAAGTATGATTTGCATGTTTTCGCTTTTGTGTGCATATCAATATGTACTAGAGGAAAACAGTGTGCTGATGGTTTTTTTGTTTGCTCATTTATTTGTTTGGAGAGAAATGTGGAACAATTTGCAAGCACTATCAAGATTTGCCCAGGCTACCTAATACTTCATTCATTCACTTTGTCTTGATAAATATTTAATGCCTGCCATGTTCAAGAATTTCTTCAGATGCACTCTTCTACATCATCTCTGACCATTCCTTAGGCTTCCTTTGTTCAATCGTCCTGCTTCTCTCACCTTTGCCCTGGCTCTTTTGTGTTCTATTGTTGGTGATCTCACTAGCTTCCATGGCTTTGGTCCTACTCACTATACTTCCAGGTTTATGTACCCACTTCTAATCCACCTTCTTAATCCTGATCCAGCAACATCTTCTGCCAACTAAACATCTCCATCTGGAGACCCCATAAGGGAACATGTCCATTACAGACTTCACCATCCCCCATACCTCCAAACCTGTCCTTACTACAAATATCTGCATTTCTGTTGAAGGTACCATTGTGATACTCAAAATGTAGTACCTAAATTCATGGCCTTGAAGTCATTTTTGGCTCTTCCTTTTCTCTCAGCCCACTACATTTAATCAGCAGATAACTCCATATACGTCTCCTCATACTCTTCCTCCCCTTAGATGGCCAGCACCATGCTTCAAGCCCTTATGACCTCTGTACTCTTATAATAGTCTTTTATGTAATCTCCCTGCTTAACTATCTCCTGACTGTAATTCATCTTCCATACAATGACTAAATTAATACTTCTAAAGCACAGATCTGACTTCATCACTTCCCTCCTAAACTATCTTCAGCTGAATATTTTCCTATGTTTCCCATTACCTCTGGAATAAAAGGCACGTTCCTCTAATTCCTGGCCAAATTCCTGACCTTTAAAGTCTTTCACAGTCTACCTCAGACCTCTCCAGAATTATATTTTACTCTCCTTCATGATTTCTAGTTCTAGCTGAAGGGGCTTCCTTGACATACTCAACATTTCAATTCTTGTACCAATGCCTTTGCACAGGCTTAGAATATATATCTTCCTCATGTACCTTTTAAGATACTTGACCTACTTCTAGATTCAGGCCAAATGCCCCTTCTTCCAAGAATGCAGGCAGCTGTTTGAGGACAGGGACTTTTATTTGTTTTATCTTTATCTTTCTGCTACTTAGCATGGTAGCCTAAATATGAAATAATAATATAATATATAATAGATGTTAATAAATGTTAGCAAAATTGAAATCATCTAATCAACCTTAATCGTACAGCCAGGTGACACAGTGAATAAATGAAATGTTGGGCCGGAAGTCAGGAAGACTTATCTTTATGAGTTCTAATCTGGTCTCAAAAATATACTACCTGTGAGACCCTGGGCAAGTCATTTGACCTTGTTTGCCTCAGTTTTCAATCTGTAAAATGATCTGAAAAAGGAAATGGCAAATCACTCTAGTATCTTTATCAAGAAAACTTCAAATGGGTTCACAAAGAGTCAGACATGGCTGAAAAATGACCGAGAAAAAGATCAACATCAATAGGACAGTTAACTCTCAGAAAGAAAAGACAATATCAAATCTCTCTCTCTCTCTCTCTCTCTCTCTCTCTCTCTCTCTCTCTCTCTCTCTCTCTCTCTTCTATTTACCGCCATTCTGGTCCACGTATTAGTTGAATTAAATTATATTGGAAAAATTTATTTTGATTTAGTAGGAAAAAAATAAACCTTGCCTACTGAATGAACACTATTAGTTTTCCTCTAAAAGGATAACTTTCTTTTATGATCCAATTTATATATGTAAACATAGAGTTCATATAATTAACACAGGCTTGCACTTATTAGGCAAAACTGACTTAATTTATATAATAATTATTTTTTAAAATTTT
Organism: Gymnobelideus leadbeateri; assembly: GCA_011680675.1. Lineage (NCBI taxonomy): Eukaryota > Metazoa > Chordata > Mammalia > Diprotodontia > Petauridae > Gymnobelideus > Gymnobelideus leadbeateri. The sequence goes on from WOXC01005485.1 coordinate 316,624, forward strand.
ACTGGTACTTTTAAAAATGTATATTACAGTCTTTTCCCCATACATTTGCCCTTCCCATTGAACCTCTTGTAATGAGAGAAAAAAAGAAAAAGAAGTTAACCTAAACCCATCGACAAATGTTTCCTTTATGACATAGCACACGGTATTCTGTACTAGTAGCTTCTCATCTATCCACTGTGAGAAGTAAAAGTTTTATCATCTGTTTTCTGAAATCAGAATCAGTGCCCTTACATTTAATATGAATTCAACTGTCTCTTAATGTGGTTCTGATGTCTGCACTGTTCTTATTTCAGCGTTCTTGTATGTACATTGGTAGGCAAGAGAGCCAGTGGTAAGGGAAAACTTAAGAATGTGGAAAAGACTTATAATCAGGGCTATATCTTAGAGGAAGTGGGTGAAGATAGCATCATTCAGAGCACAGGTAAAGGGATTTGCTTTTTCAAGCAAAATCTGATTTTCTGAAATCATGGAGTCTGAATACAGATCAAAGCATGTTATTTTTCACTTTTTTGCATCTTTTTTTTTGGTCTGTGTTTTTTTTTTCACATGACTAATACAGAAATATGTTTGCATAATTGAGTACGTATAACATCAAATTACTATCTCAAGGAGGAAATGGAAGGAAGGAGAAAGGGAGAGAGTTGGGAACACAATTTTTTTAATGAAGTTAAAAATTGTTTTTACATGTAATTGAGGAAAAAATAAAATATTAATTTTAAAAAGCAAGAGTATTTCTTTTTCTGAGACAGAAAAGAAAAAGTAAAGGACAGGCAAAGACAAAGTTAACTTTTGAGGTGGTGAAGAATGAACATAAATTTTGTTACACTGAATAACTGTCTAAGCTCCTTTCAATAGAAAAAATAAACTTTCTTTTGAAAGAGACATCATCTATTAAAAAGGCACAGAAAAGACTAAACCTGAGAAATATAGATGAGATTTGGAATAGTCTTTGGAGACAATATGATAAGGAACCAATTGGAGCAGAAAGAAGACTTGCTTTGAGGTCTTCAGTATAATTTAGTAATAGCCTGCAAAATTTCAAAGTAGCCCAAGAAGAAACAGAGGAAAAGGACAGTGGAGATGAATTAGGGTTGCAAAATGGCATTATGCGAATAGGGAAAAATCATGAAAACAAAAAATTTAGTTTTAGGGAAGAGAAAATTGAAATAAATGACCATGGAGTCTCTGTTAGATGGGAAAGGGAAAGAAGTTCATAGTAGGCTGTTGGATTCTCCCAAATTGCTTTTACATACAGGTTTAGGATTATAACAGTTGAGGGAGAACTTAAAGGCACAGAGGTGATCGGAACCAAAGATTTCCTTTATGACAATAAAGGAAATTGAATTATAAAAAAAGGTCACGTCATATAAACAGCAGGCTGAATGATAAAGGAAGAATAACATTGGCACTAAACTATCTATTCAAATATCCAAAATTTGGAGGGGAATTTTAAGATTTTTGGTTTTGGAGTGTTAAAACCTTCATTGCTATTTGAATCCTAAGAAGATATATTGAAGCTCACAGCTTAAGTATATCTAATAAATACAAAACCAGATTTACAGAAATAAAATATCAATTAAGAAATAATTATTTGTTTAGCAAATATTTCTCAATAAGACTCTTTTAAATAGCCAAACTCTTCCATTACATTACAAATATATGTCAACTAACAAAAAAAATCCATTGCACACAACTCTGCAAAAATACATTATTTGTATAAGGTCAGCTGAATATGAAATATGTATGTAACCCTTGGGCCAGAAGCTTCCTCCTGGCACAAAAATCCAAGTCCACTTTGGGGAACTTACACTTCATTGGTTCATTTCCCTTGCTAAGATGGAACCTATAAATGTCAAGATGAAGTACTCTCCTAAGGGCAGCTGCCAGATTACCTTGCAACCCCTTAGGATTGCAAGGTTCAAACATAGAACAGTTTTATTTACAAGTCAAAGATCACAAAATGTACTTGCATCTAAGCCCACAGAGGGTGGGCTCCTCTCCCTCCCTCCATGATTTTTGCTACTATCTTATGTTAAGCTCTGGTAAGAAAGAAGGCTCTGATTTTCTCCTCTATGTTGGAATTCTTTTATTAGGCCCCTCTACAATCTGTCACACTATAACTCTGCACAACTCTCCCCCCGACCCCAAACACACACCCGAGTCCTACCCTCCCTATACCCTAGCATCCAGAAGGTATTGGAAACTCTTCAGAGGCCCCCTTTATGACCTTCTAAATCTCCACCTTTTATAATTCAGCTATATTACTGAGTGCTGTCATTTTCTTACAGGCAATATTTTCCATTTTCTCTGAACCTGGTGGACATACTATTCTCAACTACCTACAATGTTATAAGCCTTCTCTCCTTCACCAGGGGATAAAAATTCACTTTGGTTCTTTTGAAACTTTCTGTTTTGTATACCCATTGCAGAGCCCCTACTATCCCACTGCAAAAGGTCTCTCAGGTTGCTATGAGAATTCTCCTGTCTCACACCTCTGGTTTTCACTTATGGATACTCATACCATTAATCATATTTGTGTCCTATCTTATCCATTGCCTAGATAATGTATTTTTCACTTGCCTGCACACTCCCAATGGAGTGTAGATGTTCAGATATTCACTGGCTCTTTTGCCCCTTGCTTTTCTATTTCCTGATTTTCTACAAAGCCAGAATAACCAGGTTATACAAATAACACCAGGGTTCATTCTTTAAAAAACAATCTCCAAGAGAGGAGGAAACAGGAAACAGGCTCAGTGCTTTCCTCAAGGGCAAAGGAAATTTATAGTACTTACTTCATATGTTGTCCCCATATAAACTTTATTGTCACATACCCCATCTACAAAAAATCAAATCAGCTTGTAATTTTGGAGTAAGACCAATTGTGATTCCAAACTAATGGAAGGATCAACACAGTCTTTGATTTTAATATTAAATATTAAATTAAATATTTATATATCTAAGAATATGGAATTGATCTTCCAATTCAGGTCTTCTTTTGTTTAAGGTCCGTGATTTTAATCCAAATGAGCAAATGGGGGAAATGCTCACAGATAATTAAGAAATGCACTTACTTCAAATGACTGGGTGTAATTGGTTATGGTTGATAATATTACTTCCATTAAACATAAAGATTATTTCCTCTACATTATTATTCAAAGCTTGAGGCTTCATAAAAATTTCACCTTACATAATGCGGTAGTTTCTCCTATAAATGTATGCTTCTTCTTCTATTATTAGATCTATAAAATACTGAGACTAATAAATTACTAAAGTTTTTTTTTTTCCTTAGAAGGACCAAAGAAATGGTAATTATCTCAACTTATTTCAATAGGCCCACAAAGTTGATCCCCTGTCACTGAAGTCTTTATCAATAATACTTTTTAAATGAGTAAGAATTTTGCTCAAATCACAGAAATAGAAAGAAGTTTAAGCTATTGTCTCTTAAAAGTGTCACGAATTAGGTAGCAAATGGTTTTCTCAATCCTGCAACCCAGTCCTCTGAAAGTAATCTATTCTGTCCAGTGAAAGTTGATATGTGTACAATAATATCAAACCCAGTATTATGCGGAGATACCTCTGCAGAGGTATATTATGTGAAAGTCTCATAATAAGTGAAGTTTACTGAGCCTGCAGCCCTCTACAATCCTAAACTGGGCAATCTTCTTCTGGATACATTCCAGGAGACACACAATTCACTAGGCCTCCAGGGAGTTGGGAAATTACAAATAGACCAGATTAGACCTGAAGAGTGGGTGGATTTTTTTCCAACAGCAGCTGCTAAGATAAAAGGCAATTTTCAATCTTTTTAGTTTTTAGATCATGAAAAACAAAGTAGTTTTTTTTTATGTTTTCTTTAGTACTCTAATTTTCTCTCACCTCTCTCTCTTCTCTCTCTCTCCCTCTCTCTCTCTCTTTCTCTCTCTCTCTCTCTCTCTCTCTTTCTCTCTCTCTCTCTCTCTCTCTCTCTCTCCCCCCCCCCCCCCCCCCCCCCCCCCCCCCCCCCCCCCCCCCCCCCCCCCTCTCTCTCTCTCTCTCTCTCTCTCTCTCTCTCAATTAGCATTTAAATAGTATGTTAAGATTTGCAAAGTACTTTACAAATACTATCTTACTTTATCCTCACAGCAACCCTGAGAGGTCATATGTGCATATGTGTGTTTATGCCTAAAATGCTTGCTAAATCATAGAGAGGATTAGATCTGCTTTGGCAGAGGGAGAGTTGCCACTGACAAAATTAGATATCCTTAAAAAACCAAAAGGAAAAAAAATAAAAATTTAAGTACTGAAGTGCTTGCATACTTTGCATACAGAATGCATGATACACCCATATATTCCATACACATATGTATTTACATTTTAACATATGTATATGTTATATATGTAAATATTACCTCACTATTTAAAGAGTCTCTGAGTTACATATGTATAAGTACATACATATATGTATTCAATATTTGAAAGATATGTGATTTTTATCAATACCATTGATTCTTGCCCCAACATATGTCTCAATTCCTATGTCTTTAAAGGCAGTTTAGAACTAGATTCTATTTAGTGTGCATAAGAAATCCCATGAAATGATCCCATTATTTGAATCTGCAATGTATATTTACATTGGGCTAGAACCAATGACCACATATTATATAATTATTATTTTGAATAGTGGGAATTCAAATATATGTGACTATTCTATGGGATTCATTATTTACTGTAATAAAAAATAATATATAAGTATAGAAACACTATACATATATGTGAGCATATGTATCTATTTAAATATACATGCATATGCAGGACAGCTATTTACATATACATGTGAAGTTCAATATTTAAAGCAACTACGTTATACAAATATGTGAATACATAGGTTTTATATATATATATATATATGTGTGTATGTATGTGTATATGCATATATATGTGTGTGTGTGTGTGTGTGTGTGTATACACATATACATAAAATCTTTCTTAAGTTATAAATTCTCATAAACCCAGGCTTGTGGAACATGGAATACCAAACATCATAACTTATTACTATTATTAATATTATTGATTCTTGAAGTAACTGTGATTTTATTGATGCAAGCCCTCCATTAACTGATCAAACAATACTGATTATAACCCTTCTATGGCAACCAGTTAATACAATGGATAGAGTGCTGGACTTGGAGTCAGGAAAACCTGAGTTCAAATCTAGCCTCAGATACTTACCAATTGTGTGATCCTAAGCAATCACTTACCCTGTGTTTGCCTCAGTTTCCTCAACTGTAAGATAGGTATAGTAATTATATCTACCTCATAATATTATTGTGAGGATCAAATGAGATAATATTTGTGAAGCACTTAGAAAAGTTCCTGGAATATAAGTACTATATAAATGGTAGCTATTTATTTATATTATTATATGACTGAGTAGATTTTCTTTAAGAGATTTAAGATTTCATTTTTATGTGCCAGGTATGGTGAAATATGTTTGTAATACCTACTATCAGAGAAGCTGAGGCTGATGGATCACTTGAAGCCAGGAAGTTCTGAGTTACAAGAAGGCTGAGGCTGACCAAGTATCCACAGTTAGTCTGGCACCAATATGATAAGCATCTGACAGCAGGGGACCACCAGCTCGCCCAATCCGGGTGAGCCAGCCCAGATCAGGTCACAGAAGCATGTTGTTCAGTTGTGAGATCAGGCCTATGTGTGTCTCCTGGACTTCCAGACTGGGCAAGAAAGGGGGACCAAAAAAACTTTCTTTCACCAAAATATTTATCACATTTGGCCAAGGGTATGCTGAGCCTTTCAGAAATGCGACTAGACCATTCCCTCTACAGCAGACATTTGATGCATCACCAACTCTATACTCAGAACCTTCTCAGCTTGGTAGGATCTGCCAAAGCCTTTACTCTATGAACATGGCTTTGGGGAAGTCAGGGTCATGTTCATGCCATAAATGAAGCACAGGAGGAAGACCCTTGTGGAGGTATTATATATCATATGGATAATATATGTTAGTAATAATTACCCCTCACATTTTTTATATTGCTTTGTAAAGCATCTTAATATTGATTTTCTCATTTGGCTTTTTCAACAACACTGAAAGAGAGAAATATCTGCTATTACAGGCAGAATTCAAGCTTATGGCAAGTTATATGCTAGTAAATATTGCTGTAAGTGAAAGTAATATGAAGTGAATCTGATTTTCTTATAGAAATAATGCTACCAGAGGGGGTTCTTTCCTGGAAAAAAAGGACGTATATCCATTTTTTTTCTTTCATACAAGTAATCACAAATAACATCTCTAAAGAAATTTTGAATCAACTCTCTCTTTAGATTTCTCAGTCTACTGTCTGGACCTCCTCTCCTAATCAAAAGATCTCAAGACTAGAATCAACCCCAAAGACTATCTATTCCAACCCATACATGAATCCAAATCTCCTCTGTTATATCCCTGAGACATTATCACAGTCTTTCTTTGAAGACCTCTAACAAAAAGGAATCCTCCACTTCCAGAGACAGTCCATTCATCTTTTGAATAACTATTCATTTTGAAATCTCCCCTTACATTGAGCCAAAATTTGCCTCTCCACCATTGCTCTTCTCCTAGTTCTGACCTCTGGGTTCAATGAAAATAAGTATAATATATACTTCATGTGACAACCCTTTAAATCAGATAACATATGTAAGGTGCTTAGTAAAGATTAAAGCATTGTATAAATAGCACTGCTGTTTTTGCTGTTCTTATTGATTGAAAACATCTAGCATCTATCCCAAATCTTCTTTTCTCCAAGCTAAACATCTCCATTTCCTTCAACTAATAGGTTGGTAGATCCTACCATATAATAATTATATATAATATTCTATTGAATAATCATAATCATAATCATAATCCTACCATACCAATAAGTTTGTGGAATAAAGGCTTTGGAAGATCCTACCTCACATAAGCATAATCTCAAGGCCCCTTACCATATTAATTGTTTTACTGTAGATATTCTTCAGTTTGTAAATGTACTTCTTAAATGTGATGCCCAAAACCAAATGCAATATGTGATAGTTAATTTTCTTTCACTGGAATTTTTCAAGCAGAGGTTAACTATAATCCAGGAATATAATAGAAAGGATACTTATAATTGGGTGTGAATATCAGCCAAAAATTATGAAGTATCTAATCATTAAAACTGTGCCAGGAGGAGCTAGCAGTAAAAAAATAGATAGACATAGACAAAATTATGTTATATGATATAATAGGATATGATATGATATGATATGATATGATATGATATGATATGATATGATATGATATGATATGATATGATACATACACACACAGAGTTGCCCAGAGAGATCTCTAGAGGTCATGTACATTGGACTAAATGACCTCTGAAGTCCCTTCCAACTGAAGATACTGAGATTTGAAATGTAAATGATAAATAACTGTGGTAAAAAGCTTAATAAAGCATATATAAATAGATTAATGAACCACAAAATAAGCCATAAGTAAGGTTTCAGAGTCATATAATCATGGATTTTTCAGAGCAGCAGGGACCACTCATATCATCCAATCCAATCATTTTACAGATGAAGAGACTAAAATGGAGAAAAGTAAAATGACTTACCTAATACAATGAATTACTCTCATAGCCAGGCCTAGAAACTACATTGTACAAAAGCTTTAAATTTATTTCTTCATAATTACTTTCCCTCCTTTTTTTTCCTAATATTTTTTCTTAAATGAAGGAAATCTTCACATAAGCCATGGATTTCAGAAGGTAGTCCTCCATAGAAGACCATGTTGGGTATCTCTAAGGTGACTTAGGAGGGGACAGGCTTCAAAATGTGACTTTTTTTAAGGAATTATCTCAGGGATATTTGTTTTTCCTCCTTTAAATTATAAAGTGCTTTGTTACAAGCATAGAAATTGGAGGTTGACATGCTGGTTATTCTGCTACCTTTTAAACAAAAGAATTTTCTACTTTCTTCAGCTGCAACTTCACCATTTCATCACTAAAGCAATTTCTCCTTGTATCCTGCTAATATGCAAAGCATACAACTGAAGAAGTGAAACTTATTTGCCCTGAAACTTTTCAATCCTTTGAACTTTTACCATCTAGTTGCTTCATACTGTTGCTTCATACTCCATACTTTAAAATTTGATTCAAGGGCACACATTGCTGTTTCACCCTAATGCCAATGAGTGTAATGTTTCCAACTGAACCACAAGTTTCCGATTCAATTGTAAGCAATTCATTCAGGATATCCCAGTGGAAATTGGCATGGCTATCTTGTAAAAAGGTCTTTTAAGGCTTTATTTTTAACGTAGGTTTTATTGATATTTCCTGGTTCTTGGGCTGGTATCTAGGGGTATGTGTGTATACACATATGTACATACACACACATACACACACATATATGTCAGCAGAATTTCTTCCAGAATCCCCCTTTTCCCCCACCAAGAGAGCCATGATATATAACAAATTATTTTTTGAAGAGGGGAAAAAAAGAGGAAAAGAAAAAAAAAACAGCAAAATGATTTATATAGAGAACAAGTCTGAAAATATATGCAATGTACCACACATGTAGATCTTGACTCTCTATAAAAGTATAGGGTATGGGTACTTTCTCATATCCGTTTCTTTAGGGAAATGCTTGTTCTTTGCAATTCCAGAACCTCATTTTCATTGTTCTGTGGTTGTTCTTTCCATTTGCATTGCTGTAGTCAATGTATATATTATTTTCTTGACTCTGTTCATTTCACTCTTCACGGGTCATGTAAATCTTTCCATGTTTCTCAGTATTCATTCAATTAATTGTTTCTTACAGCAGAGTAATATTTTTTACATCCATATACCACAATGAGTTTAGCCATTCCCTAAACAATAGGCATCTACTTTTTTTCATATTCTTTACTACCACTCAAAGGGTAACCTAAAAGACTGTAAGTGGCCCCCAGACTTTACTAAAGGGAACTGGATTGCCTTAAAAGACAGTGATTTCTCTACCCATTGAGAAATTGAAGCAGATCTTTGATGTTCTCAAATACCATCTAAGAACCCTTCTAATTCTTATATTCTGTGATTGTATCAAGCCCCAGTCAGAGGTTAGATAAAAAGTCTAGAAGCCAGGCATTCAAAACAATGGAGTGTTATAATTTAATTTAATGATATGATTTAAAAGAATCAGAACATAAGGCAAAATAACACAAAAAAGTTTCAAAAGTCAAGAATACAAAAGTTTAAATAATAGGGGAATAGAGGGGCGGAGCCAAGATGGCAGAGTAGAAACAGCTCATCCAAGCCACTCTGCCCCCAGATTCCCCCCAAACTATGTAAAAGGGGACTCTGAACAACTTCTGGAGCCCCAGCACCCACAGAATGACACAGAGAAGCTAACCTCCCGCTGAGGACAGCCCAGCAGCCCTGCAGGAAGGACCAGCGCAGCGGTCTGGGACCTGGCAGCTCGCAGTGTGCAGAGCACAGGAGCCAAGCCCAGCCCGGGTCCGTGTGAGCTGAGGTTTTAGCCCCAGGGTGGCAGGCCCAGCAGCGGGCTGGAGAGACCCCAGAACACCAGCAGCTGTGGCGACTCCAGAATTGTCAATATAGACATGCCTGAGACAAAGTAAGAGGTTAGTGTCCTATGGACTTTGGGACCAGTATTTGGGGAATGCGTCTGCTCCCTCCCCTGGGGGCTAGAAGCCTCTGAGGAGACATGCCATTTTGTAGTTTTCAGAGGCAGCTCCAGCTCCCGGCCAGCGAATTGTAGGGAGATCCAGCGATCAGTCTTGGGGGGGTAATCGCTCTTGCTTTAACCTCCCTGGATCTGGATTGTGATCTAGGGTGGAAGTCGTGGGTGGGTTTACAGCTTGCCAGAAACAGAAGTTGCCCCCCACACGTTCAGGACGAAAATTCCTCTATCTGGCCTTAAAGCCATAGTGTGTCAACAAGCCCAAAAGTCAAGTAATTAAGTGGCAACATGCCAAGGCAAAGGAAACAGAAAAAATGCAACCCTAGACTCCTATTTTGGGGGCATAGAGCGGGAAAAGGACTGTGAGGTCAGAAGTCCTGCTCCAAAAGCCCCAGGCGAAAACATGAGTGGGTTGCAGGCCATAGAGGACCTTAAGAAGGACTTTAAAAATCAAATAAGAAGTGGAGGAAAAATTGGAAAGAGAAATGAGAAGGATGCAGGAAAAGTATGGAATGAGGGTCAACAGCCTGACTGAGGAAAACAACACCTTAAAAAACAGACTAGCTCAAATGGCAAAGGAGGACCAAAAGGGCATTGAGGAGAAGAATGCCTTAAAAAGTCGAATTTGCCAGATGGAAAAAGAATCTCAAAAGTTCACTGAGGAGATTCATTCCTTCAGAGTTAGACTGGAGCAAATGGAAGCTAGTGACTTTATGAGAAATCAAGATACTTTTAAGCAGATCCAAACAAATGAAAGATTAGAAGGCAATGTGAAATATCTCATGGGAAAAATCACTGACCTGGAAAATAGATCCAGGAGAGACAATTTAAAAATTATTGGACTACCCAAAAGCCATGATCAAAGAAAGAACCTAGAAATCACCCTTCAAGAAATTCTCAAGGAAATCTGCCCCGATGTTTTAGATCCAGAGGGCAAAATAGAGGTTGGAAGAATCCACAGATCACCTCCTGAAAATGATCCCAAAAAGAAAACTCCCAGGAATATTATAGCCAGGTTCCAGAATCCCCAGGTCAAGGAAAAAATACTACAAGCAGCCAGGAAGAAACAATTTCAATATTGTGGAAACACAATCAGAATAGCCCAGGACCTGGCAGCTTCTACACTGAGGGATGGAAGGGCAAGGAATATGATATTCCAGAGGGCAAAAGAGCTGGGACTGAACCCAAGGGTCACCTACCCAGCAAAACTGAGTATTTTGTTTCAGGGGAAAATATTCAGTGGAATAGAGGACTTTCAAGCATTCTTGAGGAAAAAACCAGAATTGAATAGAAAATTTGACATCCAGACACAAGAAGGAAGAGATGCCTGAGAAGGTAATCAGGGAAAAGAAATTAAAAGGAACTTAACAAAGTTGAACTATTTACAATTCTATATGGAAAAGCAATAACTGTGACTGATGATGTCTTTCTCACTATGAAAATAATGGAAGAAGGGGGTGTGGTCATATGAATACATATGTGAATGTGTGTGTGTATATAGTTACAATTATATGTGGATAGAGGGCATAGGTTGAATTTGTTGGGAAGGGAGAATACTCAAGGGATGAAATTATGAGGTGAGAGAGGAAAGTGGCAAGAGGAGATGGGGAGAGACAGGGTAGGGTAAACTATCTCATGTAGAAGAAGCAAGGGGAAGTGGTTGCAAGTGAGGAGGAGAATAGGAAGGCAAAAAAGGCAAAACCACATTCTCATTGAATTTGGTTCAGGGAGAGAATGACATACATACTAAATGGGATATCTCAACCTGCAGCAGAATAGGGGGAAGGGGGATGAGAGGAGGGATGATGGATGGGAAGGCATCCTTGGGGGAGGGGAGGTTGGAAGTACCCACTATAGAAGAGGGACAGGATCATGTAGGGAATGGATCAGGTGGGGGGGTGGGATGAGTGGGAGGCAATTATAAGCAGCCTTGTACAATATACCTGCTATGATAATGTTTTGCATAGCTAGACATGTACAACATATACTGAATTACTTATCTCCCCAGAAGGAATGGGTGACAAGGGAGGAAGGAAATGTGTCTGAAATTCGAGGTCTTAAGATTAAATGTTTCAAATATATATAAATACTATTATTAATACTCTTTTGCTTATAATTGGGAGATAAGATGTGCAGGCATTGGGACACAAAGATTCACCTTCCTCTAATGGAAAAGTCGATGGGGGTATGGGAGAAGGTATGGGAGAGAGCAGATTGGAGGAACCGATATCTTGTGGATAAGCATCAATATCTAATTTTAAGCAGCTGACTAAAAGGAGGAGGGATCTTACAGTTCCGGCAGTTCTTCAAGGTCTGTGGGTGGGACAGGCTGGTTTTTATACTTGTGGAATGTGAGTGTCCTACATAGTAAAAGGTATACTAAGGGCTAGGAGAAGAGTCCATTGCATGGAAGAAACAATCCCCATACATACGCCAAAATAGTGTGGTGTGATGGAAAGAACCATGGATATAGAACAAGAATATGTCAATCAGTCAATAAACATTCATTAATTGCCTTCTATGTTCCAGGCATTGTGCTAAGTGCTGGGGATATGAAACAGAAAGGCTGTCCCTGTACTCAAGAAATTTACAATCCAATGGGAGAAGACAACATATAAAGGGAAACTGAAAGGGAAACTAGGTAAGGGAGGGAGAGAAGGGAAGGTACCTTGATGATGATACATGATGACAGAGTGCAAAGTAATACAGCACAAGAGGAAATGAAAGGATGGTTGGCCTGGGGACCTTGTTAAGAAGTTGCTGATATGAGTTTAAATTCTGGCTCTGCCATTTACTTCTAGTATGACCTGTCACGATTCACTTTACTTTTCTAGACCTCAGTTTCATTAACTGTAAAATGAAGGGGTTTAATTAATAAAATAAGTTGAGTGGATAAAATTGTACCTAAGGACCTTTCTAGATTTAAAGTCCTTTCTTCCTCTATCGCAGTGAGCTATTTCTTTAGTAAAGAAAATGAGCACCTGAGGGAGACTTCATAGAGAGAATCCCAACTAGGCATGACAAACAGAAAGTGTACAGAGGTATTTTAGATCATGCATAGATATGTTGTGTACAGTCTTAAGTGAATTTTTGCTTGTGATAGCATCTTAAAATATGGGTCTGAAAAAAGATGAATTTAGAAGAAAGATATCATCGCATATATATGATCAAGCTATATTTGAGAGGAAGAAGTCCCGAGTTTCATTTAATTTGCTATGTGTACCCTAGAGTAATCTTCATAGCTGATTTTAGTCACTATTAAAATGGAAAAAGGAGATTCCAGTAGGGTGGGGAGGGGGAACAAAATGAGCAAGGCAACCAAAGCTGTTTCAGTATGATGTACAATTATTATGTAAAACTGGGGAAGGATGATATCTCATGCCAAGATTTACATTTTGGGTTTCCTTAAAAGGGGCACATGTTGTCAAAAACAATTGCTGACGAAATGACAGCAGCAGATGTTTGTGTGAGACATAGATTCTCTGAAAGCATCAAAGCACAAAGTCTACAAGTAATCAACGCCAAGGAGACTGTGCATCAAATCAGGGGTTTCCAAGCTGGCATCCTCATCCACACTTGTCCCCTCAAAAGGTAATATTATATTCAGTTTTGAAAGCTGGTGAAATCCTGTACTGCCATCTTTATATGTGAAGAATAATTGTTCTATAAATACGATGCACATGTATTAAGCCTTTATTCTTTTGAATTCAGCTAATTCATATCATGCTTATTTAGGCAAGAGGAAGGATAGAATATAATTTTTCAGTTTCAAATTCACATGCTGATAAATGAGTAATATGGGGGATGTTTAACCTTCTTTAAATAAATATTTGGTAATATCTATTTATAATACAATTTTAATGGGCTGTTGATAGATTATTTACATCTGTTTATTTTTTTTAAATGATACTAAGAATCACCTTTGGAGACTGATTGGCACTATTCTAGCTGTTGGACATGTCTGAAAGTGAGAAGATGACATTTTATTATAAATATATTGAACTCAAATATTTTGTGTATCCCTATGTGCTTTTCTTCCAATATGAAACTTCATTCTATGTATATTCCTCTGTCAATAAACATTTATTTGGTGCCTACTATGTGCCAGATACTATGCTAAATGCTTGGGATACAAAGAAAAGTAAAAAATAGTGCCAGCCCTCCAGGAGCTCAAGTGATTGCTCCTTTCTACAGATTCTTATTTTCTATACTGCTTAATTTCCACTTTCCATACACTGTCTCATATTGACAAGAGTGATCAAGGGAAGCACTGTGAGGAAACGGCTAAACTAGAGCTAGGGCAGTATTTAGAGAGGCAATGCAGAAAGTGGAGTCCAATGTATATCAAGGTCCTAGCATCACCAGATGGATTTGAGGCTCTGGAGTCTAGACCTTTACTGAAATGCCTTTGCTTTAAGCCAGCAATGTCAAATTCAAATAGAAAAAAGGTCCTAGTAGGCCGGATATTGACTTAGAAAATAATAAATTAACATTATCTGTGTTGTATTATATTTTTATTTATCTTGTTAAACATTTCCCAATTACCTTTTCATCTGGTTCAGATAACATCTGGAAGTTTCACTGAAGGTTTGTGATCTCAAATTTGACATTTCTGTTGTAGCATACCTTAGAATGATTCCATTAGACTAGACACACATTTTAAAAGTCACATGATTCATCAATCGCTGCCTTTTAGGAGTTCTTAATAAAACCAAAAGCATAAAGTTCTCATTGAGCTCAGACTCCAGTTCGGTCAAGAAAACCCTGGCATTCTAGATAGATACTTAAACCTCTGATTGTGTAGAACAACTTACACTAAACTATTCATTTACTCTATCCTCCACAGTAATCCCCCATATATAACACAACAATAGGTAGGTCAGTAAACAGTGAGTCAACAAGCATGTTAGGCAATTACTATGTGCCAGGTACTATGCTAAGTGCCTTGGGTACAAGGGAAGGGCATGGGAAATGGGATATGATCTCTCCCCCTCAGGTAGCTCACATTCTAATAGGAGAAACAAAGGGCAAATAACCATGTACACACAGGAGAGATACAGTGTTTCTTTTTTCTTTTGTTTTTGCTTTTTTTTTTTAAACAAATACTTTATTAACTTCTGTTTTACATCATTCATTTCTGCCAGATTTTGAGTTACAATCATTTTCCCCCCATTATTCCCCTACCCAACCTCCCAGAACAGTAATCCCACAAGATATCGCTTCCTCCAATCTGCTCTCTCCCATACCTTCTCCCATACACCCATCGACTTTTCCATTAGAGGAAGGTGAGTCTTTGCATCCCAATGCCTGCACATCTTATCTCCCTATTACAAGCAAAAGAGTATTAATAATAGTATTTTTATATATTTGAAACATTTAATGTTATGACCTCAAATTTCAGATACATTTCCTTCCTCCATTGTCACCCATTCCCTCTTGGGAGATAAGTAATTCAGTATATGTTGTACATGTCTAGCTATGCAAAACATTATCATAGTAGATATATTGTACAAGGCTGCTTATAATTCCCTCCCACTCATCCCACCCCCACCTGGTCCATTCCCTACATGATCCTGTCCCTCTTCTATAGTGGGTACTTCCAACCTCCCTTCCCCCCAAGGATGCCCTCCCATCCATTATCCCTCCTCTCATCCCCCTTCCCCCTATCCTGCTGCAGGTTGAGATATCCCATTTAGTATGTATGTCATTTTCTCCCTGAACCAAATTCAATGTGAATGTGGTTTTGCCTTTTTAACCTTCCTTATTCTCCCCCTCCTTTACACCCACTTCCCCTACATGAGATAGTTTACCCTACCATGTCTCTCCCCATCTCCTCTTGCCACTTTCCTCTCTCACCTCATAATTTCATCCCTTGAGTATTCTCCTTCCCAACAAATTCAACCTATGCCCTCTATCCATATATAACTGTAACCATATACACACACATTCACATATGTATTCATATGACCACACACCCTTCTTCCATTATTTTCATGGTGAGAAAGATATCATCAGTCACAGTTATTGCTTTTCCATATAGGAATGTAAATAGTTCAACTTTGATAAGTTCCTTTTGATTTCTTTTCCCTGATTACCTTCTCAGGCATCTCCTGCTTCTTGTGTCTGGATGTCAAATTTTCTATTCAATTCTGGTTTTTCCTCAAGAATGCTTGAAAGTCCTCTATTCCACTGAATGACCATATTTTCCCCTGAAACAAAATACTCAGTTTTGCTGGGTAGGTGACCCTTGGGTTCATTCCCAGTTCTTTGCCCTCTGGAATATCATATTCCATGCCCTTCGATCCCTCAGTGTAGAAGCTGCCAGGTCCTGGGCTATTCTGATTGTGTTTCACAATATTGAAATTGTTTCTTCCTGGCTGCTTGTAGTATTTTCTCCTTGATCTGGGGATTCTGGAACCTGGCTATAATATTCCTGGGAGTTTTCTTTTTGGGATCTTTTTCAGGAGGTGATCGGTGAATTCTTTCGACCTCTATTTCCCCCTCTGGGTCTAACACATCAGGGCAATTTTCCTTGAGAATTTCTTGAAGGGTGATTCTAGGTTCTTTCTTTGATCATGGCTTTCAGGTAGTCCAATAATTTTTAAATTGTCTCTCCTGGATCTATTTTCCAGGTCAGTGGTTTTTCCCATGAGATATTTCACACTGCCTTCTAATCTTTCATTTGTTTGGATCTGCTTAACAGCATCTTGATTTCTCATAAAGTCATTAGCTTCCATTTGCTCCAGTCTAACTCTGAAGGAATGAATCTCCTCAGTAAACTTTTGAGCTTCTTTTTCCATCTGGCAAATTCGACTTTTTAAGGCATTCTTCTCCTCCTTGCCCTTTTGGGCCTCCTTTGACATTTGAGTTAGTCTATTTTTTAAGGTGTTGTTTTCCTCAGTCAGGCTGTTGACCCTCATTTCATACTTTTCCTGCGTCCTTCTCATTTCTCTTTCCAATTTTTCCTCCACTTCTCTTATTTGATTTTTAAAGTCCTTCTTAAGGTCCTCTATGGCCTGCAACCCACTCATATTTTCCCCTGGGGCTTTTGGAGCAGGACTTCTGACCTCACAGTCCTTTTTCTGCTCTATGCCCCCAAAATAGGAGTCTAGGGTTGCATTTTTCTGTTTCCTTTGCCTTGGCATGTTGCCACTTAATTACTTGACTTTTGGGCTTGTTGCCACACTATGGCTTTAAGGCCAGCTAGAGGAATTTTCGTCCTGAACGTGTGGGGGGCCACTTCCGTTTCTGGCAAGCTGTAAACCCACCCACGACTTCCACCCTAGATCACAATCCAGATCCAGGGAGGTTAAAGCAAGAGCGATTACCCCCCAAGACTGATCGCTGGATCTCCCTACAAATTTGCAGGCTGGGAGCGGGAGTTGCCTCTGAAAACCACAAAATGGCGTTTTTCCTCAGCGGCTTCTAGCCCCCAGGGGAGGGAGCCGACGCATTCCCTAATACCAGTCCCAAAGTCCATAGGACACTAACCTCTTACTTTGTCCCAGGCAAGTCTATGTTGATAATTCTGGGGTCGCCACAGCTCCTGGTGTTCTGGGGTTCCTCCAGCTGGCTGCTGGCCCTGCCGCTCTGGGGCTAAAACCTCGGCTCATGTGGACCTGGGCTCGGCTCGGCTCGGCTCGGCTCCTGCGCTCTGCGCGCTGCACGCTGCCAGGTCCCAGACCACTGTGCTGGTCCTTCCTGCAGGGCTGTTGGGCTGTCCTCAGAGGGAGTTTAGCTTCTCTGTGTTGTTCTGTGGGTGCTGGGGCTCCAGAAGTTGTTCAGAGTCCCCTTTTACATCGTTTGGGGGGAATGTGGGGGCAGAGTGGCTTGGATGAGCTGTTTCTACTCTGCCATCTTGGCTCTGCCCCCCTGTTTTTGCTTTTTGGAGGGGGGGAAGGTATGGCAATTGGGGCTAAGTGATTTGCCCAAGGTCACATGGCTAGTTTTTGTGCGTGTGTGTGTGTGTGTGTTAAGTGTCTGAGGCTGAATTTGAACTCAGGTCCTTCTGACTCCAGGGCCAGTGCTCTATTCACTGGGCCACCTAGTGGCTCCAATAGTGTTTCTGAAAGGAAATCTCAGGAGGAAAAAAAGGAAAGACCATGCCTCCCACAGAGGATGCAATTTGAGCTGAGGATTCAAAGAAGTCCCAGAAGCCAGAGCATAAAGATGAGGAGGGAGAGAATTCCAGGAATGTGGAACTGTAATGGAAATGCAAGATCTTCCCTGCCCCTAGCTTAAGTGCACCTGGAGCCAGTGGTGGGAGGCTTGTTTTTTCAGGGAAGCCCACACCTTGATACTTTGTGATTGGGCAGTGGGTCAAGGAGGTTGTTACAATCTCTGAGCTAGGAGAAGACTATATAAACCCTGATGAGAGGCTTAGCTTTGGGGCTCACTTTGAGAAGTGTTGTGCAATTTGACCAGATGAGACTCTGGGAAGCCGTTGTTGAGAGCCCCCCGGCTTTGAAAACCCAGATGTTGATGCTTCCCTCTCTGGTAACTGTGATTTGGTATTGATATAATGGTTGGACAGTTTGGAAGCCTGTCTGTGTGATCTTTAAGTTCTGTAACTCTGAAGTTCAGGGTGCTGACCTTTTCCCCCTGAACTAGGTAATCTGTTTGTTTGATTAAAGTAAGCTTGTTAACCCATTTTGAGTTGCTTTCCTTTTGAAAAGCAGATCTAAGAACCTGTATTGGCAGCTACCCTGGGGATATTGGGGTGCTTGCTGCTACAGGAACAAAACAGTGAAGAGGCATGAAGTGGGGAAGAATCCCTGTCAATCAATCAGTCTAATAGCATTCACTAAGTGCCACACATTGTGTTAAGCATGAGGAATACAATGAAAGGGAAAAGACATTTTCTATTTTCAAAATCTAATGGAGTGAAAAACATACAAACAACTATGTATACACACATACTATGCACCCATACATACACATATACACACATGTATATTTATATGATACATTGAGAATAATTTGAATTTTAGTTGGAATTTGAAGAAATTCAGGAAGCCAGAAGGGAGAGATGAGAAAGGAAAGAATCAGCATACAAGACAGTCACTAAAGATGTATAGTGGGGAAATGGAGGTCATTAAGGAGGCCAGTGTCACTGATTTGAAGAGAAAAAAGGATGGAAGTAAAGATATAAGAAGACTGGAAAAGTAGAGAGGGCCAATAAATGAAGGCAAAAATGCCTTTAAATGCTCCCACACACACCAAAAAAACCCCAAACCTTTCTATTTAATCATAGAGACAACAGGAAGCCACATTTTCTTGGAAAAAAGAAGTAACATAGCCTTGAGTTTGAGGAAGATTTATTTGACAGTTGATGTACTGAGTAGGGAAATAATTGAGAAAAGGCAGACAAATCTGTAGCCTATTGCAATAGTCCAGCATGTAGTGAGAAACAGCAAGTAAGCTATATTTTAGAGTGCTTAAAAGGCAGTAAAATAAAAAGAAGTCAGGAAAGCAAAAGAAGGAACCAGGTGCAAAGGGTTTTAAATGCCAAACAGAGGATTTATAGCTGATACTGGAAGCAATATGGACACACTGGAGTTTATTAAATAGTAATTCTTATGAGCTGAGCATCTGGATTAGAAAAGAGACAAGGCAGGGAAACCAACCTGAAGGCCGTTACAGTAATCCAGGCAAGAGGCTATGAGGGCCTTCAGGAGGGCAGCAGATGTGTGAGTGGAGAGAAAAGAACATTATATAGAAGTGATCTTATGAAGGCAGAAATAATACTTACCAAGAGATTGATATATGAACCAACTATATTGATATTAGACTAGTCATAGTTCCTAACAGACAAGAATGGGGGAAAGGGCTAAAAGAAATAGGAATACTTTATAGAAAGTGCCTGCCCACCCATTTCAGGAGCCAAGAAAACTGGAAGGAAAGGAGTTAATGTTTCCTTTTTCCTTAATCTGAAGGACTGACAAGAGCCAGAGGCCTCAGTCCATTACAGAATACCCCTCTTCCCTTCTCTGCAGTTTTAATATTTGTTATGGTGAGAGGGAAATCTAACCACATTAATACTCATCCTCCCACCATCCCACAAAATTATACTGCATTCCAAAAGCCCATTTCTCTTCCCCTCAGCTACTGCCCTCAGCATCCTTGCTTGCTCTTGTCTCACTCACTTTCCTCCTTGAAGAGGTATTAATGTTGCTCTTTTAAACTAGAATTCTAGAGGTCCTTATAGCCATGCTCTGAAGCCTGGTTATACTATTAAGTATTAGTAAATAGTGAGGTTAGGTGAGGCAGACAATCATTCTGAATCTTTGTTTCTTAATATGTCAAAGGGAAGACAATGATGCTGTGGACTATCTACTAAATCGGCTAAGAAAAATGCTACATGAACCCTGAAGAATTATATAAATGGAATATTATTAGAATATTATTACAAGATTGAAATAGTCCTCTGGCATTCACTACAGGTTCAGAAGAGAGGCCTCACTTGCATCCTCAGAATTGTCAACCAGAAATCTCCAATATATTCACCCCTTCACAGCTCAGTGAAGCTATGGAACCCAGAGACAAATACAGGATAGAAAGAGGAAAAGCAAAACCAGCTGACAGGTGAAGTGACCACTCAGATGTCTGAGAGTAAACAGGGTCTAGATCAAATCCTACAACCCCTCACTTTGGTAAGACTTGGGGTAATCCAAAGTAGCTGGGCACTTACTTTGGAACATGGAAATGAAGCCCAGACCAAGGAGAGTTAAGCTTTTGGGCTGCCAGTGGGAAATGGCCAGGGATATCAAACACTTCTTTCACCTTGCATTTTCTTTTCTGTTTTTTTTTTTCTTGCTGTGATTTTTTTCATTTTCATTTTTTATTTTTTTAGTTTACATCATTCATTTTCACAAAAATTTTGAGTTACAAATTTTCTCCCATTTTCCCCTACCTCCACCCCCAAAATAGAGATCCCACTGAATCATCCCCTATCCTAATCTGCTCTCTCCCATATCTTCCCCCATACCCACAGTGGATCTCTACACCCCAGTGCTCAACATCTTATTTCCAGTCACATATAAATAATAATAATAATCAATATATTTTAAACAATTGATTTAAACCTTTGAATGCCAGATTCTTTCCCCAACCTGCCTAATCACCCACTCTAACTAGAAAGATAAGCAATTCAATATAGTTGTACATGTAGCTATGCAAAGCTTTTCCATAGTAGATATATTGTAAAAAGACTGACTATATTCCCTCCATCCCACCCCCCCCACTACTTCGTTCTCTACTTGATCTTGTCCTTTTTCAAAAGTGGGTGCCGCCAACTTCCTCCCCCAGCCTGCCCCCCCTTCCATCATCTCCCCTCTCTTCCCTCTCCCACTCCTCTCCCATAGGGTAAAACACCCATTTAGTGTTTATGTCACTCCCTCCCCAAGCCAAATTCATTGAGAATAAGGCTGACTCACACTCCTTTGCCTTCCTATTCTTCCCTTCATTGTAACAGTTTTCCCTTTCTTTATATATATATATATATATATATATATATACAACCACACACACACACACACACACACACACACACACACACACACACACACATTTCTATTTCCTTAAACTATTCTCATTGAGAAAAGTTTCATGACTTACAATTATGGTTTTTCCATGTAGGAAATGTAAACTAGTTCAACTTTGATAAGTCTTCATAGATTTATTTTCCTGTTTACCTTCTCATGCTTCTCTCAGCTTCTTGTATCTGAATGTCAATTTTTTATTTTTTTGCCTTTTGGAGGGCAATTGGGGTTAAGTAACTTGCCCAAGGTCACAGGGCTAGGTTTTTTGTTTTGTTTTGTTTTGTTTTGGTGTGTGTTAAGCGTCTGAGGCTGATCTGAACTCAGGTCCTTCTAACTCCAGGGCCAATGCTCTACTCACTGCACCACCTAGCCTGCCCCCTTGAATGTCAAATTTTTATGGAACTCATTTTTTTCATCAAGAATGCTTGAAATTCCTGTATTCCATTGAATGATCATATTTTCCACTGAAACATGATACTCAGCTTTGCAGGGTAGGTGATTCTTGGTTTTAATCCCAGTTCCTTTGCCCTCTAGATTACCATATTCCAAGCCCTTGATCCATCAACGTAAGAAGCTGGCAGATCCTGTGTTATCCAGATTGTGCTCCACAGTATCCCTCAAATTGTTTCTTCCTAGATGCTTGTAATATTTTCTCCTGATCTGGGAATTCCAGAAGCAGGCTATAAATATTCCTAGGAGTTTTCTCTTGGGGATCTTTTTCAGGAGGTGAGCCAGTGGATTCTTTCAACCTCTATTTTGCCCTCTGGCTCTAAAACATCAGGGCAATTCCTTGAGAATTTCTTGAAGATGATTTCTAGGTTCTTGTCTTTGATCATGGCTTTCAGGTAGTCTAACCATTTTTAAATTATCTCTCCTTGACCTATTTTCCAGGTCAGTGGCTTTCCCAGTGACATATTTAACATTGCCTTCTCATTTTTTCATTTGTTTGATCTGTTTAAGATTATCTTCATTTCTCATAAACTCAGTATTCCATTTGCTCCAATTTAATGCTGAAGGAATTATTCTCTTCAGTGAGCTTTTGAGATTATTCTTCCATCTGCAAATGACTTTATAGTCCTTTCTCATTGCCTTTTTGAGCCTCTTTTTCCATTTGAGTTAGTCTATTTTTTAAGGTGTTATTTTCTCTCAGTCAGGTTGCTGACTCTCATTTTATAATTTTCTTGCATCATTATCATTTCTCTCTCCCAGTTCTTTCCCTTCACTTCTCTTATTTGGTTTTCAAAATCCTTCTGCCGCTCTATGGCCTCGTAAGCAGCTTATTCCTTTTCTTGGAAGCTTCTGGTATAGGAGTTCTGACTTCACTGTCTTCTTCCTCTTCCATGACCCGATTCTTTTTGTCCCCCAAAAAATAAATCCAAAGTCAGACTGCTGTGTTTGCCCTTGCTTCCTTTGCTTGCTCATGTTGCTACTCAGTTACTTGACCTTTTGAGCTTTTTGCCACAGTAGAACTTTGCTACCGAGAAGGGAGCTTTGTCCCAATTCGCTGGGGTTTTCTCAGCTGCTGACCCATACTTTGGTGACCTCCTCAGCCTCCACTGACTCTGGTACAAGGTCACACACACCCCAGGACCTCCACCAGATAGCAAACCCAAACCCAAGCAAAGCAAAAGTGATTACCCTCAGACTGGTCGCCCTCACAATCTGCAGACCAGATGCTCTGAAGCAGACACAGCTTAAATGGCTGCAGTGTGCCTCAGCTGCTCTCCTCCCTCCTGGAGGTAAAGGCCTGACCACACCCCGAAACCCGTTTGCAAAGTCCATGCTGCACTGACTTCTCCTTGTCCTTACATCATTGGTTGATAATTCTGGAAAACAGCCACAGCTGCTGGTGGTCTGAAATCCCTCCAGCCAGAGCTGGTTGTAGCCATCCTGAGGCTAGAACCTTGGGCTCCCATCGGCTGGGCTCAGCAACCAGAGAACTGTGCTGGCCACTTCCTGCCGGCCTGCTGGGATTTCTCAGTGGGAGGTTAGCTTTGTGTCATTTTGTGGGCCTTTGTAGCTCCAGAATTTGTTTAGAGTCACTTTGTACATGAATTTGAGTGGAAGCATAGCCCCAAGGAAGTCCTGTTTCTATTCTGCCATCTTGACTCTGCCCCCCATTCACCCATGATTTTCTAACTAAAACTTAAAACCATGCCAGGTAGAAATACTTTTATAGGGACAGATACTGACCTTAATTTCATTGCTATGGAGATGCACTATATGAATGAAGACACTTACCAACGCAGGTCAGTACTTTCTCTGCAATTTATAGTCTTAGAGAATTGCCAAGATCACTGAAATGATAAGGGACTTAACCAGGTCACTGGGCCAGAATATAAGAGTCAGGAAGCTTGAACACAGCAGGTATTCTGCTCCAAGGCCAGCTGTCCTTCTACACACTGCCTCCCAGTGACACCTGATGCTATCAAAGTATGAGAGTGAATACTTAAAATCTTAGGCCTCCTGATTCCAAAACCCAGGACTTTATTACTCTACCACACTAACTTCCTAGATGACATACCCAGTGGAGGTGTAAACACATGCTTACAACACTCCTCCAGTGCTGCCTGAACAAGATTAAAATGAAATTGGGTGAAGGGGGGAGTTCAATAAAAATACAACATAATATAATGTTAAAATGTGTTTTTCTGGGTCAATATGCTGCTCCCAAGGATACGTATGTATTGTCTAATAGCCTTTATTTCACATGAGTTTGACAGCACTGTGTCACAGGATAGTAGGCTTGCAGTTTCTAATTTTATAGTACGTCTAATGAAATAAGAGATAATACATCTTCCTTTTTCTATTCAAGTGAATATTCAAAATCCTCAATACTCTTACCAATAACAAACTAATGTAAAAGTAAACTAAATTTTAATTAGTAGTTCAATATACTATGGCCTCCATCATTATAATATACAAAATATGAACTTGTTTCAAATAATTATAAAGTTTCTCCCTACAGGCAGGAAAGGCACAATCATTTCTCATCTTTCATGAGAACTGAACATCTAGATAGGCAAGCATATGTCACAGCTAAAAAATAATCTTGGGACTAATTAATATATGTAAATGTAGAATAATTAGCAAATTCATTAATCAATAATAATTCACATTTACATAGCACTCAATGATTGAAAGCTTTTTCACATACATTAAAATAACTGCATAAATTTCTTGTTGTTCTGTCATTTCAGTCCTGTCCAATTTTTGTGACCCCATTAGGGGTTCTTCTTGACCAAGATACCAGAGTGGTTTGCCATTTCCTTCTCCAGCTCATTTTACAGAGAAAAAATGATTAAGTGACTTGCCCAGAGTCACACAATTAATAAATTTCTGAGGCCAAATTTGAACTCACATGAAGATGAGCTGTCCTGACTTCAGGCCCCACACTCTATTGACTGTGCTATCTAGCTGCTGGCATTAAATACGTAGCACTTAAAGTTTCACAAAATATTTCACATGCATTATCTTAATTTAGTCTCACAACTCTATTAGGTAGCTATTGTTACCGTAGGCACTGTTATTCCCAATCAGGGCTTCTCAAATCTTTTTCACTCTCAGCTCCTTCAGATCTTCATAAACTGTAGGTTGCAGGGCGGCTAGGTGGCGCAGTGAGTAGAGCGTTGGCCCTGGAGTCAGAAGGACCTGAGTTCGGATCCAACCTCAGACACTTAATGCACACACAAACAAAAACCTAGCCGTGTGACCTTGGGCAAGTTACTTAATCCCAATTGCCCTCAAAAAAAAAAAAAAAAGCAAAAAAAAAAAAACTGTAGGTCATATCCTCCCATAGTATAAGAAATACAGAATGCTGAGATGGATGGAATTTAATCAACTTGTCCATAATGACATAGCTAGTAAATGCCAGAGGGAGAATCTGAACCCAGATCTTCCTCAATCCAAGTCTTGCATTCTAGCCTTTCAAGAAAGCCATACTCATAACTCCCATCTATCTAAGTTCTATAAAGTGCTCCCCTCCTGACAATGCATTAATATAATTAAGACAAATCCTGCCTCTGTATTTTACAGATAAAGGAAATAAGTGTTTGAAAGGTAGGTGACTTGGTCTCGATCACATTTTGAGTATACATTTGTGCTACTATCTGAGCCTACAACTCCTGGCTTCCTGTCCAACAGTCTGTCAAAAAACACCACAGTTTCATTAGAACCTCAAGACATCCTTTGAAACATTCAGGGCAAGGGGATAATTGCTTTACTGTTGTTTAAGAAAAGGTGAAACTGAAGTTAAGGGACTTCTCTAAGGTCACATAATTAGACAATGGCAAAGCCAACATTGTAACGAAAGTCATCTGTCTACAAATCTAGTGCTTTTTCCTTTCTCTGCTTCACGATACCACTAAATTGAGGGTTATTTATTAATCCAACTAGAATAACTTTTTATTGGCCCAATGGTCTTCTAAATCAGTTACAGTCATTATTATCTATCAGAAATAGACTAGTCAGTACCCTGGTTCCCACTATATTTTCAAATAATGACAACCAGAGAGTCCTTTAAGATCATGAATAATTTTATTTCACAAGAAATGTACAAATAGAGTCCTAACTAAAATTTTGTTAATGTTGTTATTTTGTTAAGATTTGAACTCGGGGGGGCGGAGCCAAGATGGCGGAAAGGAAGCAGTAACCTCGCTGAGCTCCTCTGTCACTAAGTCCAAAAGGGTAAATCTGAGCGGATTCCGGAGTGACGGAGCCCAGTGGAAGACAGAGTGTGGCAGAGTCCAGCCCAGGAGGTTGCCCAGTGTGTCCGCACAGGTCGAGCGCAGACCTAAGAGCAGGCAAGCAGACTACACCAGAGAGAGAAAAAGCCCCAGCCTGCAGACTTACCAAGGACGAATCGCAGTCATCTCGCAGAGGGAACAGATCATTGGAGCCAGGTAGGAGAGTCGGGCCCCCAGTGGAGAGAGTGGCTTCTCAGGCTGCATTCAGCCCCCAGCCTGGAAATTTAGAAACTGCCTGCCTGTATGATACAGGGGCTGGAATGGCAAAGCAAATTCTAGCTGCTCCGATCCTCCCATCCCTCCTTCATGAAGCAGAAAACCCAAAGATAAGTCTCCCACCCAGACTGAAATCCCAAGTTAATGGAAATAGCCTCAGGCTTGAGAATCTCCAAGAAAGGGTGTAACTGAGACAGCCAGGAATCTGAAGAGAAGAGAGGGAGGGGACCCAACAAGCCCCACCTCACCTCACCAACAAAAGCCTACTTATAGCCCAGGGGTATAGAGGCAGAAATCTGAAGTGGTCAGAAGCAAACCCACCTACACATCTATATTCCTCACTGACTTCCCTGACTTAGCCATAAACTAGCCACCCAGAGGTATTCAAAGTCAAGGATCAGGCCCCAAACTCATAGCCTGAGACACTAAGAAACAGGAAGTCACAATGGGAAGGAAGGAAGCTGAAAAGGAGAAGGGGAAGGCAAGAAAGTCTATTCAAGCATACTATGCAGGGCAAGAACAACAAAACACACAGGACAATACAGACTCTCTGCCCACACCAGAGACCACAGAAGGAAACATGATCTGGTCTCAAGCCCAAATAGCATTCCTGGAGGAGCTTAAGAAAAATTTTAAAGACCAAATCAAGGAGGCAATGACCAACTTGGAAAAAAAAATACCTCCCTAAAAAAGGAACTTCAAAAACTCACTGAAGACCATAATTCACTAAAAATTAGATACAATCAAACTGAAACTCAGAACTCTATGATGCAGCAGGAGTCAATCGAAAAAAACAAGATGATCGAAAAATTGCAAGAAAATGTAAAATATCTCACTGGAAAATAACTGACCTAGAGAACAGATCCAGGAGAGACAACCTAAGAATTATTGGTCTACCAGAAAGCCATGATGAGAAAAGCAGTCTAGACAACATCCTCCAAGAGATTGTCAAAGAAAACTGTCCTGAAGTCCTGGAATCAGAAGATAAAATAGCTATTGATAGAATTCACCGGACTCCTCCTGAAAGAGATCCCAAACTGAAAACTCCAAGAAATATAGTAGCCAAATTCCAGAATTATAAGATTAAAGAAAAATTCTACAAGCAGCCAAAAAGAAACAATTCAAATATCGAGGAACTACAGTTAGGATCACACAGGACCTAGCAGCTTCTACATTAAAAGAGCGGAGGGACTGGAATTTGAGATTTCGTAGGGCAAGAGAGCTAGGACTACAACCAAGGATTGACTACCCGGCAAAGCTGAGCATAATCTTTCAGGCAAGGAGATGGACGTTTAATGAAGTAAGGGAATTCCAGACTTTCCTAATGAAAAAGCCAGAGCTCAATGGAAAATTTGATCTCCAATAACAAGACTCCAGAAGGACATAAAAAGGTAAACAAGGGTAACATAGACTCACACATGCAGAAGTGCACACACCCACACCCACAAACACAAGCTCATTACCTGGGATGCAACAAGAGCAAAATGTTCACATCCCCATATGTG
Organism: Gymnobelideus leadbeateri; assembly: GCA_011680675.1. Taxonomy (NCBI): domain Eukaryota; kingdom Metazoa; phylum Chordata; class Mammalia; order Diprotodontia; family Petauridae; genus Gymnobelideus; species Gymnobelideus leadbeateri. The sequence continues at coordinate 344,302 of WOXC01005485.1, forward strand.
GAGCTGATAACTGTCAATATTTGAAATCTCTATGATTATCATGACCTGCAAAAGGGTTATACTTAGAGGGTGTGGGTATGAATGCACTAACATGGAGTCTAAAAAAAAAAAGACTATTAAGGGGATCAATGGTACTGTAATGGGAAAAAAGGAAAGGATGAGCTAGGAAAAGGTAAAATATGCCATCTGAAGAGGTATCAAAACACACTATAGAAGAAGGGAAAGTAAGAGGGAGAGGAACATCATTTAAACACTATTCTCACTGGTTCTGGTTCAAAGAAGGATCAAATTAATCAGTGAAGTTTAAGAATCTAACGTGAATAGACACATAAATTCATTGAATAGAGGAATTGGAGGGAGGGAGAGGAGCACTGTTTGAAATTTACTCTCATTGGTTTGGAATCAAACGGGGAGTAATTTACTCTGATAAGTATAAAAATTTATTGTGTCCTATAGATAGTGGGAGGGTAAGGGGGGGGTGAAAAGGAGGAGACTAAAAGGAGGGATTATAAGGGAGGGAAGTAGTAGTAAGGGGAGAGGGTGGGTTAAGAAGGGGGGTCGCTGGGTGGGAACACTGAGGGAGGGGGCGGTCAGAAGGGAGGACTTCAAGGAGGGGAAAGGAGAAGGAATAAACAAAAACATAAACAGGGGAGGGAATAGGATGGAAGGGAAGAGACAGATAGTCATCATTACTGTGAATGTGAATGGGATGAACTCTCCCATAAAACAGAGGCGGATAGCAGAATGGATTAAAAACCATAATCCTACAATATGCTGTCTTCAAGAAACACATTTGAAACAAAGTGATACCCACAGGGTAAAGGTAAAAGGTTGGAGTAAAATTTATTATGCCTCAGCTAAAGTAAAAAAAGCAGGGGTAGCAATACTTATCTCAGATAAAGCAAAAGCAAAATAGATCTAATTAAAAGAGATAAGGAAGGAAACTATATCCTACTAAAAGGCACCATTGAGAATGAAGCAATATCACTACTTAATATATATGCACCAAGTGGTATAGCATCCAAATTCCTAGAGGAGAAGCTAAAGGAATTAGAGGAAGAAATAGATAGCAAAACTATACTAGTGGGGGACCTTAATCTCCCCCTCTCTGAACTCGATAAATCTAACCTCAAAATAAACAAGAAAGAAGTTAAGGAGGTGAATAGAATCTTAGAGAGACTAGATATGATGGATCTCTGGAGAAAACTGAATGGGGATAAAAAGGAATTTACTTTCTACTCAGCAGTGCATGGTACATACTCAAAAATAGACCATGTACTAAGGCATAAAAACCTCACAATCCAGTGCAGAAAGGCAGAAATAGTAAGCGCATCATTCTCAGATCATGATGCAATAAAAATTATATGCAATAAAGGGCCATGGAAAGATAGACTAAAAACTAATTGGAAAGTAAACAATTTAATCCTAAAAAATTGGTGGATCAAAGAAGAAATTATAGAAACAATCAATAATTTCATTCAAGAGAATGATAATAATGAAACAACATACCAAAATTTGTGGGATGCACTAAAGGCAGTTCTCAGGGGAAGTTTTATATCCCCGAGTGCATACTTAATTAAAGCAGAGAGAAGGGAGGTCAATGAATTGGACATGCAATTGAAAAAGCTAGAAAAAGAACAAATTGAAAATCCCCAATTTAGTACTAAATTAGAAATACTGAAAACCAAAGGAGAGATTAATAAAATTGAAATTAAGAAAACTATTGAATTAATAAATAAAACTAAGAGCTGGTTTTATGAAAAATCAATAAAATTGATACACCCTTAGTCAATATGATAAAAAAAAGAAAGAAGAAAACCAAATTATGAGTATCAAAAAATAAAAAGGGTGAATCTACCCTCCAATGAAGAGGCAATCAAGAAGGTGACAAGGAACGATTTTTCCCAATTGTATGCACATAAATATGATAATCTTAGTGAAATGGATGATTATTTACAAAATCCAAGTTGCCCAGATTAACTGAAGAGGAAGTGAATTACCTAAATAACCCCACCTCAGAAAAAGAAATCAAACAAGCCATCAATTAACTCCCTAGGAAAAAATCTCCAGGGCTAGATGGGTTTACTAGTGAATTTTATCAAACATTTAAAGAACAATTGATTCCAATACTCTACAAACTATTTGGGAAAATTAGTGAAGAAGGAGTCCTACCAAATTTTTTCTATGACACAAATATGGTACTGATTCCTAAATCAGGAAGAGATAAAACAGAGAAAGAAAATTATAGACCAATCTCCCTCATGAATTTAGACGCAAAAATTCTAAATAAAATATTGGCCAAAAGACTCCAACAACTTATCACAAAAATAATACACCCTGATCAGGTAGGATTCATTCCAGGAATGCAAGGATGGTTTAATATTAGGGAAACCATCAATATAATTGAGCATATCAACAACAAAACTAGCAAAAACCACATGATCATCTCAATAGATGCAGAAAAGGCTTTTGACAAAGTACAACATCCATTCCTATTAAAAACACTAGAAAGTATAGGAATAAATGGAGCCTTCCTTAAAAATTTGCTAGCATCTATCTAAAACCATCAGCAAGTATTATATGCAATGGGGATAAACTAGAAGCCTTTCCAATAAGATCAGGAGTGAAACAAGGGTGTCCACTATCACCCCTCTTATTCAATCTGGTACTAGAAACATTAGCAGTAGCAATTAGAGAAGAAAAAGAAATCAAAGGAATCAAATTAGGCAAAGAAGAGACCAAGCTATCACTCTGCAGATGATATGATGATATACTTAGAGAATCCTAGAGAATCAAGTAAAAAACTACTTGAGACAATAAATAAATTTGGCAAAGTTGCAGGATATAAAATAAACCCACATAAATCCTCAGCATTCCTGTACATCTCTAATAAAACTCAACAGCAAGAGATAGAAAGAGAAATCCCATTTAAAGTCACTGTAGACATTATAAAATATTTGGGAATATACTTGCCAAAACAAACCCAGAATCTATATGATCAAAACTACAAAACACTTCTCACACAAATAAAAACAGATCTAAATAGTTGGAAAAATATCAATTGCTCGTGGCTGGGTCGAGCTAATATAATAAAAATGACAATTTTACCCAAACTAAATTATATATTTAGTGCCATTCCAATCAATCTACCAAAAAACTACTTTGTAGAGTTAGACAAAATAATAACAAAATTTATTTGGAAAAACAAACGGTCTAGAATATCAAGGGAATTAATGAAAGAAATGCTAGGGAAGGTGGACTAGCTATGCCAGATCTTAATCTGTATTATACAGCAGCAGTCATCAAAACTGCTTGGTACTGGCAGAGGTGTAGAGTAGTGGATCAATGGAATAGATTAGGTGCAGGAGACCCAGCAGTTAATGAATATAGCAATCTATTGCTCGATAAACCCAAAGACCCCAGTTTTTGGGATAAGAATGCACTATTTGACAAAAACTGCTGGGAAAACTGGAATACAGTATGGCAGAAACTGGGCATAGATCACTATCTAACACCATATACCAAAATCAAGTCTAAATGGGTGCATGATCTAGGTGTAAAGGATGATACTGTAAACAATTTGGGAAAGCAAGGAATAGTTTACCTGACAGATCTGTGGAGAGGGGAAGATTTTAGGACCAAACAAGAATTAGAGAGCATTATAAAATGCAAAATGGATAATTTTGATTGCATTAAATTGAAAAGCTTCTGCACAAACAAAGCCAATGTAACCAAGATCAAGAGGGAGGTGGGAAATTGGGAAAGAATTTTTACAACTTGTGTCTCTGATAAAGGACTCATTTCTAAAATTTATAGAGAATTAAGCCAAATCTATAGGAATACAAGTCATTCCCCAATTGAGAAATGGTCAAAGGATATGAATAGGAAGTTTTCAGAGAAAGAAATTAAAGATATCTATAAGCATATGAAGAAATGCTCTAAATCACTATTAATTAGAGAAATGCAAATCAAAATAACTCTGAGATACCACATCTCTCCAGTCAGATTGGCTAAGATGACAAAACAAGAAAGTGACAAATGCTGGAGAGGATGTGGACAAATTGGAACACTAATACATTGCTGGTGGAGTTGTGAACTTATCCAACCATTCTGGAGAGCAATCTGGAATTATGCCCAAAGGATTATAAATAATTTCATACCCTTCGACCCAGCCATACCACTTCTAGGGTTATATCCCAAAGAGATCATAGAAGTGGGAGGAAGACCCATATGTACAAAAATATTTTTAGCAGCCCTTTTTGTGGTTGCAAAGAATTGGAAACTAAAGGGGTGTCCATCAATTGGGGAATGGCTAAACAAGTTGTGGTATATGAATGTAATGGAATATTATTGTGGTATAAGAAACGAGGAGGTGACAGATTTCATAATTACCTGGAGAGACTTATACAAACTGATGCTGAGCAAGAAGAGTAGAATCAGAAGAAATTTGTATACAATCACAGACATACCATATCTGTGACGACCAACTATGACAGACTGGACTCTTTTCAGCAATGCAGTGATATAAGTTAATCCCAAATGACTCAAGAAAGTGAGAAATGCGCCATCCAGAGATATAACTAGAAAGAACTGAGCCTGAATCCTGATGGAAGCAAACTAAATGATCTTGTTCTTCTCATTGTTTGGTTTTACTTCTTCCTTACCATCTTTCATCCCACCTAGTACAATATGCCTTTGTAATTGGAATAATGTTTAATATGAATGCATTTGCAGACCCTAAAAAAAAAAAAAAATAAAGAAGTCCCTTTTTGAAGTAAAAAAAAAAAAAAAAACGATTTGAACTCAGATCCTCCTGACTCCAGGTCTTACACTCTATAAACTAAGCCATCTAGCTCCTCCTACTTTGCCACCAAGCTGCCCTCAAATTTGCTCATATCTTTGTTCTATTTACAGACAAAAATGCAAGTCTGGTTTTTAGCTAGGAAAAAAATGTCATAAGCTCATATTAAATTAAGTATGTAATAAACAATGAATCTGAAAAACATAGTTATGTTATTAAATATAATAAAGCAACTGGAATGGAACAACCATTTCAAAAGAGGTCCCTAAAGAAATTAACATAATTATTGTAATTAAGTCTTCTATTCTTCACAAAACCCTGTTCCAGTAATAAGAACATGATCCCAGATCTTCAAAGCCTAAATTAGGAGTGTTCTTGTATTCTATCATAGTGGAATGATACCCAGTATATAGTCCTGCTGTCAGGAGGAGTAGCAGGGCCGTGCAGTGGATAGTTCACTGAACCTGAACCCATCTTCATGAATTTGAATCTGTACTCAAACACTTACTAGCTGTGTGACCCTGGGCAAGTCACTTCACCCTTTTGCCTCAGTTTCTTTATCTGTAAAATAAACTGGAGAAGAAAATGGCAAAGTACTCTAGTATCTTTGCCAACTGAAAAAGTGGCTGATCAACAAACAACAACAACCTGCTGTCTGACTTTTTGCCATCCAATGATCCTCCCTAAGAAAAGGAAGTCTCATCAATAGAAGCTTGTCCTGTACATCATGAATCCTTGGGCAAGATGACTGATGAAATATAAAAATACAAAATAGTTCTTAGTTCTCCACTCTCCCATGCAGCAACTACAGTTACACTGTCAGAGTAGGGGAAAAGTAGGTAGAAGGAGTTAAGAATCACTCCATTTTTAAAGTGTTGACAAATGTGAGGATCATAGAATCATAGATATGAAGTCTGAAGGGACCTTAGACTCAACCATCTTTATTTTGCACATGAGGAAACTGAGACTCAGGGAGGTTAAGCAGCATGACAAGGTTGCATAGGTAATAAATGGTGGAGCCAGGACTGGAACTCAGATCCCAAGACACTAAGTTCATTATTCATTCCAATCTAGCATGATTTCTTTCTAATTTAATTAACTACTTAATTTTTGCTAATCAAAATGTGAGATCTTCATAGCCAACAGACTGATATGAGGAAATATGCTACATGCATTTGATATTCTTATCCAAATACATAAAAATTAATCTAAAAAGAAAGATAGTTCACAGATTCTCTTCAGCAATGTGAATAAAGGGCATGTGTAAGAGCACGTGTCATCATATAGGGAGGTCAACGAGAAACATCATTTCATGGGACAAATGATCCAATCCAATACTCTTTCAGTTCATTTTTCATTAAGCTAATAAATGTTAATCATGAAATATCATATAAATCATTGTCTTTGTCACCATTGAGAACAGACTATGGTTTAAGAAGATGTCTGTTGAGTCCAAACATACCATTGTGTGATCATAACAGTGTGATTTCAGGAAACTTAACTTTACATCTGAGTCAGCTACTTCAATTATAAAATAAATATGACAATGTTTGTACATATATAGGTTGATTGTGAAAATCAAATGAGATATGATTTTAAAGGGTTTTATAACTATAAATCATCATTTGGTCATAAAGTTATTATCAAAATAGTGCTATCTACAATACCTGATTAATTATACTACAGATTTCTAAAATAATTGAATGAAATCATTAGAGGACAACCAGCTTTGACATTTGAAAATTCATGTAGGATTAGTGAGGTACCTAAAGTTTGGAAAAGAGTTACTGTACTAATCATGGTTTTTTTAAATAGAGGTGAAATTTTACAAATTACAAACATTCTAGACTTTGGTTGAAATGGCACTTTTTAAACAAAGATGAGAAGGCCAATCAGATTAGATTAATTATACAAGGTAGGCCTATGCTGAGGGTGCCATAATTCTGAGGTCTCAAAAGATAATGTCTACAGATACATTTAGAAAACATTTAGAAAAATATCATAAAATTTATTGGATTTGATGTTGGAAAAATATATAGTTATCTAAAGTTAGAATGGGCTGCCTTAAGCAGGTTTCTCATTAGGAATCTTCAACCTAAATTTATATGGCTACTTGTCAGGTATGTTTTGGTGAGGGTTCTTTTTTAGTGAAATAATTGAACAATAAAAACACTGATGTCTCTTTGAATTCTGAAATTCCGTGTGAAGAAACCAGAATCAGGAAAGTGAGAAACACACTATATAATACATACAAGAATGTAATGAAGGCAATACTTGAAGGCAATAGAATTGAGAGCTAATCCAATGGTCAATACTGGTTCAAGATAACTAGTGTTAAAACAGCCTTTAAACAGCCAAATGTTATATCTTCTGTCAGTTTTTATCATTATGTCAGACATTTCTACTACTGTATTTTTAAGGGAATTAGGGTGGGGAAATGGTGAATTGAAAAAAAAATGGAACTTGTTTTTGTCAAAATAAAATGAATAAAAATTATTTTTAAATAAACCCCAAATTATTAGAAGACAGAGAGATGAAAAGACTCAGCATGCAACTACAATTCAGTATAAACTAGCTGTGAACTCTGAAAAACAAGAAATACATAATAGTAAACATAAGTAATTATCAATATTTCTGAGAGTAAAATGATAACTGCCACAAGACCAAGTAAAGACACCAAAAATCATGTCAGTCAGCAAACACAATCCAATGGCCAAAGATACGTAATAGGCAAAAAACAAGAGAATACAGTCTCATTCACAAAGTATGATAGAGGATGACAGAAGTTAATGAGCAATGCCACCTCACAAAACAAGAAAAACCCTAAAGAAGGAAACAAATCTATATAAAGTTTGGCAAAAGAACAGAACATCCCAAGAGCAGAAGAAACTGGGACAACAGATGTAGAATGGAGTCAGTTTGCTAGCATTTCTATAGGAAGCTATACTTTTTCAGCAGGTCCACCATCCTTGATTCCTCAGTACTTGGTGTATTATGAAGAACTAAAAGTGAAATGCTAGAAAATGTCCTTGGGGGGGAAAAAAAACATCTGAAGAGCTAAACAGATCTGGAAATAAAGCTTGCTAGAAGTGAAATTTTCTAAAGGCACTCAGGTACTGACTTTTAAATTAATTGCTTCTCAAAAAGAGAAAGACCCCGGGGCGGAGCCAAGATGGCGGAGTAGAAACAGCGAGTCCAAGCCTCTCTGCCCCCAGATTCTCCACAAACTATGTAAAAAAGGACTCTGAAAATCTTCTGGAGCCCCAGCACCCACAGAACGACACAGAGAAGCTAACCTCCCGCTGAGGACAGCCCAGCACCCTGCAGGAAGGACCAGCGCAGTGGTCTGGGAGCCGGCAGCGCGCAGAGCGCAGGAGCCGAGCCGAGCCCAGGTCCACGTGAGCCGAGGTTTTAGCCCCAGGGCGGCAGGGCCAGCAGCCGGCTGGAGGAACCCCAGAACACCAGGAACTGTGGAAACGCCAGAATTATCAACATAGACTTGCCTAGGACAAAGTAAGAGGTTAGTGTCCTATGGACTTTGGGACCTGTATTTGGGGAATGCGTCAGCTCCCTCCCCTGGGGGCTAGAACCTGCTGAGGAGACAAACCACTGTGTAGTTTTCAGAGGCATTTCCGGCTCCCAGCCTACAAATCGTGGGGAGATCCAGCGATCAGTCTTGGGGGGTAATCGCTCTTGCTTTAACCTCCCTGGATCTGGATTGTGATCTAGGGCGGAAGTTGTGGGTGGGTTTACAGCTTGCCAGAAACGGAAGTTGCCCCCCACACGTTCGGGACGAAAATTCCTCTATCTGGCCTTAAAGCCATAGTGTGGCAACAAGCCCAAAAGTCAAGCAATTAAGTGGCAACATGCCAAGGCAAAGGAAACAGAGAAATGCAACCCTAGACTCCTATTTTGGGGGCATAGAGCAGGAAAAGGACTGTGAGGTCAGAAGTCCTGCTCCAAAAGCCCCAGGGGAAAACATGAGCGGGTTGCAGGCCATAGAGGACCTTAAGAAGGACTTTAAAAATCAAATAAGAGAAGTGGAGGAAAAATTGGAAAGAGAAATGAGAAGGATGCAGGAAAAGTATGAAATGAGGGTCAACAGCCTGACTGAGGAAACAACACCTTAAAAAATAGACTAACTCAAATGGCAAAGGAGGCCCAAAAGGGCAATGAGGAGAAGAATGCCTTAAAAAGTCGAATTTGCCAGATGGAAAAAGAATCTCAAAAGTTCACTGAGGAGATTCATTCCTTCAGAGTTAGACTGGAGCAAATGGAAGCTAATGACTTTATGAGAAATCAAGATGCTGTTAAGCAGATCCAAACAAACGAAAGATTAGAAGGCAATGTGAAATATCTCATGGGAAAAACCACTGACCTGGAAAATAGATCCAGGAGAGACAATTTAAAAATTATTGGACTACCTGAAAGCCATGATCAAGGAAAGAACCTAGAAATCACCCTTCAAGAAATCCTCAAGGAAAACTGCCCTGATGTTTTAGATCCAGAGGGCAAAATAAAGGTTGAAAGAATCCACCGATCACCTCCTGAAAAAGATCCCAAAAAGAAAACTCCCAGGAATATTATAGCCAGGTTCCAGAATCCCCAGATCAAGGAGAAAATACTACAAGCGGCCAGGAAGAAACAATTTCAATATTGTGGAAACACAATCAGAATAGCCCAGGACCTGGCAGCTTCTACACTGAGGGATCGAAGGGCATGGAATATGATATTCCAGAGGGCAAAAAAACTGGGAATGAACCCAAGGGTCACCTACCCAGCAAAACTGAGTATTTTGTTTCAGGGAAAATATGGTCATTCAGTGGAATAGAGGACTTTCAAGCATTCTTGAGGAAAAAACCAGAGTTGAATAGAAAATTTGACATCCAGACGCAAGAAGTAAGAGATGCCTGAGAAGATAATCAGGGAAAAGAAATCAAAAGGAACTCATCAAAGTTGAACTATTTACATTCCTATATGGAAAAGCAATATCTGTGACTGATGATATCTTTCCCACTATGAAAATAATGGAAGAAGGGGGTGTGGTCATACAAATACATATGTGAATGTGTGTGTATATGGTTACAGTTATATATGGATAGAGGGCATAGGTTGAATTTGTTGGGAAGGGAGAATACTCAAGGGATGAAAATATGAGGTGAGAGAGGAAAGTGGCAAGAGGAGATGGGGAGAGACATGGTAGGGTAAACTATCCCATGTAGAAAACAAGGGGAAGTGGTTGCAAAGGAGGGGGAGAATAAGGAAGGCTAAAAAGACAAAACCACATTCACATTGAATTTGGTTCAGGGAGAAAATGACATACATACTAAATGGGATATCTCAACCTGCAGCAGGATAGGGGAAGGGGGATGAGAGGAGGGATGATGGATGGGAGGGCATCCTTGGGGTGAGGGAAGGTTGGAAGTACCCACTATAGAAGAGGGACAGGATCATGTAGGGAATGGACCAGGTGGGGGGTGGGATGAGTGGGAGGGAATTATAAGCAGCCTTGTACAATATATCTACTATGATAATGTTTTGCATAGCTAGACATGTACAACATATACTGAATTACTTATATCCCAAGAAGGAATGGGTGACAAGGGAGGAAGGAAATGGATCTGAAATTCAAGGTCGTAACATTAAATGTTTCAAATATATATATAAATACTATTATTAATACTCTTCTGCCTATAATTGGGAAATAAGATGTGCAGGCATTGGGACACAAAGATTCATCTTCCTCTAATGGAAAAGTCGATGGGGGTATGGGAGAAGGTATGGGAGAGAGAAGATTGGAGGAAGCGATATCTTATGGGACTGCTATTCTGGGAGGTTGGGTAGGGGAATAATGGGGGGAAAATGATTGTAACTCAAAATCTGGCGGAAATGAATGATGTAAAACAGAAGTTAATAAAGTATTTGTTTAAAGAAAAAAAAAAGAAAAAAGAGAAAGACCCCTAACTATTATTATAAAAATTAGGAAAGGGGTACCAAGATATCAGCAACTACTTCCTCTTCTCTTTGCCTACTTTCTCTCCTTTTAAAAAACTTTATGGGGTGGTCTACATTTGTGAATCAACTATATTCTTGATGAATATATAAGAAGCCAGGCAGGCTTCCACAGGTCAGACAACTAAGATGAATAAAGAATATATTATCTCACTGTGCTTATTGTGAGCTTCAAAAATCCTACTTTTCTCCTTCATTATAACACAATGGTGGCCATGGATTCTCAAAAGTTATGCCAGCAGAACATAAGCTCTGGAAGACTCTACCATGCTGGAAAGTTTTTGAGTGAATTCCCTGAAATAGATCCAGTCTACTTTTGAAGTGTTAACATAAGTATGGAAAGACACAGCACCAATAGACTGAGCACCTCAAGATGATTTATTTTCATTTTCTGGTCACAGCAAATCCATGAAACAAAGAAAAACTTTTAAATTACTGAGTCTTGTGTATCTTTCTTCTTTTCTATTGATGATGATAAAGTGGTGAGAAAGGTTAACAGAAGATACAGTCAGAATTTTTAGATTCTCAGATTCTGATTTGATTATTATTAATGTAAATTTGAGATGATTTTCTAATGACCAACAAGTATATGCCTTGTTAAGAAAGCTAACACACCAATCTTGACGTTTTTTAAATAAATACAACTGGAAAAAGGAAAGAAGTTGCAGCTAAATGGAAAAGTAGTTCACAAATATTCCTTAAGGAAGAAAAAAGAGAGAAAAAAGGAGGAAGTTGGCTGAATGAATGTCATTATATATTATGACAAGAAGAAAACACATTTCACAGGATATCTGGTCATCACATAGTATAGAACCAATGATGAGAATCTGCAAAATGACCACCAAGAAATTAATTGTACTTTGTTCGCTACATCAATTAGTAAGGAGGGAGTTATAGAGAAATTTTATGATAGATTTGATAAAATCTCCCAAATGAAATCAAAATATACTATGTTATTTGGTAACAATCACAAAGGTAGGAAAATATGAGGCAGGGAGAAATATATTGAACAACGTTCAAGAAGGAGAAATAAGAAAGGTTAGAGACTTGTAGATTATACAGGCTACACCTGAAACCTTTACATCATGAATGCTTTTTTCAGGAAAGAAATGATAGGCCTTGCACATGACAAGTAACAAGTAACACCACCAAAATTATATAGATTATATTTTAACAGATAAGAAAAGATGTTATTTCTATGGGATTTATTCCCCTATAATAGCCAGCTATCTGTTAAAAGGCCATCTATTTTTCAGAGCTAAGATCAAGATTAGTAAGAAAAAAAAAAGAAAAATCATAGGAAGAAAAGAATATCATACACTGGATACAATTAAATCCTAAAGGATGTAAACAAATAACTTACAATAAAAATGGGAAATGGACAACAGAAATGACATTAATAAGAATTATAATAATTGTGGAGTGGCTAGGTGGCATAGTGAATAGAGCACCGGCCCTAGAGTCAGGAGGACCTGAGTTCAAATCTGGACTCAGACAATGGATACATTTACTAACTGTGTGACATTGGGCAAGTCACTCGATGCCAATTTTTTTGCTTTCCCCCTTCCAAAAGAAAAATAATTATGATAATTGTTTCCAAAAGTGTAACAAATATAAATTGTCAGAACAAGGATATAACAAAGGAGCTCAAAAAGGACATTATTCCATAATCATCTGACTTATTTACTAAATAGAAAAAAGACTACCAAAGGCAACACTTGTTTGGATTGTAAACTCATTTATAAAATCTTACCTAAAAAGATAAAGGATGGTTAAATGTAGTATTTTCTTATAGACGAAAAGAAGCACTAGATGATGAAAAGCAGTATGCCAACATATGCAACTAAAATAAAATTGCATACTAAAATCATCCCAAATAGTTAAGAATGAAATGGAAAGAAGATAAAGGGAAAAAAATTATAAAAGCCACTATAACAAGATGTTTTCTCCATCAAGAAGAGTAGAACCACCACACTTAAACTCTTACAACAAAGAGACCCCAAGGACCTTGGCATAGAACTACTGACTCCTTTAATATCTTATACCATTTTGTGTATTGCTATGTTTAGTTCTGTGTATATATCACACCCATTTAAGAAAATTGGTTTACCATTACCTAGAGATTTTACATGTAGCCAAATTAATGCTATTAGTCCTTTTCCCCAAAAGTTTGATAAGAAAATAAAATAATATGCTATTTGAACTCATATATCACCACTTCAGCTAGAACGTGATTGCAGCTGGTGATTGATTTATAAGTCAGAATGTGTTTATAAAGACAGAAATTTCCTTAAAGAGAACAAAGATGGGGAAAGTAGTCATATTGGTCCAAGTGCATAAAGAGATCAATGCAGGTGGCGATATAATTGTGAGGACATTTGTGGACAAATATAAAATTATCTAAAGAAGAAAATACCAAAACAATGGGGGGAGGGAAAATCAGATCTCACCAATCCTGAAAAAGGGTGACCAAGAGGACATTTATAAGTACCAACAGAGTAAGCTGTGCTCCTTGCAAGCAGGTATTGTTTTTTTGGTTTTCTTTTTAGCCCCAGTACTAAGCACAGTGCCTGATACATAGTAGGTACTTAATATATGTTTGCTCTTGTTGACCAGTCTATATATCTATTCTCCATCTATATAAGATCCACATTAGGGTCCTCTCTGGCCTGCTTGATGAATGGATTAAACAGGTTTTAGCAAGCAAATATCAAAATATTTCAAGATTACTTGAAAGATACAATAAAAACAGCCCAGTTTAAGGTTCCTCTGAAAATATCCAATAGATGAATCATAAAAAGAGAAAAATGTACTAATCAAAAGTATTTGTCACTTGGATGGATCAGATCCAAATGGTGATGTTCCCATTTATGAATTGCTACACTTAGGTCCACCATGTTGTAGGACCTCCTTAAAGAGATCTTCAGTCACTCAAAAGAGGCAGATCTGATCATCCACACAGGAAAGACCAAGTGCATGAAAAATGTATATTGCCCAGATTTCAATGTGCATTTGGGTAGATAACCTACAGTTTATATTTGCCTCTGGAAACGATAGTACAGATGGATCACAAGTTGAACCCAGAAGTTGAAGAGAACCCATAGTTGAACCCAGAAGTTGAAGGGGAGCAGACTCAATTACCATCAGGAAGGTTACATCTAAGAATCCACACTAATCTCTTAAGGGCAAAAACTTGGCTTTGTGTAAACTTAATCCCATAGTACACTAAAACAAATAATAAACAAAATAACATTTTAAGGTCTTCCAGGATTCATATTTTCTTGTGACAGTAGAATGATAGTAGAAGAAAAAGCCTATTAAAATTATCTTTTTTGCATTCAAATTCTAAATCAAAGTTCCTTCTCAAGGGACTATCCTAATATAATTGTGAATATACCCCCCAAAAAATCCTTTAAAGGGCATTTCCTAGTATCATAAGTCTCATTAGATGGAAGTGTCTTACATGTGAAAATAACATACTGAACCAAGTAAAAGTTTCTTGTTGGCCATATTCATGCTTCGACCTTTCTAACTGGTGTGAAGTAACTCATCAATAATGCATGTCATTGGTGTTGCTTGTCTATAGCTCCACATAGTAGGGATGTTCTTGTATACAGTTTGCTATTTTTTTAATATGTAAAACCACATTCAAAAGCCAAACAAAGTCTTAGTCACATTCCTATAGGCTATTTCTAACAAGATGCCAGATATCTAGCTATATCTAGTTAAAGTCATTTGACTAAATAAAGAAAAAATAAAATTTGTATTCAATTCTAAAGACCCAGGCTCCAAAGCCATATTGAAAGCTCATCACCCAGGAGGAGCCTCCATGGCATAAGCAACAAGGTTGAAGAAACTAAAACCACTCTAGTCATTGACTTTCTTTATACAAAGAACAAAATGCCTAATTTTTCAACAATAAATTGTGTTTGCATACAGAAGAATGCAAGCAACCCTGAATTAATCTTCCATTCATAATCTCTTAAACCATTTCTGTAGTTTTTCTTTCTTCCAAAGCATGAATTTCTGGCAAGGTACCACTTATGCCCAAAAAAACTTTGGACAGCATTTCAATGGAACTGCAGTCCATTATGATTATAACATTTCTTCAGATGCCAAATGTTCCAGGTCTACAGCCCAGAATCAGTGCATCACTTTGAGTTTCCTTCTAAATTACATCCTTGACATACCCTCTCCCAACAAATTACTACCCTACTGGAAGGCAAATGTAAGTTTTCCCCCAATTATTTCCTGTATCTATTTTAGCATTATAACTCTTAAAAAAAAACCCTACTATTCAATATTACTCTTTTGATTCAATTTTTCCCCTGAGTTTGGCCACATTACTCACAATATTCTTATCTGAATCTTCTTTAAAATCTTCTTTAAATATTAATTTCTCTACTTTTTTCACCCTGCTAACCCTTCTTTTGAACTGTTGGGTTTTGTTTGTTTTTGCTTCTTACTGATTTTTGCTTCAACTTCTGATGTAGTGTCAGCTATAAGTATTAATAATTGCGATAGTTTCTATTTATGCAGCACTGTTCAGTCAGGGAGATCCTAAAGCACTTCATATAACACTATGCTTACCACATAAATAAATACATGGTGACTTTAAGGAGGAGGCTACAACCAGACAGACAATTAACAGTCTGTTTACCCAGCACCAAGACGATAAAGAGGCTAAGCAAGACCAAGATGACACCAATCCCATGCGATATCCCCACTAAATGCCACTCCCACATGACTGGTATTCTACAGTTCAGCAGAACCTTTTGCCATTTTTCATTCAATGGGCTACTGTCATCAAATCAAATAAATTAGATTTCAAAAACTAAAAGATGGAAAGACTTTCAAAAAATGTTCAAGGAGAACTCAAATGGTTTCTCTGTGTGTGTGTGTGTGTGTGTGTGTGTGTGTGTGTGTGTGTGTTGTTTTTATTATCTCCCTCTCATTACCTAAGTTTTTAACATTAGAGGACAGCTCTATGACTATAGCAGAGATATAGGATAGATCCCCAAGTCTCTAATCTAGACTAATGCTTACTCTTTCCATGCTGTTTGAAAAATAAATGGCTACCAACAACCTATTACAGCTTTCTGAGTCTGTAAAGATAAAAGGTAGTTTTTATTATCACTATCTCTATCACTACTACAAATAATAACAACAAATATTATTGTTGTTGTTGTTATTGTCCACATTTATGGTTGACAAAGTAATTCCTTCACAACAACCACATGATAGAAGGAGGCAGAAAAAGTACTACTTCCCATTTTATAAGTAAGGAAAAAGTCTCAGAGAGGCAAAGTATGTTATCCATAGCTTTGTAGCTACTGATGAAACCAGGAACCGAATTAAGATTAATAAATTAAGTTTCCCAGGAACTTAGAGAATTCCATAGAACTCCTATAAGTATAACATATATTCAGAGGAGCATTATCTTAAAGTTTTCATTTTTTCAGGTAGGTATAATTGCTGTTCTGTTGTGTCTGATTTTTTGTGGCCCAATTTGGGTTTTTCTGGGCAAAAGATAGTAGTGTGGTTTCCTGTTTACTTCTCTAATTTATTTTACAGATGAGGAAATTGAGGTAAACGTCAAGTGACTTGCATTGTCAAGGGTCACACAGCTAGTATCTGAGGCCATATTTGAACTCCAAAAAGTGAGTCTTTCTAACTCCAGACCAGTGCTCTATTCACTGTACCACATAGCTGCCCCAAAACAAAGCATCAACAAGACAACAGGATTGTAGAGTTCAAGCAAGAAGTAATCACAGAGGTCATCCAAGTCTAATCCCCTTATCTAAAAAAAATGAGGAAATTAAGGGAAAGAAACTGTGGTTAACTACACAATTTGGTTTGCCACCTCATCATTCCACTGACACTGCTCTTTCCAAAGTTACCATTGATTTCTTATTTATTTATTTATTTAGTAATTGATTTTTCCCAGTAACATGTAAAAAGAATTTTTAACATTTGTTTTTAAAACTTTGAATCCCAAATTTTCTTCCTTCCTCCTTTCCTACCCCCTCTCATTAAGAAGGCAAGCAATTCCAGATAGGTGATATATGTGTAGTCATGCAAAATAAACATATCCATAATAGTCATATTGGAAAAGAAAACATAAGCAAACAAAAAAACCGTTAAGAAAAATAAAGAAAGTGAAAAAAAACAACAAAAGTTGCTTCAATCTGTATTCAGACTCCATCAACTCTTTGTCTAGAGTTTGGTAGTATTTTTCATCCCAAGTCTTTAAGAATTATCATGCATTGGGGGGCAGAGCCAAGATGGGGGAGTAGAAACAGCACTTCCACAGCGCTCCAGCCCACACCACTTCAAAATCATGTAAAAGGGGGATCTGGCAATCAATCTGGGGTGGGGGGGGGAAGGAATCACTCTTGCTTTAACCTCCCTGGATCTGGATTGAGGTCTGGAATGGAGGTCTTGGGGTGTGTGTCCAGCTTGCCAGAGTGTGTGGGGACTTTAGGGAGGGCAACCAACTAAAGCCTCCGGCAGTTGAGAAGACCCCAACCTTTGGGATGGAAGCTCCCCTGTCTGGTGGCAGAGCCCTACTGTGGCAACAAGCCCAAAAGTCAAGTAATTAAGTGGCATCATGCCTAGGCAAAGGAAACAAAATACACAGAAAAATGCAACATTAGACTCCTATTTTTGGGACAAAGAGGATCGAAGCATGGAATAGGAAGAGGACTGTGAGGTCAGAAATCCTGCACCAAAAGCCCCAAATGAAAATACCAGAGGGTTACAGGCCATAGAGGACCTTAAGAAGGATTTTAAAAACCAAATAAGAGAAGTGGAAGAAAAATTGGGAAGAGAAATGAGGAGGCAAGAAAAGTATGAAAAGAGAGTCAACAGCCTGACTGAGGAAAATAACACCTTAAAAAACTGACTAACACAAATTGCAAAAGAGGCTCAAAAAGGCAATGAGGAGAAGAATGCCTTAAGAAACCAAATTTTCCAGATGGAAAAAGAAACTCAAAATCTCACTGAGGAGATTCATTCCTTCAGAATTAGACTGGAGCAAATGGAAGCTAGTGACTTTATGAGAAATCAATATGCTGTTAAACAGATGCAAGCAATTGAAAGAATAGAAGGCAATGTGAAATATCTCATGGGAAAAACCACTGACCTGGAAAATAGATCCAGGAGAGATAATTTAAAAATTATTGGGCTACCTGAAACTCATGATCAAAGAAAGAACCTAGAAATCATCCTTCAAGAAATTCTCAAGGAAAATTGCCCTGATGATTTAGACTTAGAGGGCAAAATAGAGGTTGAAAGAATCCACCGATCACCTCCTGAAAAAGATCCTAAAAAGAAAACTCCCAGGAATATTATAGCTAGGTTCTAGAATTCCCAGATCAAGGAGAAAATACTACAAGCAGCCAGGCAGAAACAATTTCAATATTGTGGAAACACAATCAGAATAGCACAGGACCTGGCAGCTTCTACACTGAGGGATTGAAGGGCATGGAATATGATATTCCAGAGGTCAAAAGAGCTGGGATTGAAGCCAAGGGTCACCTACCCAGCAAAACTGAGTATTTTGTTTCAGGGGAAAATATGGTCATCCAGTGGAATAGAGGACTTTCAAGCATTCTTGAGGAAAAAACCAGAATTGAATAGAAAATTTGACATCCAGACACAAGAAGCAAGAGATGCCTGAGAAGGTAATCAGGGAAAAGAAATCAAAAGGAACTTATCAAAGTTGAACTATTTACATTTCTACATGGAAAAACAATAACTGTGACTGATGAAACCTTTCTCAGTATGAAAATAATGGAAGAAGGGTATATGGGCATATGAATACATATGTGAATGTGTGCATATATGTTTACAGGTATACACAGATAGAGGGCAAAAGTTGAATTTGGTGGGAAGGGATGATACTTAAGGGGTGAAGTTAAGAGTTGAGCAAGGGATGTGGCAAGAGGAGATGGGGAGAAACAGGGTAGGGTAAACTATCTCTTTTTTTTTCTTTTTCTTTTTGGAGGGCAATTGGGGTTAAGTAACTTGCCCAAGGTCACAAGGCTAGGTTTTTGTTTGTATGTGTTAAGTGTCTGAGGCCAGATCCGAACTCAGGTCCTTCTGACTCCAGGGCCAGCACTCTACTCACTGCGCCACCTAGCCGCCCCAGGGTAAACTATCTCATGTAGAAGAGACCAGGGGAAGTGGTTGCAGGGGAGGGGAAGAATAGGAAGGCAAAAAGGCAAAGCTATATTCTTATTGAGTTTGGCTCAGGGAGAGAATGACATACATACTAAATGAGATATCTCACCCTACAGAAGAGTAGGGGGGAGGGAGATGAGAGGGGAAGGATGGAGGGGAGGGCATGCTGGGGGAAGGGGAGGTTGGAGGCATCCAGTTTTGAAGAGGGACAGGATCAAAGTAGGGAATGGACTGGGTTGGGGGTGGGATGGGTAGGAGGGAAATATAGTCAATCTTTTACAATATATCTACTATGGTAATGTTATGTATAGCTATACATGTCCAACATATACTGAATTGCTTATCTTCAGAGAGGGGGTAGGTGACAAGGGACAAAGGGAATGGATCTGGGATTCGAAGTTTTAAAATTAAATGTTTCAAATATATATAAATACTATTATTAATACTATTTTGCATGTAACTTGGAGATAAGATGTGCAGGTATTGGGGCACAGAGATTCACCTTGCCCTAATGGAAAGGTTTAAGGAGGTATGGGAGAAGATATTGGAGAGAGCAGACTGAATGAGGGGATATCCTGTGGGACTGCTATTCTGGGGTGGTGGGTAGGGGAAAAACGGGGAAAAAATTGTAACTCAAAATCTGGTGGAAATGAATGATGTAAACCAGAAGTTAATAAAGCATTTGGGGAAAAAAAAGAATTATCGTGCATCGTTGTATTGCTGGGAATAGCTAAGTCATTCACAGCTGAACATCCTACAATACCACTGTTACTTTGTGCTCATTACATTTCACTTTGCATCAACCCATTTAAGTTTTTCTAGTTTTTTTCTGATAGCATCCTACTCATCATTTCTTACAGTCCAATAGTATCCCATCACCATTACATACCACATCTTATTCAGCCATTCCTCAGTTGATGTGCATCCCCTCAATTTCTAATTCTTTACCACCAGAAATGAGCTTCTATAAATATTTTGTACATATAGGTCCTTTTCCTTTTTGTTTTTGTATCTCTTTTGGGATAGAGACCTAGGGATGGTATGCTATGTCAAAAGTATATATGGTTTTATAGCCCTTTGTACATAGTTCCAAGCTGCTCTATAGAATGGCTAAATCAATTTACAACTCCAACAATATTACATTTATATCTCATTTTCCCCACATTCCCTCTTGCATTTGTCATTTACCTTTTCTGTTGTATTATCTAATCTAATGGGAATGAAATAATACCTTAGAATTGTTTTAACTTTCACTCCTCTAATCAATAGTGAGTTAGAATATATTTTCATATGGCTTTAATTATTTCATCTGAAAATTGATTATATTTTTGATCATTTATCAATTGGGGAATGTCTCTTATTTTTATAAATTTGACACAGTTCTCTATGTTAGAGAAATGAGGCCTTTATCAGAGAATCTTTCTTCACTTTTTTCACAGTTACTTTTGCTAACTGTATTTCCCTCCATCTCATCCTCCCTACCCCCATTTATTCTATTCTCTCTCTTTTTCAGGCTATCCCTCCTCAAAAGTGCTTTGTTTCTGATTACCCATTCCTCCAATCTGCCCTCCCATTTATCACCTCCCTTCTCTTATCTGCCCTTTTTATTTTCCTGCATTTATCCTGTAAGATACATTTCTATATCTCATTGCTTGTATATCTTATTTCCCAGTTACATTTAAAAACAATTTTAAAAATTGTTTAAAAATTATTTTTAAAACTTTGAGTTCCAAATTAAATCATTTTTAGAACTTTGAGTCCCAAATTCTCACCCTCCTCCCTTACCACACACCCTCATTAAGAAGGTAAGCAATTCAATATAGGTTATACATGTGTGGTCGTGCAAAACACTTCCATAGTAGTCATGTTGTGAAAGATTAACTATATTTCCCTCCATCCTATCCCACCTCCCATTTATTGTATTCTCTACTTTCACCCTGTCCCTCCTCAAAAGTGTTTGCTTCTGATTACCCCCTCTTCAATATGCCCTCCCTTCTATAACCTCCCCTCTCGTATCCCCTCCCCACTCTATTTCCTGTAGGGTAAAATAGATTTTCATACCTAATGGAGTGTGTATGTTATTCCCTCCTTAAATTACTTCCAATAAGAGTAAGGTTCATCCATTCCCTTTCACTTCCCACCTCTTCTCCTCCACTGTAAAAGCCTTTTCTTGCTTTTTTTTATGTGATAATTTACTCCATTCTACCTCTCCCTTTCTCCATCAAGTACATTCCTCTCTCATCCCTAATTTTATTTTTTAGATATCATCCCTTAACATTCAATTCACCCTGTGCATGCTCTCTCATAATATATAATATATAATGTGTGTGTTTGTATTTATGTATGTATTCCTTTGAACTACCCTAATAAATAGAAAAGTCTCATGAGTTACAAATATCATCTTTCCATGTAGGAATGTAAAAACTTCAACTTTAATAAGTACCTTATGATTTATCATTTCTGTTTGCCTTTTCATGTTTCTCTAGAGTCTTTTATATGAAAGTCAAATTTTCTATTTCATTCTGGTTTTTCCTCAAGAATGAATTAAATTCCTTTACATTATTGAATATCATTTTTCCCTCATAGATTACACAGTTTTGCTGAGTAGGTGACTCTTGGTTTTAATCCTAGCTCCTCTGACCTCCAGAATATGATATTCTAAGCCCCAAAAACCATAATGTAGAAGTTGATAAATCTTGTGTTATCCTGATTGTGGTTCCACAGTACTTGAATTGTTTCTTTATGACTGCTTGCCGTATTTTCTCCTTAAACTAGGAACTCTGGAATTTGATATACTATTTCTAGGAGTTTTCATTTGGGGATCTCTTTCAGGAGATTATTTTGATTTCTATTTTACCCTCTGGTTTTAGAACATCAGGGTGGTTTTCCTTGATAATTTCTTGATAGATGATGTCTAGCCACTTTTTTTTTCATGGCCTTCAGGTAGTCCAATAAATTTTAAATTACCTCTCCTGGATCTATTTTCCAGATCAGTTGTTGTTCAGATGAGATATTTCACATTGTCTTCTATTTTTCATTCTTTTGGTTTTGTTTTATAATTTCTCATAAAGTCTTTAGCTTCCATTTTCTCCATTCTAATTTTTAAGGAATTATTTTTTCAGTGAGCTTTTGGATCTCCTTTTGGCCAATTTTTTTAAGGCACTATTCTCCTCACTGGCTTTTTTGATCTCTTTTGCCATTTGTATAGCCCTTTTTAAGGTGTTATTTTCTTCAATATTTTGGTGTCTGTTTTACCAAGTAATTTACTCTTTTTTCATGATTTTCTTGCATTACTCTCATTTCTCTTCCCAATTTTTCCTCTACTTCTTTTACTTAATTTTTAAAATCCTTTTTGAGCTATTCCACAGCCTGAGAACAATTCACATTTTTCTTGGAAGCTTTAGATGTAGGAGCCTTGACTTTGTTTTCTTCTGAGAATATGTTTTGATCTTCCTTGTCACCAAAGTAAGATTCTATAGTCTTTTTTCTGTTGTTTGCTCATTTTCCCAGACTATTACTTGATTATTTGACTCTTTGTTAAGGTAAAACTCTGCTTCCAGTGTGGAGGGCATACTGACCCAAGATTCAGGGGTTTTGTGCAGCTATTTTAAGAAATACTTCTCAGGACCTCTAAGTTTTCCAGTCTTCCAAGGTGGTATGATCTAAGGAGAGGTGTTTATTCCTCTCATGGACTGTGCTCTGGTTTGTGAGTGATCACAATCACTTTTTTTCTGTCCTGGAACTGTAAGTTGGATTCCCTCTCCATCACAGCCATCAAATCTGCTATGCCAATATTCCTCCTCATCACAGGACTCCCACCCAAGAATGTGACTCAGATCTAAGTATGTGTAAAAAAACAGAGTCCTGCCTCAGTGCCAGCAAAGTGGCCTCTGTAATCTCCTTCTGATCAGTTATTCAATCCCTTTACTGTCTATTGGCTGAGCACTCAGAAGCAGCCACTATCACTACAGCTACTGTCACCATTGCTGATTAAGTCACTCCCATGGACTGCTCCTGGTTTGCTGTGGCTAAGGCTTTGCTGGATCTGTGTCTGGACTGTGCTCCACTCTTAATCAGGTCTGACAGATTGTAAAGCCAAGAACAGGAAGCTCTCCTGAGGACTGTTGCTGTGAATAAGGTTCTGATCACATAGTATAGTGAACTCTCTATTTATTCAGAAATAAACCAAAGGAAAACATTCACAGAAACCAAAATAAAATATTCACAACAATATCACATAACTTTTTACTAAAGTGGCCACGTAGTCTTAAACAAAAGATACCATTCAATAAATCCTTAACTCAAATATCCTTAAAAAGTAATCTTCCTTAAGGCATACAAAGTACAAAGTTCTCCCTCCCCTAGGTCACATTGTCTTAATCTCATCAGTCAGAAAGTCTTCTTTCATCTTGGTGACTGGTTTCCAATCATCCTTAAGGGATACAAGGTACAAAGTATAAAGTTTTCCCACCCCTAGGTCACATTGTCTTGATTTCATCAGCCAGCACTAAGTAGCCAAGTAAAGATACTTTCATCTTGACTGGAGACTGACTTCCAAACTCCATGACTCCTCTTCCATGCTCCCAATTCTTGCCTATATTCACCCAACTGTCACCTGGATTCACAGATAGGCAGCTCCCAGTTTCTGCTCCTGCTCCAGCTCAAAGGTGGTGACTAGTCCACTTCAAGCCCTTGGCAGGTTCTGTTTCTGGGAAGACAAAGCTTAAAAGAGCCACAACAATATCTGCACACATCAAGCTTAGCAGAGTTGCAACACTGTTCATACACATTGCCGTCACTATCATCAATTCACTTTCTGCCTATGAAATCAACACAGACCAGCAGACAGGGTCTCTCTCTGAGAAATCAACACAAGTCATCAGTAAAGTCCCAGGACCTCTGAAAACATCAGTAAAACGTTCCTTCAGGAGCTGTAAACAGACAACAAGAAAGTCCTCCTTCAGGGCTTTTGAACCAGTAGTAAGGTCCCAGGGTTTCTGTAACAACAGCAGACAGGTCTGACAAAGTAACATCAACACAGACAAAATGCCGGTACTGCAGCCATCCTTCTTCCCAGTTCTGCTCAGTCCTAGCTGTGCTCGAGCTTTTATATCATCAGCTCTTCCCTGTCCTGTCCTTCCTCTTACCTCCTTCTTGTTCCACTCTTTGGCAAGTTCCTCCCACTGTTCACTTCACAGGTTCTTTTTCTAACAAAGAGTTGATAAAATCACAGGTGAGACTCAAAGTCACTTGAAGAGGTGAAACAAGGAGCTAAGTACATAAACAAGGAGCTATGTACAATTTTGCTTGCCATTATACAGACCTTTCCTACTGACCTTCTAAGTTTTCTTTGGTGTTTGTGGGTTGAGAAGTCAGAAAACTGCCTCAGCTTCCAGTGATTTAGTTCTCTAAGGCCTGCTTTGGGTTTGCTGGGGCCTTGTCTGTGCTGGCACATTTTGCACTGTACTGTGCCTCTCAGCCTGGCACAACAGATCTTTCCTGTCAACCTTCCAGGTTGTCTTGGGCTGGATATTTGTTTCACTCTGTCTTTTTGTGTGTTTTGCTGTTCTATAATTTGTTTAGAGTCATTTTTATAGGGGAAGGGACTGGGGGAAAACTCTGGCAAGTCCCTGACTTCAGTTCACCATCTTGCCTCCACCTCCCAGTGATTTCTTAATTGCCCAATATAATGACCTTTTCTCAATTCTTATCCTTCTTTAGTCCTTAATATTTCACAACATATTTCATATACTTTCCCTTTTCTCCACTCACACAGGCATACCACGAATTCAGGCCTTCATTATTTCTTATCTAGATTGATGTAATAGCCTTCCAACTGTTCTTTCTGCCTAAAGACTCCCTTCATTCTAACTTATACTTCACCCAGCTACCAAAATGTATGTATGTATATATGTATGTATGTATGTGTGTGTGTATGTATGTATGTATGTATGTATGTGTATATATACATACATACATACATACACACACACATATGGACAATTCACTTATTCTCATTCACCCACCCTCAGTAAAAGGAATAGGTTGGACTCATTGTCCTCTAAGACCACTTTCAGTTCTAAATCTATGACACTATCATAGAATAGGAGAGAGGAGAGAAAAGGAGAGAAGAGAAGGCCACAGTAACTATTTCTTTATGAAGTATGAAGGAGTTTGGCTGATGAAATTGGAAGTGCAACTATTGTCTGGCTAAAAATTAGTCATGGCCCTGATGGTCTTTAATAAGCTAAAATTTGGGGAGTACAGAGCAGCTATGTGGAATATG
Organism: Gymnobelideus leadbeateri; assembly: GCA_011680675.1. NCBI lineage: Eukaryota > Metazoa > Chordata > Mammalia > Diprotodontia > Petauridae > Gymnobelideus > Gymnobelideus leadbeateri. Next base: position 369,585 of record WOXC01005485.1, read on the forward strand.
ATCTCTATATCTTTCCCAGAGGAAAGATAGCTGGGGACAAGTGTAGGGGCCAGGGAGAACTGTTATAAAAGAAAGAAGAGAAAGAAAGAGAGGGAGAATTCTCTGTACAATGATGTACTTGGACCAGATTACCTCTTAAGTGCCTTCCCAGATATAATTTACTGAGTCTAATCAAGATATTGGCAAGACAAGTTCCTACCAAACAAAGCTAGTTCAATGAATGCATATGAATCATCTGTAATCATAAATTTAGTGCCTGTATGCAAATTAGTACCTTTAGGTGTTAAAAAACATATATTCTTAAGATAATTCAAGTATTTCCTGTGTTTTTTACGGGATAAATATTCTTAGCAATCACTTATTTTTTCCCCAAAGATAGTATGCTGTGGTGAATTTAGCTCTGGACAGGCCCAAATTACCTTGCATTTTGAATTAGTGAGGTTTGAATTAATCACATTCTCTAGCTGGTTTGGAAATATGTGTTTAACATAGTTGGGCAAACAGTGATTAGAGTTTTATCAGAAATAAGTTGGAGCTGTTTCTCTTTTCACACAACAAAGGAGAAAGTACCTGCTTCAGTTGGATGCATCTCTTGGTTATTTCTTGACTATTTTCTAGTGCAACATGGACTGCAAGATACCTTCTACAAGAGAGGAACTTACTTTCGTATGTAGAGGGATAGAACTAATGCATTTGGAGCGACTTTTCTCTAGGAAGAAAAGGTATAACAATAGTTTTGTTTAATGTTTTAGTAAATAGATCCTGTCCATGAAAATGTGAAACTCTTTAAGTAGAAAATATTATTTTCATAAGATTTGGACTTAATTATTCCACAACATAATTTCATAAATAAGAAAACTGAGGCCCAGAAATATTCAGTCTTGCCTAAAGCTACATAAAATAAATATGGAAGACAAAGATTTTAAATCAGGTCCTCTGACTTCAGAGCCACTGCTTTCTCCTTAGAATTATATATCACATATCTTCTTAATTCCTAATCTTGATAGTATCAGAAGAGCTAGGATGCTCATAGGAAGCAAGAACATGCTACCTTGTGTAAGTAACTGTGCCTTAAAACTTTTTATTAAGCCAATCCTTCTTATCCCATCTAGGATTAGAAAAGTAGATGAGAAAGAAATCCTCAACAATTTCCTATGGGGAACATTATAAAAGGTTTGCTTTCATTTGTTAGGATGGATTAAATGACTTTAAAGATTCCTTCCAACTCTCAGATTGACTTTAATACATCCATATAGTTGATCTGGTCCTGCTAAGAGACTACTACAAAAAAATTAGGACCTACAGCAAAGAAATCAAGTGAATTCTATATTAGTCATAGTTCCAATTACTAATATCATACCATATACTAATATACTCTGGGGAAGGGGAGAACATTTGGATTTTTAATATATGAAAAATACGCCTCTACATAACAGAGCCTAGGGGCATATGTAGTAAGGATTTTGCTATAGGATGAAGCTAATTGGCAGTTTTAAAAAAGTTATTCTCCTATATAGTGACAGATATTGCCGTTTAATGTACTTGTATTGCATATCTAAAAAAAAAACCCTAACATTTTCATTTTTAAACATTTGGAGACTTATAAGGTAATGTTCCTAAAATAGAGAGGGATTTTCAGGGTATATGCCATGGATGCAATCATTTTTCCCATCACACACTGCACTGACCCTTTGAACAAGTTGTTTTTATGATGAATTATATTTCATCATTTTAGTCCATGAATATTAATTTATAGAAAGATTCTTTTAAAAAGTTTGAATAAGGAAATGTCAGAAATCTCAAGTAATTCTTCTGTTATGTTTCACGAACACATATTCTGTCCCATTGCTCACAATTTTTCACATGATCTTCTGTCTTTTGAAGCCTCAGAAAGAAAGGTATAAGGAAAGATAAATGGATTCCTAATCAGACCTCCTCATGTAAGCTGTGCTCAGACATTTAGTACTCCTATTGTCTTGGTTGTGTCACTTATCTGAACTTTAGTTTCCTCATCTGTAAAATGGGGGTGATTTTCAAGGTAGTAGAGACAAAGAAGAACAGCTGTGCAATAACATAAAAGCCAGCGTGGATAAGACCACCAGGAGTGGTTTCAAGCAGGTACTGGGAGAGTCTGGATCAATCTTGATTTCATGGTGTTCTCATAAAGAGCTTCAAGGCAACTGAAATGTACCTCTCCTCACCTAGACCCCTTAGAATATTTAGATTTCTTCCAGGTTCACACCTTGTGCCATCTCCTATGGAAAGTCTTTCTTGATCCCCTGTGTTGCTAGTCATCACATGTTCCTCCTAAAATACACACGTGTATGCATGTATATGTATATTTGTACATACGTGTGTATATGTGTGCATGTGCACGTGCACAGGTACTGAAGAGCACTTACTAATTGTAAAAGGTGTTACACAAAAAAGAACTGATAACTGGGCCTATCTCCTGAATATTAAAATCCTTCATCTTAAGGGAATAGCATGGATTCCTTTCTGCATTTAAAAAAATCAAAGTAATCTGAGATGAGAGGTAGGGTGGTTGAGAACCACATAGTATCTATTTGTAAATATATGTATATGTATATTGTATATATGTATATATATATACAATATACATATATATAATATTATATGACATATTACATATCATTTTGATATATAATTACACATATCATATATTATTTTGATTATATATAATACATACACTCTGTTACCTATTTATATCAGTGGTTCTCGAAGATTATGTCTATAGTTCACTGGTTTCTTCAGCTGTGTCACAAGACACCTCCCAATATACCCAGACTTCCATCTGTCCCAGTCTCTTCCCTCACAGCTGCCATTTATTGCCAGCTTTTACTCAGCTCGACAATGGGAAAGTCTGACTAGCATCTCTATCCTTGAAAGTGCAAAGATATCTCCTTTGATGAATTTCCTGATGAACTAAAGAAAAAAAGGGGGAGTGAGACAGAATGGAATTGAGTGAAGGGAAGGAGAGCCAGAATTTCATTTTGAAGGGAATGATCAGAAGATATTGCCGACCCAAATGTTCAGCATGCCTCAAAGAATACTGTGCCATGAGCAAAAATAGTTTATAGATAATATCTGCATTCAACATTTCCCTCACCCCTACCCTAGAATGTAATATCCTTGAAGACAGGATTATGCATTGCTTTCTTTTCCTATCTCCTACCTCAAGAACCACAATAGGTACTGAATAAATACCTGCCAAAAATAGATTATGTAAGGGCATCAGATAGAATGAACATCAATGGTGTATCTTGGATAAAGCTAGCTAGGGCACTTCAGAGAAACTATGTGTAAGGACAAATGCAGTGAGAGAGAAGCAAAGTGGGTATTTGGGGCATAGCTGGTTAGCACAGATTCAATGTTTTGGGTCATTCAACATGCCCTTCGTCTGATCACTCCTGTATTCTGCAGGGCAACATAGTATGTGATATACTGAGAAGAGATATTTGAAGTCAGAAGAACTGGGTCAAAACCTTAGCTTTGTAATCTATTACCTGTATTGCAAGTGGCAAGTTAATAAAGTTTCTTGTGCCCTAGATTCCTCACCTGTAAAATGAGGGAACTATACTCAGTGATTCCTAAGTTCTCTACAAACTCTAATACGATGGTACTCTTGATTGTTTTTCTAAATACTTATCTGACACAATTAAAATTATTCACCTGATCCTGTAATGAGATTACATTTTTGCACATTAGGAGCAATCTTGGTTAAGATATGTACATTATATTCCATGCCTAGCTGATAAACATGGTCTGATCATCAACTCTAGAGAGCATTTACTAATCATGAATGGTGCCATACAAATAGAACTGATACCCAGGTCTGTATGCTGAACATTAAAATCCTTCATCTAAAGGGAATTTGATGGATTCTTTTCTGCATTAAAAAAGAAAAATAACAGCAATTTGTGAAGGGAAGAAGTGGGGATATTGAGAACCAAGACATCTAGGTAATAAGCATAGTAAGAGAACATACATAAAGGAAACTGTTACACAAAGGTCAAAAGAGCACAAATAGTTGGTACTTTTAAATGGCAACCCACAGAATCCAAGAAAAGTCCAGGTACAAAGAATAAAGCTGTTCGAAAGTGGATCCCATGAAGATTTTCTTTGTTCAAGGACTTGAGGTAAAATTGTCTAATTTATGATTTTAAATTCCATTTTCAAAATATTTGGCTGTGTGAAAGTTCACTTACCAGGTACTGAAAAAACACAAGCTGTAACACTTAGTCATTAACTAACCAGAGCAATATTTTCTGAAAACGTCCCTTTTAATTTTATCTCATTTTAAGCTTCCAAGTTCTATTTCCTTCATGGGTCTATAATGTGGTGCATACTTATTGCTTGAATGATTAAAAAAAAAAAAACCTATATTGCTTGTTATCAGTCCTGTTCTGGTTTCACTTCCCTCCCTTTATTGTCTTAGCCTTATGGTCATTCATTTCATCAAAATATTCTCTTCCATGCTTGCCTCTGTAGGTCCCTTGACCTAATGTCTGTCCATGCTCTGCTATAATCTCCAATCCTGGCTAACACCCATCATCAGCTATCTCTGCTCCCATCCCACCAACCAAAAGTAAACCACTGCAGGTGAAGTCACAAAATTATGCTGAGTTCATGCAAATTCAAATTTGCCACCTCAACTTGCTCCTCCCTGGGGCAACACAATTCTAACAAGACCCTTGATTTCCAATTCATCTCTTATTGGTTTACAATTCAGTAACTCACAATTATTGCTTCAATCCCCATTTTCTAGGAAACTTTACAGCAGGTACTGTTTCTTTGTTAGGTTTTTATCCTTGTTCCTGGCATACAGGAACTAAAACAGGGTTTTTTGATTGAAGAATTTGTTCTAATAGATGATCTCACCTCCCTCCAACTTTACTGACAAGTTTAAAACTGACAGGAAGAGTTTCTTTATCTCCTTTCTTTAGACTTCAAAATCTGCATTTCCCCTGCTTTCTAACAGTCTCAAAGGATCAGGACGTGAACCTCATCCTTGCCCAATCTAACCCTTCATATACCACATAAATCTTTGATTCCATCCTCTCCCATCTCCTCCATTACTTTGCTCAATCAATCATTTCTCTCTTATCTTCAATCTCTTTCATTACTAGTGCCTTCCCTACCACCTACAAATATGTTCAGGTCTTCTCTATCCTTTTAAGAAAATAAAAACTTGTATTCACTCTCCTACTCCCTCAAGTTAGCATCTTCTTTCTTCTCTTACACTATTAAACTTCTATAAAGGGTAGATCTACTTTCGGGCCACTCCTCAAACCATAGAAATTTCCTTATTATTCTACTACTCTACTGAAACCATTCTCCCTAAGACATTTCAAAATAAAACAAAACAAAATCTTACTCTCTCTGAACTTTCTCCAACATTTCCTAATTCTCTGATTGCTATGTTTTGATTTCCTTTTATTTTTTATTTCAAATGTTTTATTTATTTATTTTTAACATTCATTTTTTTTATTTCAGCTTTTGAATTGTTTCCCTCCCTTCACATTTCCCACTCATTGGGAAGGCAAAAAATGTGATCTCAGTTACAGATGGGAAATCATGCAAAACATATTTCCATATTAACCATGTAGCAGAGAAAAAAAAAAGAAAACAAAAGAAATACAAAACAAATTATACTTCAATCTGCATTCTCCATCCAGTTCTTTCCCTATAGGTAGATAATTGTTTTTTTTTTTTTTGTTTGTTTGTTTTGTTTGTTTGTTTTTTCAGTGTGAGTCCTTCAGAATTGTCTTGGATCATTATATTGATCAGAATAGCTAAGTCATTCACTGTTAATCACCATGTAATACTGTTATTACTGTGTACAGTGATCTCCAGGTTCTGCAGATTTCACTTTGCATCAATTCATATGTCTTCCCAGGTTTTTCTGAAACCCTCCTCTTTGTCATTTCTTATAGCACAATAGTATTCAATCACAATCATATACCATAACTTATTTAGCCATTCCTTGCTTTCAAATTCTTTGCCATCACAAAAAGAACTGCTACAAATATTTTTATACATATAGCTTCTTTCCCTTTTTCTTTGATATCTTTAGGATATAGACCCAATGATATTACTGGATCAAAGTGGTATATACAGTTTTAGAGCCCTTTGGGGATAGTTCTGAATTGTTCTCCAGAATAGTTGGATTAGTCCACAGCTCCACCAACAGTGCATTAGTGTTCAAATGTTTCCACATTCCCTCCAGCATTTGTCACTTTCCCTTTCTGTCATACTAGCCAATCTAATACATGAGAGTTAGTACCTCTGTTGTTTTAATTTGTATTTCTCTAATTGACAGTGATTTATAACAAAAATCTACTATTATTAATTTCTCTTCACATATTAAATATGTTCTCCATTCTATATAAAACAGATGTTTGCTTTTATACTAAGTCAACATCTCTTTGTTCATGTTGTATCATTTTTTTTTCATTTTTTAATCTATATCTTATTAACATCAGAGAGGTATCAAATTTGGAGTCAGGAAAACATGAGCTCAAATGATACCTTTAGTACAAACTAACTATGTGGTCATGATCAAGTCATATAACCTTATTGGCCACTTGTAATTTCTATTTAAATAAGAGATTCCTTTCATGTATAGGCTGAACTAAAATATAGCTTAGTTGTTTGGGTTTTTTTTCCCATCTCTCAAATTCTGTGATTCTGTGAGTCTTAGACAGCTCTCTAATGCTCATCTAAATTACATGTGGATTATGATCTGCCTGGGTGAACTGACTTCTCCCACCAGTGAAATCACAGATCATTAATCTAAATTTACTACCATTTTGCCCATTTTACTAATAACTCTTTGATATTTCAAGGATCTCTGATTCTATTACATCTTCCTTTTAAAAAATTCTTCTTTAAAAGATAGAGCCCCACAGTTCTACCAGGCATATGATGTTCATGAAACTAGAATGTCCATAAGAACAAGAACCATGTCTGTCTTCAGCACCCAGCACACTGCTGTGCACAAAGAATTATAGTAATAGCATCTTAGAGTTGGAAGGAACTTCCAAGTGAAGTTTTAGAGTTGGAAGTGCTGGAGTCAAGAGAGTCAATTGTGAGATTTTCAATGTGAACAACTACATCTCAGAAAACAGTAAACACTACAAGCCCGGACTTGATTTATCATTTTGTTGATGTCTAGACTTGAGAAAGTGTTGTTAATAATGCAAATTAAAATTGAAAGTGAGTCCTTCATGCTTTTTTTTTTGAGAGTTGGTTGTTAAACATTACCACCACACCCATGATGGAAGGGAATTCACAAGTCAAGTCCAATTCCAGGCAGATACTTTACTTCTTTCTACAACATCCAGCCTCTGCTTAAACAACTCTTGTTACAGAGAAGGCACTACCTCCATCCCCAGAGAGTGAGACAGCTTATTATACTTTTGGACAGCTCTGATTATTCAGAAGTTGTTTCTTTCACTGAGCCATAATATTCCTTCCCTATAAGTTTAGACTATTCATACTTGGTCAGACATAAAAAAAAAAATTAATTCTTCTTCCATGTGACAAGTTTTCATCCTTTCAAGTATTTAAAAATAACAATTACGTTGCTCTCCTCCATAACCTCATCCTCACTTGCCTAGGTTATATAGCCCTAGCTCCTCGAATTGATCCTTATGTTTTCAAGACCTCTCATCACCCATAATAATCACCTAGCTCTGAATATGACCCACTTTGTCAATGTCCTTCCTATTATATAGAACCTGGATATGAATACAAAATGAGATGTGGTCTGATTAGGCAGAGTACAGTAAGACAATCAATCAGTGAGGTAATACAGTGATAGAGTGGTGGAATTGGAATCAGGAAAACCCGAGTTCAAATCCCACCTCAGACACTTACTTAGCTATGCTACTCTGGATAAGTAACTTAACTTTTATCAATCTCAGTTTCCTCATTTTAAAATGAGGATATTAAAACTACCTACCTCATAGAGTCATTGGGAAGATCAACTGAAATAATATATGTAAAGTGCTTTATAAGTCTATGTAAATTATTCTTTTTCTTCCTCCTCCACCACCACCATCACTATCGTCATCATCATCATCATCATCATCATCATCATCATCATCATCATCATGGACACTGTTAGTCCATTGATAAAGTCCAATATCCTATTATCATGATAAACATTTAGAAAATATTTACTAAATAAGAAGAATTGAATTAAGTTTTCTCTCACTGCCAAAACTTTCCTTTCTTTGATTCTATTATTAATATGGTATAATATCTGCTTCCCTATGCATCATTACTTGATTTACAGTTTCATATACTGCATTTTCAAAATCTTTTTTTCCTCTTGCCCTATGCTTTCTCCTTTTCCATTTACAAAAATCAATGTGGCAAACAAAAGCAATTCAGGATTACTTGTCTACAGTTTTTTATTTAATACTTTATTGCAATTCTTTAGAAACTCAGAGCCAAGTAGATAACAGATTTCCATCATATGAAAATTATTTTATTGATTTTGGTGCATTGATTTGAACAGATGATCATTAAGGGAATGATGGACAATAAAGCAGTGGTTATGAACTTATCATGAGAAAAGTCCAATCACATTTTAACAAGAAAATTGGAAATAGATGAGCTTCATGCATTTTTAAATTCACCATAGAAAAGAATGCAAAGTAGAAAGCCACTAGAGGAATACAATTATATTTATAAAAAAAAAATCACACTAATTTTGAAGCTGTGTAAAATAAATAATAATCCTTTGGATTGTGGCTTAACCCTTATATGTACTTCAATATGAGACATTTTATTTGGGTTTCTGAATTTATTTTAAAAGTTTGAATTGTGACAACTATTGAATTTTGCCCAATAATAAAATTGTGAAGAATGGTAACACAACTCATATTTATATTGTACTTTATATCTTATAATGCATGTTCCTCTTTAAAAATCAATGTGAGGTAGAAAATGCAAATGTTATTGTTCCCAATGCACAAATGAAGAAATTTAAATTGCTTGCTCCAGATTGCACAGCTAGCGAGGACTGGAGACATTACATGAGATTTTCTGACACACAGTTCAGAGTTCTTTTCACCATGTCATCCTTATGGACTGTAAAGAAAATACAATTCCTATTTAAATAATTACTTTGGTCAAATACTACTGGTGTTTTATGGGCTTGCAACTATTGTTCCACAGAATCAAAAATTTGAGAGAGACAGAAAATATGTACAAAATTGATTATTTAAACATGATATCATAGATACTGATTACTGTAAAATTTGTTCAATTACTCCTAAACTTTTTTCAGATTTGATGTTTTTCCATATTAAAAATGGTAAAGCATAGAAGTGATATGTGGTATCAGATAGCCCACAGGTAGCATAAAAAGACTTCTCAAACACTTAGAGAATAATGCTTTGCACATCTTGTGGGATATAAAATTGAAGGAACCTTTGAGGTCATCTTGTATAATGCTATGATATACTTTTTATCAATAACTGTCTTTTCACATGTCTGTGTTTTGTTATGCTACCTTGGTTGTAGACTTTTTAAAGGCAAAGATATTCAGAATCTAGACCAGTGCCTTGGACATAGGAGGTAATCAATAGGCATATTTTGAGTACTAGAATTGGAATTAGAACTCCTGGGTTTGAGTCTATCTCTGCATATAATCTTTGTAAGCCTCAGTTACCTCATCTACAAATGAAAATAATAATACTTGACAATGGCAATATTTGATTACTCGAACCTATCCTTCACATGGCTGAGATCAAGATTCAACAAAATAACAAAGTTAAGGCACTTAAAGTCCAATCTTCATTCAACCTGTGTGCCCATCACAATAAATAAAGCTACTCATGTACGGGCATCATAATCATTTTTTCCTCTCTTCTTAGCAAATCATGAAAGACTAGTAATAGGAGCTAAAGACAGGTAGACCCAATCTTGTTCTCTATTGTCTCAACAGTGACATCTTTAATACAAAGGGCTATACCAAAGAGAAGGCCTATTTGGACCACAAAGCAATAAATGAGAGTCAATCATTTGTCCACCTGGTGGCCACTTCCCCTAAGTGCAAAGTCAGTAGTTTTTGTTTTGTTTTCTTTTCTTTTCTTTTTGGAGATGAGGGGGCAGGGCAATTGAGGTTAAATGACTTGCCCAAGGTCACATGGCTAGTAAGTGTGTCAAGTGTCTGAGGCAAGATTTGAATTCAGGTCCTCCTAACTCTAGGGCCAGTGCTCTATCCATTGTGCCACCTAGCCACCCCCCCCCATTTTTTTTTGCTTTTTGGCGGGGGGAAGGTAGGGCAATTCGGGTTAAGTGGTTTGCCCAAGGTCACATAGCTAGTTAAAGTCAGTGTTTCTGAAGAAATGAAGCAAATCATGAAAACCCCAATCCTACAAAGTAATGGCACTAGACTAATTTCCAATAAACATAGATTTCATCTTGCTATTCTTTACTTAAGGACCTATAAAGATGCCATGTTATTTAATGTTTCAAATTTAACTTAATTTATTTGTTTTCAAGGCCCTCCATGTTTGGACCCACCTGGCTTATCCAAATATATTACACACTATTCCTTACCATTATTCATTCACCCTAGTTAGTTTGTATTTCTTATCACTGTGTCCCTAGCCTCTTATGCATACCTACCATATCCATCCCTACCTCCATACATTCCAATGATCATGCTTTTTATCATCTGCAATGCCTTTTCCATTTTTTCTCTTCCTTTCTGTATCTTAATTTGTCTTTCAAGGGCAAATTCAAGTCCTCTCTACCTTTATTCCAACATCTTTTCCCTTCACTATAGCGCACAGTCATCCATGTCTTCTTTCAGCTGCCGAGGAACTCACCGCTTGTTTTCATTTGGCCCAGATAGCAAAGTTCTTAATATTCTCTCTTTTGCTTTATGTATATAAATGGCTTATCTTCCCAAGTGCCCTTTAAGTTCTTCAAGGCCACAAGTCATAGCTCACATTTTACCCTTTTTTGCATAAAAACCAATAGTTCAATTATTAAGTATCCATGAAACCCCGATACACATATTTACACATACATACATACATATATATGTATATAGATGATTCTGTATATATATATATATATGTGTGTGTGTGTGTGTGTGTGTGTGTGTGTATAGATGAGGGTGGGTAGATGAGAGAGAGAGAGAGAGAGAGAGAGAGAGAGAGAGAGAGAGAGAGAGAGAAGTATTAGGGATATATCCTGTCTTCCAGGACTTTATATTCCAAGGGGGAGATGAAATGTGAATAAATAGGCAGATTAAGATACATACAGACCACATAAAAGATAGCATTAGAGGGAAAGCCATTTAGAGTGGTGACTCCTGGAAAGACCTCCTGCAAAAGTTTATATTTGAGTTAGGTCTTGAAGGAAATGAGGGAGTGTAAGATATAAAGGTTGTTGTTGGTGCTGCTGCTATTGATAAGCATTTGTCTAAGACTGTAAGGTTTCCAAAGAGATTTACAAATATTTTCTCATTTCATACTCATAACCACTCTGCAAGGGAAATGCTATTATTATCCCCATTTTACAGATTAGACAACTAAGGCATAAAGAAATTGATTTGGGGGCGGCTAGGTGGCGCAGTGAATAGAGCACCGGCCCTGGAGTCAGAAGGACCTGAGTTCGGAGCCGGCCTCGACACTTAATCCACACAAAAAACAAAAACCTAGCCATGTAACCTTGGGCAAGTTACTTAACCCCAATTGCCCTAAAGGGGCGGCTAGGTGGCGCAGTGAGTAAGAGTGCCAGCCTCGGAGTTGGGATGACCCGAGATCAGATCCGGCCTCAGAAAATGAGCACCCACGCATAAATAATGACTAGCCGTGTAACCTTGAGCAAGTTACTTAACCCCAATTGCTTAAAAAAAAAAAAGAAATTGATTTGCTTGCCTGGGATCACATAGATAATAAGTATATGAAGTAGGATTTGAACTCAAGTCTTTCTAATTCCAAGTTCAGTTATCTATCCACTGTGCTATCTAACTCTTAGATTAGTGCAAAGGTACAGATATGGGAGACAGACTCATGTATGGAGAACAACTAGGCTAGTAAAGTTTGACTGTAGAGTTCACATGAGGAAATAATGTATTATCAGACTGGAAAGCTAGAGAGCAACTAGGTTCTAGAGAATTTTAAATGAGACAAAGATGATTTTATATTAGATCTTATAAGTAATATAGAGCTACTGGAATTTATTGAATAGGGGAGTAACAGCTAGACCCATACATCATGAAAATCACTTTGGCAGCTGTGTGAAGGATAAACTGAAGGGGAAAGATGCTCAAGGCAAGGAGATAAATTAAGAGACTGTCACAATGGTCTAAGCAAGAGGTTATAAGGACCTGAGCTAACATATTAGCTGCATAAGTGGAAAGGATGGGATGTATTTGGAAATAATAACATATTTCAAAGATAAGAATGTCAATATTTGGCAAATTTCAATATCTGGGGTGAAAGTTGACTATAGCATCACAGCTATTTATCTGAGTTATGAAAATTAATTAATAATGATTAATAATGAATTCTGTCTTGGACTGTTGAGTTTGAGATCCCTATGGGGCATGCAGATTGAAATGTCCAATAGGCAGCTGATGATGTGGGGCTAGCACTCAGGAGAGAGACTAGAGCTGGATATAGAAATGTCAGAATAATCTGCAAAGAAATGCTATTTATACCCATAGGAAATGATGAGATCATCAAGGAAGAGAGTGTAGTGAGAAAAGAGATAAGAACCTTGGGTATGGGACCACCATGATTGGATACAGCAGGAGTGAAGAGAATCAAACAGGTTGATGAAGAACTGAGGGAGAAAAAAATGAAGACCCAATATAGAAAGAGTATCCAGGAAGAAAAGGTGGTCAACAATGTCATATGCTTCACACAGCAATGGTTCAATTTATACCTGATAATTTATGTCTGGGCCTTTGTTGTTGTTCATTTTTTGCTTTGAAGAGGACCAATGATATTTTGGAATGATCTTTTAATTTGCACATAAATTGGATTTAAGTGAGACAGAGTTGCATAAAATCACCAGCCTCACTCTCTCTTCCAGAGTCACCTAAGGCCAGAAGCAAGATGAAAGTCAAAACAACTAGCAATGACCCAGGATGCAGTGGATGACCTTGGAATATTTTACATCTGACCACTCTTTAAGTGATTCACAGCACCTAATTCAACTGCTTTGTCCATAGGTCTTTGTTATCTCGCTCATTAGACTATGAATAAGTCTTCTGAGCAGGTTCAATTTGTTGCTTTTTTATTTGTATCTCACAGTGGCTAGCACATAGTAGGTACTCATTAGCAATTAAGTTGACTAACATAATCACTTGGCCCACTCTACCTCTGGCCATTGGTTTTGTTGGTAAAGGAGGTTCTTGAAAAGAAGTCAGAATGTAGCCAATGCAGTAATTTGAGTTAAATTGGGCAGCGCCTTTGAGAAGCACATTACAATGTGGCTTCCTGAATAACAGCAAGTGCCAATTTGCCTTTAAATAAAATTCAAATGATTGAATTGAAAAAAGTACTGTATTTACAATCTGGTTGCAAGGGCCTGGAAGGAGACTCCAGATGTTTTCTAGTCCATTTTCCCCAGAATCCCAGAAGTTATACATTTTAAACATCTAAAACTGATGGCTGACTGCAATGAATTATCTAAAGCTTTAGTGTTCACCTATAGTTCTTATTCCAGGAAGCAAGGAAGGAAGGATTTATTAAACAGCTACTATGTACCAGGCATTGTGCTAAACACTTAACAAATATTTTCTCATTTGATCCTCACAACAATCCTGTGATGTAGGTGCTATTTATCCCCATTTTAGAGATGAGGAAACTGAGGCAAACAGGTTAAATCATTTTTTCAGAGTTCCACAGCTAGTATGTTTTCAGAGTTCCACAGCTAGTATGACTAGTATGTAGTCAAATCTTCCTGAATGTAGGCTTAGTGCTCTATCCACTGTGCTGCCTAGCTGCCCAACCTCTAGGGTTGAGATTGGGGGAAGAGAATTCTGATATAGGTATACTCTTCAGGAATCTAGGAGAGACAATGGAGAATACTGAATAGAGTGTTAGAATTGGATTCAGGAAGGCCTGTATTCAAATCCTGCCCCCAACATTTACTTAGCAATGTGACCTTGGGCAAGGTGCTTAAACTTTCTGAGCATTAGTTTTCTTACCCATAAAATTATAAAATAGCAATAGGGTAAGTAATAATAAGACCACTGGCTCTGGAGACAGAGGATTGGAGTTTCAATCTCTCCTCTCTTATTTATTAACTGTATGACATTGAAAAGGTCACAAACTCCCTAAGCCTCAATGTCAACATCTATAATCAATGAAAATTTAAAAACAAAACATTTATTAATCAACTACCAAATGCCAAGAATTATGGTAAAGAGCTGGGAAAACAAATGGAAAAAAATGAGATAGTGAGGTCTCCAGGAATTCATGAATGTATTGTAGAAGATAACACATAGATGGAGTTACAAGAGGAGGGCTGATGAGAAGACTCAGAAGTGTAACAGGTCCGCCTGTAAAACTGGGCCATTGTACTAGACATCTTCTGAAGTCCCTCATGGCTCTAAGCTGTGTGAGCTTGTGAAGCTCAAATGAAATGATGTATGTAAAAATCAAAGCACTGACATAAATATTGGGGAGGTAGGTTGTTGTTATTTCAGAACTATGTTGTCATTATCTTTAATCACAAAATCTGCAGCAACAGAGGGAACTGCTGTGCATCTGCAGGCTCCCATATTCAGCCCAAATTAGAGAGGATTTAATCTCTGTTTTAGGAAGAGACATATGTCTGTTTGCACAGGAAGGATCCTGTTAGTACTGTTGTAAATGGGCAAATGTTTTTCCCCCCCAGGCTCAAATTATGTGATTGACTTTCATTCCTTTACCCTGGAATTTCCACTTAAAGCACCAAAGTTGGTAGCAATCAGGACCTCTTTGAACAAGCAACTTTTGATCAATAAGAGTGTCAAAATAAGACTAAAAAGCCAGAAGCTGCCCTACAGTGAAACTTTCATAATTCATAGGTATACCATCCTCTGGCTCCATATTTTTTCCCCTTCTTGGCTTATTTTATTTTAGTGTCTGAGGTTTCTGGTCCACATTACAAGGATAAAGTCTGAACAGTATGTCTTGGGGAAGTTGATCTCACATTTCAAATCCATTAAATAATCATTAAATAAAAAACAACAGGGGGTAGTGTTTGTTTCTTTTTCCTCTTCCTTTATTGTAGCCATGGAAGTCAAGAATTCTCTGTGCCAAATTTCAGTAAGAATTCTAATTTTTTTTTTACTGTGTAAAACTATTTTAAACATATTTTTTAGTATTGTGTTCTTTCTGTCAACTAAAAATTATGGCCCAATAAAAATACTGACAAGCTAAAAAAAATGTGTATACATGTAGTAACAGCTGACATTTATCAAGTGTTTTATACTTATTATCTAATTTTTATGCTTATTATCTAATTTGATCCTCACAACCACTTAGGTAGGAGGTAGGAGGTCCTAAAAAGAATCATTTCACAGATGAGGAAGCAAGCTGAGACTGGTTATGTGATTTGACCATTCTTCAGAACAAGGAAGGCACTGAACCAGGATTCATTCCCATCTTTCTCTTAACTCCAAGACCAGTGTATTTGTTACATTGCACCATACTAGATTCAGTGCTGTTCTGCTCAAAATCAAAACATCAAAAGAAAACACTTTAGAAATCATTATTTTTTACTCTCTGCTAGAAAATTTCTAGATAGACATACAGATGCACACACACACACACACACACACACACACACACACACACACACACACACACATAACCCTAGTTTATATGGGACTGATTCTTCATCACTGCTACCTATCTGACCAGCTCTAGAAAATGTATCTTTAAGTAGTCAAGGGATTTTTTCTGGCCTTTCCTAGACTGCATTTCCTTCATTAATAGTTCAATATCTGGGGTGGCTAGGTGGCACAGTGAATAGAGCACCAGCCATGGAGTCAGGAAGACCTGAGTTCAAATCCAGCCTCAGTCACTTAACACAAAAACTCGCTGTGTGATCTTGGGCAAATCACTTAACCCCAATTGCCCTCCAAAAAAGCAAAAAAAAAAAAGTTCAATATCAAACTGATGTTTCCACGTTTTTCACTAGCCTTGCCCTTCTTTTCTGTAGCTACATCATTCCATTATGCTCAAGTGGCATTGGATAATTGGTCACAATTTAAGCTATTGAGCAGGCTGATTTCCATTTGCAATCTTATTCCACCACGTAACAGTACCTTACTTCCAAATTTTGAATCCTGCTTCAGAAGACAGATGAACAAAAATGATAAAAGGACAAGGACCTTTGTTTTTCAATAAAACAGACACAAAGGAATCATGTCAGATGCCATTGTCTGTGATATTCAGTGTTGAGTCACTATCCTGAAATTTCTTATGATATGAAGTAGCAAATAGCATGGACTCCAGACAAAACTTTAAAGTGTTAAAGTTAGTCCTATGGAAAAGTCCTTTATCTTCTCTTAAAATTAACTATGAATGATATATTTTGTTTTCATTTCAGCCACCCTATGCACACTACCTTCTCTTCAGAATTGACTCTTTCCTTATAACCAGACAAACAAAAATAGCAAATTGGGTATCTCATCAGACAATTCATGGAATGTTCTATCCCTAAAGGCCGCTTTCCATTCTTCTCCACTCCTAAATAGTTTTTATGCCAGTGTGTGAATGGTATATACATGCCTACCTGGATGCCCTTAGGGTTCCTCACTAATCCTGGCTACTATCTCCATCTTCCATTTTCTCAGGATCCTGCACTCCTATACCTATTCCAACAATGGATATGAAGTCAAAATGAGTCAACAACTGTTTATGAAGAGCTTTTTATGTGTTAGACACTGTGAGGCCCTGAAGATACAGAGAATGGCAAAGTACTGCTCAAGGAGATTAAATTCTAAGAGGAAAAATAATGTCAACATGTAAACAACTGGCTAGGTACAATATGTATATTTAGGGGTGTGTGTGTGTATATATATATATATATACACATGCATATGTGTATACATATACATGCATATGTATATACACACACATGTATATACTTATATATACAAATATGTATGCATGTATACCTTATGCGTGTAGGTACAGTTCTATGTATATATCTAGATACATGAATCTATATACATATGTATATGCACACAATCATATATACCTATAAATATGTCTACATCATGCATTTTATGTATGCATGTACAAATGTGTATGCATTACATACAATATATGCATATATATACACGTATATCTATACATATATATATATGCTTCTCCTGTGACACCACAGTAACCATGACCGCTTAATTTCTTAGTGTCCATGGGTTACTTCAGTGTTATCAAAGTTGAACAGGGGAAATTTTATATCCTTGTACTGTTATGTCTTGGACTTTTATGGAATTGATGGGAGAAGAAGAGGGTACAAGGGCCATTCTAAAGACCTCACACACAACAGCATCCTGTCATTGGGTTCCCTGAGCTATCAATCTGCAGCATCTCTGACTGCCAGTGATACTGTTCTGTCCCACTGATAGTTCTGATATTCCTTTTAATACAAAATTCCTAATACAGCCTTATTTGTATTTTGAGACGAAGAGGAGCACAGTGGGTAATGAACCAAAATGTTAAAATAGTTTCACTAAACTCACAGGGCATATCTATGATTTATAAGCACTGAGTGATTCTAAGTGAGGGAACTTATTCTACCAATGCAGACATGGACTTGATCTGAATCTTGGTCTTAGAAAGTTGTATGGGGGCAGTGAGGGGTTAGGTCACCTGCTCAGATACAGAACATAACTCCAACTCTTCCAAGTCTCTACTCATTATTCTGTGTTGCCTGTTTGGCCTTATAATTGCGTAAATCCATGGGCCAAATGAATCCCTTCCCATAGATTCTACCCAAAACACAATTTTACTCTAGATATCATTATCATATATATATATGCATATATATAAAATTTACATAATTCAAGTAATCTTAGAAAATTAAATAAACATTTTGCCTTGAATCAAGTAAAAGAGAAACCCTCTTCACTTATGCTATATAATTAATTAAATTGTAAAGAGAATTTTTTCACAAAATTGATTATTCAAAAATGGAGCATGGGTCCATTATTAATTACTTTGGGTTTGTCCCTTTTCTTATCTCTTTAAATTTGAGTGGGAATAATAGATTAAAAGATTTTCTTTTCTCTGATAGTAATGGAGCATTTATAAATCAAGGCCTGCAACAGGAAAAGTGGGGGAGGGGGACAGAACATACATGCAGAGAGAGTTTGGAGAAAGGTTAGTATATTAGAGAGCTTAAAGTGATATTTAAAATTCTGTTTCATAAACATTAAAAATAATTGTATTTGACTCCTTATAATCCACTCTTCAAAAGATCTAATGCCCCAAAGGCTTTAACTAATCACTTACGTTTGTGATTTTGCCATGTTTGCCAGGAAACTATGAAAAGTTGCCTTAATCACAGTAATAACTAATCAAGTTCCCTTCCACACCAAGAGGAAGTACGTTATACCCTTGGAGAATTATCATTTCACGATGACATGGCATTCAACATTTTATTCCTGATTCAAGACAAATAAAAGAGATTGATGGGCTAATCAGATACTACTATTTCATGAGAACTCTCAAAATGCTCTGGGTTAATTTTTTACAATAACTCAACAAGGCTTACTCAGTCCCCTGCGAGAGCAAATGAGGTCACCTAAGCTTTGTATACCTCAATTAAGCATATGCTTCCTATGTGGAATTTGAGGAAGAAGTACCTAAAAACCTGCCATAGATCATTAAATTCCTTAAATAGAACACTAAGCTACTCCTGAGTTACATCATGCTGAAACTACAATGTTCTGAAAAATTGTACAAGATATGACTGTTGGTCATAACAGTCTGAGCATTATGGATTACATTATGGACTGTTATTTTCTAAATTGGATTAACATATGACTAAAAAAAAGGTGACTCAGCCAATGAAGAGTCCTTGGTCCCATTGGTCTTCACACAAAGTCATAAGCAATACACTGAAGTCTCCCAGAACACTAAATGGAATACCTCTGGCAAATTTATGGGTGACTGTAGATAAGAACAGCATTGGATGAGCATGGTGTATTCACTCTATATTTGGAGGAAATATCCATGTCTATGAGATCACAAATCTCCTGGAATACTGTGATTTAAAGCTGCACTGGCACCATTTCCTATCAATGTAAGCAGGTCTAAGTGAACCCAAGCACAGGTACTTCTCAGTTAACAAAAGTCCCCATGCAAAGAAAAGAAGTAGATAGAAAATCTATTTTTCCCTCTTTTTGATCCTACATATTTTAACTTGATTCTAGCAAAAGAAAAATAGCTTTTGTTCTCCTATTACATATTGATTCTTCTTTCCTTTGCACTGTGATTTCCTTATTTCTTTTCAAAAGTATTTGAGCCAGGCCAATTGTAACGCTTGGGAAGATAACCCTGCCTCTGGTACTCAGGCTTATTGTAAAGCTTGAGCCTGCTCACCTGAAACCAACCTTGAACTTGCTAAATATGTTATTTTTATTTTCATAAGCCCTTTGTGTTTGTAAGCTGCTGGAAAATTTATGGACCAGTTATTTTCTACTTCAGTACCAATGAAGTCAATTTCTGTTGCACTCAAAAGCAGAAAGGCAGCTTCAAGGAAAGACTGGAAAAAGCCCCAGCTCCACCCTGATGTTCTGTCAGTTGGTTTAATCATACATATTAACAAATCATGGAAGGAACTCATGCCACATCTATTATGCACCCGTAGTATGTGCTAACTTACATGTCTAGGATCCATCTGATTTAACTCTAGAACCTAAAAGGGGCCGGGGTGGGTGAATTGTGTCATGTAAACATTAAAATAAAAATCCTTCTAAGTTACTTCAAATGAGAGATGAGTATGCAGCCATAAATAAAGGAAAGGGGATTTTTCTCACTCTGGATTGGGGATGATGGGAGACTCCCTATGAGCTAAGGCTTAGTTGATCTGTCCTAGGGAGTTGATTGAAGCACATGGAAAGTAATTGATTTGCCCAGATCAGGGTCACACATTTACCAAGATCAGAGGCAGAATTCAAACCCAGGTTTTCTTAATTCTAAGTCCAGCATTCTATTATTAGTTACCTTGGGGTTGTCCCTTTTGTTTTCTCTTTGAATTAAAATAAACAGTCAATCATTTAAGTACCTACTATGCCAAGTGCTAGGGATATGAAGAAAAAGCAAAAATACTTCCTGCCCTCAAGGAAATTACATTCTAATAAGACAGAATATGTTATATATAAATATATGTATGTATACACACATGCATACACGCATGTGTATATACACATGTATTTGTGTATATATGTCTGTATTTACAAACAAGTCTATGTGTACATATATGCATTTGTCTCTCTATATACACATATATGTGTGTGACAGATAAGTGACACACTGGATAAAGTGCTATTATTGGAATAAGGAAAAAAGGAGTGTGAATCCTGCCTCAGACACATACTACCTATGTAGTACAAAACACATAAACTCTGTCTCAGTTTCCTCATTCATAAAAAGCAATGACAGTAAAAGTACCAATCTTACAAGGCTGTTGTAAAAATCAAATGAATTTATAGGTTTAAAGTACTTTGTACACCTTAAGGAGCTATATAAATGCTGCTGTTGCTGCTGCTACTGTTGTTGCTATTTTCATATAAGAGGTATACAAAGTGGATGAAGAAACTACTAGCTTAAAGGCAGCTAGATGATGAAGTGGACAGAGTCCTATACCTGGAATCAGAAAGACCCAAATATAGCCTCAAATATTTATTATGTGTGTAATACTTGGAAAGAACTTTTGTCCTCCACAGTTTCCCATCTATAAAATAGAGTCAGCAATAGCCTCTGTCTCATAGGGTTGTAGTTAGGATCAAATGAGATAACAATTGTAAAGTTCATAGCACAATACCTAGCACATAGTAAGTACTTAATAAATTCTTATTTCCTTCCCTTTTGGAAGATAACTTTAGAGGGGAAGACACTAGATCTGGAGGTATTAGGGAAGAGTTGGCGCTAGAGTTGGTGCTTAAAGTCAATTTCAAAGAAAGGCAAGAATTTATAAGAGGAGATTAGGAGGGAGAATGTTCCAGGCATGAAAGACAGCCAGTGTTAAGGCACAAAGATGGGAGTATTGTGTGTGAAGAACATCAAGAAAGCTCATATGACTGGATCATAGAGTATATTCAAGTGAGTAATGTGTTAAAAGACTGAAGACAGAAAAAGGGGTAGGGTTGTGAAGAGTTCTAAATTCTAGAGATTGTATTTCATCTGAGTGGAAAGATCATCAAACATTACCTATTATTTACACAGACAAACCTGAAAAATTGAGTAAAGGACTGAAAAAAAAAAACAAACTTGAAAATAGGCAGTTCTTGACCAAAATCAACAATTTTGAGTAGTTATAATTTTGCATTTGTCTTTCACCAAGTCACTATATATGTGTATATTTATGTATGTGTTTATGTGTGTGTGTGTACATATAGAGAGGGATACATTCACAGTTTCTATAACTGATTAATGTTTATCTGTGCTAGGAGCAGTGAACTGCATCTGGTAGTTTTTAGTTTAGCATGTATTTTAAAATGTAGAGTTAAATGGAGAATGAGATACTGAGGAATCCATAGTAAATGACAACTGAATTAATTTTCTTGAAATGGCAACTTGATGACATCTTCTAGGGGACCAGTGTCATGCCAAAAGACCAGTTGTAAGGCTGGAAGAGGCAAGGAACATGTGCTTAAGACAATCATATTAGCATGGGGTCCAACACTCCAGGACAACTTTGACCATATAGATTTGGGTACATTCTCTAATAATGCTAATCAGAACTTAAGCAAACCTGCCAATTCCATGTGGCTCTCTTTCATGTCCTTCTCCACATTCACTAAAGTTGTTCCACTCTAGAACTTGAATCCCTTATTAGAATTCTCTTGACATCAGGGGCAGAGCCAAGATGGTGGAGTAGAAACAGTGCGTCCAAGGCACCCTCCCCCAGATCACCTCCAAACTATGTAAAAGAGGACTCTGAACAACTTCTGGAGCCCGAGCACCCACAGAACGACACAGAGAAGCAAATTTCCCGCTGATTACCGCCCAGCAGCCCTGCAGGAAGGACCAGCTCAGCACTCAAGGAACTGGCAGCACTCTGGGAGCCAGCAGCCCAGTGCGCAGCAGGTGGAGAGCTGAGCCTAGATCTTGGTGAGCGATTTTAGCCCCAGGGTGGCCAGGCCAGCAGCTGGCTGGAGGGACCCCAGAACACCAGCAGCTGTGGTGATTCCAGAATTATCAACTCAGATATGCCTATGACAAAGTGAGAGGTTAGTGCCCTATGGAATTTGGGACCAGTATTTGGGGAACGTGTCAGCTTCCTCCCCTGGAGGCTAGAAGCCACTGAGGAGAGACTCCATTTTGTAGTTTTCAGTGGCAGCTCCAGCTCCTAGCCTGCGAACTGTAGGGAGATCCAGCAATCAGTCTCGGGGTTAATCGCTCTTGTTTTAACCTCCCTGGATCTGGATTGTGATCTGGGGGGGAGATCTGGGGTGCGTATCCAGCTTGCCAGAAAGCAGTGAAGGTCCCAACTTTCGGGACGAAAGCTCCCCTGTCTGGTGGCATAGTTCTACTGTAGCAACAAGCCCAAAAGTCAAGTGATTAAGTGGCAACATGTCAAGGCAAAGGAAACAAAATAAACAGAAAAATGCAACCTTAGACTCCTATTTTGGGGGCAAAGGGGATCTAAGCAGGGAACAGGAGGAGGACTGTGAGGTCAGAAATCCTGCTCCAAAAGCCCCAAAGGAAAATATGAGTGGATTACAGGCCATAGAGGACCTTAAGAAGGACTTTAAAAATCAAATAAGAGAAGTGGAGGAAAAATTGGGAAGAGAAATGAGAAGGATTCAGGAAAAGCATGAAATGAGGGTCAACAGCCTGACTGAGGAAAACAACACCTTAAAAAATAGACTAACTCAAATGGCAAAGGAGGCCCAAAAGAGCAATGAGGAGAAGAATGCCTTAAAAAGCTGAATTTGCCAAGTGGAAAAAGAATCTCAAAAGCTCATTGAGGAGATTTATTCCTTCAGAGTTAGACTGGAACACATGGAAGCTAATGACTTTATGAGAAATCAAGATGCTGTTAAGCAGATCCAAACAAATGAAAGATTAGAAGGCAATGTGAAATATCTCATGGGAAAAACCACTAACCTGGAAAATAGATCCAGGAGAGACAATTTAAAAATTATTGGACTACCTGAAAGCCATGATCAAAGAAAGAACCTAGAAATCACCCTTCAAGAAATTCTCAAAGAAAACTGCCCTGATGTTTTAGACCCAGAGGGCAAAATAGAGGTTGAAAGAATCCACCGATCACCTCCTGAAAAAGATCCCAAAAAGAAAACTCCCAGGAATATTATAGCCAGGTTCCAGAATCCCCAGATCAAGGAGAAAATACTACAAGCAGCCAGCAAGAAACAATTTCAATATTGTGGAAACACAATCAGAATAGCACAGGACCCAGCACCTTCTACACTGAGGATGGAAGGGCATGGAATATGATATTCCACAGGGCAAAAGAGCTGGGACTGAACCCAAGGGTCACCTACCCAGCAAAACTGAGTATTTTGTTTCAGGGGAAAATATGGTCATTCAGTGGAATAGAGGACTTTCAAGCATTCTTGAGGAAAAAACCAGAATTGAATAGAAAATTTGACATCCAGACACAAGAAGGAAGAGATGCCTGAGAAGGTAATCAGGGAAAAGAAATCAAAAGGAACTTAGCAAAGTTGACCTATTCACATTCCTACATGGAAAAGCAATAACTATGACTGATGAAATCTTTCTCAGTATGAAAATAATGGAAGAAGGGTGTATGGTCATATGAATACATATGTGAATGTTTATATATATATATATATATATGTATATATATATATATGTTTACAGTTATACATGGAGAGAGGGAATAGGTTGAATTTGTTGGGAAGGAATGATACTTAAGGGGTGAAATTATGAGGTGAGAGAGGAAAGTGGCAAGAGGAGATGGGGAAAGACAGGGTAGGGCAAACTATCTCATGTAGAAGAAGCAAGGGGAAGTGGTTGCAAGGGAGGGGAAGAATAGGAAGACAAAAAAGCAAAACCACATTCTCATTGAATTTGGTTCAGGGAGAGAATGACATACATACTAAATGGGGTATCTCAACCTGCAGCAGAATAGGGGGAAGGGGGATGAGAGGAAGGATGATGGATGGGAAGGCATTCTTGGGGGGAGGGGAGGTTGGAAGTACCCACTATAGAAGAGGGACAGGATCAAAGTAGGGAATGGACCAGGTCGGGGGGTGGGATGGGTGGGAGGGAATTATAAGCAGCCTTGCCCAATATATCTACTATGGTAATATTTTGCATAGCTATACATGTACAACACATACTGAATTACTTATCTCCCCAGAGGGAATGGGTGGCAAGGGAGGAAGGGAATGGATCTGAAATTTGAGGTCTTAAAATTAAATGTTTCAAATATATATAAACATTATTACCAATACTCTTTTGCATGTGATTGAGACATAAGATGTGCAGGCATTGGGGCACAGAGATTCACCTTGCTCTAATGGAAAAGTCGAATGGAGTATGGGAGAAGATATGGGAGAGAGCAGATTGGAGAAAGGGTTATCTTGTGGGACTGCTATTCTGGGATGGTGGGTAGGGGAAAAACGGGGAGAATATTTGTAAATCAAAATCTGGAGGAAATGAATGATGTAAACCAGAAGTTAATAAAGCATTTGTTTAATTAAAAAAAAAGAATTCTCTTGATATCATAAGTATATAGACTTTCCATCACTTTTTTTTGTTTTCCAGTTATAGATTATATTGTGTTCTCAAAAATACTAAAATACTCGTGTTCCCTCAAATTGCCTCTATAAAGACTTTAGACTTTGTAGTAATACCTACAAAAGAAAAAATATACATATATATATATATATATATATATATATATGTATGTATGTATGTATGTGTGTGTGTGTGTGTATGTAGCTAGATAAGTGTTTTTAAGACTATATCTCCCTAGCTCTCCTAGGATAGAAATGTAGTAGTCATTCAGGGGCCCAATTCTATTACTTATTGTCATAAGAGCTTTGCCCCTTTCCATTTATGACCTAGGTTCTTTAGGCAAACTATTAATTCCACCCATTCCTAGGGCTCACCATATTGGTTCTTGACTTAGTGTGGACACTTCATTGGCTTAGCCTACTATAGCTCAGAACTCCCAAGCTCAAGCAGTCCACCAATCTCAGTCTCCTCAGAAGTAGGGATTATAGGTATGCACCACTGTACTTGACAAGAATAATTTTTCTCTATGAAACCAAACCCATATTTTACCGAAGTGTTGCTATCATCTAGTGATAATAGTATATGTACCAGAAAATGGGAAGCAATTATAGCCCCTTTCTTGTCATTTCAATGAGCTCTTAGAGGGCAGGGCCACCGTATGTTTCATTTCATCAATACTATGTTGTACATACCATGTGCCTTTAGACAGTTTTAAAATGTTTTTGATAATGACATTGATGAGATATGAAAAGGTCATGGAAAGAAAAGTGTTTGTCCTAGAAAGTGAGACATAATTAAAGAGTTGCATGGGGATATTTAACACCCACATATATAAATTAAAGTATTTCACATCTAAAATAAAGAATCCCCATATGGCACCTTTGCCCAGCCTCATTACTATTACTTTAGTGAATATTTTGCCATTTCAATTCCTACTATGCTTAATTAATTTCTTTTTTATGATTGCTTTGGATTCAGGGTTAGCGTTGTGGCTTAAAACACGTTATGTCTATCCCTCCACTCTCTAGGCAATTGGCTTGCTAAGACCACTTAGAAATTTGAAAATGGCAACAGGATCATAGGATTTGGAGATGAAAGTCACCTTTGAAAGTAGCTAATCCAACCATTTATTAGATAGAGGAGAAAATTGAGACTAAGGGAGGTCAAACCCCAGGTGGAGGCTTTGATGGAAGCAAATAGGCATCAGAGAGAAACTGCAAATGATAGGGTTCACCATGTCTATTAAAAGTATAAACAGTATAGATCATGATTTCCTTCAAGAGGAAACTGATATCTATCATTATTAGAGAACTGTATATATAATGTAGAACAGAAGCAAGGGAAGTGAATGAAGTGCCAGAGATGCTGGACTAAAGACAATACATTCCTAGCTTTTTTGAAGCTTGCATTTAAATTATGTTGTGCTAACTTTTAAATGTGGAATCGACCCTTGTCAAAAAAAATGATCTGTAAAACATTTCAAAAATTCACAGAAAAATATAACAAAGTAGAGAAGGGGACACAAACAGAGCAATTTTGTTAACAGCTTCTTAAATCACATATGTGTGTGTGTATTTATATGCCCAGATAAACAGAGATAAATGGATAAATATATGTATGTGTGTATCTAGAGAGAGAGAGAGAGATACACAGGGATGTACAAAGACTCAGATGTGTGTGTAGCAGCTGGATGGTACAATTCATAGAGCACTGGGCCTAGAGCCAGGAAGATCAGAGTTTAAATTTGGCCTCAGACACTTACTAGCTGGATGACCCAAGGCCAATCATTTAACCTCTGGTTGTCTCAGTTTCCTCGTCTGTAAAATTGCAATTAATTACAGCACATATATCACAAAGTTGCTTGGGGATCAAATGATAGCCCCAAATGATTGGATAAGAGTTCCACACAAGGACTGGCACATAGTGGGCACATAAATTAATACTATTATCTTTCTTATCATTATTATATTAAACTGTACATAACATTTCATTGTTTATTATTCAATCCTTTTGTTCCTCTTTACAAATTGAAATATCTGTTTGTTAATGATTAAGTTCAC
Organism: Gymnobelideus leadbeateri; assembly: GCA_011680675.1. Taxonomy (NCBI): domain Eukaryota; kingdom Metazoa; phylum Chordata; class Mammalia; order Diprotodontia; family Petauridae; genus Gymnobelideus; species Gymnobelideus leadbeateri. Next base: position 396,607 of record WOXC01005485.1, read on the forward strand.
AGTAGCAAAGAAAACAACTGCATAATACATCCAACCATCTATCCAGCAACTTTGCCATCTGTCATTCTTCTCCCCACCAAGAATAGCACTCATAGATTAAATCATCAGAAAAAAAAAATACTCCCATTCCCTGAAAAACATAGGTAATCTACTTAGTGTTGGAACTCCCTCCCAGGGCAGAGCTTTCCTGATTGGTGAGTTACTGAGTATTAATTCATATACTCCACCATAGTTAGCTGGCCTAGACCACCATACTAGACCAAAGTCAACATCCACCATAATTCTGTAGCTGAGGCTGAATTCTACATCGCAAACATATACATCCCTCTCTATTTCTGGTTCTGGGATGAGTAATCAAATAACCACTATCCTAGTACCACTGTTCTTAGGGAAAGGCATATCAATGGGTCAACCCGTCATCCTTGAGTCTCCCCAAATATTCCCTTCCCTGGCTACTATTGCTATATATGTTGATGTCTCCTATTAGAATATAAGCTACCGGGGCGGCCAGGTGGCACAGTGAGTAAGAACACCGGCCTCGGAGTTGGGATGACCTGAGATCGAATCCAGCCTCAGAAAACAAGCACCCACACATAAATAATGACTGGCCGTGTAACCTTGAGCAAGTTACTTAACCCCAATTGCTTTTAAAAAATTAAAAAAAAAAAGAATATAAGCTACTTAAGTTCAGGGCCTGCTTCAATTTTGTATTTGTCTCCACAGTGCTTAGTACAATGGCTGATTTTTTTTTCATTCATTCATTTTAAACATTATAGGAAATATCAGAATGGTGCACTAAGACGCATTTCTTTAGGTGGGAATTTTAGCTATGTATGTATTTACATATACATATACTGAGAGATCATCTATGTATTATGCATATACACATATTTTTGCAGGGTGGAAGGGTAGACCTAAGGGAAATCTTGACAAGAGAAATCCTATTACAACTAAGGGTCAGTACTTGCTAAGTATCTGGGGGCACTAAGAGTTTAAATGACTTGCCCAGGGTAACATGGTAAGAATATGTCAGAGGTGAGCCTTGAACCTAGATTTTCCAGAAGCTGAGACAACTTCAAATCCAAATCATGGAGCTGTTGTGGTTCAGTCATTTTTCAGTCATGTCTGTCTTTTGTTGACCCCATTTGGTGTTTTCTTGGCAGAGATACTGGAGCGGTTTCTCATTTCCTTCTCCAGCTCATTTTTCAGTTTCCAGGCAAACAGTTTGCCCAGGGTCACATAGCTAGTAAGTTACTGAAACTGGATTTGATCTTGGGAAGATGAGTCTTCCTGACTCTAGGCCAGGCACTCTACTACTCCACCACCTAGCTGCTTGGTGTCATAGAGAGCTGTTCACATTTATGTAGCCTTTCAAGTATTTAGGTACTACCTTGTGATGAAGTCAGTGCATGCATGTATTATCATACTAATTTTAGAAATGAGGTTACAGAGTTCAGGTAATTGAAGCGATCCAATTATGCAGCTGGTAAGTGGGAGACCTGGGACTTAAAGGTAGAAGGAGACCTGGCTTCAAGTGCTCTGTCCTATTCTCTCTACCAGATTACTTTTCATATTCCATATGAAATGTCATGGGAAGAACATGACAACTTAAGATGGTTTACTAATAGCAGTGCTGCCCAGAAAGTAGTTATTCTATTAGAAGAAATGCCCTTTGACACTCCCTCTCTGTTGCACATATATATCCAAGTGCCTACTGAGATCTTAAACCTAAAAGTACACCTGATTCAGAAGAATTCTCTCCATTTATAGCCTGAAGTTTTTGAGTGAACTTCTTGATTAAACTTTAATGTAATTATAAGAGATAATAACCTTAAGGGGTTAAATTAGGGTTCCAAATTTTAAGGTAGATTCACACTAATGTGAAACATAACCTGAATATAATCATTCCTTATGGCATAAAACTTTTGCCATTACTCACTTTTCTCCCTTTTCAAAAATTTGGCAAATTTCCAATGTGGCAGAATGTCATAGTATTGAAGACTCAGAAGAGGAAGGAATTTTAGAAGTCATTTAGATCTACTCTCTCATTTTTAAATACTATGCCCTATTTTTGAGAAGGAAGCTGAGGCCCAAAGAGAGTGCGGCTTACCCAAGTCACCTGAATGTTCAATGGCAAAGGAACAGCTTGAAACCAGACTGAGACCCTGTTGCACAGTACAAAAACCATACAAAAGACCCATAAGAATTCCATCTCAAGCCATATTACTCTGCTTCTTTTAATAAGGCTTTTCAGAACACGAAAGTTTTGATATTGGTGACCTGTCTTATTGAACTTATTAGCTATATTACTCATTGTACAAAAAATATCGTACCTTTTATCATTAGCTTTATTTGTATATATGCATGCATGTATATACATATATGGACATATATACATATATGGCATAGATATGTGTATACACACACAGTGTCCCTAACTAAACCTTGAGGGCAGGAATCATGTCTTATTCTCATATACATAAGACAGTTGGTAGTACAATGGATAGAATGTTGATCCTAGAGACAGGAAGACCTGAGTTTAATCTAGCCTCAAACATGTCTATGTGACCTTGGGCAAGTCACTTAACTTCTGTCTGCTTTAGTTTCCTCGACTATAAAATGAGAATAAGAATAGTATCTAACTCCCAGAGTTGTGAGGATCAGCTAAGCTAATATTTTTTCATCCCACACACCTCAGGTTGGAATTAATAGAGGCAACCAGGTAGCGTCATGGATAGAATGCTGAATTTGGAGTCAGGAAGACCTGAGTTCAAAATCTGCTTCAGACACTTTCTACCTGTGTGACTTTGGGAAAGTCACTTAACCTCTCTCAGCCTCAGTTTCCTCATGTGTAAAATGGGGAAAATAATAACACCTATTTCACAGATTTGTTGGAAGAATTTCATGAGATAACATATACAAATTGCTCTGAAAGTCTTAAAGTATAGTATCTAAAATAAATGATTGTTACTAATTGACTACTTCCTATTGTATCTACTTCTTATCCAGAATCTAGCACCCCAATATAGGTTCTGCTTTAGGGATTGAAGCAAAAATATCTCAATAAATTGAATAGGGTCAGATATTGCCAAAACCCCAAGTTTCTTCCATGTTTCATAAAAGGAAAAACACTTTCTTTGGGAGAAAACATAAATAAAAATAAAATTCCATTTCATAAAAATACTAATACAAAAAGGGTTCTTCAGATCAATAATGTATTAATGATCCAGTGTGTGCCCTATATTTTGGTTATCTCTATAAAAATAATCCTATATATCACAGGGGTTTGTGTTCAACTAAGAAGAACCTTCTACTGGGGCGGCTAGGTGGCACAGTGAATAGAACACCATCCCTGGAGTCAGGAGAACCTAGGTTCAAATTCAGCCTCAGACACTTAACATACTAGCCATGTGACTTTGCGCAAGTCACTTAACCCCAACTGCCCTCCAAAGAGAAAAAAATATAATAATCAATTAATTAAATTTATTCGGGGGTGGCTAGGTGGTGCAGTGAATAGAGCATTGGCCCTGGAGTCAGGAGGAACTGAGTTCAAATCCAGCCTCAGACACTTAAACATACATGCGCGCGCGCACACACACACACACACACACACACACAAACACACACACACACACACACACACACACACACAAACTAGCCATGTGACCTTGGGTAAGTCACTTCACCCTGAATGCCCTCCAAAAACAAATAAAAAAAAAAAGAAACTTCTACCTTAGACATGGGAAACTACTGCCTTAGACATACAAAGTAACAAAATGAAAGATAAAGTTTTCTTTATCACTATGCTTAAAGGCTCTTTATTCCTATATTATCACCTATATAGATTTTTTAAGTTATCTCTTTTAAATAAGCTATTAATAAATAAGGTTGCTGTCAATTTATTCATAATGTAATTCTGCTGCTCATGATTCAAGATTAGATTCTTAAAATTGATAAATTTAACTGCCCCTCCTCTCTCTTTCACTGTCAGCATTTTGATGAAGGTCTGGGGAAAGAGAAAGGAAAATGAAGAGCTCTCAGCTTCAGAAATATTTATCTATAACCTCTGAATACCTAAAATATATACAGTTAGCTTAAATGACATCATAAAAATCTACTTTTCTGGCTTTAAAAATCTACTATTCTACATTGGGACTGAATAGATAATTTAGTCTCATATATATGTATATATATATGTACATGTATATATGTATATATACATATATATGCACTTACATATGTGTGTTTACATGTGTACATGTATTTATGTATATAATATATATGCACACACATATGTGTGTATAGATGAAATCTAAGCTAGATCTGAAAATTCTTATCTAAGAATTCAAGAGATGATTTATTAAAAATAAACTACCTAGTATTGCCCCATTTTATTTTAGACATCCACTTTGACCAAAGTCAGGCATACAAACTGCAGACTTAGGCATTCCCTGAGGATGCTTTCAAATCTCCCCCTACATTTTCTCCCTTGGTGATCCTAACTACTTTCATGACTTTATCTGTTGATGACTCCTGAATCTCCATTATCCATTACACCCTTTCTCCAAACCAACGTATTGCATTTCTGCCCCAATGTTGTTGTTCAGTTATTTTCAGTCATGTTTGACTGCATTTGGGGTTTTCTTGGGAGATATTGGAGTGGTTTGCCATTTCTTTCTCTAGTTCATTTCACAGGGGGGCAGAGTCAAGATGGCAGAGTAGAAACAGGACTTCCGCAGAGCGCCAGCTCTCACCTCCTCCAATTCATATAAAGGTAACTCTGAACAAATTCTGGAGCTACAGAACCCACAAAGTGACACAGAGAAGCTAACTTCCCACTGAGTACAGCCCAGCAGGAGGAAGACAGTGAAGTCAGAACTCCTGCACCAAAAGCTTCCAAGAAAAATATGAGCTGGTTACAGGCCATAGAGGACCTTAAGAAGGATTTTGAAAATCAAATAAGAGAAGTAGAGGAAAAATTGGGAAGAGAAATGAGAATGATGCAAGAAAATTATGAAATGAGAGTCTACAGATAGAGAAACTGAGGAAAACAGAGTTAAGTGACTTGCCCAGGATCACAGAGCTAGTAGTAAGTATCTGAGGCCAGCTTTGAACTCAAGATAAGTATTTCTGATTCCAGGCACTCTATCAACTGAATCATCTAGTTGCCCCATTAGGGACTGACAAGAGTTTTTGGACAATCATACCTTTTTCAGAAACTACTGCTCAGGAGTAATGCATGTGTTTGAATACTGCAGATGTAAGAAGGAGCTCTTGATTCTAATACCCCTAAATATCATCATTACAAAATATATTCTAAGTATGTAGAACAAAAAAAGGTCAAAAACCTCCAGGGTGATAATTTACCAAATATCAAACTCTATTACAAAACAATAATCATTTAAATTATTTGGTCCTTAATTTTAGAAAAAGAAGAAGAAAATAGGTCAATTAGCGGAATAGATTAGGATCAAACAATATGGTTTGGCAAAAATTGCTGGAAAAACTGGAAAGAAATCCAACAAGAATTTGGTTTAGAGCAACACTTCATAACATACACTAAGATTAGAGGCACAACAAAGAGCCTTTCTGTTCTATGGATAGAAGAAGAGTTAAAAACCAAATAGCTCTAAGAGAAGACAAAACAAGATAATGTAGACAATTTGATTATATAAAATTAAAACATTTTTGCACAAACAAAACAAATGCAGCTAAAATTTAAAGGAAATAAGTAACTAGGAAAATGTATTCAATAAATTTACCTGTTAAAGTTTTAATGCAAGATATATTTACAAGCAATTCAAATGTTTAAGACTAACAGACATCACCAAATAGATAAATAACCAAAAGATATTAACTGGCAATTCTCAAAATAAAAAATTAAAACAATAAAAAGAACACAAAGTACTCTAAATAAAAAATTATTAGAGAATTACAAATTAAACAACTTCGAGGTTCCACTCACAGCCCATCAGACCACTAAAAATGACAAAAGAGGAAAATGACAAGTGCTGGACTGGTTATGAGGAACCAAATATATTGGCACAGTGGTGATTGAACTTTGTACAACTATGCTGGAAGACAATTAAGAACTTTTCCAAAGCTGTGCATAACTTTGACCTAGGTAAATTATAAGTTGCCTATACATAAACAAATCAGAGAATGAGGAAAAGAACCTATAAGTACAAAAATGTTTGGCACCTCTTTTCATTAGTATTCCCAAAGTGGAAACTAAAGGGGTATCTCTCAATTGAAGAATGACTAAAAATGGTGGTATTTTAAAAATATATAATTGAGTACTATTGAGCCATAAAAAATGACAAAGTGGACAGTTTCAGAGGAAACTGGGAAGACCTCTCTATGAATTGATACACAAATAAAATAGAACTAGAAGAGTTATCTATACAGTAACAACTATGAAAGACTTTATAGAACAACCATCATCACAAGCATAACATACCATCCAAAAGAATAACTAATGAAGTTAATGTAATGAACTTAAAAGAAGTGATGTACTTAAAATGCAAAATGAGAGATAAAATTTTGAATATCATCAAAATCGAAGTTTGGAAATTTGTTTTACTTGACTATGCATGTATATACAGAGGGCTTCATTTTCCTTTTCCTTTTTAAAAATTTGCTCAAGGGAGTAAAGGTGTGGGGAGAAGGTATGAAAGGAAAAGATTAATAAAAGAAAAAAAAATTAAAAGATACATAGTTGAAAAAGAATTACGAGGGACATATGTGAGTTCAAAAATATCTATGTATATTCCAATGTCAGAAACTATGCTTTTCATATTTCATAACAATGTACAAATGTGTGAAGGTGGTATCTCTTATCAATTGAAAATACAAGGATAGAAGTACTTCACTTATTTCAATAGAATTGTCCAAATTATTATTGCAATAGAGACAGTTAAGATGAAACCACTTGTGATAACTATAAACTTTATATATTTGACATTATGATTATTTTTCGATGCTATGGATGTTGTTTAATACATTTATAATGATAGGATTCCATTATGGACTCACTTAGGTTAAGTGGTCCTAAGACAACAGGAAAAATATAGCCAAAGCAGACATTTAAACCTTTTCTACTGTTAACCCTGGATCAGGTGGATAAGGCTTGCAGTTTTTCATGGGATGAACTCTTGACCTAGTACAGGAGCCTTGAGTCATTCTCCTGTTACCTTAGTTAATATAAAACTCTACCACCAGGCTATGATAATGATAAAACATCCCCCTGCCTGATTCAAGCCTAGTACTGAAAAGATATTTTTTCTCCACATCTGAGTCTGATTAGGAAAGCCCCCTTCAACATCTAGGGCCCACTATCTATTCACAACCAAGTATCTTATTATAGTACATAATCTTGTCACCTGAACCCCAAATTTGAGAGTATTGTCCCCACAAGATGTCTCCATCACCCTCAGAGTAGGATGATTTTCTTGTATGTGGGAACAAACCAACATGGCCCTAGTGTGTGGATATGTGCTTCAGTTCCCTGCTTGCTGTGTTACATAATAATAAAGCTCCTGATAGCATCATTTTTTCTGACTACCAATTTACCAGAAAACACAAACCTTCGTATTTGTTTTAACCTCATCCTAAGAGGTCAAATAAAACCATTGTAATCCACACACCCCTTATTTTATTTGCATGGCTCAGTAGCATAGCTGTGTCAATTCTTAGATTCCTAGGAGAATAAATGCCATGTCTGCAAATGTAAATATGTAAAACATTTAAATGATTCTGTAATCACCTGTCTGGATAAACCATTTAAAATGAAATTCCAAATTGACAATCAATCAATTGATAAACATTTATTAAACGTCTACCATGTGTCCGTGCTATGCATTGGAGATACAAAAAGAGACAAAAGACAGTCTCTGACCTCAAGGAGCTTATAATCTAATGAGGAAGACTGCAAGCAAATATATACAAACAAGTTATATAAAGGATAAATAGAAAATAATTAACAGAGGGAAAGCACTAGAAAAGGGGTTAGGAAAACCTTCCTGTAGATGATAGGATTTTTTTTTTCTGGGACTTGAAGTAAGCCAAGAAATCCTGGCTAGGAGGTTTAAATGAAGAGGGAGACACTGGGGACAGGCAGAGAAAATGTCCAGGGTCATAGAGAGAATATCTAGTTTCTGTGTCTTGAATCAGCATCACTGGATTGAAGTATGTGGTGGGGTTTAAAGCATAAGAAGACTAGAAAAGTAGCAGGAGGCTAGGTTATAAAAGGTTTGTATGCCAAAGGATTTGTATTAGGTCCTGGAGAAAACTGGGAGTCCCTGGAAATTATTAAGCACTTTCTTGGCCAATGTTACAAAATACATAGGTGGTTCCATACAGATCGAACCCAGAGCCTCTGATTCCAAACCCAGGGATCTTTTCTTTACAAAATGATCATCTGGCACTAACTCACATCTCTGGTCCTGACACCATCCCATGACCTTTGCTTTGCATTCAGTCTCTCTGATAATCAACCTGTGGTTCTGAACCTACCCAGTGTTCTCTCTTCCTGCAAGGAAACCTTCTGAAAGTAGATGTAGGAAAAAAAATTCTATAATTTAATTACTTTAGGAGCAGACAGACCCATAAGGAAAGAGGTAAAAATCATTGACCCATAGTTGATAAAGACAAAGGCAAGGCAGAAAATGAGATGCAGTAACTAGAAGGAGAAATAGTCAATGATAACCATTTGTGAAGGAACAGAAACAACAAAAAAGTACCAAGCATCCTTATCAAATAGCTGTAATCTCTCTGACATGCCTGAAATTATCCCCTTGCTCTCTTTGAAATCTGTGACCTCCTCTTTGTCCCTTCCCTTTGAAAAATACTGAACTACAAGCACCCTAGGGTAAGCCCTTCCTTCAGGTCTCCTTCTCTGTGCCTCAATTACCTAGCCACAGGGCCAGATTCTAGCTTCAACCTTATCTTTGACACTTCTCCTCCTTCTCTTTCAAGTCTGGGGCCTCTGTTTGAGACCACCTATAGAGGAAGGGAGATAGGAGTGCTCTCCGGTGCCACAGCAAACTCTTTCTCTTTGTGATAAAGAAAATCTTTGATTCCATACAAGACATGTAGTATTAATATTTTATCACCTGCAGCATAAAGAATTGACACAGGGGCTTTCTCAGATTCCTGAAAAAGATCTAAATTCCTCATCTATAGAATCCATTTTTCTTCTGATAAACCCTCGCTTGTAAAATTTATAAAAATAGCAGTTTGTTGTGATCATCACAATAATATTAACTTTAAAAGGCTGCTCTTTGTTCTCCTTTGACTTGTGCTTCTAGGTTGGAAACATGGGGAACCTTTATAAAGGGGTGAGTAGCACAGGGCTTGTGAGGCAATGTTTGTCTGAAAAGTATCATGATACAAATCAACTATCTTAGTTTAACGTTTATAGAAATACTGATGAAAGAGATAAAGACTGCATTTCCATTCATAAACACATCTGACTGATATTCAGCTATAAAATTATTGGATTTAAAATCAGTCATTCCCTGTGTCAACATCTCCAATGCTAATACAATAAGGTCATTCCATAAAGTTCAGTTTTTCACCCTCTCCTCCAGGTCATGAGTTATAATATAATGTCTTTTTTTAATCTATCAATTTGAAAAGAAGAACATAAGAGCCATGGAATGAAGTAAAAGTATCCATATTGCTACTGTGTTATAGGCAAATATAATTAATATCTCAGTGAACCTATTTCACTGTTATACATACTCCCTCTTATTCTGCTAGACATAATGGATACATGCACTCTTATTCTATTCATTGATGATCTGTTTCTTCCCTACAAGGCTCATTTAATGTTCTGAGAGGAGAAGGAAAGATTCCTTTAAATTGTGTGACATTAGGTTGGAAGCCCTCTCCATCTGGTATCCCTCACTTCCATTATATGACCAATCTATCTCTTTTTTCACTCATATGTAATATAGGTAATATTGCATATGCTACTTGACACACATAATTCTGGAAACTTAAGCAAAGTCTAAACGACCATTTTGTCAGGTATCCTATAAAGAAACTCTTGTCTAGGTATGGACTCAGTGGTCTCTCTGGTGGCTTCCAACTTGATATTATATGACCTTGTAATCTGATTTGAAACTAATGTCCAAAGGAAATCATTCAAAATGAAAGATCAAAAATAGAATAGAGAAAAATACACAGTTAGTTATCATACCTGTAAATGTGAATGGGATTAAATCATCCATAAAACAGAAGCAGACAGCAGAATGGATTAAAAGCTGGAATCCGATAATATTCTATTTACAAGAAACACATTTGAAGCATGGAGACACACACACACACACACACACACACACACACACAGAATAAAGAAAAACCTGGAAAGACTTCATGAACTAATACAAAGTGAAGTAAGCAGAACTAGAATATTGTACACAATAACATCAATATTGTACAATGAAGAACTGGGAATGATAGGGCTATTCTCAGCAATACAATGATTGGAGACAGTTCCAAAAGACTCATGATGAAAAATGATATCCACCTCTAGAAAAAAAGAACTGATTTTTTCTGAATATCGATTGAAGTATACTATTTTCCTTCTTCCTTCCTTCCTTTCTTTTTTTTCCCTTAGTCTTCTTATACAAAATGACTAATATGGACATGTTTTACATGAATGCATCAGATTGCTTACTGTCTCAGGGAGATGGAAGGGGAGGGAAGGTTTGAATTTTGAACTCAATACTTTTTCTAAAAAATGAATGTTAAAAACTGTTTTTACATGTAATTGAAGAGGAAAATATTATTTAAAAATAGAAAAAATAAAATGAAATAAAAGTTCACCATTCTTCAATAGATATGTTTTCAAAAGAATTACAAATTGTTAACACACAATAGAAAATTTCTATAAATAACTGCATCATAAAAGTATCCAATAAAAATGCAATTAAAAGAAACCTAAGCTTTCACCTCATGCTAAGTAAATTAGCAAGGATAAAAGGTCCAAAAATCAACTGAGAAGGGGTTATGGGAAGACAAGCACATTAATACACTGTAATTGGAGTTGTATATTAGCCTAGCCATTCTATAAAACAGTTTGGAATAATGTGTCACAAGTTACTAAACCATTACAATCCTTTGACACAGGGTTCCTACTACCAAATATCTCCTCCAATATAGTAAAAGACAAAAATTCATGCCCTGTAGATGCCAAATTAGTCACAGAATCACCTTTCATGATAGCAAAGAGCTTTAAATTAAATGGGTATGTAACAACTGAACAAACCAGGATATGCCAGTATAATGTTATATTCTCATACCTTAAGAAATGAGTGTAAGGAATTTAAAGAATTAGGACTTACATGAACTGATACAGAGTATAGTATCCAGCAGAACCAGCAGACGAGTACATAGTGACTACAAGTAAAAACACTTTTTGAAAATGGTTAATTTTGGCTCCAGAGAAGAGATGAGGAAGGACCTCTCCTTTACTGACGGCTATCCATGTCCTTTATTCACCTTGAGGTCCTTTGGCTTTGGTTTCTTTGGATTCTTCTTCTTTCTCAATATGTCTCTCTTCTTGTCTTCTTGTCATTAACCTCTATAACTTGCAGCCTTTGCGTGCATAAATTGCTCTCTGGGTGCATGTAAGTTTCTCCTTCTGTACAACTTTAACTGTACCCCACTACACTTAATGCATGTATGCTATTTTTCTGTGTGATTATACCATTTAGGTAATTCACAAGATGTATAAGATCCAAACTACTTAGGAAGTAGTAATCTGGTTAAGCTTATAACCCCATTTTACCAGAAAAAAAGATATTTAGCTTGGTTTTTTTTTAGGGTGAGCAATGTATATCTTAATCCTATGTACCTCATAAATTACATACTACTTTTCAGGGGTGGGGTTCAGTATTTGTGTTTTACTAGGTACAAGATTCATAAGAACCAAAGTCAAAAGATCCCAGGTTTATGAGACACTTGAAAGGTAAATATGAATCAAGAAGTAACTTATGGGGGCGGCTAGGTGGCACAGGGAGTAGAGCATCGGCCCTAGAGTCAGAAGGACCTGAGTTAGGATCTGGCCTCAGGCACTTAACACACACACAAACAAAAACCTAGCCGTGTGACCTTGGGTAAGTTACTTAACCCTAATTGTCCTCCAAAAAGCAAAAAAAAAAAAAAAAAAAAAAAAGAATTAACTTATTCCCCATTTGGCAATGGATAATTGAGGGTAAATGGTAACAATAATATATAATTTTGACATTTTTCTCAATATTTTTTCTGAATTTCTAGTCAAAATTATTTTATAGACTTATTCAAGCTCCACTGGATTTTTCAATGTTCTTAATAAGGGAATTCCTTTTCCTAAAGTGTTTAATGTAAATTTTATTAAAATTATATAGCATGTTTGGTTTAATACCAATACAAAGTAAATGATTTGGCATGTTACCTGAAGCAAAATAATAATAATAATTAATTAATTAAAGCTTCTGCTTGAATTTTAAAGTGAAGATGACCTTGTGCTTTTTTGGCGGGGTGGAGGAGGAAGGTTGGCAGCTAAGGTCACTGGAGTATATTATGATGGACAGTTATGCTCTGTGCCTGGCTTGAAGGCACTTCTGCTGCATGGATTAGCGCCAACTAGAAAGAAACAGACAGTGCAGGACATTCTATCATTTCATTTGTAAATAATGGCCAAAGTCATTGGAAGCAACTGTTAACAACTTTCACCAAAGAATACAATACTAAGTAACTGGTCCTCAAGAAAGTCAGGTTGGATTCTTCCAATCAAAAACTATAAAAACTCAAAATAGCCCTTTTTCTGCCTGTCACTTACTGTTTCCCCAGCAGGCAGATCCCATCTGCAGCATCTCTGCAGCAGTGTTTTAAAGGATACAGCTCACTTCCAGTGCCAACATGGCAGAGTGAGGAAGGAACCCTCTGAAGCCCTCCCCAATTCCCATCTAAATAACTAGAAAAAATATCTTAGAATTGACCTAGGAACAGGGAACGAGCTTAGCAGCATGACAGGAAAGGTCTGTCTCCCTGAGTTGGGAGGGGAAGGAGGTGGAAGAGCAGCCTAAGCAGCCAGCCTTACAGTAGGGGGCCTGCAGCAAGACTCCAAGCTTGAGGCAATCTACCAGTGAGGCCCCACCCTCTTGTAGACCAGCAGCCCTATAGGCAAATAAGCAGTCTGTATAGCACAGCAAGACCCCACCCCAGCAACCCCACCCCCCAGCAGAAGCCACCAGCTAGGCCTGTTGCTGACCAGTAAGGAAGCACTAACCCAGGGCTATCCAAAGTCAAATCCCTACCCTAGGGCCTACCAACAGAGACCTTGTTCCCATAGCAGCCCATCAGCAGGGCCCCAACCCTGGAATAGACAAGCAGCTAAACCCCATACTCAGGGGAAGGCAATAGGGAGGCCCTACCCCCCACTACAAACCAGAAAGGATATCTGCCCTCCAAAGAAAGCAGGCAGCTAAAGCCTGAAGCCCAGTGAAATCCATAGACTCAGAGCCCCAGTAAAAAAGCTTGAGACAGTACAGAACCAAAGCCCAGCTGTCACATAAAAACACCAAGTCACGAAAAAGGCAGAAAAATAAGCAACAAAATAAAAAAGAGCTTGACTATAGAAAATCACTATGGTGTTAAGGAGATCAAGGTATAAATATAGAAGAGAATGATAGTGTCAAAATGGCTATATGTGGTCTCAAAAGAAAATGTAATTTGGTCAGACCCAAAAAGAATTCCTGGGGGAGCTTAAAAAAATTTATAAAGCAAGTTAGAAAAGTAAAGAAAAAATTGGATGAAGAAACAAGAGCAATGCAAGAGAATTATGAAAAAAGAATTAATAATATGGGAAAAGATACACAAAAATTTACCAATGAAAATGACTCCCCAAGAAAAGAACTGTCCAACTGAAAAAGGAAGTACAAAAACTCACTAAAGAAAATTCCTTAAAAGTTAGAATTGAACAAGTGGAAATGAGTGACTTTATGAGATATTAACATACAAAAAAAGTAAATTTAAAAATAAAAAATGTGAAATTTCTCATTAGAGAAGCAACTCACCTAGAAAATACATTCAGGAGACATAATATAAAAATTTCTGAACTACCTGAAAGCCATGATTAAAAAAAGAGCCTAGATAACATCTTTCAAGAAATTATCAAGGAAAACTGTCCTGATATATTAGAACCAGAGGTCAAAGTAGAAATTGAAAGAATCCACTGATTACTGCCTAAAAGAGAATCCAAGTACCACATCTCACCAGTCAGATTGGCTAACATGACAAAACATGAAAATGACAAATTCTGGAGAGGATGTGGACAAATTGGAACACTAATGCATTGCTGATGGAGTTGTGAACTGATCCAACCATTCTGAAGAACAATCTGGAATTATGCCCAAAGGGCTCTAAATAATTTCATACCTTTTGACCCAGCAGAACCAACTTCTAGTATCCCAAAGAGATCATACAAGTGGGAAAAGGACCCATACATACAAAAATATTTATAGCAGCTCTTTCTGTGGTAGCAAAGAACTGGAAATCAAGGGAATGCCCATCAATTGGGGAATGGCTGAACAAATTGTGGTATATGAATGTAATGGAATACTATTGTGCTACAAGAAAGGCGGAGCAGATGGACTTCATATTTACCTGGAGATGATTATACAAACTGATGATGAGTGAGAAGAGTAGAACCAGGAGAAATTTGTACACAATTACAGATACAACATATGTTTGACGACCAACTCTGATAGACTGGACTCTTCTCAGAAATTCAGGGTTATAAGTCAACCCCAAAAGACTCATGATGGAGAGAGATGTCTACATCCATAGAAAGAACTGAGTTTGAATATAGATTGAAGCAAGCTACCTGATCTTTTTCTTTTTCTTGTTTGATTTGTTTTCCTCTTTCCCTTTGTTCATTCCATCTGATACAATCCTTCTTTATAACTGGACTAATGTCTAATGTGAAAGTATTTGCAGATCCTATACTTGATTGTATGCCATCATGGGGGCGGGGGGGTGGAGGGAGGAAGAGAAAATTTGAAATTCAAGGAATTGTGGAACTGAATCTTGTAAACTAAAAGTAAACAAATTAATAAAGGAAACATGAATTCAATATTTGTATATGATGAGATGAAATTTGTAACTCTCAACAACTTTATTGCAATAAAAGGAATTAGAAAGAATATATATAGATGAAATGTGTAAATAGAAGATAATTTTGATGGGATGATACCCCAAAAAATACAGGGGTGAAAAAGAAAATTGCACTGAAAGGATGGGTAATACTGAATGCAGCAAATTATGCCACATAAAAAATTCATGAAAGAACTATTATACTAGATAGGAAGATAGGAGGGTTGCAGACAAAGCTTAAACCTTACTCTTATCAAAATTAACTCAAAGAGGGAATAGCATACACATTCAGTCAAATATAAAAATTTATCTTTCCCTATAAGGAAGTAAAAAGGGACAGGGATAATAGAAGAGAGTGGAACTGAGAAAAGGGAAGGTGTACTGGATAAGGCAGTGATCAGAAGTAAAATATTTGTGAGAAGGGAAAGGGTGGGGATGAGAGAGAAGGAGATCATAGAAGTGGGAAAAGGACCCATATATACAAAAATATTTATAGCAGCTGCTTTTGTGTTGGCAAAGAACTGGAAATCAAGGGGACGCCCATCAATTTTGGAATGGCTAAACAAGTTGTGGCATATGAATGTAATGGAATACTATGGTGCCATAAGAAATGAGGAGCAGATGGGCTTCATAATAACCTGGAGATACTTTATAAACTGATGCTGAGTGAGGAGATAAGAACTAGGAGAACTTTGTACACAATTACAGACACATTGTATGTGTGATGACTAACTTTGATAGACTGGTCTCCTCTCAGCAATGCAAGATTATAAATCAACTCCAAAAGACCCATGATGGAAACGGATACATTTGAAGAGATACCTACAGAGTAAAGATAAAGGGCTGGAGCAGAATCTATTATGCTTCAGTTGAAGCAAAAAAATGAGGGGTAGCAATCATGATCTCAGACAAAGCAAAAGCAAAATAGATCTAATTAAAAGATATAAAGAAAACTATGTCTTGCTGAAAGGTACCATAGACAATGAAGTCATATCAGTACTAAACATACATTTACAAAATGGTATGGCATCTCAATGCTTTTGTCCTTTTTGGAGGGGGGAAGACAAGACAATTGAGGTTAAGTGACTTGCCCAAGGTCACACAGCTAGTAAGTGTTAAGTATCTGAAGTCGGATTTGAACTCAGGTCCTCTTAACTTCAGGGCCAGTAGTCTATTCACTGCACCACTTAGCTGCCCCATGACATTTATTTTTGAATTTTTGAAGGAGAAGTTGAATGAGTTACTGGAGGAAATAGATAATAGAACTATATTATTGGGGGACCTGAACTTTTCCCCTCTCAGAACTAGATAAATCTAACCAAAAATAAATAAGGAAGAAGTGAAGGGGGTGAATAAAATTCTGCAAGAGTGAGACATTATAGATCTCTAGAGAAAACTGAATGGGAAAAGGAAGGAATATACCTTTTTCTCAGCAGTACATGGCATCTAAACAAAAATTGACTATGTATTAGGACATACAAACCTCACAACTAAATACAGAAAAGAAGAAACAGTAAACACAATTTTTTCAGATCATAATGCTAAATAAGGTTCTCTAGCTGTACCAGATCTCAAAGTGTATTATATAGGGGTGCTTATCAAAACAATCTGGTACTGACTAAGAAATATAGTGGTGGATCAGTGGAATAGATTAAATACAAATTACATTATAGTAAATGACCATAATAATCTACTATATAAAAAACTCAAAGATGCAAGCTTTCAGAACAAAAACTCATTATTTGACAAAAACTACTGGGAAAACTAGAAAACAATGTGGCACAAACCAGGTATGGACCAACATCTCACCATATACCAAGATAAGGTCAAAATGGGCATGTGATTTACACATAAAGGGTGAGAGCATAAACAAATTAAATCAGATAGATGTTTATCTATCAGATTTATGGAAAAGGGAAGAATTTAGGATGAAAGAAGATAGAGTATTACAAAATGTGAAATAGATCATTTTGATTATATAAAATTAAGAAGTTTTTGCACAAACAAAACCAATGCAATTAAAATTATAAAGAAAAAAGAAAACTGGGCAGAAAGTTTTATAAGTATCTCTGATAAAGGCCTCATTTCTCAGATATATAGGTAACTGAGTCAAATTTATAAAAATACAAATCATTCTGCAATTTACAAAGGGTCAAAGGCTATGAACAGTTTTGAACAGTTTTCAAACAAAGAAATCAAAGCTATCATTATATTTTTTTAAAAAAGCTCTAAATCACTATTGATCAAAGAAATTCAAATTAAAACAACTTTGAGGTACCACCTCCCATCTATCAGATTGGCTAATGTGACAGAAAAGGAAAATGACAAATGCTGGAAACTATGTAGGAAAATTGAGACACTAATGCACTTTTGGTGGAATGGTGAACTGATCCAACCATTCTGGAGAGTAATTTGGAACTATACCCAAAGAGTTATAAAACTCTTTGATCCAGCAATACCACTGCTAGGTCTATATCACAAAGACATCACAAAAAATAGGGGAAAGGACCTATTTATACAAAAATATTGATAGTAGCTCTTTTTGTGCTAGCTAAGAATTAGAAATCAAAGGAATGCCCATCAGTTGGGGAATGGCAAAGCAAGCTATGGTATATGACTTTAATGGAATATTATTGTGCCATAAGAAATGACAAGCAGGATGATTTCAGAAAAACTTGGACAGACTTACATAAACTGAAGCATAGTGAAGTGAATAGGACCAGGAGAACTTTGTACATAGTAACAGAAATATTGTTTGATGAAGAACTGTGAATGACTTAGCTATTGTCAGCAATACAATGATTCAAGATGATCCCAAAGTACTGATGATAAAGCATATTACCAACCTTCAGAGAAAAAACTAATATTAATTGAATACAGACTGAAGCATACTATTTTTCACTTTCTTTTCTTTATTCAAGTCTTCTTGTACAAGATGACTAAAATGAAAATGTTTTACATAATCGCACATGTATAACCTATATCTGATTACTTACCATCTCAGGGAAGAGAGACGGGAGGAATAGAATTTAGAACTCAAAATCTTAAATAAAAATGTTAAAAATTGGAAAAAATAAAGGATCCAGCACTTGGCCTCAAATTGACTGAATTACTAAGTGAAAACACAGAGAGAAAAAGCTGAAATTCTTGCACAGACTATACAACATCTTCTTAATATGCAAATACAAACTCCAAATCACTCACCTTTCTAAAGACAACCTTGTATTTAAGACTATCAGAATCAGTTTCAAAACAGAGCATCTACAACTGCCTCTCTAATAATGGCATGAACAAAACACATTCAAAAGGAATTTAATCTGTTGTCAATAGTTCTATATAAGCTCTCCAAGTTATTTCTGAAATAGTAATTTTAAGTAGAATAGTTTGATTGACAGGGGCTTATTTTTAGCTTCTTGTTTCAGGAGCAGCTTAATGGCAGCATTAAAAAATATGCTTGAAATTTTGAAAGCAGGTGGAAAAACTCACACTTCTGATTAAAAAGAGAATTCTTTCTAATCCTGTGCTTTCAACTGTGCCTGAAAATGTCTTCTATTTATAGGGAAGAAAGAAAAAAAACATGCCCCGTCACTTCTGAAGTGTTAAAAAAACAAAGACAAATAAATAAATAAATAAATATGTATATATGAATAGATAGATAGATAAATGTGTATAACTTACCATTAAAATTTACAGCCCGAATATAACTAAGGAGCTCTTTACCATCAATTGTGCTCATTCGTGGACAAAGACCAATATAGCCAGGACAGAGATCTTTATGCATATTATGAAGTGCATAAGCCATGGAATATACTGCATCGATTACAAACTGAACTTTTCCTTCTTGCTCATAGGAGGAATCCCGGGCAATTCGTTCTAATCCTGTGAGAGAGAATGAAGGAAAGAAAAGGGAGGAATGTAAAACAAAATCTGCTCATTTTATTTTTCATCTATAGATACAAATAGGGTAGAGTATGCAATGCAAATAAAGAGAAAAAAAGTATGGCTCCAGTTTCCAACATTTTTAGAATATTTGTTGAGATAGTCTAAAATGACCACATTTGACTTCTAAGCACTATGGTACTAAACCTAAGTCAGGCTTTTCAACTGTACTTTGAATTATTACGTTGACAAATTGGAAGGAAAAATACTTCATTGGAAGGGGACAAAGGTCACAAAGAAGTAATAAAGATAGAGAAAATACAAATCTCTGTGTCAAGCTTATGGAATATCAGAATATTTTACATTTTGTAATTACATAATATTTTGCTTGTGGTCTGACCTTTTAAGTAAAATGGGTTGGATGCATGATTCTTCTTATCCATATCTGCTCCATTAGCATCATTTAATTAGTATACTCAAAATATGGTCATTTTTCGCAAATCAGTTCTTGGAGTGGGCCATTTTTGAAACCTTCTCCTCCAGCCCTAGATCTTATAATGGAACATTTCC
Organism: Gymnobelideus leadbeateri; assembly: GCA_011680675.1. Taxonomy (NCBI): domain Eukaryota; kingdom Metazoa; phylum Chordata; class Mammalia; order Diprotodontia; family Petauridae; genus Gymnobelideus; species Gymnobelideus leadbeateri. Next base: position 416,200 of record WOXC01005485.1, read on the forward strand.
CTAAGTGAACCCTATATATCTTCAGAAGAATCAGCCAATTTACTTTCTTCTCACGCTCAATTTTCCGTTTTAATTTTCCATTAAAGACATGTAGATCTGTCAAAGTTAGTGTCACATAGAATAACTGTATGCATAGGAAGGCATATTCAATGCTCAGAATTGACATAGGAGATCACTTTTGCTTTGGAAAGTAAACTTTTATATTTGAAAGAAACATAATTTTAGAGGAGAAAGAGTTTTAGAAGTAATCTAATCTGATTTTCTGACTTTATTGATATGGAAACCAAGGCTTAGAAAGGTGAAATGAACTGTTACTTAGTAGCAGAATCAGGACCAGAAACCAGATGTTTAAAACTGTCAGTCCAGCATTCTTTCCACTACACGATTTTTAATCACAAAAGAAGAGGTACAAAGTTCAAGGTGCCCAATTTAATAATTCAAAAAAAAGTGGCACACATTCACACATAGATAAATGTCAACATATCCATTAGCTGACTGTTAACTAAAATTAAAATCTGTAACAACATTCCCCTATATAGTCACATTCTACAATACAGGAGTTATTTCACTGGGAAGCATAGAGACACAACAGAGATTTTTATACTTTCCTCATTTGGAACATCGTCATAGGATATATCTTCTACAAATTCCAAATGGAAGAGAGATCCTCTCCATATGGCATCCTTCTCCAGGTGCTCCTAATTCCAGGTGTTTCTAATTCCAGATGTTCTAACTACATGGAATCTCAGAAACCTAAAGGATTTCTTCTAAAATCCACAGCCAATGATAAAAGATAATACAGCAATCCATAAAGAAAAAGCCAAATGTAAAAAGAAATCATAGTGCCAAAATAATGGCACACACTTGAATGGGCAAATCACTATAAATATCAGCACATACATCTGGGACAGATGTCATGGCTCAGGCCAAAATAAAATAAGAAGACGGTGTAGCGGCAAGCACCCCAACATCTCCAGGGTGGCTGCCAACACAGGTTCTTAGATCTGCTTTTCAAAAGAAAAGCAACTCAAAATGGGTTAACAAACTTACTTTAATCAAACAAACATATATCATTTACCTAGTTCAGGGGAAAGAGGTCAGCACCCCGAACTTCAGAGTATACAGAAAGTAGTTTCAAAACAGAGAAACAAACAGATCAAGCAGACAGGCTTCCAAACTGTCCATTACATCAATACCAAATCACAGTTACCAGAGAGGGAAGCATCAACATCTGGGTTTTCAAAGCTGGGGGGCTCTCAACAGCTGCCCAGAGTCTCATCTGGTCAAATCACACAACACTTCTCAAAGTGAGCCCCAAAGCAAGACCTCACATCAGGGATTATATAGTCTTCTCCTGGCTCAGAGAATGTAACCACCATCTTGACCCACTGCCCAATCACACAGCATCAAGGTGTGGTCATTCCTGAAAAGGAATCCTCCTACCACAGGTTCTATGGGACCACATTCAGCCTATTAGGGGACAGAGTATATTTTAAAATTAAAGAAGGTTCTCAGAGTCACTTAAGCCAATCAAAGGGCCTAGGGTCAGGGAAGATCTTCAAACCTGCATTTCCATTACAGAGGGGAAACAAAATTACAATTAGAAACTGTGCAATGTTTTCACCTCAACAAAATTCATGCAATTGGTTACTATGTGGCAGGATATAAGCTTGGTGCTAGGGATTCAAAGGTACGGATTGAAAAAGGAGTTTACATTCTACTGTTGGGACACAACATGTGTATAAATATATGTAGTAGTCTCCCCTTCATTTTTCTTGGGCTAAAACTGGAGTAGGGGAGGAGGGTCCTGAGAATCCTTTATGGTGGAAGTAACACCTAAAGTTGAGATTTGAAAGAAATTAAGACTTCTGAAAGGTAGAAATGAGGATGCAGTGTATCCCAATCATGGGGAATGGCCAGTGCAAATGCACTGGTTTGGGAGATAGGATCTCAAGTATTGGATTAAAGCAAGCAGTCTAATTTATATAGAATCTGTAATTCATAAAGGTGAATTACATAAACTAAGTCGAGAATAACTAGGTGGGAAACAGTATAATGGAAAGATTCATGGAAGGAATAAATGACTAACAGTATATTAGCAATGAAGATTTGTATACAAATTTCATAAAAGACAGTATCATTGACTTATTTGATTAGGAAAGGTAGTGGACCCACCATTAAGGGGGTAGGGGTGGGGGTGGGAAGTATTTCTATTTCATGCACTGTCATTGTCAAAGAATTCAATACAGAGTGTCCAGTATATTGACCTCAATACTTAGGCTAAGCCTCAGAAAGCCAGAGGAAAGAAAGGGAACAAGTATTTACTAAGTGCTTAGTATGTGTCAAGCATCATTAAGTGCTGTATAAGTATTATCTCACAATAATCTGGGAGGTTGAAGCAGTTATTACCCCCATTTTATATTGAGGAAATTGAGACAGACAGCATTAAAGTGACTTGCCCAGGGTAAACCAGCTAGTATGAGCCTGAGTTCAGATTCATACTTGGGTCTTCCTGACTCTATGCCCAGTGTTCTATAAACTGCTCCACTTTCCTAGTACCACATTCAAAGATTTTTCCAGCATTTTTGAATTTGAAAGAACTTGAGATCCATTGACATAGACTTTGAAGACCCAGGATCACCTCCACATGATGACAAATCATTACAAATAGAATATTAAAAGAATCAGAGTAAAACCTCCCGCGTGTTGGAGGAATCATTTATGAATGATTTACTAAAAAAATAAACAAATAAAAGACAGGGGCAGAGTCCCGATGGCAAAGAATAGGCTGGGACTTGCCTGAACTCTCCCAAATTCCATGCCAAACAACTTTAAATAAGGCCTTAAAATGATTTCTGGAGCAGCAGGAGGGACAAAAGGATAGGATAAAACAATTTTCCAGTCCAAGATAACTTAAATCAACAGGAAAGGTCTGTCACATCAGGGTAAGAGTGTAGTGCAGTCCAATGTAGGCAGTGCCCCAGCAAGAAAATAGCAGGTCTTGGGAGCAATTGAATCCATAGTAGTGGTTTCCAGGGTTCTCAGTGCACAGACGATTATACCATCTTGGAAGAACTGAAAACTTACAGACCCTCAGAACTAGCTCTGAAAACAGCTACATAAAGCCCCTGAAGCTTAGGATAGTGACCCCTTGACTCCCCCAAAGCCCAACTTTAACATAAAGTTAAAAGTCAAGTAACAGATTGGGAAAATGAGCAAACAAACAAAAACCTGACTGAAGAAAATTACTATAGTGACAGGAAAAATTAAAAAACAAACTCAGAAGACAAAAAAGTCTAAATATATCCAAAGCCTCAAAGAAAAAATGTGACTTGATCTCAAGCTCCAAAAGAGCTCAAAAGGGATTTTAACAGTCAAATAAGAGAGGTAGAGAAAAATGAGAAAATAAATGACCTAACAGCTTAGTAAAGGAGACACAAAAAATACTGAAGCAAATAACACCTAAAAATAGAATAGGTCAAATGGTAAAATAAGCATGAAAATCCAATAAAGAAAAAAATTAAAAAGTGGAATTGGCCAAATGGAAAATGAGGTATGAAAGATCACTTAGGAAAATAATTCCTTAAAAATTAGAATTGGGCAAGTGAATGCTAATGACTCCCTGAGACATCAAAGACCAATAAAACAAGATAAAAAGAATGAAGAAATAGAGGAAATTGTAAAATGTTTCCTTGGAAAAACAACTGATCTGGAAAATAGATTGAGGAGAGATAATTTAAGAATTACTGGACTACCTAAAAACTATGATTTAAAAAAAAAAACAAACCTAGACATCATCTTTCAAGACATTATCAAGAAAAACTGCCCTCATATTCTAAAATCAGGGCTAAAATAGAAATGGAAAGAATCCACTGATCCCTTCCTAAAAGAGATATCACCATGTAAGCTCCCAAGAATATTGCTGCCAAATTCTAGTACTCCCAATTCAAGAAGAAAATATTACAAGCCTCCAGAAAGAAACAATTGAAATATTGTGGAGTCAGAGTCAGGATAACACAAAATTATGTTAAAGGATTGGATGGCTTGGAATATGATATCCCTGAGAGCAAAGGACTTTGGACAAAACCAAGAATTACCTACCCAAATAAAGTGAGCATAATCCTGAAGGGATGGGTGGGGGAGGGACGGGGAATGAATATTTAAGGAAATACAAGCCTTTCAAGCATACCTGATGAAAAGACCAGAGCTAAAGAGAAAATTTGACATTCAAACCCAAGACTTAAGAGGAAAAAAAAATTACAAAAACAAATTTCTCTGATAAAGGTTTCATTTCTCAAATACAGGGAGAACATATGGAAAATGTATGAAAATTACAAATTAAATTAAACTATAAGGACAAGAATTGAGAGAATGAGACCTGGAATGACACACAATCTCTACCACTAGAGTAAGAGTCTATACAGATAAGATATGTATTCATTGAGTTCATTAAATGCTGATAGTATAGAATATACTTTTATTGGGATTATTCCTTGAGGCTCAATCCATTTTGCTCTAATTACATCTACACTCCTTGATGACAATCTTGGACATCCTAAATGATACAAAGAGAAAGTGAAAAGGCCCCAGCATAAATATAGGGATATAGAGTGGGACTGTGGAAAGGGCACTAGGTTTAGCATTAGAGAAGCTGGGTTCAAATCATAATCCTGATTCTTAATGCTTATGTGACCTCTGGCAACTCAATTAACCTCTTAGGACTGTTGTCCTTACCTGTAAAAGGAGGACATTAGCTTATACGGCTTCCAACATTCCTTCTAGATCTAAATCTATCATCCTATTGTCCTATTATTTAGATAGTTATATTTTGATTTTTTATTCAGTAAAGTTTAGCAATTCATATACAGTATGAATAGTAACTTTGAATAAAACCCATTTTCTACTCCTTTGGAATAAATAAGGATTTGGTACATTTTCTTCTTTTATCAATGATATCATTCCCATTATAAAAAATAATTGTGAAATCTAAAATTGAGAGAAGAGACTTTTGAATTTTTAACTTAGGAAAATCTTAATTGCAGTTTATATTGAATATATTACTTAGACCACTGGTACTGAAATTAGGAAGACCTGAGTTCAAATCAGGCCTGATATTTACTAGCTGTGTGACCCTGGACAAGTCACTTAACCTGTTTGCCTTAGTTCCTCATCGATAAAATTATCTGGAGAAGGAAATGGCAAACCACTTTGATATCTTTGCCAAAAAAAAAAAAAAAATCCGCACAGAGTCATGAAATATTGGACACAACTGAACAACAAATAGCCTCCTAGGCTTCTGTGAGCATTAGATGAGATAAAAAATGTAAAGTGCTTAGCATAGTGTCTGGCACATAGTAAACACCAAGTAAATATTAGCTATTATTACTTGGCCTGCCAGAATTTAATAAACTAGACTTTTCCTTCACCTCTCTAAAGTAATAAGGATTCAAACCTCATGGATATCTAATTTATAAGCAATACGACACACACTTGTTTATAAGGCAGCCTTATGGTTTTTTATGCACAAACAAATATTGGAATTTTTCTTTTACTGCTGATAAACTAGAGAGTTTGGCTGAGTATCAATCATGTCAATGTCATACAGGGTTTTTTCTTTGGTTTTTAAATAAAGATCAATGGCTACTAGATCACTTTTCCAGGAATCTTTGCAAGGTTACTGTAACAGGTGAAAGGCCTCAAATTCTAGTTCCATTTCTCAACCAAGAAATCATAAGAGTATTGCTGAGATGTTTTGATGATGCACTCCCTTGCTTCCTATAACACTTCAACTTCATGATGTTGCAAAGTTTTACAACAGAGTGTGTGCTTTGCTTCCTTATCTCTGACTTTCTCATTCATCTAAATGAGGAGTTTCAGAAGCTGACAGTGACTCATCAACTTAATTGGCTATAAAATTTCATTATGTTATAGTTTCCAAAGTTAACGTTAATGTATAGCCATAAAGTGTTCAGTAACATTAAAGACTCTGTCAGCCACCCACAAAAATGTCACACCTTTACTAATATTATTTAAAACATCACTGACTGTAAAGTTGTAATATATTTGAGTGTATAGCTTGAAATTCACAATATATTGGAAAGTACTTACATGGTATGAGAGGAAGTCATTCCCATAAATTAGAGAGTTAGACTGCTTTATGTTTTCATTAATAAATTCTAAAGTTTCTGATTGTATCTCATCTTCATGAATATGGGAGTAAATCATAGGAGTTAGAGCTTGAAGGGATGTCAAAAGATGTACTAATCCAGTCCCTTGATCTTACATATGAGGAAAGTGAAGCCTTAGAGAGATTAAATGGCCTGTTCCAAGTCAAGGGGGCAAGGGGGAAAGAATTCAAATGCAGGTTCTCTATCTCTAAATCCAGGGCAGTCTCCACTCTACTATATGGCCTACTAGCTCCCTCCTTATTGGCCTGTATAATACAGTGTAGGTTGGAGGTAAGAACTTTGGTCCATGATAGAGTTTCATTATTCCCTGCTTAATAAAGAAAAAAAGGGGCAGCAGCTAGTTGGTACAGTGGATAGAGTGACAGACTTGAAATCAGGAAGACTCATCCTTCTGAGTTCAAATCCAGTCTGTCTGAGACATTTACTAGCTGTATGACCCTAGGCAAGTCACTTAATCCTGTTTGCCTCAGTTTCCTCATCCATAAAATGATCACGAGAAGAAAATGGCAAACCACTCCAGTATCTTAGCCAAGAAAACTCCAAATGGGGTGGCAAAGAGTTGGACATGACCAAAATGACTAAACGAAAACAAAGGAGGAAAGACAATTCAAATGCGGTAAGTTCCTACACAATTGGGTTTTCTATAGCTGAGCTTGGCATACTTTTCAATGATATAGAAGCCCAGGGGCCATTAGCTGCTGCTGTTGGCAGCCTGAGCATTTTCACTTTCTAAGAATTTTTCAAGAATCTGTTTGGCTTCCTGGCATGTTGAGTAGATTTTCTTTGGAGGATTAATGGTAGAACATGGATGAGTGATGTACCAGACTAGAAAGCCTAGAGGAAATATAATGAATAGTCCAGATTTGATTTCTTCAGTGTTGGCAATGCTCCATGTGGGTGCAAGTATGTGTTTATAGATATAGGTATAGGAATGGACATTATATCTTCTATTTTTACAAAGCTCTTTCCTCCTGACAGTCCTTTAATTCTGGTGGTACAAATACTCTCAATGAGTAAGTTACAAGCCTATTTGATTCAAAGACATTTCAAGTACATAGCAACTATTATAAGTGAAGTCCACTTGGTACTCTGGAAAGGGTAGGAAAGTGGAGGAGCAACAAAAAGCCAGGCTTGAAAAAATCCACAGTCATATAGAGTATTTTATCAGCAAAATTTTTCTTTTTTTTCCCTAACCACTTTAATATGTTTTGACAATTAATCAATAACAGATATGCATGTGTTGTACTCTCTTGTGTGTTTCCCAACACCGTGCTGTCATCATGGCATGCATCATGGGCAACTCATTTTTAAATCAATCATTTTTAAGAGTTTACTGATATTCAGTGGGATCGATGTTTTGGAGTGGTCGGTAGGGAAAAATGGGGAGAAAATTTGTAAATCAAAATCTTGTGGAAATGAATGATGTAAACTAAAAACTAAAAAAGGAAAAAATAAGAAAAAAAGAGCTTACTGTTTACATGTTTAAGAGTTTACAAGGTACAATAGGGGAATGAGGGGAGATAACATGCAAGCAACTTTATATAAACAAGCTATACATAGAATAAAACAGAGATAAACTCAAAGAGAAGGCCTTAATATTAAGGGAGATTAGGAAAGGATTCTTGTAGAAGATGAGATTTTGGGTAAGAACTAAATAAAACCTGGGAAGTGAGGAAGGAGAAAATTCTAGGCATGGGGGCCATCTAGTGAAGATGCAAGCAGGCATGAGATGGAGTGTCTTGTGAGAAGATCAAAGAAGCTAGTGTCATTGGGTCATGGAGTACATGGAGGAAAGTAAGGTATAAAAAGACTGGAAAGGTATGAAGGAATCTGGGTATGAAATGCTTTAAAAATAAAACAGAGCATTTCATTTTTTTTATCTTGAAAATAATAAAAAAAAATCACTGGAGTTTGTTGAATAGGGGAGTGACTTGGTCAGACCTGTGCTTGAAGAAGATCACTTTGATAGCTAAGTATGGGATAGACTGGGGTGATGGACACCAACCAGTAGGCTATTGCAGTACTGCAGGAATAAGATGATGAGGGCCTTCCTGCAAAAGGGTAGCAGCATTGTTAGAGGAGAGAAAGGAGGTATCTATGGTATGTGTTTTGAAGAGGATTTTATAGGAGATTGAATATTGGGGGAGAGGGATGAGAATGAGGAGGGCAAGAGAGAAGTTAGACCTTGATAAATAGATAGGGAATCATCTGTATAAAGATGATAAATAAATCCATGAAAGCCAATGATATCACCAAGTGAAAAAATATAGAGGGAGGAGAGAAGATGGGGGGACATCCATAGTTACATAGAGAAAAGAAAGTACTCAAGAAGGAGATAGTAGTTTACAGTGCCAAATGCTACAGCGATTTCAGGGAGGATGAGGACTGAGAAAATTCCATGAAATATGGTCATTAAGAGTGTTAGTAACTTTGAAGAAAACAGTTTCTTTTTTTGTGCAAAACTAAGTTTTATTTTTTTTTATTTTAACAAAAGCTGAAGAAAATAGTTTCAATTGAATGAAGAGATCAAGGCAGATTGTAGAGAGTTAAGAAGAGACAAAGGGTTACTTCATTGAGTATTTCTGTCTTTATCTATAAACCAATGAAACCCTGATATACATTTTCAAATAATTCAGCCTATCATAACCCTGTTGAAAGGGGCAAAAGTGGGTCATTCTTTTACTGATTTTAGGTGTGCAACTGGTTTTATAAATACAAATAGTTAAAAGAAGGCTACATCAAAAGCCCATAATTTTCTCTTCATTAAATGATACTTGCTACTTCATCACCCAGGAGTATGACTTTGGCCACATGAACAAAAATTTACTCAAACTCTGACATTAGAAAAGGACAATAATGGGACACTCGGGAATGGATAATGAGGCAAGAAACAAGATATGTCAACTACATATTGCCTACACAACTAATCAATCCATTCAGAATTCTCACTGAAGTCAATTGATATTGTTTACTTTAAAGGAGGATAATTAGCTGATAATACTTTCTGGATTCCAACTATCTACCTTGGTGCAATATAAATCTAGTCGCTATTGATTAAAATCATGTTACAGTAAGAAATCCTAAAAAGTCACAATTTAAAGTAAATTCTAAAGCAAAATATTAAGCTATTCAACAAATACGAATTTTATCTCCCACCTTCATGCTTTTGAACAGGCTATCCTGCATGTGGAGAATACATTCCCTTCCAGAATAAAATACTTCTGAGAATCTATGGCTTCCTTCAATTGTCAAGTACCAGAGGAAGCCTTTCCCGATCATCCCTATTGATAGCAGTCTCTCTCACCTCAAATTTTCTTGAATTTATTTGCATAAATATTGCATCACCTCATCACTCCTCCAGTAAAATGTTATATGCTTGAGGGCAGCAACCTGTTTGGGGGCTATCTTTGTATCCATTACACCTAGCATGCAGATTTATCCATAACAGGCAATTAATATGTTTTTAAATGAATTAAATTTATAAGAACACATTTTCCTTTTATCTTTTGTGCTGTTGGAGGGGGGAGGCAGGGCAATTGGGGTTAAATGATGTGCCCAAGGTCACACAGCTAGTGTGACAAGTGTCTGAGGCCAGATTTGAGCTCATGTCTCCTGACTCCAGGACCAGTTCTCTATTCACTGTACCACTTAGCTGCCCCAGAACCCATTTTTCTAAATTAAATTAAGCACATACTCTATAAAATTTCTTAAAATTCCTTTGTTCTTAAAAAATTTGTTTCCAAAAGTATATCTTGATGATGTACTTTTAAAGCAGAATTTCTCATCTCTATTTTTATTAGGATTCAAACTATTTTGTCTAAAATTTAACCCTATTTCCTATTACTCACACATATAATGCATACACACATATATGTATATGTAAATATGTGTATATGTACATGTATATATATGTGCATGCACACATATATCCAACTCTAACTAAAATGGTCTCTTTATCAAATAAAGTTATAATTGACTACTCATAGTATTTTTTTGGTGTATCACTGCTCAAGTGCTATGCAATCAGGTATAATTTTGAATCATTTCACTTTTCATATTAATTCATTTATTCAGCTAGCCATGAATAGCAGACATACACAATGAGATTTAGCAAGTATTGAATGTAGACATACACATACTGAGCACTTGGGGAGGTGCACAAAAATAACATGGCTTATTTCTGATTCAAGAAGCTTATTGTCTAATAGAGAAGGAAATGTACAACAATAAAAATATAAGGATTGGGAATGGACTGAAGATTTCATTGGTCTAGAGAACTCCAAGGGAAGGAAATTCCCTCTACTAATGCAGGTCAAAACCTCCCCTACAATTTGGAATCTTATATAAAGACTGGTGCTCATAGCAAAAGTAGAGATGTGAGGCTAATGGGTTTTTGCTTTTGTTATTGTTATGGTGTTGAGAGTAATTAGGAGGATGTTACAAAAAGACTACTCTTATAGCATTTGGAGAAATTATCTTTATCATCACCATATATGAATGTAATTGTTCCATGGCAAAATTATAATTCATTTGTTTCCTCACTGATTCATTCATTTATTGATAACTTCTTAAGAATCTAGTGTAGGCAAGGTATATAAATGTAAGACCATTAGAATCAATTGAATTAGTTCTTATCCTTTTGTATGTCATGGATGCCTTCAGCCTAATTGACCTTAGGGAAAAAATGTTTTTACTATATAAAACACATGGTATAATGAAGGAAACCAAATATATTGAAATATAGTAAATATGTATCTGTATGTATATGAATAAATTTATACAAATATATGTGCCCAAATGCATATGTATTTATGTACAAATGACAAGCTCATAGGTTAATAACCAGAAAGATACCCTTTGTCTTGCCCGACTTCAAATAGATGTCAGAAACAGCAGTTGAAGCCAGGTCTTTCTAGCCCTGAAATTAACTCTTTCTTCCCCAAGCTATGCTTATATGTGGCCAATTTATTGACAAATCCTAAGGATTCTGCCTCCACAACTTATCTGACATCTGCCCACTTTCTCTACACTTACACTATATTTCATGCCCTCATTAACTCTCATCAGCACTATCACTATATAATGAGATTCCTAACTCATTATTCTGCATCAACCTTCTCCCCCTTCCAAATCTTCCTCTCCGCTGTTAAACAAAAATATCAGTCTGGATCCCACCCTCTCCTCCCCTCTGCTTTCAGCAGCACTGTTTTCCTTCAAACCTCGGAACACCACCTGTACAAAGCGTGTCCTGATCACTCCCTCCTCAGATTTTCCTGAATCACATTGTTTAGATCTTTTCTTTGCCACACTTCCCTACCTACTCCCCACCTAGTATTATGCTTAACTTTGCATGCCATTATCTCCCCAAGTAGAATATAAATTCCTGGAGGGAAAGAAATTGTACCATTTGTATGTTCTTACTACTATCTCCAAAGTAGTCTAAGAATTTTTTTAAAAACTGTATTCCATTTATATAGCAATAACAATTCACATTTTTATATCACTTTAAAATGTACAACACATTTCTCACTACCCTACCCTCCTCCCCAACCAGGAACCCTGAGAAGTAGGCAGAACATTTAGGGAAACCAAAGCTCATGGTAGTCAAGAGAGTTATCCATAATTAACTGGCAAATGACAGAGCCAGGACTTCAGTTCAGGCTTTCTAACTCCAGACACAGTGCCCTTTCTAGTATCCAAGAGCTGCCTATAGAGGAATTATGAGATTTAGAGGTGGAAGAGGCCTTAGAGCTCATCTAGTCTAGTCCCCTCATTTCATATATGGGAAAGAAATGAAGGTCTAGAAAAATTAAGTGAGTCATTCAAGGTCATACAGGGAAAAAGTAACATAGCTAATACTGAAATTCAGCTCTGGGACTCCAAACTGAGTACTCGTTCCTTGAAGGGCTGGTCCCCTTCAGATCCATACCTGAAGATCCTTTCTATCTTAAGTGTAGTGATGGGCCAAGACTGGCATTGAACAAGATGAAAGATTTTTGTCAGATGGAGGAGGGGAGTGCAAGTGATGGAAAATTCAAAAGATGAAGAAGTTGCATTTGAGCTTGGCCTTGGAAGACTGACAACAGTACCAAAAGTGGAGATGTGAGGGAAATGAAGAGGGTATTACAAAAAGTTTATACTTATTCCATTTGTAGAAATTATCTTGATCATTACCACATGCAGATGTAATTATTCCATGGTAAAATTAGAGTTCATTTGTTCCCTCATTGATTCATTTATTGATAAATTATTAACAATCTAGTGCAGGCAATATATTGTGCTAAGACCCTGAGAGTTAACTGTCCTATGAGCATCTGAGTGACGAATCATCAAAGAATGAAGAGTAATGAACAGGGACTGGTAAACTGCCCATGTCCAATGGCCCATATAACTTTGAACTTATCAATCACTTCAATCTTAACTGTGAATTAAGATGTACAAGTATCCTTTAGGAGGTACATGAGAACTTTACCAAATGTCTAAAAAGAAGTACATCCTTCCTGATCTCTCTGCTGCCTTTAACACCGTCAATCACACTATTCTGAATACTCCTCTCTTGTTATTTTTTTTCTGATACTACTCTCTCCTGCTTTTTCTCCTATGTGTCTGATTGTTCTTCAGTCTTCTTTCCTAGATGTAACTCCATGTAACTCCCACTAACGCTGGGTGGCCCCAAGGATCTGTCATTGGCCTATGCTCTATACCATTACATTTCATAGTTTCATTAGTTCCCCTGCATTCAATTATCCTTTTTTTTCAGATTGTTTTTAGATCTATTTATTCAGATGGCCTCTTTTCTCAAATATATAGGGAACTGAGACAAATTTATAAAAAGAAGAATCATTTTGTAGTTGATAAATGGTCAAAGTATATGACTAGGAAGTTTTCAGAAGAAGAAATCAAAAGTTGAAAAATATTCTAAATCACTATTTGCTAGAAAAAATGCAAATTAAAACAAATTTGAGAAACCACCTCACACTTATCAGATTGACTTACATGACAGAAAAGGAAAATTACAAATACTGGTGGGGACATGGAAAAAATGTGACATTAATGCACTATTGGTGGGGTTGTGAACTCATTCAACTGATTCAATTCTAGAAAGAAATTTGGAACTATGTGCAAAGAGCTATATAACTCTGCATATCCTTTGACCCAGTGATACCACTGCTAGGTCTATATCCCACAGAGAACAAAGAAAATGGAAAATGACCTATTTGCACAAAAATATTTATAGCAGAACTTTTTGTGGTGGCAAAGAATTAGAAACAGAGGGGATGCCCATCAGTTGATGAATGGCTCAACAAGTTGCAGCAAAAGATTATGATGGAATACTATTGTGCTATAAGAAATTACAAGCAGGGGGCGGCTAGGTGGTGCAGTGAGTAAGAGTGCCGGCCTCGGAATTGGGATGACCCGAGATCAAATCCAGCCTCAGAAAATGAGCACCCACACACAAATAATGACTAGCCGTGTAACCTTGAGCAAGTTACTTAACCCCAATTGCTTTAAAAAAAAAAAAGAAAGAAATTACAAGCAGGATGATTTCAGAAAAACTGGGGGAGATTTATATGAACTCACGCAAAGTGAAGTGAACAGAAACAGGAGAAGATTATACACAGTAACAACAATATTGTAAGAATGATCAACTGTGAAAGACTTAGCTACTCTGATCAATACAATTATCCAAGATAATTCCAAAGGACCCTGGATAAAAATGCTATCCACCTCCAGAGAGAACTAATGAACTCTGAATGTAGATTGAAGCATACCTCTTTTAACTTTATTTTTATTGGTTTATTTTGTTTGTGTTTTCTTTGGCAACATGGCTAATATGGAAATGTCTTTTGCATGACTTCTTATATATAAACGATATCAAATTGCTTTGCTTCAGGGGGTAGGGGTGGGAGAGAGAGAGAATTTGAAAAATGAGAGTAAAAAATTTTACAGATAAATTAGAAATATTTAATAAAATAATATATTGTGTATATGTATATACATACATACACATATTTTTAAAAAGACCTACTTATCAAGCCCTAACCTCTCTGTTGACATCCATTCTCTCATCACCAGTTTCTAGTTAAACATCTTGAACTGGATGTCTTTTAGACATCATGGTCTCAATATGTCTAAAACAACACTCATTTTTTCCAAAAAATCTGTTCCAAAATCTGTATCCCCAATAATATGTACAAACAAAAATACCTAGAATGTAAACCGCTTGAGGGTAGCAATCATTTACTACTTTTGTCTTTGCATCTCTAGTTCCTTACACAATATATTTTCCAAAGTTAGTGTTTAATAAATGACAGTTAGAAATTGATAAACTGCATTACCTGGCATAGTTTTTTTTATCTGTCCTTAGTAATCATTTGACAAAAATAGTAAATAACCCCTCTCTGAAGGAGCTCACACCCTAAGTCTTTTTTGTGAATGTGTTGTTGAGGTGAAATAGTTGCCATGTTAACAGTTAAGTAAAGAGAAAATAATTTGAACATTGAGGGAATATGCTAACAACTGGGTGTATTGGAAAAGACTTTGTGGACAAGCTGTGGATCTTAGGAGGTAGAGGTGAAGATGATGGGTATTCCAGGCACAAGGGACAAGTTATGTCAACACAAGGAGAAAGCAAGTTTAGGGAATGGATAAATAGGCTGATTTGACTGGAACAGAGTGTGTGAAGCAGGTTAATGTGAAATAAGTTTCAGAAGGTAGGGTGAAGCCAGATTGTGAGTGGCTATAACTGCTAAGTTAAAGAGTTATATTTTATCCTAGAAGCAATATGGCCAGAGCTATGCTTCATGGCAATTACTTTGGCAGCTGCAAGAAGGATGAATTAAGGGAGGAAGATATTGGAGGCAAGGAAATAAATTAGGAGGTTATAATAATAGTTGAGGCAAGAGGTAATGAGGTCCTAAACAAAAGCAGTGGCTGTCTGTGGTTATAAGACAGATAATAACACTGGAGAGAGAATTATATAAAAATATGACAATTGATTGATTAGAGGGAGAGGCAGACATGAAAATGGCTACAAAGTTGTAAGCCTGTACATATGTATGTATTTAGAAATAGATGTAGATAGACACACCATATACATGCATACATACATACATACATACACACATAAAATCATACCTTTAACAAAAGACAGGAAATGTTAGAGGAGGTAAGTTTAAATTAAAAGGTAATAAGTTCCCTTTTGGACACAAAATCAGTGCTAAAGTCCATCTCCATGTTCTCAGTGGTTTTGTTTATTCTGTATTAGCCTCTCTAATCAAAAATAGCTAGCAGGAAATAAATCATATCATAGTATCAATACGAGATAGGTACTGGGCCTGTGAAGTCCCAGATGAGAAAACTCCCTCTACCAATACAGGTCAACACCTTTTCTGAAACCTTTGAGAATAGAGAGCTGTATAGAGCAGAAGAAATTTATTGACCTGACCAAGGTCAAAGAAAACTACTATGTGTCAGAAGCAGGACTTAAACCCAATTCTTCCTGGCTCCAGGGCCATGTTCTTCATCTACCAGACCAACTGGTTATAGTATAAGATGCTTATATATGGAAATATTTATCAATTCAGCAAATAAATGTTCAATTAAAATTGAAATGTATTTAAGAATGAATTTTGTCAAAAGCACTTTGAAAATAACTACCTAGAAAGAGATCCAACTTTCAAATCTGTTATCCTTATAAAAGAAGAAATCTAATCACGATGTCAGAAAAACAAAAAAGTTTGACCAAACTTCATCAAAGAGAAAATGCATGTACCATTCCAGCACTTTCCTAATTAGCAAAGAGAAATAAGTGCCTCTGGTATATTACACATCCTTTGGCATGATTTGTAAAGTTGTGTGTGTGTGTGTGTGTGTGTGTGTGTGTGTGTTTTCTGGAGATTCTTCCAATGGATAATGGTGATGATGATGATGATAAGGATGATGATGATGTTGATTTGCGGTGATGATAAGGATGATGATGATGTTGATGGTGGTGATGATGGTGATGATGATGCTGCTGCTGCTGATGACGATGATGACAACGACGACGACGATGATGATGATGATGATGATGATGGTGATGATGATAATGATGACGGTGATGGTGATGAGAGGTAGCAGGAAAAGTAGATAGAGAGCTAGCTTCAGAGTCAGGAAGACCTAAGTTCAAGCACTACTTTATATTCACTGTGGCTGTGACCCTAAGCAGGTCATTAAATCTCAAAGTGCCCCAGGCAACTCTGTAAAGTCCAAATCCAGAGTAATTGCCAATTTCTAACAGCAAATGAATGGGATTTCCCTACATCAGTGAAATAGCTATTTGAATCTCCTTGTCCCCCACCAAACTAACATTTATAAAGGATATTAAATTTTGAAAAACATTTTACACAAATTATCTCATGTGTAACAATAACCATCACTATAGTTTTATATTAATTGGTGTTGCCATGTTATGGGCATGTGCATAAGCAGATATTTATTTATACATACATATGAGTATATAAATAAAACTTCCTAGGGAAAATCTCTGAGAAAATAACACTAACAGGCTCAAAAGAGAACACGTTTCTATTTTCTCTATTGTCCTGTGGTAATGCCAAGGCATTCAAGCAAAGACCTAAATAAAAAGATGTGCAGCAGAGATGAACTAATTTGAACCTTATCTATTTACCAAGGACACAGAGGATTCAGAAGATAAGAGCCCTGAGGCTGAAAACCCTCTGTTCTCTATCTACTCCTGTAATTCCAGCATAGCATTAAAAACCAAATGCTCTTAATCAATTAAAGATGTTACAGGAACATCATCATCTATTTGCATAGCTTGAGAGCTTACAAAGTCACATGCACTATATTGTTTGATCTCGACAACAGTCATGTGAGGTAGACAAGGAAAAAAAAAACAAAAGAATGGCATGTGATAATATCTATGTTGCTGTTTATATGCAGAAATAGAGTCAGTGCTTCACGCAAACACCAACTGTTAAGTGCTCCACGCACTGGATCGAAGTTTCTGAAATGTTTCATAAAACCTAAACTGCGTGTTTAAAAAAAGAAAAAAAAACACATTCACAGCAAAAACAACCAAAGGAAAAGACACTCACAAAATGAAAGCTATAGGAAGGTCATTTCATATAATCTATTCCCAAAACACTTGAAAGGAAAAAAAAAGGTTTTAGTGTTTTGTTTTATTTTTTCAAAAATGACATTTTATACTGGAATCCCTTAAACTATAAAAAGAAAGAAAATAATTTTCTTTTTCCTTTGGGGATAGGAGGAACATGAATAACACCCTGCCAAAAGAAAAATATAACCTTTGTGCTTTCTGATGGAATAGGACATGTATGTATACCAACAGCCTTCCATCCCCACCCCACCCCCAAAAAACTGCCTTGAATAAAGATTTACCAGGCTTGCATCTCTAGAATTTTGCTGTGACTTCTGCCCAGAGTTTGAATCACTGGATTCTCTATGAGGTTTTTTTTTTTTTTCCAATCTCACAACTTACTGCAACATTAAGTAGCATTCAGGAAAACAACTACAGAAGTTATCTGATGGAAATGCAGTGCCATTTGACACCTGGTTCCAATATTCTAAGCATGACAATCACTCGTGCACTGAAAGCATTGCCATTCTCTTTGGGACAAAAAGTCAAACTCTAAATAAGACAGCTTTAAAAGAAATCATTCTGCAGAAATATTTTCCCCAGATATTTTTCTTCCTTTCCCTTCATTTTCAGGAGAAAATAGAATAAAAGAACTTGCAGTGACATAGGAATATTTATTCTTAGAAGATTTCAAAATTCATTTTTTTGATAGCTGTTCATTTAATCTAAGCATCTCAGAGATAGAAAGGACTTTGGATCTCCTATCTAGTCTGACCCAGAGATGAGAAATGACTTGTTTAATCTCATATGGCAAGAACACAGAGAACTTGATGCCTTTCTGGTATATTTTTATTGTGTTTTTTTTTCCCCTGCAGTGTTTTGTTTTGTTTTTGTTTTTGTTTTTTTATTGCAACGTCCAGAAACACTGAATGCATATTGATAAGTTTTGAAATGTCTATGAACATAATAATACCTGTTTATAAAATATTTATCTCATAAATCTCAAAAGTAAATACTACAGAAATCATTACTGCTAATGTCATTACTCTCTCACCCCCTTTCCCCATAATCAATCAGTATGCAAGTCCTGTCAATTCTATCTTCATAATATCACTACTATACACCATCACCCCCTCCATCTTCTGACACTGCAACCAACCTTGTGCAGGCCTTCGTCCCCTCATGTCTCGACTATTGTAATAGCCTTCTGCTTGGCCTCATTGCCTCAAGTCTCTCCCCAGTCCTGTCCATTCATCTGTCAAATTTATCTTTGTAAAATGCAGGTATCATAGGAAAACTAGGTGGCACAGTGGATAGAGCATAGACCCTGGGGTCAAGAAGAACATGAGTTCAAATCCAGCCTCAGTTACTTACTATCTGTGTGACCTTGGGCAAGTCACTTAACCCTGATTGTTCACCCCTCCCCCCAAAAGAACAACTAAAATATAATATAATGTTGGTATCACCATATTCAATTAACCCCTCTATTCAATAAACTCCATCTACTCCCTATTATCTCCAGAATCAAATATATCATTTGTTTTCTTTTTAAAGCCCTTTGCAGCCTGGCCTCTTGCTACCTTTTCAGTCTTCTTACACCTTATCTATCCCCTTCCACAGACTTTAGGATCCAATGACACTGTCTTCCCTGTTCTTCAGATTTGTCGATCTGACTCTCTAAGCATTTTCATTGGCTGTCTCCCATGTCTGGAAATCTATCCTTCTTCATCTCTCCCTCCTAGGTTCACTGGATTCCTTCAAGTCACAGCTAAAGCCCTACCTTCTGTAACAAGCCTCTGTCAATCATCCTTAATCTTCAGGCTTTCCCACTGAGATTACTCCCAATTTATATATGTATATGCTTATCCTGTATATGTTATGCTTGTACATAGTAGTTTATATGTTGTCTTCCCCATTAGACTCCAACCTTCTCGAGAACAGGAAGTATTTGGTCTTTTTTGTTGTCTTTTGTGTGGTTTTTGTCCTTACCTTTCTTCATATCTCTAGTGTTTCATTGCCTGCCAAATGGTAGATGTTGACTAAATGCTGGTTGATTAACTAATTTATAGAAAGTAAAATGACAACTCAAAGAAATTAAGTGACTTATTCATGATCTGTCACCTAATAAATGTTGAAGGCTGTTTTAAAGTATTTCTTTCTGGTGAATAATCCGTTTATAGTGTTTGAAACAGTGAGGCCACTTTGGAGCATATATTCTAAGGAGGTCAAAGAGAGAAGCAAAGGTCCAACACATACCAAAATAGTACCTACATTAGCAGGAAAAAAACAAAAACAAATGTAATCAAGGTTAGTGCCCATTTATTGAGAAATGACTAAACAAAGCATAGTATATGAATGTAGTAGACTATTCCTGTGTTATAAGAGATGATGAACAGGAGACATCCAGGGAAGTATAATCAGAATCAATTACCAAGCATTCATTAAGTGTCTACTATGTGTTAGATGGGGCAGCTAAATAGCGCAGTGTATAGAACGCAAGGCCTGGAGTCAGAAAGACTCATCCTCCTGAGTTCAAAACTGGCTTACTATCAATGTGACCCTGGGAAAGTCACTTAATCTTGTTTGCCTCATCTGTAAATCTCAGTTTCCTCATCTGTTAAAAGATTTGGAGAAGGAATGGCATACCACTCCAGTATCTTTGCCAAGAAGACCCCTAATGGGGTCACAGAGAACAGACACACCTGAAAAACAACTGAACAACAACAATATATACTAGAGACTGAAGCAGGAAGCTATACAAGGACACTCTCCAGTTCTCTCTTAAGAACTTTGAAATTGTTTGCATGACATGGGAGACACTGACACCCAGCATGGGATGTCTGCATCAAAGAAGGCAGAAGCTCAAAAGATATGTGAGATGCACAAATTTGGAGATATCTCCACTCCAAATGCTCCTATAGACAATTTGTCCTGGACCTGTACTTTTTGTACCTATTCATACCAGACTATTTGTAACTTCAGTAGAGCATTCTGAGCTCATATTGGTCTGATCAGCCGCAGTCAGACACACCGTCCCTTGACTCCAGCATAGTCATGTCATTTTGGTCCTCTTTGAGAACAAAGGCCAACAACCATTAATTATGTAAGTATATACAAAATGAGAAAGGCAATGACAATTACCACCTAAATGAAGAATCCAAGAAAAGGAAGCTGAGTTCTGCATAATTGAAAATCCAGTAATGGTCCACATTCTGCAAATAATAAAACATACCTCCCTATGCTCAGCAGGAGTCTAATGGAGTAGAATATTACACATAGAATATTATACACAGTCACTCTATTAGTTGCTTTTACTTAATTTTATATTTCCAAAATGCCTGTGATATAAAAAAGAAAAGACTTCAATAAAGCTTATTCAAAAAGAAGAAAATATTATTATTTCCTCCAAAGAAGGCATTTCTAGAAAGGAGCCTGCTGATTGGTTATTCATGTATCAGCCTATATTCAATTCTTCTCTATCTTCAGTAGTCTAGAAAGCTTAATTATGGTCAAACAAGATATAAGGAAACACACACACAGGTATACATACATATATACACACATAAATAATATATGCATACACATATTCATACATATATTTATGATATATATTGTGTATATATAGATGTATATACACACAATGTATGTTGGGGTTATAAGGCTATTTGTTGAGCATTTGCGGGGAGATCAAGGGAAATAGAAGAAGGCTTCTGATAACTGAGAAAACGTTCATTTGAGATGAACTATAGGAAGTGTTGAAATGACGGTTCCATGATGATGTGAGTGCTCTAATGCTTTGTTCTTTCAAACTCTTCCAACATCAGGAACTTGTTTCTGTGTTCCAAAATTTCCTAAACTATCTATAAAGTCTTGATATTCATTAGGCTGAGATTACCTATACTAGTGTCCAAGATTAAGAGTTATAGCTTTTGACTGGAACTTTAGCCTGCAATGGTGAAGAAATGAACCTGTTCAATAAGTCTTTTTGATTGTTAGCAACCATAAACTGCCATGTACCACAATAGAACATATAAACTAAATTAAAGCTAACCATTCAATGTGAGCTTCCTCTCATTCTAGGTAATTTGGGGGGAGTTCTTTCACTGAGTGAGATAGGTGGAAATCACGATGTGTGATGGCTGTATATTGCCCATCCATGATTTGTTACAGCAACAAAATTTGTGGCCTTGTCTTCACAGATTGAACATAAGCAATTTAAATGTATTTGCAATCTTGTAGTATGGGCCATTGCAGTTGATTTCATTGTGTGAAATACAAAGAGAAATAGAGAATATTTTCAGCTTTAGACTTTCTTTTTTATGCCATGAATATCAAAACACATCTTGTGACAGAAATTATAATTAGAGGATTTGTTAAATTTAGAACCAGTGTGAAGATCACAGACTCTAAATTTATAAACTAGTTAAAACCTCCTGAGGTTCACTGCTGGCAAACCTATTCCTGAGTTAGTGTTTTCCGCTGTGCATATGTGTCCTCCAGCTCTGTTCCTTACTACTTATGGTATATGTCATTTATCCTCCTTAAGCTCAACTTCCTTATCTGTAAAATGAAAGAAGTAGTCAAGATGACCTCTAGAGCTTTGTTTGGCTCAAAGGCTTTAATTGATTCTACTTTATTAAAGGAACAGATAGAAAGCAAAGGAAGAATGATAAAGGAGAGATTCAATAAGAAGTTTGAAGTATAGGACAAAGGAAGAGGACCATCTGAACCCTTACCAAGACAATATCTGTAAGCATTTGACCAGGTTGGGGGAGCTTGGAAGGGAGCAATCAAAAGCAGCCTAGATGTTCTCCTACTTAGGATGGTTTAAATGCAGTTCTGTAGAAAGGCAAGCAGGGGGCCCAGAGAGTCTATTTTGATTATCACTCTGCTCTCTCCCAATATGATTTTAAAAAGGATAACCTGTGGTCTAGCACTAAAGCTCTGGGATTACCCAGCTTAGGTTTAATCCTGGAGGGCTTTTCAATAATCATTTCTTTGGCACATGCCTCCCCACCCCGCCAGGTATTCCCTTGGAAAGATGAGAATTTGACTTGTATATTTATCAAAAAAAAATGTTAGGGGTTCTCATGCAAGCACTAAGGTTAGCAATACTTTAACTAGAGGACAGATAATACTTCACTCAACAGAAAACTTTAAAGCACTTGTACCTGAGTCTTTAGATGGATAAAATAATTCCCCTTTTTGAATACCCCCACCTTCACCAGGGATGTATACAGTTTTATAGACACACACACACACACACACACACACACACACACACACACACACACACACACACATTAATATATGGTTTAAACTCCAAAGAGGGGAAAAAACTATATTTGCTTGAGACAAGTAGTCCTTTCAAATATGAAATAAAGTTAATGTGCAAATTACTTTTTCCCCTCCCACTACCACAACTGTGTGTGTATGTGTGTGTGTTTGTGTTTGCAAGTAAAATCATTCTACAATACATCTATTTATCAATTCTTTCTCTGGATGCTTTATTATATATTTAAAAGGAACAGCAAGTTGCACATAATAAATTTATAGTTTCATGTGCAATCATCTTTTTTTTAAATTATAATATGTTATGGAAATGCTGCTTTTATTCCATAAATGAAAAATAAGACTAAAAAAGGGAGAGAGACAAATAGCCTACTTCTATAATGATGATAGTAGTAATAATACTAATAGCATTTACATAGCACTTTAAGGCTTATAAAGTGCTTTACATATGTTAACTCAATTGATCTCATAAGGAACCTCAGAGGCAATAAGCTCCACATATACCTGGGACTTATATAGTCCTCCAAACTTGAGAGTCAACCCTAGAGCTGGGCGTGCTAGGCAGAAATATTGAAGGTGACCTCAGAGCAAACTCTTTGACCCAATAAGCATGGTCCATATACTTCACAGCACCAGTGAAAGGTAAGCTTTTTTTTCCACCTTTAAACTTGATCCCTTGATTCTCATTTGCTTCAGCTCCTACTCAGTGTAAGAATTCTCCCACTAGGTAGATGCTTTTAAAGCTATGCATGAGCTGTGAACAGCTTTCAAGGTCCTGATTATATAGTATAGTGAGCTTTCTATTTATTCAATAACAAATCAGAGCAAAACATTCACAGAAAATCAAATACAGCGTTCACCATGTTATAACTATCACAGAACATCAAAATACAGCATTCACCATGTCACCACCCAACAACTTATCATTAAAATGGCCACATAGTTTTCATCAAAGTGGTCACATAGTTTTCAACAAAGTACATTCATTTAATCAATCACAAAATCCTTAATTCAATCACAAAGTATAAAACTCAAAGTTCTGCACCACTAGGTCACAGTAAATCATAATCTTCTCAGCCAGTACACTGTATCCAAGTAAAGTCTTTTTCAGTTTGACTCAAAGCTGGCTCTCAGCTTCCATGGTTCCTCTTCCATGGTCCCAGCTCCTACTGTCACCTGGGTTCAAAGGCAGGCAGGTCCCAGTTCCTTGTCCAGCTCCTTGTCCAGTTCTTTGTCCAGTTCCATTCCATATTGAAGTTCACAGTGTCCAGTTCACCTCAAGTCCTTCACATTTCCTATTTCTGGGAAGTAAAGCTTGATAGAGCCACAATAATATTAATACACAGTTGTAGAAACAGCACTTCCGCTGAGCTCCAACCCACCACTTCAAAATTATGTAAAAGAGGGACTTTGAATGACCTCTGGAGCTCCAGAACCCACAAAATGAAAGAGCGAAGCTAACCTCCCACTGAAGACAGCCTGGCAGCCCAGCAAGGAGTGGCCAGCACAGCGCTTTGGGAGCCGCCAGAGCAGTACTCTGGGAGCTGCCAGCACAGTGCTCTGGGAGGGGAGCCCAGGCCCAAGTGACTCGCAGTTTTAGCCTGAGGGTGGCCAGACCAGCAGCAGGCTGGAGATACCCCAGAACACCAGGAGCTGTGGCATTTCCAGAATTATCAACACATAGATGCCTAGGACAAAGTGAGAGGTTAGTGCCCTATGGACTTTGGGACTGCTTGGGAGAATGCAGGATCTGGCAGCTTCTACACTGAGGGATCAAAGGCCATGGAACATGATATTCCTCAGGTCAACGGACCTGGGATTAAAACCAAGAATCACCTACCCAGCAAAACTGAGTATCATATTTCGGGGGAAAATTTGGTCATTCAGTGGAACAGACAACTTTCAAGCATTCTTGAGGAAAAAACCAAAGCTGAATAGAAAATTTGACATTCAGATACAAGAAGCAAGAGATGCTTGAGAACGTAAACAGGGAAAAGAAATCAATATGAACTTATCAAAGTCATAGATAGAGGGCACAGGTCGAATTTAATAGAAGAGATTATACTTAAAAGGTGAGGTTAAGAGGTGAGAGAGTAGTGTGGTGAGGGGTAATGGGGAGAGACAATGGGGTGAACTGTCTCGTGTAGAGGATGCAGGGAAAGGTGGTTGCAGGGAGAGGAAGAACAGGAAGGCAAAAAGACAAAACCTTATTCTCATTGAATTTGGACCAGGGAGAGAATGACATGCATATTAAATAGGGTGTCCCACCCTACAGGAGCTTGGGGGAGGGGGATGGGAGAAGGTGGTAGAGGGGAGGGTGTGCTGGTGGGGGACAGATTTTGGAAACACCCACTTTTGAAAAGGGACAGGATCAAGGTGGGGAGTGTACCAGGTGGAAGGTGGATGGGAGGGAGGGAAATATAGTCAGTCTTTTACAACATATCTACTATGGTAATGTTTTGCATAGCTACACATGTACAGCATATACTGAGTTGCTTATCTTACCTTTAAAATCAATTTTTAAAAAAAATATATAAATACTATGACTAATACTATTTTGCATATAATTGGGAGATAAGATGTGCAGGTAACGGGTGTGGGGATTCACCTCGCCCTATTGGAAAAGTCGAAGGGGATATGGTAGAAAAGATGGGAGAGAGCTGATTGGATGTGGGGATATCCTGTATGACTGTTATTCTGGGGTGGTGGGTAGGGGGGAAATGGGGAAAAATTGTAACTCAGAATCTGACAGAAATGAATGATGTCAACCAGAAGTTAATAAAGCATTTGGAAAAAATAACAATATTAATACACATTGTTGGCACCATCATCATTTCACTATCTGCCTGTGAAATCAACTCAGACCCACCAACAAGGTCTGAGAACTCAACACAAATCATCAACATAGAAATCAACACAGACCCACATACAAGGTCCAAGAGGTCAGCACAAATCATCAGTAAAGTCCCAGGACATCCAAAACCCTCCTCCAGGACTTCAGTAAACATACAACCAGAAAATCCTCTTTCAGGACTTCCAGTAAGGTCCCAGGGCTTTTGTACAAAGTACCACAAACAAACATCAACACAGACAGAGCAGACAAACAGAGTGCTGGGATACCACAAGTTTTCTCCTTCTCCACTCTGCCACCACAAGAGTCCTCTTCTCAGTTCTGTTGTCTCTACCCTGGAAATTCTCCTTATACGTGGTCAATAGCTCCTCCCCTTCCTGTTGCAGGAGTTCATGAGTTCATGAGTTCTAGGGTTCACTAGTTGTGGGGTTCACATATTCTGTTTCTTAACAGACTTGATATAAGGCTCAAAAGAAACTTGACCTGAAACAAGGTGTTAATTCAATAGCTGAAACAAGGTATGAACTACTTCTGTGATTGCCATTACAATGCTGAGATGCTGAAGGTGCTGAGGTGCTTAGTCCAGGAGGCACACTTTTTGCTCTGCCCCTGCCCCTAGCCACTGTTATTCCTAGGTAGAAAAGACTGATCCTCTCCTGTAACCACATGGATGTGTAGGCTTCCCTCCAGGGATCCAAGTCTACTCACTGTCCTAGATCTTTATCCAGTCCTCATATTCTGGTTCCTGCCATCTTTTTAAAGACCACTTATAAGGGTGAATCTCAGTAATTAGCTTCATCCTGAAGTAAGGTGTTAATTTGGCAATGAGTACCTGAAAAAAAAAGTCATCTCTAAATAACTTCCTATATTCCCGGAAGGCAAGTTCACATTTTGTCAAAGGGACTTGTCAGGATGAGAACAAAGGCCTCTTATGTGCTAGTTTTATTAACCAAGGGATCTTACAGAGGTTAGAAATAGCACATCTCATTAAGGAGATACCAGGAAGATCCAGGAGTAGTTACCCTATCCCTCCTGTGTATACCTTTTATTTTTGCCTAGAAGAACTTTCCCTTTCTTTCCCATTTTACCTCTTGCTGCAGTCTTTTTTTTAAACCACAAGTGATATATGCTTCACTACCAAGCTGCTCTCTCAGATGATTCTGACAAATTTTCCAAACGAATGACATTTGTTTGTTTTGATTATCATCTTACCTCAAAGGCATCATAGTTTGGTGACTAGAGAACAGGCTTACAAACCAGAAAGACCTAGGATTAGACACATACATGTTATGTTGTGTGAATCTGGGTAAGTCAATTAATATGTTTGTGCTCTAAGCAAATCTAGCATTCTAAGCTCCACAGAAGATGCTGACCTGCAATGGGAGTAGGAGTTTCTTCACCCAAGAGTTCCCTGTATCAGTGAAATCAGAGTTCATTCACTGCCTCTGTCCGTCTCTTGCCTCATACTGGAAAATGAAACTACAAGAAGGGAATAGGTGGCCTTTCATTTTCTTTTTTTTTCTTATAAACTTAATAAATCGAATTATTTTAAAATGTAGAAAGAAAAGAGGATTACATAAAAATGTGAGTTTCTTTCACTCATTCTCTTAAGTTGATCAAATTTAATTTAGCAAAAAGAATTGCACTGATTATGTCCACTTATGAAATGTCTTCTGGTCACTTCTGCATATTTTTCATATTTCACTGACATGTTTTTTTTCTTTCTTTTCTTCTTTTGCTGCATCCTTCTCACTGCCTACAAATTCCCTCACCCCAGATTAAAAAAAAAAAACTTCCCTTGTGAAAATAAATACATTCAAGGAAGAAAAAAAAAAGTACCTGTACATAAGTTTTTTAATGCTTAACGCAATTTTCCTTTCCATTATGGACATTGCCTATTTTAGCCAGAGGTTTTCTATTTATATACCTGCAGGATTAAATAGAAAATTCTCTGGCATTTAAAGCATTTTATAACCTGGACCCCACCTGCTTTTCTAGTCTTGCTACACCTTCTCCTTTCCATCTATTCTATCATCTAAGGACATCGATCTACATATGATTCTTTGAACAGATATTCCCTACCCCATGCTTGGCATTTGCTGGCTTCTTAGAAGTCTCAGCTAAAACCCCACCTTCTTCAAGAAACCTTTTCTGATTCTTCTTAACATAAGATCCTTCAGTCTGCTGATTTTCTCCAGGATATTCTGTACTTTGTATATCTCCTTTATACACGGCTGTGAACTAAATTGTGAATTCCTTGAGAGTAGAGACTGCCTTTTGCCTTTCTTTGTATTCCTAATACTTAGCACACTGCATGACACATAGTAGGTTCTTAATAATTGTTTAAAAAGTTTGTTGACATTTTGTTTAATTGTGAACAAATAAGGAAGTCACTTCACACATCTTGTGGCATTCATAATACTTGAACTACCTGCCTCCTGGACATGTCATAAAAAGAATTAGAGTACTTTGGAAGCATTTAGTTGTCCCAATGAATAGGGTGTGGAGTCAGGAAGACCTAAATTCAAAAATGACTTCAAGCATTTTCTAGCTGTGTGACCTTGAGCAAGTCCCTAGATATTTTTGCCTTGGTTTCCTCAATCTGTAAAGTGAGGATGCTAGTACCTATTTCCCAGAGTTGTGAGGATCAAATAAGATAACATTTGTAAAGTGTATAGCATGGTGCCTGGCACAGAGTAAGAAAACACAAGTGTTAGCTCTTATTATTATAAACCTTAAATCTTTGTAGAAATAGAAATCATGATAATGATCACTTTCTGTCTATATTCCCCCCAAGCTGTGTATCTATCCAGGTAAATTGATTGACCTTCACTACACTTTCACTGTTTATTGATGAATATGTCATAGGAGACAGAATCCAAAACCTTGTTAAAGTTGGCATAGCTCACATCTATCACTTACCTTGAATTCAAGATATATGTGTCAGCTTTAGAATTTTTCAAAGTGTTTGCAAAATGATTACATGATCCTTTTTTCCTCTTTAGCTATAGAATTTAAGTATCCAAGATGATACTTTCTCTTATCAAAGAGTCGAAATCCCAGAGTTCAAAAAAATTCTCTAGTCCAAACCACATTTGACATTCTCTGTATACTAGCACTGACATGTGACCATACAGTCTTTGCCTAAAGACCTCTAATCAGGATGAAATTCTGAAAACCAGAAGCAATCCATTCTATTTTGGAGAACTGAAATCATTAGGAAGTTGTTACTAGCCTAAAGTCTGAATCCACCTCTTTGCAACTTCTACCCTTGGGTCTTCATTCTCCCCCTCAAGGAAAACAAAGCTAAGCCTTAAGCAAAGCAAATCCCTATGCTTTGAGACAGACTTTCAAATACTTGAAGCCTCTATCATAAGCCACACCAAGCCTTCTCTTTTCCAACTGTGCATTCTCATTTCCTTCAACTGAACCTCATGTGGCATGAATATAAGGTTCATTATGAGTTCAAATTCTTTTTCAGAGACTTTCTACCTCTGTGATCCTGGGCAAATCAAGTACCTTCTCTTGGTATCTATTTCTTTACATGTAAGATGGAGACAATATAGCACCAGCTTCATAGTATAGTGGCAGTCAAGTAAGATAATTATAGATAGAGGAGAGTGGGGTACAATGGAATGGAATGGAATGGAATGGAATAGGATAGGATAGGATAGGATAGGATAGGATAGGATAGGATAGGATAGGATAGATAACATTTTGCAAATCTTGAATTACAATATAGATGTTAGCTATTATTAATTATCAATATTATCCTAGTGGTCTTCTTCTAGATATTCTCTAGTTTATCACTCTGAAGAACTTTGGAATTGATTGGGTGACATGGGAGATGGTGACAAAGGACCACCTAGCATGGTGTGCCTACATTGAAAAAAAGCTCTGTGTTCTATGAACAAAGCAGAATTGTAGTAGCTCAAAAGAAACATGATATGAACAAACTTTAAGGATATTTCTCCCCTAAATGTTCATATAACTATTTGTGCCTGACTTGCAGTAGAGCATTCTGAGAGCATTCAGACACACTGGACCTTGACTCCAACATAGTGGTGTCATTTTGGTCCTCTTCAAGAATCAAAGACCACCAACCAACCAGGTCATCATTGTCCTTCCAAAAGTATGGAACTGACCACAGTCCATCATACATGGCTTGGCCAGTAGACAGTATAGCAAGGTTATCACATCATTTTTTCCCCTAGATACTATGCCATATAATACAACCTGAGACTTATCAGCTTGCTTGGTAACCAAAACACACTGTTTATTCATATTGAGGCTGCAGGCTACTAAAACCCTCACCTTTAAAAATATGAATTGCTCTCTAACCAGTTTGGTTTTATATCATGATCCTAACTGGATCATGACACTGACTATTTTCAACCTTCCTAATGAGGACTGACACCAGTCAAAGGAATGTAGCAGTCAATGTCCCACATTATGAATTAGATGTAGTTTCAAATCACAATTGTGCTGCTCAACACAAGATTGGATATTATGATCACTAAGGGCCCTTCTAGCTCTGTATCCTCTGATTCCATAAGTCATTTGGTTTAAAAAGGTATTATAAATAATTAAATTATGTTTCACTAAGTTTTGCTCCATTACAGTTTTGTGTTTCCTATAGTCCAATTCATGTATAGCTTGTCTCTAATTTATATTTCTTTTTTTAAAATAAATACCAAAAAAAGCTTGGAACTTCTATCATATTATCCTCCTAGTTCAAATATAGGACAAAATTTTTCTGTATCATTTTTTTTATTATTTGTAGATAAAGAAAAAAAATGTTAAAGAATAACTTTCTATTTGCTTCATTTCCTCTTAGTTTTTCTTTCCCTAAAATACTTCAATTTTGCTTTGGACTTGATGATCTGCCCTAGCTTTTACTTTCTATGGTACCCTCTTTTGTATTTCAGCAATTTATATGGTTAATTATTTAGTCAATTTAGCATATTCCAGGATTTGTCACATTTGGGGAAGGGAAGACTGAAAAGAGAATGGAGTTGAATTTTTCATATACTTTTAAAATTCTTTCCACAAAGAATATCGCTGTCTCCTAGACTCTTGCCACTAGGTCACAGGCTCCTTTCAACTCTATTACGTTGCCATCTACTTGTATCTGCTTTTTTAGATTCAACTTTCTATTTTGGCTCATTCCTCTGCTTCCTTCTTCTTGAAAGACTGAGCATTCATATAATGTGTGACCAATTTTGCTTTCCAGCCCTTAGATCCTTAACTAATTCCTACTATATGAAAGCATTGAATTAAAAAGTGCACCTGCTTCATTTGATTCCTTCAGTGAAATGATGGTGTCCTTTCCCAAATAAATGCCATTTGCAAAATTTATATTCCATTTCAGCACTTCAAAAGCTCTTCCTGTTTTCTTCATTTTCCCAATTAAACATCCATTTCACTGCTTTTGTCACATCTCTTTATGCTACCCCTCCCTCAAATTTTTCCTTTTCTCTACCATAACTTTAAGCAGCTTTGAAAAAGCCTCTTTTGACTAGTTAATTACCCTAATATAATCTGAAAATTATTTTCTTCTGTCACTATGACAAAGGTCCCAAGGTTTGTTTTTGTTATTTTTAATTTTTGTTTTTTTCCTATTATATTCATTTCTGGATAATAGCACCATAGTCCTTACCCCCAACTGTTGAACCCTCTCTGGGCCTCCTGTTCTCACATTATATATAACTTTCTGTCAGAAGAGTCCCCCTGCTCTTTGTCAAGAAAAAGTGAGTCTGTTTTATGATTTGTTCAACAGAAGCCAAAATTGATCATTACTCTTACTCAGAGCTCATAATAATTTTCCTTACTCTGAAGAGGGATTTTAAAAGAAAAGAGAAATTGGCATTGGACAAAAAGCAAATAGGGTATCCATTATTTGACATAGGAGAATGCAAAGAAGCTTTATGTGACATATATCCTCAGTGCATATATTGGTTGATTAATTAGTCATCATAAGAAAATTGTTGTAAACTTGGCACATATATTATACCTCTTTATATGGTGAGCTTGTCAACAGCTAAAACAATGTCTAAGATAGCCCACTAATGTTAAAAAGACTAGAAAAAACAATCGGGGAAACACAATCACAAAGTAATTACTATTCAGTGGGGAGAACAACAGAGCCCTTTTCCCCCCAGCTGTAATCAGTTTATAATTATGTCCCTGCAAACAAGGCAACACATAAAAAAACAGCAAGAAACTCCTCATCAGTTTCCATGTTATAAATTTATGGTATCTCTGGGTCTTTTATCTTCTCTGCCCTGACAGACAATTGGAAAACTGCAATTTTGAAATGACTGCCTTCTTCATCAGGAGCAAAATCCAGATGCACAGGTTAATGTTCCAGAGAAGTGAATTTATTTCTTAAAAAATTTAAA
This sequence comes from Gymnobelideus leadbeateri, assembly GCA_011680675.1. Taxonomy (NCBI): domain Eukaryota; kingdom Metazoa; phylum Chordata; class Mammalia; order Diprotodontia; family Petauridae; genus Gymnobelideus; species Gymnobelideus leadbeateri. The sequence goes on from WOXC01005485.1 coordinate 448,036, forward strand.
AACTCCAGAGAGTGTGACAAATAACATGACTTTGTAAATATAAATAAATACAAGCAGGAGTCAAGAGAAAGGAGCTTTCTATTTGTCCATGACAAATAACAGGCCTGAAAAAAATATGAAAAATGCTTCCACAAAATGCAGTTCTTAACATCTATTTACTGACATCATGGCTTGCTAAATAACTTTATTTTTACCAAATAGAAAGTATATTTTTCCTTCTGCTGCTCTAACCATTAACTTTTCCTCAGCCGTGATCTTAAAGTGTGTCATCTAAGCAAAGACCAGCTTTTTTTTTTGGGGGGGGGGGGTGGAGATGTTAAAACTACTTTTTGAATTTAATCTGACCTTGCTGTTAATCGTTTTCATTTTGTGATCCTGCCACTTCTTCACTTTGTACTGACTGTACCCTATGCCTGAAATGCAATCTCTCCTTTTGTTGAAATCTCAGAATATCTGGTTTCCTTCAAGGTTTAGCTTAAGGATTACCTTCTATATGAGGCTTTTTCTGATCCCTAGAGAAAATATGGTACCCTCTACCACACCACATCATCTTGTATCTCTTAAGCATGTGTGTTGTTTTACCTAGCTAAACTCTAAGCTCTTGGACAGTAGAGACTGCTTTTACTTCTGTTTTATCATCTTTCACAGAGCCTGGCACCTAGGAGGCACTTAATAAATGCTTTTTCATTGACTGAGTGAATCAAATGTCAGTTAGTTATCAGTGATTTCCCTAGGATTTACCAAATAACCAGGTTGAAGAATTGAATCCAGTCATTTATTTTTCTCTAGCAAATTATGTGTCAAGCATTTGAACATCCTTAAAGAGATTGTAATTTTTGAACTGATAACTTTCTACATATAACACCTACCTTAAGACAATTAGGAATGTGAGGAGGTGCCATGAATACTGGACTAAGAGTTAGAACAACCTGTGCTTAATGCTCAGTTCTGCATTGCTATAGTTAGAAGCCCAAGCATCCATATTCCCTTATCCCATATATATAATCTATTACTCAATCTCATAATTTTTACTTCCCCCCAATCTCTCCTATTCATCTTCCCACACTAGTTCAGGCCCTCATCAAATCTTACTTAGACTACTGTGAGAGCCTTCTAATTGGTCTCCCATAGATACATTGTGATTTTTCTCAAGCACAAATCTGAACATGTTTCTTTCTTATTCAATTGCCTGAGGTTCTTATTATCCCTAGAATCAATTATATAATCCTCTATTTGGCATTTAAAGCTCTTCCTATCCTGGATCCTACCTTCTTTTCTAGGCCTATCACTTCCTTCCACTCACTATCTTCAGTCAAACTTGCCTTCGTATTTAAATTCTCAATTTGGAGATTCCTTTCAACAATGCAGATCCTGACCATATTATGGGATTCTCATCCATGTTGTCCAAAAGTTTGACACAAGGAGTTCATCCTTTCTCCCATCATGATGGTAGCAGTGGGATACTCTAGTTACTTACCTCTCCTCTCTTGCTGTATAACTATAATGGTAATGGGGATTCGAAGATCTTCCCTGCCCCTTGTATTGGCAAGCAAACAGGTACTTATCACTTTGTTTCAGTTCGTGATTGTATCAAGTATTAAGATCCAGAACTTTTGAATCACACAGTGGGATGAACTTGTTGATGTGACAGGAAGAGGCAGAACAAGGAGGAGCTAATACCATATATAAGGAAAAGCCCAAGATGAAAGAGGCCAGAACTGCTGGGAGCAAGCAGTATGGAGACTGAGCTGCTACTGCTGGCAAGAGAGAATTGAGAACAGAATTGAGAAATGAGAACTGAAAAGAACTGAAAAATGTAAGAGAGGAAAACTGGGAGGAGGCATGGCTGTGGTACTGGTACTTTGTCTGTTTTGACATAACTTTGTCAGATTCATCTGCTGATAGAGGATGGTGCTGTTGTTACCAAAGCCCTGGGACTTTGCTGCTGGTTCATAAACCCTGAAAGAGGATTTTCTTGTTGTATATTTACAGAAATCCTGCAGGAGGGTTGTGCTGATGTTTTCAGAAGTCCTGGGACTATAGTGATGAATTGTATTGATTCCTCAGACCTTGTTGTTGGGTCTATGTTGATTTAACAGGCAGAAAGTGACTTGATGAGGTTGCCAGCAATGTGGATGAATGTTACTGAGGCTTTGTTAAGCTTTGTCTTCCCAGGAACAGAAACTGTGACTTGAGGTAGACTAGACACTGTGAGCTTCAATATGGAACAGGAACTGGACAAGGAGCTGGACAACAAGGAGTTGGCAGGAGCTGGGACCATGGAAGAGGAAGCATGGAAGCTGAGAGGCTGCCTTGAGTCAAGATGAAAAGACCTCTCTCCTCAGGTATTTAATGCAAACTTAGAAGATCATGATTTACTAGGGGTGGAGAACTTTGACCTTTACATTGAGATGATTGAGTTAACACTTTACTAATTAAGGATGATTGGAAACTAATCTCTAAGAAGAGAGAAGACTTTTTTGATTGAAGAGATACAACAATGTGACCTAGAGGTGGAGAACTTTGCCCTTTGGACTTTGTGATTGAATTAAGGACTTAGTAAATAATTGAGTTACTAAATGAATGCACTTTGTTTAAAACTATGTAACCACTTTGGTGAACACTATGTGGCCATTTTAATGGTAAGTTGTTATGTCACAACATTGTGAGTGCTGTACTTTGATTTCTGTGAATGTTTTGTCTTAGTTTGTTATTGAATGAATAGAAAGTTCACTATACTGTGTAATTAGAACTTTGAAAGCTGTTCACAGCAGCAGTCCTCTGGAAAGCTGCTCATGCTTGGCTTTACAATGACCAATAATTTTCATCTTACCATACAATTCCTTGATGGTATCTTTTATTGTTGTTTTTCTTGTAGTCCCACATTGGTTACATGTTAAGTCCTTTTTACGCTTACCATGTATCTCTCCATTGTCCTTAAATGATGCTCATGTTTAGTTCTTTGGAGGAGATGGTATTTTATATTTCATTTCCATATAACAATCCAAATAATGTTAATACAGAAAAGATGGGCCTTTTATGTCATGGAAAGTTTGAGGCCAACTTCTATTTCTGATTTCAGGCCTGGTTCCCTATCCACTGCACCACCATACTACCTGATCTATATTGTTCCATATCTTTCAAGTCTCCCAACTAGATTGTTAGCCTTATAGAGAAAAGAATATTATACTTTTGTCTTTGTAGCCTCAGTCCCTAGTCTAGTGTCTCTAGCACATAGTATAATAAGTGTTCCTTGATTGAATGATGGTGTTTCTTGTTGAGAGCTCAGCTGATCTGCCTTATTCTACAGGAAGCCTTTACTGGCTCTCTTATTAGCCAACTTTTTTTTCTCTCCTCCTCAAATTATTATGTATATATTTATTTGTTTATATATCATCTCCACCCCTTCATTCTTCTAAGTAAAAGGGAAATCTCTCTCTCTCTCTCTCTCTCTCTCTCTCTTCCTCTTTCTCTCTGTATATATTCTATATATAAAAACATACATATGTGTGTACATGTGTATGTGTATATATATATATATATATCTGAAATTATACATTAATAGGTTTGTTTTATTTTCCATAAATACTTGTTGTATTGGAATGCACCTTGAGTATATCACGTGTTTCAACAGTTTGCTAACTTACAAAATGACTGGGAACCCTACCTTTTGTACTAAGTAATTCAAAAGACTCTTTCCTCCTCCATCACTCACTTTTTTTTTCCTTTTCATAGTATATATATATTAAAGAAATTCTGATTGTAATAGAGAAAAACAGCATACCTTATATAACTCATATACAGCAATGCAAGATGGTATGCTATGTTTTTTTCTGTATTTATAGGACATTAAAGTTACAAGAGATTTAGAAATCATCAAGTTCCAGATTCCTTAGTTTTTTATTTCTGTCATGGATCACTTTATTTGGTGGCCTGATAAAAACCAATAGACCCTTCCTCAGTATCATGTTTTTAAATGTACAAGATGGAATATATAGGATTACAAAGGAAACCAATTATACTAACAATTCAGTTATGAAAATATTTATAAAAACATGTTCATAGACACTGAGTTAAAAACACAGTTAATGCAAGATAAGATAGAAAAGAGTAGCCTGGGATAAATGAATTACCAAAAATAAATAAATATATTAAAAGTGTGGGAGGTGGCTATGGAAGAGCAGCAATGATACTCCCTTTCTCTCTTCCTCTCCTCCCCATCCCTATAAGGCACTGAGAAAGACAGCAGTAATCACTCAGCAGGAGGGTGCTTGGTGTTATAGGAAGAGTGGCCAAATGCTGTGCTAGCCTGATAAATGGTGAGTTAGAATTTTCCAGGATGTTGAAATAAGCATGGGACTTCATTAGCTTCATGAACTCTTCCTAACCACTAAGGGGCCATTGGACAGATGATGGCACCAATATGTCAAATAGTACCTGTGTGGTGGCTGGACTAAATGTATAAACCAGAGCTTTTTACCAAGGAGTGATTAATACACTACAAGAATGTCTGAATGATAATGATTCTTCTAAACAGGTATAAAATTAAACATCTAGGCTTATATAGAACTATATTCTCACTAATACTAAAGTTACTACGTATTTTCTCTTTTAATAAGGACATCATTTGAGATCATTTTTCCAGTGTGTCTTCACTTTAAAATATATTTTGTTTATATTTATTTCATAAATAAATATTCACTGTGTGAATATTCACATCACATTTAAATGTGTATATACTATGTATATTCAAATATAGTCTCTCTAAAAAAACACCATTATCTTTAAGCACTAGCACCACTCTCATATTTTGTGTTTTAAATTTTCTGTACCTTTTGATGAAAGAACAAGTAATGATTTATTAAAATTAATTTAATTCAACAAATGATTAGTAAATAGAGTACTAGATGCTCAGCTTAATAATGTAGTGCCCCTTTAGGAATAGACCTGTTTACAGGCATTCATGATACAAAAGTCCTTCCCCTAGACTTCAGTTTAGAATAGGAACAGAAATCCTCTGACTGTCTCCTATTGGCCATAGATCAGGGGTTCATACTATATGGTGATGAAAACAGCACAATTTGACTGCTAGGTCAAAACCCCATGGATATCCTAAAGGAGAGATTCTGGCTCCTTTGGTTTCTTCTTGTAGCCAACTTTGATGTGCAAAGGCAGATTGTCCTTCTCTTCACTTCTGGTGAGAAGTTCAACGGATGAGTTCATACCCCACCCCTAGTAACATGGCCTAGTATATCCATAGGTAAACTCAAGAAAATAATCTGTAGTCTCTTGTCCCTTTCTACCCCTCTTTTCTTTCCACACGAGGGTTTCTTTAGTAAGAGCCAGTCCCTTGCACTTTTAAAAACATATCTCAACCAATCAGTTGAGAAATCTTCTAGTTATTATGCAAGCTTACTGGAGCAAAACCTTATAAATAAAACCCATTAAAATTTATAAAGAAATACAAAGTGGGGGCGGCCAGGTGGCACAGTGAGTAGAGTGTCGGCCCTGGAGTCAGAAGGACCTGAGTTCGGATCCGGCCTCAGACACTTAACGCACACACCAACAAAAACCTAGCCGTGCGACCTTGGGCAAGTTACTTAACCCCAATTGCCCTCCAAAAAAAAAAAAGGCAAAAAAAAAAGAAATATAAAGTGGTATTACCACAGCACTCATTAATCTGCCATAAGCATTTATTAAGCAGCTGCTATGTGTAAGGCACTATCCTAGGTACTAGGGGTGCAATTATAAATTCAGATTACTTCTGCTTTTCTTAGTATATGGGTGAGGGCTCAAACTCCAGTCCACTGTTAAAAGAGTTTTATTATCTAAAAAAAGGTATAAGTATTAGCCCTTTCATAGCATCCCAAAATTACTATGAATTTGAGCCCAATTTATTTTTTTCTTTTTCTTTTTTAATTAAATGTATTTATTTACTTTTATTTTACAACATTCATTTCCACAATCCCTTGAGTTCCAAATTTTCTCCCCCTCCCCCAACAGGCAGCATGCAATTTGATATAGGTTCTAAAAATACCTTCACATTAAACATTAGTCAAGTTGTAAAGGTCTTTCTCTGGATGTGGATAGCCCTTTCTGTCATGAGTATTTGGAATTCTCTTATAGTGTTACATTGCTAAGAGGAACCCTGTCTATCAAAGTTAGTCATCACAGATACGATGTGTCTGTAACTGTGTACAAAGTTCTCCTGGTTCTGCTCTCCTTACTCAGCATAAGCTTATATAAGTCTCTCCAGGTTATGAAGTCCATCTGTTCCTCATTTCTTATAGCACAATACTATTCCATTGCACTCAAATACCACAGCTTGTTTAGCCATTCCCCAATTGATGGGCATTCCCTTGATTTCTAATTCTTTGCCACCACAAAAAGAGCTGCTATAAATATTTTTGTATGTATGGGTCCTTTTCCCACTTGTATGATCTCTTTGGGAAACAGGCCTAGAAGTGGTATTGCTGGGTCAAAGGGTATGCATATTTTTATAACCCTTTGGGCATAGTTTGAAATTGCTCTCTAGAATCACTGGATCAGTTCACAACTCCACCAACAATGCATTAGTGTTCCAATTTTCCCACATTTTCTCCAGCATTTATCATTTTTCTGTTTTGTCATCTTAGTTGGGCCCTATTTTATAATCTACCTCATAAACATGAGTCAAGGTTACATATAACTTTATCTGCTTCAAATTTCATTTTCATTTCAACTTTAAAAATTCTACTTCATTGTATGTCAAGACATAGAAATGAAAAGACCATGTTGATGGACCTGACCAGTTCATGACCAAGTACCTAACTCTTATAGGATTATAATGAGTAAGTTCTATCATGTCAGATGCATATACACCTTACTATAGAAGCAAGACACTTGCTAGAACCTGGCTCAAGAGTACTATATATGGGGGGAGGAGAGGTAGGGAATACCCAGCATATGTGGACAAAATGATATTTTGTAAAGCAAAGGACAGAAATAAATTAGCAACCATGCATACAAAGGAGATTTGACCAAATGCTCACAAAAACCAATAGATTCACAATGGACCTCTAAAGTAATTGAAAATAGATTGACAGGGGCAGCTAGATGATGCAGTGAATAGAGCACCGGCCCTGGAGTCAGGAGGACCTGAGTTTAAAGCAGGCCTCAGACACTTAACACTTACTAGACGTGTGACCTTGGGCAAGTCACTTAATTGCCTTCCCCCCCAAAAAAAAGAAAGAAAGAAAGAAAGAAAGAAAGAAAGAAAGAAAGAAAGAAAGAAAGAAAGAAACTACATTGATGAATCAAAGAAAAAACTCCTTCACATGATTGTTTATCATTACGAACAGACTATATTGACACTTTTTTAGGTGATCCATGGGGGGAAAAGATACTTTGCCCAATATGAGGACAGTAGCTTAAAATATGCAGAAAATATATTAATTAGAATTCAGAATTTTTCCAAAGAAGCTGAGATAAGACAATTCCCTGGCTCCCTTTATGGTTGAAACTGAATTGGAAATTAACAAGCAAACAAAAAATTGCCCTTGGCAATGACTAGCTATCTGAATTATTTTTCCTAGGATAAAATCCTTGCCCCACTTCACCTCCTTATTTTTTAAATAAACCTATTAACCTTGTGGATTATATTTTCATAGTTCTTTTGCTCAGCACTCTTCCCAAATTGCTAGGGTCAGCTTCCCAAATTAAGAGCTTCTAAAGTCACTCTCTCTGGCTACTGGAGATTAGGTTCCAGGGGAGACAGAGGTTAAGTTTAAGTTAACAGATTGTCAACCCATTAAATGCACATCTGATTCTGAACAACCAAATCCCTTTCATAGTGTGTAACAAAAAAAGTGAGAACATTTTGTAAAATGATTTTTTTACTGAGCTTTATTTTTCTTCCTGACAAATATTTCATTGTTCTCTGACATTTACCATAAGATATGAAAGCAAAATGGCATTTATTCTTAGCCACCATGCCATGTGATTCTTTTTTCTTCTTATTTTTAAAAATATAGCAAAATATATAAATGATAATAATCAACATCCAAAAATAATTGAGCACAGAAATCAGTTATATGTTGTTTGCCTTTATGCAAAAGTAGAGTTGGGGAAAACTACATTAAGGAAAAAATCACTGTATCCCCATTTGGGATACATGAAGTTTATTATAGGCTCTGTCATATATTTATCATATATACCTGATGCTTTTTCTATTTTATATTCTCCTATTACTTAAAGAGATAACTCTTTAATTTAAAATTCATGTTATTTTAGTTGAACAGAGCTCTAGTGATGCAATAACATACCTCCTTAAAATGCATTCCCCATATATTTATCAGTATATCTTGCTTAATACATCTTTATTTCCCAATATTATCAATCATAAAATGTCAATGAATTTGGGATGGTACAGGCAGAAGGATGACTATTCTTCAAAAAAAAATTGGGAAAGAATGTATCACAATATAAACAGAAACTTAATGAGGGGACAAATAAGTCTGCATATCATAAAAAGTTTAGGCTACATTTTTATATGCTGTATGAGTGGGACAAAAACAAAGTCACTTAAAAGTTCCATTTCACTGGAAGGTTATTGATGCTACAAAGAGAAAAAGAGATCCCATGAAGGGCAATCAGACAGGTGCATCCCAAAGGAAGGAGGAAGGGTAGAGAAAGTGAATTCCTATTTATTGAAATAGGAGATCACAGGGGAAGGCAATTCACACAAAGTAGGGGATAAAGAAGATGAAGCACACTTCAATCTGGGTGAGGCAAAGAAGTATTTAAAAGATTATATCAACAAAAAGTAGATGCAAGGAATCTAGTTATCATTTGGAAAAGATATCCATGTGGGGAGAAACTATAACTGATCTGCTTTAAGCAAAATAAAATTCAAGTATATAGGATTAATTAAAATAAATAAAATCTAAGGCAAGATTCAAAGACCTAGGTCTAATTTGTCTGTGTGAGAGGGAAGAGACTAAGATTCTTCAAGCAAATTTCTGCTTCTTAATTTTTATTAAGACAAAAATTTATAAGAAAAAAAATACTTTGCCTGTATAAAACTTACAATGAAAAAATACATACAGAGTTAAAGTGAAAGAATGAAATAAATGTTGTGCTTTGCTAGAATTAAAAGAAGTAGAAATTACAAACATGATTTTGGAGAAGACAATAGTAAAAATACTGTCAAGAGAAAAAAACTAAAGAACTACTTTATGCTTAAGGGCACAAGAAATTATCAAATAGTATGTGTAAATATATATATATATATATGTATGTATATATGTATATATATATAAATTCACAGCAGAGAAGAATATGTATGTCCCTCTTAATGTTAATGTTTAGTTATCTGTGATACCTTTAAGCATATTGTAATTTCCCTGTTAGTCTTGAAAATATTTGCTATTAAATAGTAATAGAATAATGGTAGATGATTTTAATGTGCTTCCATCACACATTTATAAAATATTTATATATGCTAAATCTATTAGAAAGACAAAGAAGCACATTATAAATCTGAACAAAATGTTAGAGCTAAAAAAAATTTGATCAGAAACTTAAAGAGAATACATATTTTTATCATCAAAGAATGTTTACAAAAATTGATCACATGCTAAAGAACTAATAAATTTAGAAAGCAAGAATTAAAAACATACAATTATAGACACCAACACAATTAAACAATCATAATAAAGGGCAGTACAAACACAAGAAACAAACTTGGATGTGCTAAATGATGTGCTAATATTTAATGAAGCAAAGATTAAATAAAAATTAATTTTATTTTGAGAAAGTTAACAATGAAACAACACCACAAGCTTATGGGGTGTTGTTAATGCAGTCCTTATAGGAAAATATAAATCTCTCAACATTTATATTAATAAAGAACAGGTCACAAGTGAATTCAATACTTAAAAAAATTAGAAAACTAATATATTCATAATTCCCAAACAAGTTCCAATAAAAAAGTTTTGAAAGTCAGAAAAGTAAATAAAACTAAAAATAAATAAATCTTTGAACTAATAAAAAACTAATAGTTATTTTTAAGATTAACACAATTGATAAACCATTGCATAATTTGATTAAAAAGATAAATGAAAATAGCTATCAATATAAACAATAACAAAGATGAAGCATAATACTCAATGAATAAAGGGGAGAGGTAAGAAAATCATGACACTGTCATACCTTATAATATGACAATCAAAATTGGAATGCAACAATATATTTATAAAGAAAAACACCCAAATTAACACAATTAGAAAAAGACTACCTAAACAATACAATAACAGAATGTGAAATTCAGCAAGACATCAAAGAACTCTCAGTGGAAAAAAAGCGAAAAAAATTCCAAATAGATTTACAAGTGAATTTTTCAACATTTAAAAACAAAATAATTCCAAATGTTTGTGTGTATGATATCATGATAATATGTACTATATCATATACATATGTGTGCTCATGTATATGTATGTATACACGTACAATTTTTGCAACAACAACAAAAAAAAGGAAAAAAGAACCTCCCAAACTCCTTTCATGAGAAAAATATCCAGGAAAAAGTATGAAGAATGGTGCTTCTCAGAATTATCAGATTTCAAATCATATTAAAAAATAGCCATTATTGAAACTATCTGATAAGCAGATTGAAAAAATAAAAATGGATCAACTGAATAGTTAGTATAAATAAAACTAAAAGACCACATGTGAAACAGCTTTGTACCTGATAACATGAGAACAAAAACCACTGGGAAAGAACTCTTTGTTCACAAAGAACAACTGCAAAAACCAGAAAATTGATTGACTGAGAGTAGATATTGACCAACAATTTACACCATTTACTATAATAAATTACAAAGAAATGAAAAATGAAATATAAAGTCATATCATGAAAACATTAGAAGACACTTAGAAAGTTATATCTTTTACAAATACAAATGTTCAATAATTCATAAGTCAATATAATAAAGAGGTTACAAAATACAAGAGAGAATTTTGATAATATAAAATGTAAAAAATAGATTTCCTGAACAAAATCAGTATAATTAGAATAAAAATAAAAACTTTAAAATGGGGAAATATTTGTATATAACATCTACTATATATATATATATATATATATATATATATATATATATATATATATATTATATATAATCAATTGAAATAAATGTACAATTGGAAATGGAGCCAAGATAGTGGAATAAAGACAGAGACTTGCCCAAGCTTCCCCCAAATACGTTCTAAAATTTTTTTCTAAACAAATTCTAGAGTAACGGATCTCACAAAAGACAGAATGAAACAAATTTTTTTATACAAGATAACTTGGAAAGTAAGCAGGAAAAGTCTGTTGCACCAGGGTGAAAGAGAAACACAGTCTGCTGCAGGCCATACCAGCACAGCCCCAGCCTCAGTAAACCAGGAGCAGGCCTTGGGAGCGACTGAATCAGCAGCAGCTACTTCCAGAGCTCTCAGCCCACAGACAGTAATGGGGTTTTAAGAAAAAGAAGATTTCAGGGTTCTCTTTGCTAGCACTGAGGCAGGACCCTGTTACTTTACCCATTCTTGGATCTGATCACGGTCCTCAGTGGGAGTCCCAGGGCAATGAAGATTACTAACATAGCAGAGTTTATGGCCACAGTGTGGGGGGGAAGGTAAAAATGGGGGATGTTCATGACATTTCCAGGGCAGAACAGAGGGTTTATGGTCACTCACAGGCCAGAGCATAAGCTAGAAGAATAGGAAACACTTCTACTTAGATCATACCACCTTGGAAAAACTGAAACTTAGAGGTCCCTAGAAGTCTCTCTGAAAACAGCTACACAAAATTTCTGAAGCATTAGACAGTTCTCCCTCTACCCTGGAATCAGAGTCCTACTTTAACAAAAAGTTAAAAGTCAAGTAATGGAATAGTGAAATGAGAAAACCAGGAAAAAAAAAAAACCCTGACTATAAAAATTTACTATGGTGACAAGGAAGATCAAAAACACACACTCAAAAGAAGACAACAAGGTGAAAGCTCCTACATCCAAAGTCTCCAAGGAAAAAATATGAATTGGTCTCAGGCCATGGAAGAACTCAAAAAGGATTCTAAAAATCAATCAAGAGAGGTAGAGGAAAATTTGGGAAAAGAAATGAGAACGATGCAAGAAAATCATGAAAAACAATTCAACAAGCACCATTCAACAATTCAAAGGACACACACACACACACACACACACACACACACACACACACACTATTGAAGAAAATAAGACCTTAAAAAACAGACTCAGTCAAAATGTGAAAGAGATCCCAAAAGTCAATGAGGAGAAGAATGTCTTGAAAAGCACAACTGGCCAAATGGAGAAGGTTATCCAAAAGCTCACTGAAGAAAATAATTCTTTAAAAATTAGAATAGAGAAAATGGAAACTAATAACTTTATGAGAAATCAGGAAACAATAAAACAAAATGAAAAGAAAGAAAAAAATAGAAGATGATGTGAAATATCTCACTGGAAAAACAACTGACCTGGAAAATAGATCCAGGAGAGATAATTTAAAGTTATTAGACTACCTGAAATCCATGATTTAAAAAAAAAAAAGAGCCGGGGCGGCTAGGTGGCGCAGTGAATAGAGCTCCGGCCCTGGAGTCAGAAGGACCTGAGTTTGGAGCCAGCCTCCGACACTTAATCCACACAAACAAAAACCTAGCCGTGTAACCTTGGGCAAGTTACTTAACCCCAATTGCCCTAAAGGGGCGGCTAGGTGGTGCAGTGAGTAAGAGCGCCGGCCTCAGAGCTGGGATGACCCGAGATCAGATCCGGCCTCAGAAAATGAGCACACACACATAAATAATGACTAGCCATGTAACCTTGAGCAAGTTACTTAACCCCAATTGCTTAAAAAAAAAAGAGCCTACATATCATCTTTCAAGAAATTATCAAGGAAAACTGCTCCAATATTCTAGAACCAGAGGGTAAAATAGAAATTGAAAGAATCTACCAATCACTTCCTAAAAGAGATCCCGAAAGGAAAACTCTCAAAAATATTATAATCAAATCCCAGAGTTTCCAGGTGAGAAAGAAATATTGCAAGCAGTCAGAAAGAAACAATTCAAGTATAGTGGAGTCACAGTCAGGATAACACAAGAGTTATCAACTTCTGCATTAAATGATCAGAGGGCTTGGAATATGATATTCCAGAGAGTAAAGGAGCTAGGATTACAAACAAGAATCACCTACCCAGTAAAACTGAGTATAAGACTTCAAAGGAAAAAAATGGATATTGCACAAAATAGGAAACTTTCAAACATTCTTCATGAAAAGACCAGATCTGAATAGAAAATTTGATTTTCAAATATAAGACTCAAGAGAACCATACAAAGGTAAAAAGGAAAGGGAAATCATAAAGGAATTAGTGAGGTTAAACTGTTTAAAATCCTACTTGGGAAGGTAATATTTGTAACTCATAAGACCTTTCTCATTATTAGAGTAATTAAAAGTTATATATATACACATATATATAGACAGAGGGTATAGGAATAAGTTGAATGTGAAGCGATATCTAAAAAATAAAAGTAAGGGGTGAGAAAAGAATGTACTGGGAGAAAAAGAAAGGGAGAGGTAGAATGGGGTAAATTATCTCACCTAAAGAAAGGAAAGAAAAAGCTTTTACAGTGGAGGGGAAGAGGGGGCAGGTAAGGGTGAGTAAGAGAACCTTACTTTTATTAGAACCAATTCAAAGAGGCCATAACATACATACTTAATTGGGTAAAGAAATCTATCTTACCCTACAGGAAAGTAGGCAGAGAAGGATAAAAGAGGAGGGTGGTGGGGAGTGATAGAAAGGAAAGGAGATTGGGGGAGGGAGTAGTCAGAAGCAAAATACTTTTAAGGAGGGACAGGATGAAAGGAGAGAGAGAATAAAATAAACAGGGCAGGGGGGTAGAAAGGGGGGAAATACAATTAGCAAAAGTAACTGTGGAAAAAATCTTGAAGAGAGTTTCTCTGATAAAGATCTCATATCTCAAACATATAGAGGGTTGAGTCAAATTTAGAAAAATAAGAGTCATTCCCTGATTGATAAATGATAAAAGGATATGATCAATTTTCAGATGAAGTATCAAAGCTATCTATAACCATGTGAAAAAATACTTTAAGTCACTATTGATTGAAGAAATGCAAATTAAAACAATTCTGAGGTACTATCTCATACCTATTAGATTGGCTAATAGGACAAAAAAGGAAAATGACAAATGTTGGAGAGGATGTGGCAAAAATGAGATACTAATGCACTGTTGGTAGAGTTGTGAACTGATTCAATCATTCTGCAGAGCAATTTAGAACAATGCCCAAAGAGCTATAAAACCCTTTGCCCTAGCAATACCACTGTAACATCTGTATCCCAAAAGAGATAATAAAAAAAGGAAAGGGCGTATATGTACAAAAATATTTATAGCAGCTTATTTCTGGGGGCAAACAATTAGCAATTGAGGGGATGCCCATCAATTGGGGAATGGCTGAACATGTTGGGGTATGTGATTATGATGAAATAATATTATACTATAAGAAATGATTGGGGGGGCAGAGCCAAGATGGCAGAGTAGAAACAGCACTTCCGCTGCGCTCCAGCCCATACCACTTCAAGATTATGTAAAAGGCAGACTCTGAACAACCTCTGGAGCTCCAGCACCCACAGAACAACACAGAGAAGCTAACCTCCTGCTGAGGACAGCCCGGCAGCCCGGCAGGGAGCTCCGCAGCTCTCTGGGAGCTGATCACAGGACCACGGGAGTCAAAGGTTTTAGCCCCAGGGTGGCCAGACCAGCAGCCAGCTGGAGGTAACCCAGAACTCCAGCAGCTGTGGCTTTTCCAGAATTACCAACACATAGATGCCTAGGACAAAGTGAGAGGTTAGTGCCCTATGGACTTTGGGACCATTATTTGGGAACGCATTATCTTCTTCCTCTGGGGGTGAGAAGCCATTGGGGAGCTGCAGCACAGCAGCCATGAAGCAGCTTCAGTTGCTGCTTCAGCTCCTGGCCTGCAAACTGTATGGGGATCTGGCGATCAGTCTGGGGGTAGCCTCCCTGGATCTGGATTGCAGTCTGGGGTGGAGGTCTTAGGGTGTGTGTCCAGCTTGCCAAAGTGTGTGGGGGCTTCAGGGAGGGCACCCAACTAATACCTCTGGAAGTTGAGAAGACCCCAACATTTCTGATGGAAGCTCCCCTGTCTGGTGGCAGAGTCCTACTGTGGCAACAAACCCAAAAGTCAAGTAATTAAGTGGCAACATGCTTAGGCAAAGGAAACAAAATAAACAGAAAAATGAAACATTAGACTCCTGTTTTGGGGGTGAAGAGGATTGAAGCATGGAACAGGAGGAGGACTGTGAGGTCAGAAATCCTGCACCAAAAGCCCCAAATGAAAATACCAGAGGGTTACAGGTCATAGAGGACCTTAAGAAGGATTTTAAAAACCAATAAGAGAAGTGGAGGAAAAATTGGGAAGAGAAATGAGAAGGAGGCAGGAAAAGTATGAAATGAGAGTCAACAGTCTGACTGAGGAAAATAACACCTTAAAAAATAGACTAACTCAAATGGCAAAAGAGGCTCAAAAACACAATGAGGAGAAGAATGCCTTAAAAAGCCAAATTTGCCAGATGGAAAAAAAGAATTTCAAAAGCTCACTGAGGAGATACATTCCTTCAAAATTAGACTGGAGCAAATGGAAGCTAGTGACTTTATGATAAATCAAGATGCTGTTAAACTGATCCAAGCAATTGAAAGAATAGAAGGCAATGTGAAACATCTCATGGGATAAACCACTGACCTGGAAAATAGATCCAGGAGAGATAATTTAAGAATTATTGGACTACCTGAAAGCCGTGATCAAAGAATCTAGGAATCATTCTTCAAGAAATTCTCAAGGAAAATTGCCCTGATGTTTTAGACCCAGAGGGTGAAATAAAGGTTGAAAGAATCCACAGATCACCTCCTAAAAAAAAGATCCCAAAAAGAAAACTCCCAGGAATATTATAGCCAGGTTCCAGAATTCCCAGATCAAGGAGAAAATACTACAAGCAGCCAGGAAGAAACAATTTCAATATTGTGGAAACACAATCAGGATAGTGCAGGACCTGGCAGCTTCTACACTGAGGGATCAGAGGGCATGGAATATGATATTCCACAGGGCAAAGGACCTGGGATTAAAACCAAGAATCACCTACCAAGCAAAACTGACGATCTTGTTTCAGGGGAAAATATGGTCATTCAGTAGAATAGAGGACTTTCAAGCACTCTTGAGGAAAAAACCAGAATTGAATAGAAAATTTGACATCCAGACACAAGAAGCAAGAGATATCTGAGAAGGTAATCAGGGAAAAGAAATCAAAAGGAACTTATCAAAGTTGACCTATTTACATTCCTACATGGAAAAACAATAACTGTTACTGATGAAACCATTCTCAGTATGATAATAATGGAAGAAGGGTGTATGGTCATATGAATACTATGTGAATGTGTGTATATATGTTTACAGTTATACATGGAGAGAGGGCATAGGTTGAATTTGTTGGGAAGGAATGATACTTAAGGGGTGAAACTATGAGGTGAGAGAGGAAAGTGGCAAGAGGAGATGGGGAGAAACAGGGTAGGGTAAACTATCTCATGTAGAAGAAGCAAGGGGAAATGGCTGCAGGGGAGGGGAAGAATAGGAAGGCAAAAAGGCAAAACCACATTCTCATTGAATTTGGTTCAGGGAGGGAATGACATACATACTAAATGGGATATCTCAACCTGCAGCAGAATAGGGGGAAGGGGCATGAGAGGAGGCATGATGGATGGGAGGGCATCCTTAGGAGGAAGGGAGGTTGGAAGTACCCACTATAGAAGAGGGACAGGTTCAAGTAGGGAATGGACCGGGTGGGGGGGAATTATAAGTAGCCTTGTCCAATATATCTACTATGGTAATATTTTGCATAGCTATACATGTACAGCACATACTGAATTACTTATCTTCCCAGAGGGAATGGGTGGCAAGGGAGGAAGGGAATGGATCTGAAATTCAAGGTCTTAAAATTAAATGTTTTAAATATATATATATATATATATATATATATATATATATTTATGTGTGGCGTAAGCTGTCTCATATAAAAGAGGCAAGGGGAAGTAGTTGCAGGAGAGGGGAAGAACAGGAAGGCAAAAAAGCAAAACCATATTCTCATTGAATTTGGCTCAGGGTGAGAATGACATACATACTAAATGGGATATCTCACCCTGCAGGAGAGTAGGGGGGAGGGGGATGATGGAGGGGAGGGCATGCTGGGGGGAGGGGATTTTGGCGGCACCCACTTTTGAAGAGGGATAGGATCAAAGTAGGAAATGGACCAGGTGGGGGATGGGATGGGTGAGAGGGAAATATAACCAGTCTTTTACAATATATCTACTATGGTTTTGCATAGCTACACATGTACAGCATATACTGAATTGCTTATCTTCCCAGTGGGAGTAGGTGACAAGGGATGAAGGGAATGGATCTGGAATTTGAAGTTTTAAAATTAAATGTTTCAAATATATATAAATACTATTATTAATACTATTATGCATGTAATTGGGAGATAAGATGTGCAGGCATTGGGGCACAGAGATTCATCTTTCCCTAATGGAAAAGTTGAAGGGGGTATGGTAGAAGATATGGGAGAGAGCAGATTGGATGAGGGGATATCCTGTGGGACTGCTATTCTGGGGTGGTGGGTAGGGGAAAAATGGGAAATAAAATTATAACTCAAAATCTGGTGGAAATGAATGATGTAAACCAGAAGTTAATAAAGCATTTGAAAAACAAAGAAAAGAAATGATGGGCAGGATAGTCTCAGAAAAATCTGGAAAGGCTTGCATGGGCTGATGCAAAGTAAAATGTACGGTTTATAAAGTAACAGCAATATTGTAAGATGATCAGCTGTGAATGACTTAACTATTCTCAGAAATCTAATGATCCAAGACAACTTTTAAGGACTTAGAATGAAAAATGCTATCCATCCCAGGGGAAAAATTAATGGAATCTGAATACAGTATGAAGCATACTTTTTAAAACTTTTCTTTATGTTTCTTGAGGTTTTTTATGTTTTCTTTCACAACATGGCTATCATGGATATGTTTTGCATGACTACACATGTATAACTTATATCTAATTGCTTGCCTTCTTGATGGGAGAGTGGGGGAGGAAGGAAGAGAATTTGGAACTCAAAGTTTTAAAAAATGTATACAATTAACAGCTACTTCCAAGCAAAAATATAGGTTTTATTAAAAATACTGTTTCAACTATTTTGAAAAGAAATGCAAGAAATGTATACTACTAATAACACTATAAAAAGTTTTTCAGCATTGCAAATAATCTAAGCCTTACAAATTAAGACTACTTGACACTATAAATCTATATCTATCAAATTGTCAAGGATGGTAAAAAGAAGGAAAATTGAATGTTTTAGGAACTGTAGAAGGACAAACAGGTTGACTCATTTCCTTCAAGTGTCAGCAAACATTACACATTCTCCAAGAAAATTGTCTATATATATATATATATACATACATGCATATATATTTGTGTATTTACATTTATATGTACACAGACATTTATATTTTCATATATAAAATTATATATAACGCCTATGTACATATGCATATGTTGTATATATCTTACTTGTACATAGTTGTCTCTTCACATTAAAATGTGAGCTCTTTAAGAAGAGAGATTATGCTTTAATCTTTCTTTATATTCCCAACACTCATTAAGTACCTGGCACCTAGTGGGCATTTAACAAAAGCTTGTTGATTTAAGTTGTTAATTTCCTTTAAACAATGGCATGCATTAGTCCCCATTTCCCTAATGACTAAAGGTCTGGCATCCTTACTCTAGTCCTAATTCTAACTGCAACCTTAAGCAAATAACTTTAACCAGGGACAGCAGCATTTTTCACAACTATACCCTGAGGTGATATAATTAGTTGATATTGCTAAAATCCTTTTCTGACATTTCTGTCCTCATAAGACATTTTTTCCTGCAAGTTTTAAATGTAACAAATTTTACTAAAATATATTTAAAACCTAGTAGTATATCTATCTAAAAATATTATCAGCTACTATTTTTCCAAGATGGAACTCTGATATCTCATCAAGATGAAATGACCCTAGGTTCTTAAAGGTTGTGCAGAATAAACTTAAGAGGCTTAAAATGTGGGCCAAGAGGGAGGAGAAAAGAGGAAGGTAGGGGAAGGGAAATGAGGGAAGGGAAGAGAAGGGAAAATGAGAGAAGATTGATTTTTTTCTCCTTGAAAGAAAACCCCAAATTGAACAGAAGAAGCAAATAAAGGAAGAATAAATGAAATAGTTTTCCTACCATGAGCTTTTATCAATCCTGCAGTTCATTAATTTCTGAAGAAACCTTTTTATGGCATGCTTTTGATTCTTTTAGCTTTGCTATCAGCAAATGGGTTAGAATTTAATCAAAATTGTCAGGCCAGACCATATACGTTTTTAGTGTGTGTGCATGTGTGTGTGTGCATGTGTGTGCTTTATCTACATTATGATTAGTAGCAGTAAAAAATGACTAAAGCTAAATAATCTTAAAATCCCATTAAAAACATCATATTTATTAGCTTTATAAATTGTTGAAATTTCACTTAATATGAAGAGTGAAATGGCATATATTTTCTATTTCTCTCATTATTCATTTTTAAAATTTAATATTCAATATATATACCATATGTAGTACAACTGGAAGAGGCAACTTTGTTTAGTAGGAAAAGGACTAAATATGGAAGCAATAAGACTTGAGTTCTAGCATTAACTATGTGATCTCTGGCTGGTCACTCAGTCGCTTTATTACTCAACTAACATTAGGGTCACAGATATAGAGCTGGAAGGAACCTCAAAGTCACCTAATCCAAGCCCTTCTGTTTTACAAATAAAGAAGCTGAGGCCCAGGGAGAGACTCGTTTGAAGAGATATGCCCCAAACCAAACAGGCAATAAGCATCAGAGATCTGAATGTACATAGGCCCTAGGAATCCAAGGGAAGCACCCCTTTCAAGTAGAGATTGTAATGTTCATTGCTGAAGAAATGTCTAATGCTAGTGAAATAACAGGTCCTTGGCATATTGACTGTATGTAGCACAAAGGGAATAGAGGTAATAGCCATGTAGTCAAGATCAGAAATCCAGTGAATCCATTAAATCATCACTCACTTCTTTCCAATTCATTCAAAGCAGAAGATATTAGTTTGGATATATCTAAACACCCAACTCTCCAGTCATTCAGTAGGCAGTGGTGTGAAACTTTATAGATATCATCCAAGTACTTGGCCTGAAGCACTATTCACATCTGAAGGTTCCTGATGTCATGCAAATTTAAACCTTTTGGTTTTATCGGGAGAGAATTTTTCAAAGACACTTTATTATAGAAGCTCTTAAAGGAAAATCATGGTGAAAAATGTCTAATCACAATTCCTCTTAGAACACAAAAGCTTCCCAAATCAATAAACATCACAGGTAGAGTTCAATAAGAGAGTAGCCCCCCCCCCCAGTTTGCTGACCCTTTTATACTACTTTTAATATGCATATGAAATTAGAAGTGCATCTGGCTTAATGAATTTCTGCTTTCTTGAGTATATTAATAAGGATAACAAGAGAGAATACTTAACATTCTCTATTTAATATAGAGTGCTTGTTGCATATACATGAGCACAAACATTTTCCAAAACAGATTAAGGATTATATATTGTTGGTGAAAAAAAATTATCCCAAGAAAAAGAATATGAGATTAGGTGCTAGCCCTCAAGAGTAGGGCCAAATAACATTATGATTCCTTAAATCCTGATTTGATGAATGCCTCCCAGAATTTATTTTCTCAGGCTTTTCAATTTTTCAGGTCCTCTGCCCTCAACACTTCACACAGTGTACATTGTAGATAGGTTAACATTTTAGAGAAATAATCAGGATCATATTTTTTTAGAGCTGCAATAGACTTTAGAGATGATTTGGCCTGACCCAGTATTTTAAAGGTAATGAAACTGAGGCCTTCCTCAAGGTCATATAATCTTTTACATCCAATGTGTAGAATCATATTGTGAGGCCCTAACAATCTCTAGCTATAAGGGTTCAGTAACCCCTGAGACAGGCACAACCAGGAAAATGAGGTAGGGCTCAGAAAGATACTTATAAAAAAAGAAAAAGTAGCCATTGCTGATTTTGTGACAGTCATTGGCACTAATCATTTTTGTGTGCTCAATGCCTAAGACTAGGTAGCACACAGCTAGTGTTCCCCCGTGACACACAGATGTACCACAAGGGGATATAACATAGACAAGGCAGGTTAAATCGCTCAGATCAACCAGACCTCCAAAGTCACACCACTTGCCGTTAAGAGTTTTCATTGAATTCACTTAATCTCTTTACCTTTTTTAATAGAAAATGTCCTGGAAAGGAGATTTATATTGGTTAAGCATTAAAAAAAACTAGAGGATTTGTTCTTCCTGCTTTTATTTCCTGTCTTCAGGCAGCTTCAGCATAGGGAGAGAAAATACTATCAATGTCTTTATTAGTACCATTGGAAGTGGTTGTTGCTTAATGCTAGTATAACTCAACTGCTCTAACTTCCTAATAATGGTAACACAAAATGGGGGAAAAGGCTTTCTCAGTGTCCTCATTAGAGAGAAAATGATGATATTATCATTATTTAATTTGTATTAGAGAATAATGATGATAAAGACTATTGTCCAGATTTGGTATGTGGCTAACATGGAGATGAGTCTATCAGTTCACATGTCATGAATAAATGTTGCATATGGGCAATTAACCAGACCCATAATTGAATAATAGAAGGAAACTAGGCAGATTTGTATTTGGGAAGTTGTTAAATGATTCTATGATTCTTCCTGGATCAAAAACCCATCTTTTTAACAACACAGATGAGAACTGAATCATTATTTCGTTCTCTAGAAACAGAAAATAAAGATTTTAGCTTGATCTAGTTGCAATAAATGCTATTTAGTGAAGTAAGAACATTATGAACTTTTTTATCTATATGGAAATTTTTTTTTCTCAGTGTTTGAACTCTTTGGGGCATATGTC
The DNA here is from genome assembly GCA_011680675.1 of Gymnobelideus leadbeateri. NCBI lineage: Eukaryota > Metazoa > Chordata > Mammalia > Diprotodontia > Petauridae > Gymnobelideus > Gymnobelideus leadbeateri. The sequence continues at coordinate 470,145 of WOXC01005485.1, forward strand.
CAGCATTGTTAGTATGAGGTTTGATTTGAGTAGAATACTTACTGAGCTAAGTCAGAGTAGTACTTAAAAAAAGAAAGAAAGAAATTGAGTTTATTGACTCAACCAGCTCAGTAATTGAATTTCCTCAACAGGTGTAAATCAATGGCTTAATACAGGGGTATGGAACCTGGGACCTGGAGGCCTAATGTGGCCCTCTACTTCCTCAAATATAGCCCTCTGACTGAATCCAAACTTCATAGAACAAATCCCCTTAATAAAGAGTTTTTTCTGTGAAGTCTGGATTCAGTCAAAGGGTCATACTTGAGGACCTAGAGAGCCACATGTGGCCTCCAGGTCCCAGGTTCCCCACCCCTGTTTAAGCACTTGAATAATACAAAACACATAGGGCAGATAAGGGGATTCTGGTGACTGGTGACTGGTTCAAACAGAGATTACTAAATGACTCAAAACTAGAAAGAACTTTTGTTCTATCTGTCATTGCATAAACAAACTTCAGCAAAATTATGTCTGATCCTAGGAATTCTTTATACTAATTAAATCCATAGTCCAGATGGAGAAACAGAGAAAGAAAGAGAGAAAGAGAAAGAAATAGAGGAAGAAAGAAAGAAAGAAAGAAAGAAAGAAAGAAAGAAAGAAAGAAAGAAAGAAAGAAAGAAAGAAAGAAAGAAAGAAAGAAAGAAGGGAGGGAAGGAGGGAGGGAAGTAGGGAAGAAGGTAGGAAGGAAGGAAAGGAAGGAAGGGAGGAAGGAAGGAAGGAAGGAAGGAAGGAAGGAAGGAAGGAAGGAAGGAAGGAAGGAAGGAAGGAAGGAAAGAAGAAAGGAAGGAAGGAAAGATGAGAAAGAGGAATGGAATGGGAAATGGAAAGGAAAAGAGTAAGAGAGGTAGAGTGGCAAGGAGAGAAGAGGAGAAGAGAGGAATAAGGAATAAGGAGTTCAATGATCACAAAAAGGCATATGAACCAATAAATAATTAAGAAAGTAAAATCAGTAAAAAAAATATACATAATCATAATGTTGTTTTTTTTTTAAAGTAAAAGACATCAGGGTGGCTAGGTGGCACAGTGAATAGAGCACCAGCCCTAGAGTCAGGAGGACCTGAGTTCAAATCTGAACTCAGACACTTAACACAAAAACTAGCTGTGTGACCTTGGGCAAGTCACTTAATTGCAATTGCCTTTCAAAAAGCATAGATAGATAGATAGATAGATAGATAGAGTAAAAGACATTAAAATTCTGATTAAAGATCAAGTCTAATTTTGGTTCCAAGCCTTTGGCCTATAATTTTATTGTCCTTTTAGAGAGGTGGTGGACCACAGGAGCAAAACCTTTTTATATCTTGGGAGATGGGGTTACTATGATAGTTTACTTTTTTTTTACCTATTGCTATTGTTATAAGTGAAGGCTCTGTGGGAAAGTTTATTAGAGAGTGGCAATAGTCTGAAAAATTAAAAAATATATATGTGTGTGCACATGCTTATGGGTATGTATTACATATATATAAGATATATATAATCTACCTTGCAAAATAATTTTATAATAGCTTCAAAAATATTAAGGTTTTTGAGCTTTCTGCTCCTGTTGCATAGCTTTGTATAGATCTTAGAAAACAGTCATTCTATATGAATCATCAATGTGTTCTTAATATTGCAACCTATTTTTATGTTAGAAGCCTTTGATTCATATTGTACATAAACTCACACTTCTGTGCTATAAAATCAATTTCTCTGTTGGTAGAATCCCACATCCACTCCTGACTTAAATATTTATAAATGTAACACACCAATCATCAATAGTAATTTCTTTGTTTCCCTTCCTATATTTAATTCATTAGGAGGGTATTCATGCTTCAAGGATGATGTGAACTCGATGAGGTCGAGGTCTTACAACTATTAAATATTTAATGTATCTATTCATGTCTGGATGTAGAGAACTACCCTCCACTACATTTCTTTTTAGAAGCAGCATAGCATAGTAGTTAGGGAACTAGACCAGAAGGCAGTAAGCTATGGATTCAAATCCCCCCTTAAATGTTTATTTAACTGTAAGACCCCAGACAAGTCACTTAACCTTAGTTTTCCCAATCTATAAAATGAAATTAGACTTAATGCTCTTTAAGGTGCCTTCTAGTCCCATCTAGTCCTAACTATACCTATCTATACCTATGATCCTATGGCCTTTCAACTGCTTTCTCAACTTTTAAAAATCTTGCAATATTCATTTCTTTTTTTTTAAATCAATTGGGGTTAAGTAACTTGCTCAAGGTTACTCGGTCAGTCATTGTTTATGTGTGGGTATTCATTTTCTAAGGCTGGAACCTGATCCCGGGTCCTTGACTCCAGGGCCCGCACTCTTACTCACTTTGCCACCTAGATGCCCCAGCAATATTCATTTCAATAAACTACATGTTCTTCACTCACTTGTGACAAGTAACCAATATTGGAGCACAAAATACAACATTACTCATTGATTAACTAATCTACCCACATTGACATCTCAGGCTATCAACTCAATGGCCCAGACACTCTTGGTTCAGCCAGTAGAGTGGCAAAAGTTTTAACAGAATTGTACCACCAAGGACCCTTGGATCTAGAATTGTAACAGACACTGAAGATCATTTTGTTCAATACCCTCATTTTAGAAACTGAATCAAATTTCTGAGGTATCAGGTACGTTTTTTAGTTAAAATTTCCTTTTAATCCTCAAAATAATATCTTAATGGTGAAATAAAATAATAATGGTAGTTCACATTTATATAACATTTGTGACTTACAGGACCTTTGATGAATATTATCACAACCCTATGAATGAGTTTTATTATCACCATCTTACAGATGAAAAAGCTAAAGCCCAGAAAGGAATTATGAGTTACTTTTCCAAAATCATATAGTTAATTAGTGACAGAGCAAGGATTGAAACCTACCCCTCTACATCTTCTGAGTCCTGATCATAAGACTCTGCTACAAACCTTTTCATGCTCACTCAACTCCAACCCTGCAAACCCTCTATTTTACAAACTGTTCTCTGTCACCTCTAGGTCTCCCTGACCCTCCTGAACCTGCTGAGGTAGTAAAGGAGAGTGGCTGCCCAGTGACTCAGGAAGGTCATTTTACAAATGAAGCAACAGACCATGAAATGTCTGAGTAAGCCTCAAAACACAGGCCTTCTAAATCCACATATTCCATAACTCACAGAAGAAGTAAAATTGGTCTTATCTGATTATGTCATTTGCCTATGATATGAACAAGTTAAATTATTTTTTAAATTTGTCTAGTTTCTTTGTTTCTCAATGATTATGCAGAGTTCTCCAGTTGTCCAAATAGAGGAAACTGGCTGTCTAGCAAGACAACCAGAGCCTTAAGTAACATAAGGCAATGTGGCTTTGTCCCAGGGTATCACCATAGGATGAGGGTGTACTTCAGTATTTCTTCCCTATGGTTCTTGACATCACTAAGACTAACTTCATGGGTCACTGGAGATACAGAGTACATCCATCCCTGGCCACCCAAGATTCTGTGACAGTGGTGTCCCTCTCCCAGGGCCTCCTTTTGCCTCTTGCCCACCAGTACAAGGGCCAGGACTCTTTGAGGAATGGAAAGTCCTTTCCCTCCCCATGTGATTTAACTATGATGGGATCTATTGTCTTCAGTACCACTATTCTATCCCTCTCCCCTCACTAACTAAATTTACTGTGGGTGTAATTTCAGCTAATTATAGCTCCAACACCATGGAAACATAACTTTCCCACAATTAGGAACCAAAAGGATTCACTCATACTTTGCTAATTACAAAATAGGCCAATAAACAAAGGAGAAAGAAGTTCTTTTTGTTCTCTTTATCCCCACTAGGCAGAATTTACGCTTATGGAGAAGGAAAGCCAGGCAGGTTGCAAAGTCTGTCTTCTCTAACAGTAGACTTTTTTTCTGCCTTACTCACATCACCTATACATGAAGTGACTGAGCTCTAAAAAGTTGAATAACTGATCTATAGCAAGGTAGTACCTCTAAATTTGCAAATTTAGAAAGTATAACTAAAATTCATATAATTTAGAAATAAAGATTTAATCAGAGAGAGTTCAAGGATAAAAATGTTAAAGTCAAAATTGTCCTTGTAAAGAAACTGATTCCAAGCAGGTCTCCTGATGGCTTCTCCCTTGTTCTTCCCATCTAGTCACTACAACACACTGCCTCCCCTCCATGTTGATTTAATATGCACGTTACAGCTGTAAAATCTTATTACCAGGATTTTCCAGACTCATAGAACTTGAGTTAAAAAGAACTTCAAGGGTCATCTAGTTTAACCTATTCCTGAAGCATGAATACCCTCCTACTGTGTCTCTAAGAACTAGTCTTAATAATAGCTAGTATTTACATAGCACTTTCAGATTTATAAAGCACTTTACAAATATTATCTCATTTGATCCACACAACAACTGCAGGAGGTGGGTGTCATTATTATCCCCGTTTTACGTATGGGCAAACTGAGGTAGACAGAAGTTTAGTGACTTATCCAGATATCTGAGGCTGAATGTAAACTCAGGCCTTTTTGACTCCAGATCCAATACTGTACCCACTGTGCCATCTAATTACCAATAATGATAAGGAACCCGCTATCCAAACAAAGTGGCCAAGGGCCTGAACTGAAACACTGAGTCTAGTGATAAATCTTAGGAGACAGCATGGGGCAAGAGAAAGATTAAATGAGCTGTGTTCCAGGGCCTGAGTTTCAATCTTGTCTGGCCCTGTCACTTGCTATTTTTGTGACTATGGGTATTTGTCAAATGAGAGTTAAGTTGGATGACCCCCAGGTTACTTTCCAGCTCTCAGTCTATAATCTTATAATCATTTCAAGCCTGGTAAGGCCTGCTGGCCCACCAAGGTGTCCTGAAGCATTAAGGCTGTGGAATCATCTCTCACAGGCTTTCTCCTTCCCCACCTCCCAACCCCCCTAGAATCATACATAGAAGTGTGAACAACATCACTGAACCTAATGCCATAGGACAGGGCCCAGACAGAAAATTCATTCAAGATTTTGTCATTTAAAACAGACAAGTCAAGAAGGATGAAACTGAGACACCACTTAGTCTCAGGTAGATGTTGTATATAATTCATCATATGAATTATATAACATCATATGAATTAAACTAATCAACTGTGGGGAAGGTGAATGCAGTGACTTAATAGAGTAGGACCTGTAAGGATCAGGTTAAGTAAATGTCCATTTCAGGATGTTAGATAATTCAATATGGCCAAAATTCCTCTGCTACTAAGTTAAAATCCATTTAGAGTCAAACTATTCTACTGGAGCATCTAAACAGTTCAAACATGTAACTGTGCGTATACATACACAGGCATATATACACTTTTTTCTGTTAGGGGATGATCCACACCTATAATTTCATTGGTGTAAGGCACACCCAACAAGGAAGATTCAAATCAGCCACTGCATTACACCACTTAGTCTTAGAATGGTACCTGGGGGCAATGAGAGGTTTGGTGACTGGCTCACAAGCACCAAGTCAAAATGTACCAGAGGCTAGATGTGAATCTTAATCTCCCTGACTCCTACATTGCCTCTTTCTCCACTATTTGAGCAGTGGAGATTTTTAATTAAAACCCTATTTAATTATAATTATATAGCACTTAAAGGTTTACAAAATAGGTTTCTCAAATTGACCCATGAGGCCACACATAGTATAGTATAATTAGCTTCATCTTCCAGATGAGGCCAACTGAGGCTGATAGATTTTAAGTGGCACATCCAAATCTGGGCAACTAATGACAGAGCGAGGATCCCAATACAGATTTTTCCTAACTCTAGGTCAAGAACTCTTTCTACTATGCCACAGTGGCTCTCAATATTTTCCAGGGGAAAGAATGAGCATGTATTTTCCCTTTATTTGGCTGAATATGGAAGGTCACATTTCAAGAATGCTGCTGCTATTGTTCATTTGTTTTTTTTCAGTCATGTTCGACTCTGTGACCCCACTAGGGTTTTCTTGGCAAAGATACAGGAGTGGTTTGCCATTTCCTTCCCCAGCTCATTTTACAAATGAGGAAACTGAGGCAAACAGGGTTAAGTGATATACCCAGGGTCACACAGCTACTAAGTATCTGAGGACAGATTTGAATTCAGGAAAATGAGTTTGCCTGACTGCAGATCCAGCACCCTATCCACTGACTCACCTACAAAGTTACAGTTTAGGAGAATCAACATTAGAAAGCATTGTTCAGGGGAGGATTCTGAGAAGATGGCGGAGTAGGCAGAAAATTCCAAGCTTTCAAGGTTTTCTCCCACAAGAGTTAAAATAGCACCTTAGGGTGAACAAAGAGTGGGTAGAGATAAATAAGAACAGGAGCATACCCAGGGTCCTCCTAGGACAACTTGAGAAGATCAGAAGAAAAATCCCAAGACAAGTTTTGGTCCCTGTGAAGAGTAAACACCTCCAGGTTGGGTTTCTTTTTTAACAGGGACTAGCCTCTTAAACAAGTGGCAAGCCATCAGGCTAGTTGGCTTGAGGGGCTGCGTCTGCCCTAGTCACAGGAATATTCACTCCTAGGATAATGGGGGAGTGGGGTATCTGAGCCCAGGAAAACCGGGAAGATTGAGGGAACAAGGAAGAGTGGTGGGGCAAGAAGAAACCAGCACACTGGCTGAGTGCAGAAGCAGTGCTGCAGAAAGGCCCTGGCTGTGGGCACTTACAAGAGGTTGGAGGCTTGGCTTTGGTTTCAGGCTAGAAGGAAGAGGGCAAGAGATGCCATTTAGCATACTCCAGGGATAGAGGTGACTATAAATAATTAAGATATTACCACAAAAAAAATTAGCAGGCAAAGGAGAAAGAATCCAACCATAGAAACGTATTATGGGACTAGATATGACTGAGGTTCAGCTTCAAAGGAGGATATTGAAGTAAAGAAACCCCAAAAAAGTAATGTCAAATGGATACCTGCCCAAAAAGAATTCATATAAGATCTTTAAAAAGACTTCAAAAATCAAATGGCAGAGATGGAGAAAAACTAAAAAAGAAAATAAAAATAATCCAAGAAAAACAAGAAGGGAATGAAAGTTAACCAATTAGAAAAGGAGATCCAGAATCTTAAGAAAATGACAACTTGAGAATTAGAAATGGCAAAGTGAAGCCAGTGAAATTATAAGAGATCAAGAAATGATTAAATAAAATATGAACAATGAAAAAATAAAAGAAAGTGAAACATCTTCTAAGAAAAACAACAGCTTTGGAGAATAGATCAAGAAGAGAAAATATAAAAAATAATTGGACTAATTGGAAGTAAAAATATTTAGAGCAGCTCTTTTTGTGGTGGCAAAGAATTAGAAATCAAGGGGGTGTCCATCAATTGGGGAATGGCTGAACAAGCTGTGCTATATGAATGTAATGGAATACTACTGTGCTATAAGAAATAAGTAGACAAACTTCATAATAACCTGGAGAGATTTATATAAACTGATATTGAATGAGAATAGCAGAACCAGGAGAAATCTGTGCACAATTATAGACACAACGTATGTGTGATGACTAACCTTGATAGACTGGACTCCTCTCAGCAATGCAAGGTTATAAGACAACTCCCAAAGACTCATGATGGAAAGAGATATCCACTCCCAGAAAAAGAGCTATGGAGTTTGAATGCAGATTGAAGCAAACTGCTTGCTTTCTTTCTTTCCCTTGTCTTGTTTTGTTTCCTCTTTCCCATTGTTCACTCCATTGGTTATAATCCTTCTTTACAGCCTGACTAATGTTTAATATGAAGGTACTTGTAGATCCTATGTTTTACTGCATGCCACCAGGGAGGAGGTGGGGAGAGGGAGGAGGAGAAAATTTGAAACTCAAGGGATTGTAGAACTGAATGTTATAAACAAAAAGTAACTAAACAAATTAGTTAATTTTAAAAAATAATTGGATTAATTGAAAGTTATTATCAAAAAGAGAATCTTGATACAATAATATAAGAAATAATCAAAGAAAACTGTCCTGAAGTATTAGAGTAAGAGGGGAAAACAGAAATAGAGAAAAATTCATCAGTCATCACTTTTAAAAGATCCTATAAGGAAAACTCATAGAAATATCATAGTCAAATTCTGAAATCCCCAGCTCAAGGGAAAAAATATTAAAAGCATCAAGATTAAACAATCATAATTACACAAGACCTAGCAGCAGAGACATTAAAGGACCACAGGTCTTGGAACATAACATATCAAAGAACAAAAGAACTGGAGCTCCAGTCAAAAATATCATTCCCTGAAAAGTTAAATATTATACTGAATGAAAGAAAATGGACATTTGATAAACTCTCAGACTTTCAAGACTTTGTTTAAAAAAATCCTGAACTTTATAGAAGATTTAACATATAAGAACCAAGAGAAAAATAAGGCACATAACAAAGTCTGATTATAAAGAATCCAAAAGGATAGACTGTTTACTTTTTATATATGTAATATGTAAAATGGACATCTAAGATTCTTATCAATAATTGGGTAGTTTATAAGAAAGATTGGGGTAAACCTGAGAATGATAAAAAGTGAAACCATTTAGGAACAGCTTAAAAGAGTAAATATTTGAGGTGCAAAAGGAAGAATTAATAAAAAGGAATTAGATGGGGGAAGAGAACTGGTAGTTCTGGTAACCTACTTTCATCAAGAATGGTTTTAAAAGGGAACAATATATATATTTATAAGAGTACAAAAGTCTTCTAATATCAGAAGAAATAAAATGGTAGGGTCATAGGGAAGGGAGAGAGAACAAGGGAGGGATCTTTAGAGGGGAAGGTGAGGGAATACATAAAATAGAGTTATAGAAGGGGGTTTACATTTATGGAAATGAGAGGATAGGGGAAGGATCCTTGGAGGGGGATAGAAAAGTTATAGGAGGGCAAGGTAGTAGGTAGAAGTAAAGTAGAGGAGGCAGGAGGGAAAGGAAACAAGAGATATAATCATACATAAAAAAACAAAGATCAGGAGTAAAGTAGGTTTGGGAACGTATACATCAATATGTTTGTATAGATTCATTTTCTTTTCACTCCGTTTGACAAATATTTATAAAGCACCCTCCCTTGAGTAGTTATATCTGTTTTATTGAGTGAGAAAATGAATCTATACTAATACCTACCTTTACTACCTTAGTTACTTTTTTTGTCTGCTGTTTGTTGGTACTTTGGTAAATGAGCCGCTCAGATGAGGATGTGTGTTTATTATTTAGAATGTTTTATAGCAAAAGGAATTGTATCATGCTACCTTTGAGGATATTCACAATGGTTCACTTAATCAGTGATTTAAATGACCATATAAATATTTACAAAATGTTTACCAATTTCCTCAGAAAGATGGTAAATAAGAAATGGTATGTGCTTGCCTGTCTGTTCTATTTCTAAGGCTCAGTTTATTTACAGTGGTTTATTAATATACATTTACCAGTAAGTTTAGACAACATCCTGTAGGTTGCATATTTACAAAAAGTCTTTCTCTGCCATTTGTCATATGTTAAACACATCCTGACCACTCATGCCATCACCAGTTTTGAGAAATGGATTTTCAGAAATAAGCTTTTGGTATGTGGGAGGAGAGTGGTGGGACAGGAGGCAAAATTGATTAGTCATGTTTATTTATCTAAATCAATAACTTGCCACAATAAAAAAAAGATTTATTGTTTTTTAGAAAGGCCAGTTATTATATCCATATGAGGTAGAAATAAAATATCACACAATTTTTACTGAGGTTAAATGTGCTTTCAGGAGGATAAAGAGAAAATATGCTATAAAGAATAATCATCAGGTAATTCATATGCTATTGAACTATATTACTCAAATGTCTTTAACCTTGTCATTTCTAAATTTCATGGGAGGGGGGAGGTAAGTAACCTAAAACCTTTAGTAGTGTTTGTAGGAAGGGAAGGAGACAGGAAGAAGAAGGTAAGGAAGAAAAGAAGGAAAAGCAGTGTGAAGACAAAAAACATCTTTAAAGAAAACAGATTTTAGTTATTAATTTCTTGAGATGGAAATTTTGTCAGATACAAAAATAACAGGTTTCTCATTCTCTGGAGTGAAATGTCATCATTCTGCAATCATTAAGTACTTTCTTCCATTAAATTCCAGGAAGTATAATGAGGTTCATAGAGGAACCCTATCTTTAAACCAGTTTAAACAATATAATTTTCTGTGATGTGGCCTTAGTGCTTGGTTATCTTTTGAGGCAGATGATAGCAACTGCCCAGTAAAAGATTTTTCAGGTAAGTCAAACTAAGGGAGATTAATGAAGTATAAGGGACAACCATATGCATAGTTGTTTTCCTTTAAAATCTAAATTGATTTTTAAAAATACAAATCTCAAATCTTTTCAACATAATATTTCAATTCTCCCTTTATATTTTTTTGCCTCAAACAACCCCTAAAAAGGGCTGATGGTCATGTCATAAATGAAAAGCAAGCCAAGTGGAAAGTACAACACTGTATGACATACATTACATAGCTGATAGAGCATTAACTTGAAACAGGGAAAACTGTGTTTGAATTCCTTCACACATTCTCATTAGTCATGTGACTTTGGGCAAGTGAGTTAACCTCTGCACTTAACTTTCCTTATCTGTCAAATTAAGGTGTTGGAATTGGATGTGATGTCCCTTAAAATCCTTAAAGATTTAGCTCTTGATCTGGGATCCCATGCTTGCAGCACTAATGTTGGAACTGGAATAAATCAGGATATCCAAACTTCTTTCAAGATAAAATGCTCATTTCAGTGAAAAAAAAAAATTACACACATTCCCTTCTTTCTTACCAGGGTACAAGGACATGATAACTGGGTCAAGCTCATAGCTCATCCGGGTCAGGACTTTTGTCTCTGACAGGCATCATCAAGGCTCATTTCACGAGAAGGCATGGATGAACTTTCTCATGGCCAACTTCAAAGCATTAAATGTAGAGTCAAATATCTCTAATTTCTCTGAATAGCCTGTGATGAATTGCAGTATCTTTCTCAACCACTTTTGAAACTATATGTATTGTCGTGCATTTGGATAAGAGCTCTGTGTTTAAAATCAGGAAAGCCTGCGTTCAAATTCAGCCTCAGATACTAACTGTATGAGCCTTATTTAAGCTATGTCTGCCTCGGTTTCCTTAATTGTAAAATGGGGATGATAATAGTACCTGCTACCCAGAGTTGTTGTGAGAGCCAAATAATTTTTCTTTTCTTTTCTTTTTTGCTTTTTGGACGGGGGTCAGGGGGGGAGGTAGGGCAATTGGGGTTAAGTGACTTACCCAAGGTCACACGGCTAGTTTTGTGTTAAGTGTCTGAGGCCAGATTTGAACTAGGGTCCTCCTGACTCCATGGCTGGTGCTCTATTCACTGTGCCACCTAGCTGCCCCTAGGCCAAATAATTTTTGCACAGCATTTAGCACAGAATCTGGCACACCATAGGTGCTTAGTTAATATGTATTCTGTCTCCATTTCCCTCTTCAGACTACAAATACAAAGTGGTTTAGCCAAAACAAAAATTTTAAAACATCTGATTGAATTCAATCATCCAACTAAATAATTGGCTTTCTTTAAAAAGAAAAAATATTGCCACATTTGCCCCTTCCCAGAAAGCTATCTTGTATAGAAAGGAATCTTTTAAAATCTTTGAAAAATAATTTCAGAAAAACTAACTACCATGTTGAAAAAAGTCTAGCATAATCCAGGGTCTCCTACCTCTGCAATGAGGGGAAAAGAGATAACTTTTCCAAAACCTTCTTTGGGAATAATTTGGTCATTATAATTTTGTAGTATTTTTTTCAATTGCTTTGTTATTGTTATTTTCATTTGATTGTTGTAGTCATGGTGTATATTATTTTTCAAATTCTGTTTACCTCACTTTGAAAAAGTTAATATGTCTTTTTGTCCCATTTTTCTCTGTAGCCATCATATTCATCATTATTCACAGCAAGTAACTTCCCATTACACTCATATATCACAATTTGTTTAACCAGTCTCCAATTGCTTGACTTCCATTTGGCTTCCAATGTTTTGCTACCACAAAAGAATTCATATAAATATTTATGTATATGGGACTTTTCTTTTATTTATTTATTTAGTTAGTTTGTTTTTGTTTTTGTTTTTGCTTTTGCTTTTTGGAGGGCAATTGGGGTTAAGTAACTTGCCCAAGGTCACATGGCTAGGTTTTTGTCTGTTTGTGCGTTAAGTGTCTGAGGCCAGATCTGAACTCAGGTCCTGGCGCTCTACTCACTGCACCACCTAGCCGCCCCCAGGGACCTTTCTTTTTGTAACTAATCTGTATGTTCAGTACCTAGCTGCCCTAGCAATAGAATCCCATTTGATCTTTTTTTTTTTTCATCATTATTATTACTTCTTTACCTTGTTTGGATAGTATTACTCCCTACCCACAGGTGTTAAAGGCATATGATTGCTTCTCTTTTATTTTATTTTTTTATGTTATATATGATCTTCACTATTCAACTCATGCCTCCAGTTTGAATTTACCATGGAACATGAGGTGAAATGCTGCTCCAAGCCCAATTTCTGGAGAACTGTTTTCCAGTTTTCTAACAAGTCTTGGCAAACAGATAGATTTTTCCTCGGTCACATATATTTTCAAATTTATTGAACACTAATTTAATTTTTTTTTGGATTCTTCCCTGTCTAGTGTCCCATTGATTCATTTTAACTAATACCAAATCATTTTCATTACTGTTCTAGAATATATTTTGAAGTCAGAAAATTATATTCAACCTTTATTGCTCTGTTACAACAGAGAGAACTATAGACCAATTTACCCAATCATTTGCTATGATCTTGGATTTATACCTAGGATACAAGAGTAGTTAAGCATTAGGGAAACAATAGTAATTAATACTAACAAATAAACACTAATATAATTAACAACATTAATTAATAGTTAAAAATATGAAAAAATAAAAATCAAAACTTCATGATTATATTAACGGATACAGAAAAATATTTGACAAAATATAATAATTATGCTAAAAACCTTATAAAATTTAAACAGAAAGATATATTTTAAAGTGAAAAATAAAAATTTTATTTGCAGTTGCATTTTAAACTCTTTAACCAAGAGTCCAGGCTGATTATGAATTATTCCTCCTCATGCCCTCTCTTCTCCAGCTGAATTGACAGACTGATACTTCCTATTCCACCTCCTCTCTTTGCCTTTGACTGCAATCTTCTTACCTTCCTATTTCTGGCTCTTAGAACACTAACTCCATTAAATGATAAGCTCAAGTACACCTCCTTCTGAGGACTCAACCCAGTCTCCTCAGTTAGTAAACTGAAAAATAACAAAAAGTAACAAAATCTGAAATCACTTTGCTGTGTGTGTGTGTGTGTGTGTGTGTGTGTGTGTGTGTGTGTGTGTGTGTGTGTGGTATTGATTTCTGTTCGTGTTGTATCTCTACCACTACTACTACCATTAGACTATAAGTTCCCTAAAGGACAGTTTCACTTCTGTTTCTGCATTCCTAACACTAAACATAGTACTTGATGAATATTGTTGGTATTCAGTCATTTCAGTCCTGTCTGACTCTTCATGAATCCTTTGGAGGTTTTCTTGATAAACATACTACAGTGGTTTGCCTTTCACTTCTCTAGATCATTTTTACAGATGATGAAACTGAGAGAGTGCCAAGTGACTTTCCCAGGGTAACACAGTTAGTAAATGTCTGCAGCCTAATTTTGAACTCAGGTATTCCTGACACTAGGCTCAGCGCTCTATCCATTGAGCCACCCAGTCACCCACCTGAGGAACAATAATCATTTAATAAATGTTTGTTGAACTGAACTGAACCATAGTCTTTACACACAAAACCACCTGAAGATATGGAAGAGTAGGGCTGTTCTTTGGATTTTTTTCCAATTTCTGCTACTACCCATTCTAGATCCTTTCACTGAAAGGATCTTCATCTTAAAGTGATCCACTGCTATATTAATCTCTCATTCTATTTATAGTGATTTCCCCTACTGGTGGCAATAACTAAATAAAACAGTAACAACATATGTTGAATGGCAAGATCACAAGGCAAATCACATTTACTGTCATTTGTTAACATGCTGTTTTAATTTCTGAAAATTCAATGACAGTTCATGAATTTCCCAGTATCTTGCAAAATAGTACAAGGGAAAAGGAGATTAAAGGGACATAGTCAATTTTAGCAGTATGCATTATGAAGTAACATGATATTCTCAAATTTAATGAGCAAACAAATTCAGTTAGCACTACAGAAGCACAAAGAGTCTCTATATCATGATCATTCAGTAACGAAATGAAGCCAGCCAGGGGTAGAGAATGAAGCAGGCATTTTGAATTACAAACCTAACATCTGATAAGGGTATAGATTCTCCTATTTTTCCCATCAAACACCACTAAAGATGGGGGACAGCAGGATCAAGAGAAAGAAGGAATATAAGGGTGTCATGAAAGATATGAATAATGTTAGGTGGAGAAAGATCCATTTTGGAGGGTAGTAGATGAAAGTAAATGAGCAGCTATAAGTGACTGTTCCTACTACCCCAAGACTATGTTCATCCTCACTTCTCTCCCTCCAAATCTTCCATTCTATGAAGAGAAGATGAAAAAATAAGAAAGGAATTTGATTGGGGGGGTGTTGCTTTAACCCTTAATTCAATTATCTGGGGACTGTAGAAAAAGGAAACTCATTTTTTAAGCCAAAAATATGCATGAATTCATTCAATAATCATTTTATTATGTGCCTATTATGTACACAGCTTTGGATGAGATTGAACTAGAGGAGAAGGAGATTTTGGAGATCAGATATTGTATGTCATCAATTCATTGTTAATTACAACTAAATATGGAAGACAAATAACAATTTACTTCCTTAATGTTCCTCATTTTTCATGGCCCTGCCTGGATAGATTATACTGAGCAGTTTAGAAAATAAAACAATGGTTAATACAACTTACCTCAATTCCTTAGGTTACATGTGACCATTACTTCTCTGTTCTTTTCTACACAGAGGTAAGCCCAGTAACCGAAAGGAGGGAAAATCTGAGTCTATTGGATATTTAAAGGAATAAGGGAAGGAAAATCTTCTTGAAGTTATTATGAAGTGTTTATTCAGTAATTTAAAAAAAAAAAGATTTATTGGGGCAGCTAGGGGCGCAGTGAGTAGAGCGCCAGCCCTGGAGTCAGAAGGACCTGAGTTCAGATCCGGCCTTAGACACTTAACACACACAAACAAAAACCTAGCCGTGTGACCTTGGGCAAGTTACTTAACCCCAACTGCCCTCCAAAAAAAGCAAAAAAAAAAATTATTAAGTGTCTACTATGTGCCAACAATTATACTAAGCATTAAGGAAGGAGAAAAAATGATAAAGATATGGTCCCTAGCCTCCAGTAACTTATAATCAGTTCTCCAAAACCTTATCTTATTTGGGAAGAGGCAAAGCCACCCTTGGTCTATTTTGGATTGACATTTGTGGACCCTAAGGGGGAAAAGAGAATAGTAGCCTTACATTTTGGCTAAATGATCAACAAATGTCTACTATACTCCAGTTACTGTGATAGTTTCAAGGCACATAAATATAAAGTGAAGCATTCCCTTTCCTCAAGGAGCTGGTATTCTACTAGAATTTTGTCACTATTGTTGTTCAGTTATTGACCCCATTTGGGTTTTCTTGGTAAAGATATTGAAGTGGTTTGCCATTTCCTTCTCCAGCCCATTTTACAAATGAGAAAACTGAGGCAAACATGGTTGAGTGACTTGCTCCAGGTCATCTGGCTAGTAAGTATCTGAGGCTGGAAAGCTGGATTTGAACTCTGCAAGATGAGTTTCCCAATTCTAGGCCTGGCCCTCTATCTACTCCCTATTCTACTGGGATACTGATAAATAAAGTCTGTTTTAATCCAGCGGGTAGTTTTATCTTCTTTGCCAAACATGATAGGAAAGTCACGATGACAACTGGTTCAAACAAAAGAAACAATAAGATTCAGAAGAGAGTCAAAAGGAGAACTGATAATTAAATTGTTCTCCAGATAATGTGTTATGATCACAGTTGCACTCTATAAACTTCATGAATGTGGAGGTTTTTTACAGAACAAAGCACGGCAGGCTCCAAATATACAACACTTTACTTGTAAGCTTATTGCCTTTGCTTTTCTTTGTAAACTCCATATAATGATGAGTTTTCAACACTTATTGTTCTCCAACATAATTGTGAAACACCAAATAAAGGAAGAACATAATCTGAGAAAATTAAAATGACTTCCAGCTCTCTATGTGCTCTCCAGCAAAAGTTCAAGTTGTCCTTCAAACAAGAATGAATGAAACCACTGCTGTTTCAAGGAAATGAAAAATGAATTACTTCATTGATAGTGCTACTAGTTATTAAATTATTTAGATACTGGATTTACTCAGAGCATGTTTTCACTGAAGGGCAATCAAATAATAAATGCAGTGCAGTTCTTTTAGGCATATGTGGATTGGCTTCAAGAGGGAGACACTATAAAAAAAACAAATGGACCAGAAAGGTGCTTCTTTAAATGACTAAGCCAAAGTCCCCATGTCAATAAACTCAGACAATAAAATGTAAATTGTTTAGAAAAGGGTTTTCAGTAAGTTGCTACTTGTCTGCATATGCATGTGTACATATATGTGCATATATATAGTTTCATATGCACATAATGACATGTGTATATACATATATACATGCATATGTTATATTGTATGCATATACATGTGCATATGTAAATTGAAACTTCCTGAAAACTTTTTCTAAGAGACTTAAATTTTATAGTCTGGGGTTTTTACATGAAGACTTTACACATTATAGATATACAAGCAGACAAAAGTATATAAATATGTATGCCTGTGTTATATATGTTTGTAATGTCTTTGGGAGAGATACCTTTATGTGTTATGTATACATGTATATGTATGTGGATATATATGCATGCATAACTATGTATATATAGTATTATGTAAATTAGCATTATGCATGCATATATACTTTGACCAATTGAGCCTTTCTCCAAACAATGGTTGTCATTTTGTTTTAAAAGATTTTTTAATAATTCTAATCTGGTCATTTTAGATTTTTTTCTAAAAGTGCTATTTTTTTAAAAAAGTTATATTAAATTTCATACTATGGGGGGTGGAGCCAAGATGGCAGTGTAGAACCAGAAAATTCTGTGAGCTCCCCCCAACAGCCATCTCAAATACCTGTAAAATATGATTCTAAACAAATTTTAGAAATACAGAACCCACAAAGTGACAGAGAGAACAAATCTTCCTCTGAAGGCAGCCTAGCAGGCTTACAGGAAGGCTCCTTCACAGCATGCTGAGAGCAGAACACAATCCCCTGTGAGCCATGTGGTTTTGGCCTTAGGGTGGCCCCAACCAGCAGCTACCAGAGCAGACATAAGGAGAGTGAATCACCAGCAGCTGTAGTGGTTTCCATACTTCTCAAAACATAAATGCCAAAGATCAAGTAAAAGATTAGTCAGGACCTCTGTTGGAAAGGAAGGGCATAGTCTGGCCCCTGCCTCAGGGTGAGAGGTGGCATTGTCACCATGTCTGCAGCCACTGCCCAGCATGGCTGCCTCCAGAGCTCCTGGTCTGCAGATAATATGGGGACAAAGCAACCATTCAGAGGGTAATCACTCTTTCTTTAACCTGCTTAGGTCTAGATCACTGTCTTGGGTGGAAGTCCTAGAGTGGAGAGCTTGTGGTAGCAACAGAAAGGGTGCCGTCCTAATAGTTCCTGCAGCTAAAAAAAACCCCAACAATTTGGGACAAAGCTCTTCTCTCTGGAAGCAGAGTTCTACCATGGTAAAGAGCTCAGAAGTCAAGTAATTTACTGTCAACATGAACAAGCAAAGGAAGCAAAGTAAGCAGAGTAATCAATCCTTAGATTCTTTTTGGGGGGAAAAATGAGATGAAAGTATGGAATGGCAGGAAGACAAAAAAGTCAGAACTCCTGAACCAAAAGCTTCCAAGAAAAATATGATCTGATTATTGGCCATAGAGGAGCTCAAGAAGGATTTTGAAAACCAAATAAGAAAAGTGAAGGAAAAATTGGGAAGAGAAATGAGAATGATGCAAGAAAATCATGAAAAAAGAGTCGACCACCTGACTGAAAAAAATGACACCTTAAAAAATAGACTAACTCAAATGGCAAAAAAGGCCCAAAAAGCCAATGAGGAGAAGAATGCTTTAAAAAGCCAAATTTGCCAGATAAAAAAGGAATTTCAAAAGCTCACTGAAGAGAATAATTCCTTCAGGATTATATTGGAGCAAATGGAAGCTGATGACTTTATGAGAAATCAAGACACTATAAAACAGAGTCAAAAAAATGAAAAAAAAAATAGAAGGCAATGTGAAATACCTCATTCAAAAAACTACTGACCTTGAAAATAGACCCAGGAGAGATAATTTTAAAATTATTGGAGTACCTGAAAGCCATGATAAAAAAAAAAGAACCTAAAAATCATCCTTCAAGAAATTCTCAAGGAAAATTGCTCCAATATTTTAGAACCAGAGGGCAAAATAGAATTTGAAAGAATTCACCAATCACTTCTTTAAAAGATCCCAAAAAGAAAACTGCTAAGAATATCATAACCAAATTGCAGAGTTCCCAGGTCAGGGAGAAAATATTACAAGCAGCCAGGAAGGAACAATTTGAATATTGTGAAAACACAATCAGAATAACACAGGATCTGGCAGCTTCTACACTGAGGGACTGAAGGGCCTGGAATATGATATTCCAGAGGTCAAAGTAGCTGGGATAAAACCCAAGAATCACCTACCCAGAAAAACTGAGTATAATGCTTCAGGGGAAAATATGGTCATTAAATGAAATAGAGGAGTTTCAAGCATTCTTGATGGAAAAAAAAACAGAGCTGAATAGAAAATCTGACATTCAATGGGGCGGCTAGGTGATGCAGTGAGCATCAGCCCTGCCGTCAGAAGGTCCTGAGTTCGGATCCAGCCTCAGACACTTAACACACACAAACAAAAAAAACCTAGTCGTGTGACCTTGGGCAAGTTACTTAACCCCAATTGCCCTCCAAAAAAAAAAAGAAAATCTGACATTCAAATACAAGAAGCAAGAGAAGCATGAGAAAGTAAACAGGGAAAAGAAATCATAAGGAACTTAATAAAGTTGAGCTATTTACATTCTGACAGGGGAAAATGGTCATATAAATATATATGTATGTATACAAATATATATGTGTGTGTATACATACATATATGTTTATATAGGAGGGTATATTGAGTATCAATACTTATGTGAGTGTGTGTATATATGTGCAAATGTATATGTAGAGAGAGGACACAGGATTAGTTGAATAGGAAGGGATGATATCTAAAAAATAAAATTAAGAGGTGAAAGGGGAATATAATGAGAGGGGATAGGGAAAGACAGAATAGGGCAAATTATTTCATATAAAAGAGGCAAGAGGAAACTGTTACAATGGAGAGGAAAAGCAGGAAGGTGAAAGGTAATGGGTCAACCTTACTCTCATGGAATTTGGCTTAAGGGGGAATAACATAAACACTAAACTGGGTCTCCTACCCTATAGGAAAGTAGGGGGGAAGAGGATAAGAGGGGGGATGATAGAAGGAAGGGCAGATTGGGGGATGTTAGTTAGAAGCACACATTTTTGTAAAGGGACAAGATTAAAGTAGAAAATAGAATAAGTGGGGGGGAAGGATAGGAGGGAGGGTAATATAGTCAGTCTTTCACAATGTATCTACTATGGAAATATTTTGTGTAACTACACAGGTACAACTTATATTGAAATGCTTATCTTCCCAATAGGGGTCTTTGATGAGGGAAGAAGGGAAAGAATCTGGAAATCAAAGTTGTAAAATCAAATGTTAAAAAATTATTATTGTTATTATTATTAATATTTTTACATGCACTGGGAAATAAGATATAAAGGCACTAGGGTATAGAAATCCATCTTACCCTACTCGAAAGTCAGAGGGGGTAAAGGGGAGTATATAAGAGAGAGCAGATTGGGGGAAGGGATATTCAGTAGTATCGATATTTTGGGGTGGTGGATAGGGGAAAGAAAGGGAGAAAATGTGTAACTCTAAACCTTGTGGAAATGAACATTGAAAACTAAGTGTTGAAAACTAAAAATAAACAACAACAAAAATTTCATACTATACAAAATCACAGAATAGCACAGTGGATACAGAGCTGGCCTTGGAGCCAGGAAAACCTGGTTTCATTTTCTTCACCTGCCCTATGTTAGCTCTGTGACCCTAGGCAGGTCTCTTACCTTTTCCATGACACTGGCAACTCTCTTGGACTCTAAGTTAAAGAGAAAGTTCAACTCTACATTGATAGAGAAGTGATGATCAATATTTTCTTAAATATACTCAAATGAAGAATAAAAATTAATTCTCCATTTGCAAGAAATATTTCATATAAGAATCAGAGGAAAATATGGGCTAGGATCAAACAAGGCAAAAAGCACTTAAGCATCGAAATATATTTAAGCATTTCATATACACAAGATGAAATCTCACTGATCTTTCAAGTATCAAAGTTTTTTATATGGTACACAATTTTCACAGATGTTGTATTAGCTTCTTCCCCAATATGTCATCACATGAATAATTATTTAAGTATGGAATGTGGGAGTATATTCTGCATATGAAAATGGCATTCTTATCTAAGGATCCCTAAAACCTAAAATATGACACACACATTAGCAATTTTTTTCTAATATTGAAGATAGACTTGTGCTAATGTATCTGTAACAGCTATCTCACAAATAGTAGTATATATAATATGGGTATCTGGTCTAAGCTACTTGCCTTCCTAGAATAGGATATTAAAGAATTATATTTTTTTATCTCTGTGTGAAGTCATTCCCCTTGTGTCAAATATAGCCATGACTTTGGCCTTTTACTACTACAGATTAAGGAGCTAAACCACCTGGTCCAAACCATGGATATTTTTTTTAATACTGAGAGATATTTGCTCTCCTCTGGACATTTGGATAATCTGATTTGTTTCAGGCATTGCCACAAAGTCAAGCGATGTCAACTGAGCAGGAAAGGATAAGAAATGGTTTCTAGAAAAACTAAGGTGATGAACTATTGAGCATTCAGTTCATTAACTGTCATCCATTTTAACATCTTCATTTTTCAAGGCATGCTGCAAAATATTGAAGGCACTTGTAGTGCTTCCTTTAAAAATCTAGAAAAGGAGCCAACTCATCTTAAAGTTCAAGAGACCATGAAGGCTATTTCAAATGTATTATAAAAGATAACTGTTGCCTATGAGGTTAAAATCATAACAGATGCTCAATTTCAAGCACTACCTTTGACCATTAGACATATTTCTCCTAAAGAAATAATGTAATCATTTACATAGGACTCAGGGAACCTATTCAGCCTTATTGGTTGATTCCAGTTTGATTCATATTTTACTTTCATATTCAGGGGAAGTAGAAAATAAACATGACCTTTTAGGAATAATGTCTTAAAAAAAAAGACCCAAAGTGGGTGGGGGAGGGAAGTTTTTTCCATAATATTCACCCTATTAAACAACAACAATGAGGCTTTTGTGGCATATTCCAAGACTGTTCATACCACTTTTTCTGTTTCTCTGTGTTCAAATAGTTTAGTATGTAGGTTTCTCCATGTATGCACTATGATCCTTTCTCCACCATATATCAACTTGACTGATATATTTTATTTTAAAAGAGGACGAAAAAGGGTAAATCCATAGACTTAGCC
Source organism: Gymnobelideus leadbeateri (assembly GCA_011680675.1). Classification (NCBI taxonomy): domain Eukaryota; kingdom Metazoa; phylum Chordata; class Mammalia; order Diprotodontia; family Petauridae; genus Gymnobelideus; species Gymnobelideus leadbeateri. The sequence continues at coordinate 491,880 of WOXC01005485.1, forward strand.
TTAATGGTATCAGGTTCATTGTAAATACTGCTAATAGGAAGCACCTTGTCCAACATCTTCATATTGTGGATGGGGAAACTGAAGATTAGAGAGGGGAAGTGACTGAACAACCAATACATAGGTAGTAAACAAAAATAAAAACCCAGGATTGCTGATTCTAAATCCAGGGCTCTTTCCACTATTATGCACTAACCCTCCTTTCCAAGGAACAGTTACTCTTAGAATAGTAGATCTCAAAACTATGGGCTAGGAACCCAAGAAGGCCACTGAGTTATTACTGTTACTATTGCAAAGAAGATAGGTGGCACAATGGATAGAACACTGGTCCTGGAGGCAGCTAGACTTTAGTTCATACCTGGCCTCAGTCAATTCCTACCTGTGTGACCCTGGGCAAGTCACTTAACCCTCTTGGCCTCAGTTTTCTCATCTGTAAAATGAACTGGAGAAGGAAATGGCAAACCAAACCAATATCTTTGCCAAGAAAATCCCAAGTGGAGTCATGAAGAGTCAGACACAACTGAAATGACTAAACAACATCACTGCCATTTTAATTTTTATTAAATGTCAATGAGATACTCAGGGTGACTTGGTAAAATAAATAAGCAAGCATACTTTCTGTAGACCAAAAAATGCTTCACATAAAATATACTATTTTTAAATGTATGAAGAAGCTGTCTAACCATGTTACCTCCACCCTTAACTCAATAAATTCCACTGGCACCTTATCTCCAGCATACAATATTAAATAATTTGTTTGGCATTCAGGGTCCTTCATAACTCTACCCCCTCTTATCTTTCTAATTTTATTACATCTTCCTCCCTTCTGCTTACTCTATGTTCCAATGACATTGGCTTCCTTGCTGTTCCTCAAACATGACACTCCATCTCCCAACTCTGGATATGTTTACTGGCTGCCCCATGTCTGGAATGTTCTTCCCCCTCATCTCTTCCTCCTGGCTTCTTTCAAGTGTCAGCCCAAATCCCACCTTCTATAAAAATATTTTCCTAGTCTCTCTCAACTCTAGTGTCTTCTCTCTACTGATTATTTCCTAATCATCCTTTATGTATCATATTTGCATGTTTTTTTGCATCTTGTCTCTTTCACTAAATTATGAGTTCCTCAAAGGCAGGGACTATTGTTTGCCTTTCCTTGTTTTTCTAGCGCTTAGCATAATGCCTGACAAATAGTAGATACTTAATAAATGTTTACAGGCTCATCACTATAGTTAATAAAATAAAAATTCATTCTAAAGCTTTACTGAATATATGGCAATTTTTATCATTATATATTTCTTATGATGTCTCCCACTTTCTATTGGAGCCTCTTGAAGACAGGTACTGGTATATATACATGCATACATACATGCATGCATACATACATATATAATGTTATCACTATGCTTGGCACATAGTGGATACTTAATGTTTGTTTACTTGACTTTATTAGCAAACTGATATTTATGGTATAGCTATTGTTATACTGGTGTTTGTAAAGCATTTTATATTACAAGAGTATCTTTATATTTGAAATATTCAGGAACCAATTCTTTACAGTATTTAAGGATTTTTCTGTAAGAATGTCATAGCAGGAACAAACATCTTTACCTTCTGAGGCAGGATTATACCTTTACCCTCTCAGGAACAGATCTCTAGAATGAGAGCAGCCTCTCAGAGCTACTAGCTATCCTTTGCCAATATTCCTTCCATTTTGGATATTTTTGTGCATAACTTGGACAACTCTCCTAGGGGACAACAAGAGAATGAAGCAAATGCAAAAGGAATAAGCTTGATTCCTCTTAAATTAAAACTCAGTGGCTAGTATGCACAGAAGCAGCATTTCTCCAGTACTGGGGGAAAAGAGAAAATAAATAGGACTGAGAGGTAGAGCCAAGATGACAAGTAGCAGGAAGTAGAGCCAAGCTCTACACTACTACTCCTCATATATATGAGTCCTGATGCAAACTAGACCAAATCAGGAAATTCAAGGCAAAAGGAAAAAAAAGGCAATGTCATTTTTTTCCAGTCCAAGTCTATATGAAGAGATGGGCAGAGAGATTTATAGACACTGAGGATGGGGTCTAGAAAAGGAGAACACTATGTAGAACTGTTCAGTTCAGGGATGGGCTGTATACAAAAGTGAGAAGTGATCCCAGATATAGAAGCAAGAGGCTTGACTTTCTGAAGGGTACAGGAATAGGTTCCATCTGTCAGCTCTGATGCTTACCACCCAGTTCTGGTTCACAGATCCAGGGCACACTGAGGACTGAACCTAATGATGGTGTTCCAGGGTGAAGAATAGTTGTAAGTCCTAGGTTGCATACTGAACAAGAAGCAATTTCAGAAACAAACAGCAGCTACATGATACCAACCCCCAGGAGTGAAGTGGGATCTTGGTTCCAGACTCCATGCCAATCTGAAGCATATGTTGAAATAACCAGATCAGGAATTCTAGAGCAAAAGTAGTTGTAAGTTCTGCTGCTCTGAACCAGTGGGCATTCCAACAGGCTGATAATAATTAAATCCCGCAGTATCCTCTTGGAACTTCATTCAGCTGGGGCAAATCATCAGATGTTTTGCTCAGAAACCCAGGAAAAGAATTTTCAGAGCATAGAACAGAAAGACAATAAGAAGACTATACCATGGACCAGACCAATCTTGGAGCACTGAAAGCTTGAATATCATTAGCATCAGCTCTCTTGAATATCCTTCAATGACAAAACAATCAATATCCCCAAGAAAGCAGCATAAGATCCAAGGGGACTAAAGCTGAGCCTAGACATGTACTCAAGAAGTAGACAGAATTTGGTCCTAAGAATAAGTCCAAAGTCAGAAATTAGTCTGGAAAATTAAGTAAACAAAAAAAAATCCTACAAAAAAATATGCTTGTAAAAGGGACATAAAAGCACAAACCTAGAAAAAGAGAATGATTCTAAAAGACCTATAAGCAAAGACACACACACACACACACACACACACACACTGTGTGTGTGTGTATATAGTATATATGTATATATATATATTGTATATATATATGTATATATATACATATATATAGCATATATGTATATATACATATATATAGCATATATGTATATATACATATATATAGTATATATGTATATATACATATATGCTATATATATGTATATATACATATATACTATATATGTATATATATACATATATACTATATATATGTATATATATATATAGTATATATGTATATGGAGGGAGGGAGGAAGGGAGAGAGAGAGAGAGAGTGAGGGGGGAATTTGGACACAACTAGAATACATGGGAGCAATGAAGCAAGAATTTTTTTTAATAAATGAAATGAGAACACTAAAGGAAAAAAAATGAAAAAAAGATGAAAGAAATAGAAGGAAGAATTGGAAAAGGAGTTAACAGTTTGGTCAAAAGATACAAAACTTTACCCAAGCAACAAACTTTCTAAAAATTGGAAAGGTACAAAAAGAAACTGACTCCATGAGACATGAAAAAAAGTTAACTTAAAGACTATTTTTTTAGTCATTTGATTTTTTAATACAATTTTATCTCAATTTTATAGTGAAAAAGAGCTGACTGGAAAACAGACAAAGGAGAGATAATTTAAGAATCACTGTACTACTGGAAAGACATGAACTGCACCCCACCCCCAAGAAAAGAGTCTAACCATTATTTTTTTTAATTATAAAAGAAAATTTTCCAAATGTGTTAAAACCAGAGAGCAAAGTGGAAATAGGAAAAAATTCACTGGTCACCTCTTGGAAGAAAACCCAAAATGAAAATTCCCAGAAACATCATAACAGAAATCTAGAGCTTCTGAGTAAGAAAAAAAAAAAAATAGTACAAGTAGTAAGAAGAAAGTATTCAAGTATCAAGGCACCAAAAATCCGGATCACATAAGACTTAGCAGCTACCATTTTTTAAGAAATAGAGAGCTTAGAATACAATATTCCAGAAGGCAAAAAAAATATATATATATAGGCTTACAACCAAGAAAAACTTACTTAGCAAAACTGAGCATAATACTCTGCAGGACAGGGGATTGCTTTACTGCTGTACCCTTAGGACTTTGTGACCTTTCATTCTCACTTGCAGCTAAAATTTTCCATATGTGTTGTCTCCCCCATTGGAATGTTTGCTCCTTGGGACAAAGGACTAACTTGCTTTTTTATCTGTGCTTCCAGTGCTTAAATTATTCATTCTTTCAGTAAGACATGTAACCAGGACCAGTCTGATTCATGAAGGGAGGAAATACTTCCTACGTAATATGATGTGGAGAAAACAAGCTCTTCTGCCCCAAAGTATATGTGTACCTTCCCTTTTCCCATAATTTTCCTAAGATTATATAGTAACTCAATCCTGTTTACATGTTCTAAATTAAGACCCTTTACAGACTGACTATAATGAATAGATAAGTATGGTGAAATTTTATCATATAAATGGTTTATAGATAAACAAGTAACTAATGTTCATGAAAGCAATCAACTCTCTTTATGTTAAATATTTTCCTTAAGATTTTATTTGTTCTAATAATTGGCTCAGAAAACCATGTATTGATAATTCAGTAGTACATTCCAACCCAAGATATCTCCAAACCAGTCACATTTGATGAAGTTTTCCCTTTATTTTTGTAGCATGGGCTGGCTGCTTGCTCAGATGTACATACACAGTCCGAATTTCTCCCGAGTTGAAGTCCCACATCACCAATTGACTATGGGACATTTCACACTGGAAATTCCCAGAGATAGCTCAACCTCAACATTTTCAAAACAGTTTTTTTTTTTTTATTTCTCTATACCCTTGCCCTCAACCGGTCACATATCTTCAAATTTTGCTACGTCTATTGAAGGTATCACCAATCTTCCAGTCTACAAAGTTTTCAACTCAGTCTCCTGGATGATTATTCAGGAAAACCATAGCAATAGGGGCCCATGAGAGACAGCTTAGGAGGATAGAATTCAAAATTCTACCACCAATAATCCATGGAACAGTAGTAGCCACCCTGCAGGGGATTCAACCTGCTGACATAGGTCAAGGAGTAATTTCAGAGGAGTGAGTACATGCATATATGTATGAGAAGGCATGCATCTGGCCGTACTAGAAAGTTAGCAGGGGTGATGGGGGGGACATAAGAGAGAACATATTGGGGGAAGGGGTATTCAATAGGCTTACTATTTTGGGGTGGGGGTAGGGGAAATACAGGTAGAAAAAACTATAACTCAAAATCTTGTGGAAATGAATGTTGAAAACTAAAAATAAATTAAAAAGTAATTTTTTTTAAATCACTGGGCTAAAAGGCCATGGCCATACAGAGAAAAAAAAAAAAAACGACACAAGGGCCACTTCCAAGAAGATACCTTTTCTTATTTCTCCAGTTGCTTATACACATCCCCACATCTCTTTGTATTTATTTTGTATATCTTTTTTATTGAAGTATCTGTGAATGTGTCATGTCCCACTTCCACAGCAGAATGTAAACTCCTTTATGAAAGGTACAATCTCATATACATATTTGTATCCACCCTAATAGTTAATGTAGTGGCCCCACAGAGTAGACATCTAATAGGTGTGTGTTTGTTGATTGTTAATGTAGTGGCCCCACAGAGTAGACATTTAATAGGTGTGTGTTTGTTGATTGATCGATGTCTGTAATCATATTTTTAAATTATAGAATTATGATTTCACTTGTGCATGAAATTCCCTTTATGGAACCCTTTCTCATACCAACATGGCAATATATTTCAACTATAATTTATCTTGGAAATTTACCTGGGATACTGTCAGAGACAGGGTTTGAACCCAAGTCTTCAGTCTTCAAGACCAGCCTTCTATCACACAATATGTAGACATACATACATATATGTATATACATAGATATGTGTGTACATGTATGCTATATTGCGAAAATGAAGACATGTGCTTACATATATATATGTGTGTATATATATATATATATATATAATTTGTGTATTGTATATACATACATACATATTCACAAAAAAGACCAGAGGTCTACTTCAGAAGGTATTTGACTCTCCACCAAATTTTAATTTTAATGGTGTGAAGATTAGCTCATTTTCTGTTACAGATAAGACTTTAGCCCATATTTATACATTGGAATTTTATAGTTTATTCTTGTTATATCCAAGTAAGAACTTGTAATTTAATATAGAAGATATTTCGTTTTGTGTATCTGAGCATATGAAGATCACAGAGTCTAGCAATGACAGAAAATGAAATCCTTTATTTGTGATATCCATTGAGCAAATATTTAACAAATAGCTACTATATACAGTATATTATGCTAGGAGATAAATGAAGTGTTATGAGAAATAAGCTATTGTCATAATCCTTAGCATCATCATTTAAAAATCTCTCCTGTGTCCTGCTATCTGATCCTTTCTATTTAATCTACTAAAACCATTGACCAAGCTTAGTTCATCTCTCACTTGCACATTAGCCACATTACTGAACAACTTCCCTGTTTCTAACCTTGATCCCTTGCAATAAACACTAATAAATACTGCTCATAAAAACAATTCTATAAAAAACAAACAAACAAACAAACAGCATAGGTAAATCATTAAGGTCAAAGATATCTGACGTCATGTCATCTTGACTAGCCTCCTCTCCCATGTATGAGTCCCCTATATTGCTTCTTTGACAATATCATTTCTTTGGTTTCAAGTTTAATAAACAGATACAATAAAGCTAATATAGACAAAAATCAATTTTCTACAAATTGATCATCCAGTTACTGCATTATTCAAGCATTTTATTTTTCTTAATGTTCTCAGTTCTTTTTTAATTCTTTTTTTTTTTTGGAGGGCAATTGGGGTTAAGTAACTTGCCCAAGGTCACACGGCTAGGTTTTTTGTTTTTGTTTTTGTTTTTTTGTTTGTTTGTGTGTGTTAAGTGTCTGAGGCTGGATCTGAACTCAGGTCCTTCTGACTACAGGGCCGGCACTCTACTCACTGCACCACCTAGCCGCCCCCTTTTCTAATTCTTAAAAATTAAACATTTGTATCTGTCCCAGGACAAGACTATAGAAGAGAACATTGCAATTGTCTGATGTATGTATCCTCCTATGTAAGGACCAGCACAGCTAAATTCCAAAAAGCTCACACCCAAAAAATCACTATGTGATGAATAATTTCATTGCAGGGATCAAATAGATTGTGAAGGTGAAAATGATATACTCATATCTAGAAACTGGATACACAAGGGGAATTGTTTTACAATGCAATATTTTTATGTTTTCCTATGATTGCATGAGGTATTGTTTTATTCAATGTCAGAGAGAGTTGGGTGAGAAAACAGATATATAGAGAGCTTCATGCGAGATTCAAGTAAGCCAGAATATTTCAAGAGCATTTTGAAATAACTGGAAGAATGACTCAAAACAATAATGGTACAAATCTGCCAACAGTTCTATAATAACCAATTTTCATCATCTAGAAATTACACAAGAAAATGAAGTCAGGAAGAACATCTGCTCAAGGACATACAAACATAGGAAAAAACCAAATCCATCTGGGAGGTGATACAATTTTAAAGGTGTTCAGGGACTGATTTTTAAGGAATGAGAAAGAGAAAATACTGAATGACTGAGGGGTGGGGGAAATCACTGAAAGCATTAGTATATCCTCCTCCAAAACATTAAAAGGAAATTAATAATGATAAATCTATATTTTATTTTATAAAATATTTATAAGAATAATCTATACAGACAAATATCACCCTTGATAAAAATCTAAGGAAATAGGTTTTGCAAATGATTTTTATAATAAACTATCTTCATATTCCCACAATTAACTGAAAGGTGATTCTACTGTTATTTGATTAAGGAAATATATTTAACTTGGTAAAATATTATCTTAAAGACTCTTTTTCATAGATGACATCTCTAGAACAAATGCTAGAAATAGCAATCAGAATGGTAATTGGGGCTAAATGAATTTCTATCAATCTCAGAGGAAGCTGAAAAAAAGATGTACCCTAAGCAAATATGTTCACCTCTATGCGGGATATTTTGTCTTAACGGCAGAATCCAAATAAAAACAGATTCCCTACAGATGGTGAGGTCCCTCAAGGGCTAACATTTGCAGATAATATTATGCCAACTGCATAGGTCCCTGAATAAAACTGGATCCTCTCAATCTAATTCACAACTACTCAAAAGAGAAGAGCTGAAAAACCATTAAGAAAAACCGAATGGATAAACAATGTCCTTTGCCCAGACAATAGCCAGCTGCAGCATGGATAGTCTAGTGTGTCAACCTTACAGTACATGTAATTCAGCCAATGACCACAAATAGACAATGAGCTTTTCCTAGAATTGAAGAGGAGAAAAAAATAGGTTGGATTGGTTTTGAAAAAATTTTCTGCAAATGATTCCAAAACTTCTCCTCAACATAAAAGCCCATAAAAATAAAAAAGGAGAAAAATACCAATGTTCTTCAGTGATTCCATATTGTTCTGATCATGGCACACCACCTTCTCTGAAGAATCAACAATACAAATGACCCAAAGTACACTATGGGTTTAAGTAAGCTAGGCCATATTACAATGATATGTCAGAAATAGCACAAAAGATACTTTGCATATAATAAATTATCTAAGAAGTTAAAACAATAATGGTGAGAGATTAGAACAACAGATGAATGATTTCATTTCTACACTGGTACTCAGTGAATGTTAAAAGAATAGGGCCTGTATTGTGTGAGATAAATCTTTTTTTTAATATATAATCGAATAAACAGAGGATTGTAGTAGAAGAAATATGGGCAGGGATTGTGCTGATAAATTGTAAAAAAAAAAACTGGATCTCTAAAAAAAAGGATGCATGAAACACTTTTTAAAAAGTTAACATTTTATCTATGACTTTTTTAGTTGTAGACAATCAACCAAACAACAGATCAAAGCCATGACTTATGGAATCAGCCTATTTCCCAGATGTAAATGCTCACACTCAAAATTTAACAATTAGCTAGGATACAGTTGGACTTTGATTGTACTATCAGAGGGAATGTCTACATCAAGGAGCTAACAGATATATTGTTAAATTGAATTTTTTTTGTGTCTCAACACAGAAAGAAAAATGAAGGCAACTAGAAGATTCTTCAAGGTTCAATTCCCTTAATCAGGGAAGTACATTGAAAAAAGAAAGGGAGAAGCTATTAAAAGGATGTGGAGCCAAAGTTGGTAGAGTGAAGGATAAAGGCTTAAGACTTAAAAAGGGCAGCCAGGAAACTATTATCCTGAGAAATATCAAGGAAAAATCTATACTTATAAAGTAAAAAAAAGTGAATTTAAAGACAAAGGCATGGTTTTAAAAGATCTTTTAAGAGCCTGTGAGGACGAGAATGAAGCAAACATGTTATATAAAATGCTTTGCATAGCCTGTTTCTGATTCATTAATGTCAGAGCAAATGAGAGTGTACATCCTTATCTCTGAGAGTACCATATTGAATATCTTCTGAAACCCAATTGGCTAAGATCATGAAGAAATAACAAATGAGAAAAAGTGGCAATTTCAGAGAAATAGTTTAGAGTGTTTGATTAGGAGAAAAGAAAGTTTTGAAAAAGAACAAAGAAAATGTATATTGGGCAATAAAGACTTTTAAAGCAAAAATGCACATACCTATATATGTTGAAAAGTATCAAAGAATGGAGCAAAATAAAGTTTGATGGTCTTTAGTTTATCACAATATGGAATGGTTACAGTGATTTTGATGTTTTGGTGGTAGAGACAAATGGCAAAGAACCAAATATGTTCAAATGTATATCGTCTAATCATATGTTTAAAGTGTGATTATGAAGTAAAATAATGGATGGGAAAATATTTGAAAAATTTGAAAGCACTCCATAGATTGTGTTTCAAGTCAATGCTCCTGGCCCTTGCCTGATTTACACAGTAATTGAGATAAGGTCTAATTTGCATTAACTTAATAAGGTCAACATCTCCTACTGTATCCAAGGCCATCTCCAGTCATCCTGGTCTATATCTCACCACTGGACCCAGAGAGCTCCAGGGGAGAAAGTGAGGCTGGTAACTTTGCATAGGCCTCCCTCACTTAAATACAACTAACTTTCATGTCATGGCATCACCTCCCTGATGTCATGGTCCTCTTCGAAAATGAAGGACAGGGGACAGACCCAAGACAGCAGAGTAGAAACAGCACTTCCACAGTGCTCCAGCCCACACCACTTCAAAATCATGTAAAAGAGGGATTCTGAACAACCTCTGGAGCTCCAGCACCCACAGAACAACACAGAGAAGCTAACTTCCCACTGAGAACAGCCCGGCATCCCAACAGGGAACGGCCAGCACAGTGCTCTGGGAACCAACAGCACAGGGCTCTGGGAGCCGAGCCCAGGACCATGTGAGCTGCAGTTTTAGCCCCAGGACAGCTGGACCAGCAGGCGGCTGGAGGGACCCCAGAACACCAGCAGCTGTGGCTTTTACAGAATTTCCAACAAAAAGTGATAGGTTAGTGCCCTATGGACTTTGGGACCAGTATTTGAGAGCACATCAGCTTCTTCCCCTGGGGGCTAGAAGTTGCTGAGGAGACACAGCAGAGCTGCCATTTTGCAGCTTCAGTTGCAGCTTCAGCTTCTGGGCTGCAAACTGTAGGGGTATCTGGCGATCAGTCTGGGGGCTAATCACTCTTGCTTTAACCTCCCTGGATCTGGATTTCGATATGGGGTAGAGGTCTTGGGGTGTGTGTCCAGCTTGCCAGAGTGTGTGGAGGCTTCACAGAGGCCACCCACCTAATACCTCAGGCAGTTGAGAAGACCTCAACGTTTGGGATGGAAGCTCCCCTGTCTAGTGGCAGAGTCCTACTGTGGCAACAAGCCCAAAAGTCAAGTAATTAAGTGGCAACATGCTTAGGCAAAGGAAACAAAATAAACAGAAAAATTCAACATTAGACTCCTATTTGGGGGGCAAAGGGGATCAAAGCATGCAACAGGAGGAGGACTGGGAGGTCAAAACTCCTGCACCAAAAGCCCCAAATGAAAATACAAGTGGGTTACAGGCCATAGAGGACCTTAAGAAGCAGATAAGAGAATTGGGGGAAAATTGGGAAGAGAAAAATGAGAAAGATGCAAGAAAAGTATGAAATGACAGTCAACAGCCTGACTGAGGAAAATAATACCTTAAAAAATAGACTAATTCAGGGGGTGGCTAGGTGGCATGGTGAGTAGAGCATCGGCCCTGGAGTCAGTAGGACCTGAGTTCAGATCCAGCCTCAGACACTTAACGCACACACAAACAAAAACCTAGCCATATGACCTTGGGCAAGTTACTTAACCCCAGTTGCCCTCCAAAAAAAAAAAAAATAGACTAATTCAAGTGGCAAAAGAGGCTCAAAAAGGCAATGAGGAGAAGAATGCCTTAAAAAGCCAAATTTGCCAGATGGAAAAAGAATCTCAAAAGCTCACTGAGGAGATTCATTCCTTCAGAATTAGACTGGAATAAATGGAAGCTAATGACTTTAGGAGAAACCAAGATGCTGTTAAATAGATCCAAACAAATGAAAGAATAGAAGGCAATGTGAAATATCTCATGGGAAAAACCACTGACCTGGAAAATAGATCCAGGAGAGATAATTTAAAAATTATTGGACTACCTGAAAGCCATGATCAAAGAAAGAACCTAGAAATCATCCTTCAAGAAATTCTCAAGGAAAATTGCCCTGATGTTTTAGACCCTGATGGTGAAAATGAGGTTGAAAGAATCCAGAGATCACCTCCTGATAAAGATCCCAAAAAGAAAACTCCTAGGAATATTATAGTCAGGCTCCAGAATTCCCAGATCAAAGAGAAAATACTACAAGCAGCCAGGAAGAAATAATTTCAATATTTTGGAAACACAATAAGAAAAGCACAGGACCTGGCAGCTTCTACACTGAGGGATCAAAGGGCATAAAATATGATATTCTGCAGGTCAAAGGACCTGGGATTAAAACCAAGAATCACCTACCCAGCAAAACGGAGTATCATGTTTCAGGGGAAAATATGGTCATTCAATGGAACAGAGGACTTTCAAGCATTCTTGAGGAAAAAACCAGAGTTGAATAGAAAATTTGACATTCAGACACAAGAAGCAAGAGATGCTTGAGAAGGTAATCAAGGAAAAGAAATCAAAAGAAACTTATCAAAGTTGAACTATTTACATTCCTACATGGAAAAACAATAACTGTGACTGATGAAACCCCCCTCAGTATGAAAATAGTTGAAGAAGGATATATGGGCATATGAATACATATGTAAATGTGTGTATATATGTTTACATGTATGCCTGGATAGAGGCCACTGGTCTAATTTGGTGGGAAGGGATGATACTTAAGGGGTGAAGTTAAGAGGTGAGAGAGGAATGTGGTAAGAGGAGATTGGGAGAGACAGGGTGGGGTAAACTATCTCATGTAGAAGAGGAAAGGGGAAGTAGTCACAGGGGAGGAGAAGAACAGGAAGGCAAAAAGCCAAAACCATATTCTCATTGAATTTGTCTCAGGGAGAAAATGACATACATACTAAATGGGATATCTCACCCTGCAGAAGAGTAGGGGGAGGGTGATGAGAGGGGGAAGGATAGAGGGGAGGGCATGCTGAGGGGAGGAGAGATTGGAGGCACCCATTTTTGAAGAGGGACAGCATCAGAGTAGGGAATGGCCCAGGTTGGGGGTGGGATAGGTGGGAGGGAAATATTGTCAGTCTTTTACAATATATCTACTATGGTAATGTTTTGCATAGCTATACATGTACAACACATACTGAGTTGCTTATCTTCCCAGTGGGATTGGGTGACAAGGGACAAAGGGAATGGATCTGGGATTTGAAGTTTTAAATGTTTCAAATATATATAAATACTATTATTAATACTATTTTGCATGTAACTGGGAGATAAGATGTACAGGAATTGGGGCACAGAGATTCACCTTGCCCTAATGGGAAAGTCAAAGGAGGCATGAGAGAAGATATGGGAAAGAGCAGATTGGATGAGGGGATATCCTGTGAGACTGCTATTCTGGGGTGGTGGGTAGGAGAAAAACGGGGAAAAAATTGTAACTCAAAATCTAGCGGAAATGAATGATGTAAACCAGAAGTTAATGAAGCATTTGGGGGAAAAAAAAGAAAATGAAAGACAAACAACAATTTTTATATAGACCTAATGCATTATAAAAGACCTAATGCATTCTAGAAGGAAATATCATAAAAAAGCCATTAAAATAATAGTCGCTTTTCTGAATGAGAAGAGCAGAACCAGAAGAAATTGGTACACAATTGTAGACACAATGTATGTGTGACAACCAACTTTGATAGACTGGACTCTTCTCAGCAATGCAGTGTTATAACTCCAAAAGACTCATGATGTAGAGAGATGTTTACATTCAGAGAAAGAAATAGAAACAGAATTTGAATGCAGATTGAAGCAAATTACATGCTCTCTGTCTTTTTCTTGTTTGATTTTGTTTCCTCTTTCCCATTCTTCATCCCATCGGATACAATCCTTCTTCATAACCTAACCAAGGTCTAATGTGAAAGAGTTTGCAGATCCTATACTTGATTGCATGCCACCATTGTCAGGGGGAGGGAAAGAAAATTTGAAACACAAGGAATTATGGAATTGAATCTTGTAAACTAAAAGTAAACAAACAAATTAATAAAAGACCAAAAAAAAAAAGAAAAGAGAAAGAAAAAAGAGGGAAAAAATCCAACAGTCATAGTTGGAAATTAAAGGAGAACCTTCATAAGTTCTTAGTCTTTTTTTCTGCCTCACTCATAGCCAATGGCATATACAGAAGCTTCATCTTCATACAATAGAACTGACAATTCAATTCAATTAAACCACCTTATTTAAATGCCTACTATGAATCATGAACCGTGCAAGGTGCTGGGGAATCAAAGATAAAAAGAGAACAGTCCCTTCCCTCAAGGAGTTTAGAAGCATAAACCATATAGTTAGCTAAAAATAAGGTAATTTCAGAAAGGGAAATGCATGAACTACCTGTGTGGAGAGGGTGATAAACATAGGGCAGTGTGCTTAGTTGCAAAGCCCTTTCCATGCTATTTCATTTGATACTCCTGTTAGGTGGGTGCTATTGTCATGGCCATTTCAATTCATACTTATTTTTAATTGACACAATATTGTGTTAAATTTAACAAGAGACTTTAGGAACCTTTTACAACTATCTTAACTTAGTTATGCAAGGGAGCTCCCCCTCTGCTCATAACATCATTCTTCTGCCTTCAGAAAGAATGCTTAGGTTTGCTTCAGGTCTGATTCTAGAATCCAAGTCCATATCTTTTAGTTTTACCTTCTGTGCCAACATGCTATTTTCTCATAGTTTCAACTGCATAGTGTAATAAAACACAGATCAGTGTTCTCTGATACATGATTTCTTCTTTCTTGAGGCTTAAAAGCCTCTGGCTTGGATTTTAAAGTCTGATGAAAACATGTCTTAGAGACTTGGTTTTCAGGTTTCCTTCTTGTTGAGAGTGAAACAATTTTCTGATTTCAGGATGTCAATTAGGAAAAAGTCTCTTGAATTACTTCTTCAGGTTATCAAGATTCAGATTCTTTCCCCCTTCAATGCCCTCTGATTTGCCAATTATTCTGAGGCTTGCTTGTTTGCATCTATCTTCAAGATTGGTCACTTTTTCTTGCACTTTTAGCAACTGGTTTTCTAGTTCTGTTAAATTTTGGACTTCCTCTTTGTTTCTTCTGTCTATTTTTTGCTGTATTAGATCACTTCTCATCTTTGCTGTTTTCAGCAATATTTTATCAATGAGGGTGTTCATTTCTGTATAATTTCCCTTTACTTCCTCAAAAGTTTCATTGACTGAAATCATATCTTTCTTTAGATCCTTTAGAGTACCTAGCACCCAAACTAGTTCTCTTATAATATCTTGGGTTGCTTTTGTCGTTTTTTCTGCAGATTTAAGAAACATTTTGAACTGATAGTAATTTCACGGATCTTTTGTGCTGCCTTGAGGTGGTAGTTTCACTGTAACTGGATGATCACCTTCCTCCCCAGCGTCTCCACCCAGTCAACCGGCCAACGCACCTCGGCAGAAGGAAAACTACGGCCACTCAAATGCGCGGCACAAACCTCGCGCACGCGCATACGACTACCCACCCTAACTGCCCCCTGTCATGGCCATTTCAAAATGAGCAAATTGAGGATGGAAGATTTAAATACTTGTCCATGGTCATATAGCCAGTGAATGGCGTGAGGATATGAATTCAGGCCTTCCTAACTTCAGGTTCAATACTTTATCTATTGTATCACCATGTATCTCAGATAGTCATTGGGGATAGTGTATGAAAGAAAAGAAAGAAGAGAAAGGATGCTTATATAGCTAGTGTCCTCAGATGCTCTTTTCCATGCCTGCCTCCCTCAAGCTTCTATGTTGTCACCAGGAATAGCTACTAAACATGCTTCAAGAGGGAGTATGGAGGAGGACATCCAAAATGTACCTATTACCCTGAGTTCAAGGAATAGCTAATAGGTTGTTTTGCCTAGATTAAAAAGCATAAGAAGGAGGATAATATGAAATCAGCATGAAAAGGGTCAGAATGTGAAGAACTTTAAGTGTTAGTTTAAAAACTTTGTACTTTTTCCTAGCAGAAATTTGGCTACCACAAATTTCAGAGTTGATGACATGGTTAGACCTTTGCTTTAGAAATATTAATTTGGTAACTGACTGAAGAATGGTGAAGAGATTAGGAACAAAGAGACCAAATAGAAACTCTTACAATAGTTCAGGTAAATAGTTTAGATAAAATGGAAACTTGAACTTAGGGTAAGGGTCATATAAAGAGAGAGAAGAGGAAGAAGGTCATATAAACAGAGAACAGGAAAGCTCCTAGAGGACAGGAATTGTTTCATTTCTATCTTTGTAGCTCCAGCACTGAGGACTTTGTCTTGCAATATTATATACTTAATATATGCTTGTTGAATAGAATGGACAGATTTGAAATATGTTTTGGAAATCTTGGCAATTGATTGGCTATAGGAATGGAGGAAAATGGGGGAAGAAAAGAATGAAAGTTTGGTTTTTAACCTAAACAACTAAAAGAATAGTGGTAACCTCAAGAGAGATGTGAAAGCTTGAAAGATAGGTAGATTTAATGGAAAAGACAATGAATTCAATTTTGGACACATGAAAAAAATCAGATTATATGAAATGTCCATGTGAAAATGAACATCAGGAAACTGGTGATACAAGTTCAGAAGAGACATTAGCACAGGATTATGGAGATCTGGGAGTCGATTCCATAGACATAATAATTAAATCCATAGGAATTAATAACATCACCAACAGAAAGAGTATGCAGACATAGAAGATAAAAGGGCCTAAGACAAAAAGAACATCTTTGCAAGATGATCAGAAAATGGATGATGGAGGAAGAGAAGGAAAATAGAGATGAAGAGGAAAGAGTAAGAGAATAAGTTCATCAAGGAAACAGAGGGAGATGGGATAGAAAACAGAAGGGAAAAGATTGGTCTTGGAAAGAAGGATCACTTCTTCATAAAGGACTTGAACAAAAAAAGGAGAGAAGGAGGGGAGAGTGTTATAAAGGATTTTTGAGACATGGAGTGGAAGTTCATAGTGAATGGCTTCCACTTTTTTTGTAAAACTGCAGATAAGTGTAACAGCAAGCACCCTAGAATACCTAGGATAACTGCTAGCATAGGTTATTTGATCTGCTTTACTAAAGGAAAGCAACTTTAAAGGGATCAGCAATCTTTAATTAAATATACACACACACATATACATACACACACATACACATATATATCATTCACTTAGTTCAGGGGGAAAAGGTTAGCACTCTGAACTTCAGAAAATATATACAGAAATTACAAACAGACAAAAAATACAGAGAAAAAACACAATTCAACAGACCAACAGAAAGGGCTACTAGCTGTCTGACCATTACATACATACATAGTTAGTTACCAGATAGAGAAGTGCCAACATCTGGGTTTTCAAAGCTGTGGTACTCAATGGCTACCCAGAGTCTCATCTGGCCAAATCACACAATTCTTCCCATAAGTGAGCCCCAAAGCAAAACCTCACCTCAGAGTATATATAACCTTCTTCAGGGTCAGAGGACATCACACCCTTCACAACCCACTGCCCAATTACAAAGTAACAAAAGGTGTGGACCTTCCTGAAAAACAAGCCTCCCCCACAATGCTGCCCCTCCTATTGGGTTCCACTTGAGGCCCATTAAGGGGCAGGGAAGATCTTCAAATTTCCTAGGCCTATTAAGGGTCAGGGAAGATCTTCAAATCCCCTTACCATTACAACAAGGTAATGTTTTAAGAGGGAGGGAGGAAAGGTATTATATAGGTATTAGGAAAAGAACAAAAGGTATGAAGTTATTCAGAGTAGTGTGATTAAAAATCACTCAGGTAAGACTGCTAAGAATACCACCAGCAAAGAAGAGAAAGGGCAGCTGACAAAGTAATCATTCAGTGCACTCAAAGAAATTGTCAGTATGCCTTCCATTCAGTGGAAGATTATAGAAGACCACGGCTGGAAAACCCGTGGGCACTCTGGTTTGGGGCTTTTACAGGGTCATCTAAATTCACTGTCAGTAAATGAGCTCATGTAGGTACAAAACTAGTTCAGAAGGTACTGCTCAAGGAAACCTCAAGACACTCATGGAGTCTTGAAGTCAATTCTATGTCTAGGAGGCCACCATCAGGGGATAAAGCCAATTCCTAATGCAAGGTAGGGAACCTGTGGCCTTGAGGTCACACGTGGCCCTCCAGGTCCTCAAGTACAGCCCTTTGGATTCAGTCAAAAGGCTGCACTTGAGGACTTAGAGGGCCACATATGGCCTCAAGACCGCAGGTTCCCTGACTCTGTTCTAAAGAATCTGAAAAAATGAAATAGAAATGAAGAGGAGGCTGGTATCTATGTTAAGCCACAAGAAAATGAGACAGAAGTCCAGGACTGAGGCAGAAAGAGGGGGCCTAGTGGTAATTCTGGACCCAACACCCTGCATTAGGCTAAAGTATGAAAGAGAGGAAGTAGAAGGACCAGAAATCAACTACCCCACTCATAACTAGAGTGGAGCAGCAGCAGCTACATTCATACTGTATCATGGAAAGGACCATGACTAGCATCTTCATCTAAGAGTGTAGGAGGGAGCAGAGCCTAACCCTGACACAAAGTCTTAATATGGAAACTAGGGCTGGCATTATGATCATACCATGAGACCATATTCCATAATGTACAACAATAAAGGTAAGATAGTATAATGGATACAGAAATGGCCTGAATCAGGAACAATTAATTTTAAGTCTGTCCTTTGACACATATTGACTATGGGATCCTAAGCAAGGCACTTAACATCTCGGTGACCTGAGCAACTTTCTCTATTATATTATTTCATTTGCTTTGATCTTCACAGAAATCCTAATTTGGATGATTGCCATCAATATTGCCATTTCACAGACTGGGAGACCAAGGCTAAAAGACATTTGTGACTTGTTCAGGATCACTTAGTAGTAAGTATCTGAGAGAGGATTTGAACTCAGGTGCTTCTGACTTCAAGTACATACAGTCCTATATCCACAATGGAACCTACCTAACTGCCTCATGTTTATTAGTTGAGATAATTACTTCATTGGAATTTCTCAATGCTAATAAAATTATAGGTCTGGAACAAACACACACACACACACACACACACACACACACACACACATATATATAATTATTCCCTCCTGTTAAACTAGAAGCAAATTCAAGGCCAATACTCAACTTTACCAACATATCCTTTCACAGGTACCCCTCCCTTCTTTCTCAGTTCCTTTTTCTATTGTCTTCCCCCATTCAACTGTAAGTTCCTTGAAAGCAGAGTTCATCTTTTTTTTAACTTGTACTCATATCACTACATGTATTCACCAGTGTCTGTCACATAAGAACTTAATAAATGATTGTTGCCTGCCAACATCTAAATTACACCTAGTGACGCAATTAGATTGATTTTTTGATTATTGTTCAGGACAAACTTAGAAAATCACTATTTCTTCATTTTGTGAGCTAGCAGAAATATCAATTTTTGATTAATTATTGACATTATTGAGTTATTTTTTTCATAACACAATTTTTCTCCACATTATATCATGTTTAAGTAATCATTGTTATTGTTGACATTAATCAGCTATTATCCTCATTCATAGAACCAATAGATTTTTCAGCCTGGAAGATAGATGAGAGATCATCTAGTCTGTCATTTTACTGGTGAGAAAACAAAGTCCATATTTGTAAAGTGATATATCCGAGGTCACACAACAAATCAAGGTCTAGAACCTGGTTCTCCTAGCTGGGTTCAAGGCAAGACACAAATTACTTATGGTTTTTTTTCCCTTATATCCCCACCAACTAGAAAAGTGTCTTGTACCTCATAGGCATTTAATAAATATTCATTTAATTGAACTGAACATATTACATGTGTGCTTGTAAATTAATGAAACTTTCACATGTACCTTCTAGAGTCAATCTCATTCTTTTTCAGTCAGGAAGTCATATATTTGAATGCATTTTGGAATAAAATCAAAAAGACAAATGATAACATATGATGTTATTAATGAGCATTTTAAAATCACTAATTAACTCCTAAAGTTAATTTCTCATAGTGGCTCACAAAAAAGGAAGGCATGGGTACAATATAACACCCATAACCTAAAGCTTAGCTCTCTCTGGCAAATATAACTCAAAGTAAATATTGTCTTGCAAGAAGATATGAGGGGGCGGATTAAGCAATGTAATTACTATCTGCTGTGTATTGTGGGTTCTTTTTAAAGATTTCATCATTTAGATGAGATGCAAAATCAGTAATGGAAAAAAGTCAATATTTCTGTGATCCAGGAAGAAAATAACACTAATGTTTTAGTTCTGTTCAGCTTTTATGGACTAAGAAAGGTAGTTTTACCCATTATCAATCATTCATTCAAACCAACAAAAATTCAGGTCTGCTGTGATTATTTTTATGAGGTCATTTTTGAACTATGTATTGTTCCCATGTATTATTGATCAGAAAGTGACATTTAAATAAGGTTGTAATCTGCTTAAATTGCACAATAATCATGTTAAATTAGCTTAATTAAATGTACAGCCAACACTGAGCCATTGTCCTTTGTGACATCTCCCACACATGAGCAGAATCAACCAACCTAAGAGTTTATCAAGGTTAATTAATGGGACTTTTTTTTATCTCTTTTGTCCTTAGATACTACCCATTTATATGAACTACTTTAATCAGAACCCCAGATTCAACATTAGGGAGGAAACCTGATAGACTGGTTCAAAAATGATTCCTTGGATGGATATTACACATACCTTCCAGTGTTGACCCCCATTTGTCCCCCAGTAGCTTGGGGACCAAAGACAGTTCTGCATAAAAGTCCTACATTAGCACCTGTGGCTTGGTTTTCCCTTCACATACCTGCCATTCGAAGTGGTACTGGAGGCAATATAAATACCCCAGGTCTATTCCTACTAACTACCCTTCTGGTCTGATATCAGGATATGATTCAGAAAGAAAAATGGGATATTCTGTGTCCCTATGGAGGGAGGGTGACATTGGGGGTCTTAAATTGTTCTACTCTTAATTACATGTTTCCCTTCTTTTCTATGTTCCTTCTCTCAAACTCAGTAGCTAGGGATTTTGATTAGTGTCAATAGCAGGAGCCAGAAAGTAAGTGATTTGAAAAGGAGGATTTTTTTTTTTGGGGGGGGGGGGCAGTTCTAGTTTGGGAAAAAATAATAGCTTGTTAGTATTGTTACAACATTTTAAAGTTTGAAAAGAATTTTATAAACATCATCTCATTTTATCTTCACAAAATCCTGGAAAGTAGGTGTTAATTGTTATCTACATTTTAGAGATGAGGAAACTAAGGCAGACAGAGGTTAGGTTACTTACTCAGGGTCATGAAGATAGTAAATGTTTGAGGCTTAATTCAAACTAAGATGTCCCTGACTCCAGGTGTCATGGTATATTCACTATGCCCCCTAAGGTACCTAGGTGTCTGGATAGCAGTCTTGAATCTGAGAGCTCCCTATTTGAGTCAAAGTATTTCAATGTCAGGGATTGCTGGAGACCACTTTATTAAGCTTAGAGGGCCACATGGATATACTTTTTCTACTCTATCAGTAGTGAAGTATTCAATTCATGAGGAAGCTGGGGACAAGAAACTGCTTCAAATCCAGTGCAGACTAATATCCAAAACCTGTAGGTTTTTCAGCAGCTGAAGGTTTAAAGAAAGTAGGTGCTACCTTAAAAATGAAAATTTTAAAGGCCAATGAATGCACCTTTTCAAGAAGCTATCACCCATCTCTTCTAGCACAAATGCCCTTCGTTTGACCTGAGCAGATTTTTTCTTATCCTTTCCTTATCCAAAAGCAGTGGCCATCCATTATGTTTATCTGCATTGCTCTGACTCACTATCTGACTTTAAGTGACTCACTGGGATCTGAACTTGCATTAGAGTATATGGTCTCTTGGTGAAGCTGATAAGGTTCAAGAGAGGAAATAAAAACAAATTTGAAAACTTGCTGCCAGTTTTCAGGCTGATGTCCAAGCAGGAAATAAAGTCAATTATAGAGTCATTTCTTGGGATCTATGAAATCTTTATCTTTATAGTTGGGTGGTTGCAGAAGCAAGGACAAAAAAAGAGTCACCAAGGGGAGAGACATTAGAAGAGGTATCACAAAGCATAATAATCCAGAGACAATCCTGAATAGATCTTTCTCTATTTCTAGTCCTGAATGACAACTTTGACAAAAATAGCATATGATACAGCATTTATGTAAAAATAGGGATAGGAATAGGAACAAGACCTGTGATTCCAGTGGCGTAGGGTAGATCTCCTAGATGAGGAAAGTCCCTCAACCAGTATAGTGGAGGCTGTACTCCTCTGGCCTTCTCCATCATTCCCCAAAAAGCCCTTTATCCCGGAATATCACTCCAACCCTAGATCTCATACCTCAG
Organism: Gymnobelideus leadbeateri; assembly: GCA_011680675.1. Lineage (NCBI taxonomy): Eukaryota > Metazoa > Chordata > Mammalia > Diprotodontia > Petauridae > Gymnobelideus > Gymnobelideus leadbeateri. The sequence goes on from WOXC01005485.1 coordinate 513,904, forward strand.
AAGTATCCTCTGTGCCTTAGGCAATCCCTTTGATTGGAGGGTGGAAGACTCCTCCCAGAATCTCCATTTAAGGAGGCTTGACAGGGCAGCCATCTCTCCATTTTATACCTGACTGTACTCTTCTGGATTTCTCCATTATGAACCTGCACAAATGTTCTTCCCATGTTATTGTTGTTGTGATGGTGTTGGTGTTGGTGGTGTCATTTCAGTCATCTCTAACTGTTCTTCACCCCATTTAGGGTTTTCTTGGCAAAGATACTGGAGTTGTTTGCCATTTCCTTCTCTAGCTCATTTTACAGATGAGAAAACTGAGGCAAATGTAGTTAAGTAACTTGTCCAGGGTAACATAACTAATAAGTATCTGAGGCCAAATTTGAACTCAGGTCTGCCTGACTCCAGTCCCAGCCCTCTCTCCATTATGCCTCCTATCTACCCATATCTTTCCCTACCCCCCTTTCTTTTTATCTTGCTTTTATGTGGGGTGTCTCCCATTGCTTGTATTTTTATTTCCAGTGCTTTGCTTGGTGTCTGTCCGTAGTAAATACTTAATAAATGCTTGTTGGTTAATTAGTTGATAAATAGGTTAGGACCATCTTTGTAATTTATAACTTTGGTTGCTTAGAGCAGTGCTTTACTACTGAACACAGAGGATGCTAACAGTTAAGTCTGTGACAATTAAAATAAAGGGAGACTGAAGTACAAAGTTCTAAGCATGATCAATTTATTAGTAAAGCATGAATTTGCCAGTATATAGGATCTCAGCTTCCTTAGCAAAGCTAAAACTCCAAATGCTGGGGACAGCTCTCTTTTATATTTTGGGGGAGTACAGAACAAAGAAAGGGACTTTGTAGGTGGGGGACAAGAGTAAGTGGTTAAAAGTGTTTGACCATGAATGGCAAAATCAATATGATTGGTTACAGAGCTGAAGCATGGGAGACAATATGATTGGTTGGAAATTGGGAATGAGGAGCTAATAGCAATCTCCTTCTTCCCTCCTGTGACTAAGAAATGTTCACTGTTTGAGTTCACCTGCAAAGTTAGAGATAGTGGACCAGACTTCTTTTGATAACTAACCAGATATCCTTGATGGGTAACTTGGTGGTTTAAAGATGTTAGACTATACTCCGTGGTGTCTACCCACACTCCTCAAAAATAACAGATTTCCTTAAGGCAAGAATAGAAAAGCGATTAGAAGAAGAACTGGATTTCTAAATTTAACTCATTACAGACTAGCTGAATTTCTGAACTAAGTTCAGAAACAAAGAATCATGATTCAAAGAATCATGATTCTTTGGGCAGTAATAGGACAAAATCAATTGATTGTAAATAGTATCAATTTTAAAAAGACACAAGTCCCTATGTTTGGTGGAAGGTAAGGGGAACCAATGAAAACTATATACACTTTCCCACCAGGAATTCTAGTAAATCAAGGTGAGGAGGGAAAGTGATCATGTCAGTGACTTACTTGAAGCTCTACCAGGCAAGACTTGTAACCCTACTCATAAATGAATTTATAGGAGGTAGACGTGCATTCAAACACAAAATTAATTCATTCAGAGACAGGAATACTTCCTACTGGAAGAAAAGGTGATTTCTTTATATTTCATGGCAAAATTTCATTTCAAATGGCAAAATCATTTCAGCCCTCAAATAATCATGGGGTGTCAGTTTTAAAAGGTCATACCTTGTATTAAATCTCACTTTAAGAAAGGGTTGTCTAAGCAACATTTATTAAAATTATAGGAAATGGTGGGTGTTGACAAAGTCTAAGGAGCAGCCTCAGGAAAAAAAAAATAGAATCATTCATTAATAATCTAGAGTTAGAATTGACCTTAGAAATAAATCTGCTTCCATTCTTTCATTTTACAGAGTGAAAGGTATTACATAGAGAAATTTGCATTTGTTTATACTGTAAAAAGAAAGAGTTCCACATATGTGTTTTCAGTCCTTCAAACACAAATAGCTATCACTAACAGCAATATCAGCTTTGAATATGAATTTACTTCATCTCTATGAGACTCTGTTTCCTTTTAGTTCTAATGTTCCATGATTCACAGAATAAAAATACAGACTCTTAGCTAGTATGCCAACTATACATATAATAATGTTAACATTTGTATAAATTGTGGCTTGGATTTATCATTAGTAAATGTCATTTGTGGTTTCTTAGTCTTTAAATCTTCCTCTCTATGTCTTCTCCTTTCTTATTCTTCTGCCATTTAAGTCATTTTGTTGTCTAAAGTAATTTCATGTATGCATGAAATTTATAAATTGATTCATTTAACTTTAATTCAGAGAGAGACAGTCAAACCTTATGCTGATGTCCATGAATTTTAGTTTCCCATGTAATCTCTGTATGTCAAATATGTCAAAATGCCCCATATAGGGTTTGCAAAAGTCAATGACCAACAGAAACTTCCCTACAGAAATACATTTTTCTTCATTTAAAGATTTTTTTTAAGTAGACCATAAGCAAATGTTAATAACCTTTCCTTCAAACAATATTACCTTGTGAGCAGCAAAATGATGTTATAGAAAAAAAATTATTAACTTTGAAGTAATGAATTTTGGTTCAAATCCTTTTACAAACCTTGTGACTTTGGGCAAGTCACTTATTCTCTCTAGGGTTTAGTTTCCTTAAATAAAAATGAAAGATTAGACTAGCTGACATGTAAAGTTGTTTTTCTCTACCTCTAAATCTAAATTTTAATAAAGATAAGCCCAGCCCTAATCTAAGCAACACTGTCATGATCTGGTTGAATGCCAGTGATGTATATCAAATGGATAATGGTGATATAATGTCAATTCCCTCTGTAATGTTAGTCTACATATCATGTTTTCATGGAATCAATTAACATTAGAGAGGATATAACTATAAACAGAGGCCTATATAATATGGATGGGCAGGTAGGTGATGTAGTGGATAGGATGCCAGGCCTGGAGTCAGGAAGACGAGTTAAAATCTGGCATTAGACACTCACCAGCTATGTGACCTGAGGCAAACTACTTAACCCAGTTTGCCTCAGTTTATCATCTATAAAATGAGTTGGAGAAGGAAATGGAAAACCACTCCAATATCTCTGCCAAGACGGGGTCATGAAGAATCAGATATGACTGAAATGACTGAGCAACAACAATAATATGCATATTTAATATATACATATAGAGACAAGACTTGTGATTTCATTAGTATGGAGAGATCCCATAGGAGAAAATACCCTTTACTAAAGTAAGCCAGCACCTTCTCCACAATTTGTAGTCTGAAGGAGTTGCTGAGAGAACTGAAGAGTTAAGTCACTTGCAGCCAGTAGGTGTGGGAAACCAGACTAGAACCCAGATATTCCAGGTTTCAAGGTCAGCTCTCTATCCACTGTGTCATATTGCCTTTTCATATTACATATAATATGTGTCAAGGACCTGTGAATTTCGTTGTTATAAGAACTACTGGTATGAGGAATCCCTCTACCATTATTGATCAGAACCCATTTGTAATTTACAGTCTTAAAGAGTTGTCTAAGACTCAGAGAGGATAAATAACTTGTCTATAGCCACAAATCAATTATTAAAGGCAAGATTTGGACCAGAATCTTCCTGACTACATGTCTAATACTCTATCCACTATATCATGTTGTCTCTCATAAATGTATCTCTCCCCCTACACATTGAATACATGTACACACACATACAATGTTCCAAAAGTCTTAGAGCAATTTTAAGATCAAAACTGTATTAAGATTTATGGGAAACATTTGTGTGAATGTGTGTGTATGTACAAAAATAGACACATATCCAAAGTTTAATATATCATCAATAAATATCACTTAGCCAGTATTTTTTTAATGGGATTTAGCCACAAATTTGCCAAAGAGCTTTTTAAAATTCATACCACATGATTATTTGGGGTATGAAATACTGAGTCACTTAAGGTAAGAATCATTTTGGAATGCAAAGAAATCACCTTTTCCTATAGTTAGTTTTATTAGATGTGCCTCTGTCTCTCAATTACCTAATTACCTAAAACAAGTAGTTTGAAAATGAAAAATGCAGTCCTCCAGATAGTCATTCTCTAGGGCATAGGGAAGAGGAATGATATATTCTATAATCAAGCCACAAGGAGTAGGGAAAAGGGGCATGGTAGTAACCACCCAGATTTTAGTTTTGAAGTTTCTTGGCCTCATTGTTTCTTTGTTGAGAATGCCTGTAGTGCATGCAACCAATAGCAAGAACCTTTTTCTAATCTGTAGATATTTAAGATTCTTCAAATCATAGGTCTTCACCTCCTTCCATGAACATTTTATATGGCAAAGGGCTATAATTTTATCTTTCCCAGTTACCACATGCCTCCCTGCTCTAGTCACTTCCCTTTGGAAATCGATGTCCAGAAGCAAACTCAGCTCCCCAAGATTCAGATAACTTGTATTTAACAAAATTGAATCCACTTCTTTTAGGAATTAGGTATGGCTCATCGTTGTTTGCACAAGAATAATGCATGGTACAGGGAGAGGAGAACACTAGAAAACAGACCAGAAGCCATTCTTCTGTGCACACATGATGCCCATAGGAAGGAAGAGTTTTGCAGCAAACCCCATGGCCCCATACCACTGTTTCATGTGCCCCATGTGAGCTATGTGTCTATCATCTCTGCACTGTCCACATTTGTCTACACTGACCTTCCCACAAGGTCACTGTTACTCCCACTATCTCACCCTGTTCATAATACCCAAACTGGCCAGCATTTCAGTTTATGGGGAGAGGAGGAATGTAAGCATCTCTACAGAGGTAGGATTTGGAGTCTTAAGAGGGATGAGTAGATATGATAAGGGTAGAAGGGTAGAATTGGCTCCCATGACTCCAGAAAAAGAGCAAGGCCTAACATATCACACCACCTCCTTTATGAATTCATAACTTTGGGAGTAAAATAATCAGAAGAAGAGGATAATTCTCCTACCTCCCCCTTTTCTCCCCTCACAAAAAAAAAAAAACCTCAAAACATGAAGGAAAACACAGGTAGCATGTGAGGAACAACTACAAACAGAACACACAAATAGAATAGAGGACGGAGCTCAACTTTACTATTGCAAGAGTCCTAACTTTCACAGGTGAAAAATTTTTTAAAAAGAAACGTGGGGCAGGTAGGTGGCGCAGTGAATACAGCACCGGCCCTGGAGTCAGAAGGACCTGAATTCAAATGTGACCTCAGATACTTAACACTTACTAGCCAACTGAGCTTGGGCAAGTCACATAACCCCAACTGCCCTGCCTTCCCCCACCCAAAAAGCAAAAAAAAAAAAAAAAAAAAAAAAGGAAAAGAAAAAGGAAAAGGAAAGAAAAAGCAAAAAAAGAAACGGGAACTTAGTGGCAGAGTCAAGGAATATGATATTCCAGAGGTCAAAGGAGCTAGGATTAAAACCAAGAATCACCTACCCAGCAAAACTGAGCATAATGTTTCATGGGAAAATATGGTTATTTGATGAAATAGAGGAGTTTCAAGTATTCTTTTTTTTTAAGTTATAAATACACTGTTTGGTGAAGGGGCTTGTCAGAAGTGAGGAGGATCTTTCTGTACACAGATGATCAATATTGAGATGCTAATTGACCAGACTGGACAGAGACAGAGACAGACAGACAGACATCTTGTACTCTCCCCCCACCCGCCCAGCAGAGCATGGCATGGGGAGCCCCTCAAACATGTCCTGGGATGGCTGGTGAGGGGCTGGTCCTCAGTCAGGAGGGGGTGCTGAGTGCCAGTTGATACCCTCAGAGCAAGAAGAGGGGCATCCTGGAATGGGCACTTGAGGCTTGAAGTCCCTGGGAGAGGCCAAGGTGGCCATACTGGTCTCCTCACACATCGCTCAGGGCCTCACGGGCAATCTTGGGCAGCACAAAGGCCATGCAGTAGATGTCCTAATTGTAGTATTTGAGGTTCATTTTCTCTACTTGCTCCTGGGTTAGCTGCTGCACAGGTCCGGGAAATTAATACTCGGGGTCTTGCTGCAGAGTGTGAAGCCAATCTGGCCGCTGGGGTAGGTGGGGATGGTGCAGTAGGCATATTTCACAACAGGGAACAAAGACTTGCAGAAGTGACGCATCTCCTTGATTAGGTCCAGATGCAACCATTGGCACTCACCCTGACAGCAGAGAATCCCATCATTTTTCAGTGCTGTCTTCATCAGCTGGTAATAAGACTCTTTGAACAAACTCTCAGCAGGACTCATGGGGTCCAAGGAGTCAGTGACGATGACGTCAAAGGCATCCTGGTTTTGCTACATAAATTCAAATCCATCTCTAACGTGCAAAGTCAGCTTCGGGCTGGAGTAGCCCATGGCCATGCCTGGCAAATATTTCTTGAAGACCTGGATCACATCCTCGTCAATCTCACACTGGACCACAGACTCCACAGACGGATGCTTCATCACTTCTCAAAAGATACCCCCATCCCCACAACCAATAATTAGCACCTTTCGTGGGCTGGGATGGCTGCAGAGGGGTAGGTTGGCAATCATCTCCTGGTATGAGAATTCATCCCTCTCTGTGCACCGTATGACTCCATCTAGCACCAGGACATTGCCGTAGGTCTTACTGCGGAAGACCAGGATCTCTTGGTAGCAGGAGTGCTGGCGGTGGAGCAGCTCATCCACTTGCAGGGACATGGCCTGGCCCGGCCACAGGCTGCATGTCCCCCGGAACCAACCCTCATGGATGGTGGGGTCCCGGGCTCCATGGCGGGGCCAGGGGACACACAGGCCATGGCGGCTGCAGCACAACAGGGCCAGCAGCGCCTGCCTGTCTGCCCTCCTGCCAGCCTGCACAGCCAGTTTCAAGTATTCTTGAAGAAAAAACCAGAGCTGAACAGAAAAGTTGACTTTAAAATACAAGAAGCAATAGAAGCATGAGAAGGTAAACAGGAAAAAGAAATCATAAGGAACTTATTAAAGTTGAACTATTTACATTCATACATGGAAAAACTATAATTGTAACTCATGAGACTTTTCTCAGTATGAGGATAGCTGAAGGGAATATATATGTGTGTGTATGTGTGTGTATGTATATATATATATGTATGTATATGTATATAAACATACATATATAAACATACATATATGTATGTATGAGAGTATATATGTGTATAAATACATATGTGAGTGTGTGTATATGTATGTACATATATACATAGAGGGCACAGGATCAGTTGAATAGAATGGGATGATATCTAAAAAATAAAATTGAAAAGTGAGAGAGGAATATAATGGGAGGAGAAAGGGAGAGATAAAATAGAGTGAGTTATCTCATATAAAAGAGGCAAGAGAAAACTGTTACAATGGAGGGGAAGAGCAGGAAGGCAAAAGGGAATGCGTCAACCTGACTCTCATTAAATTTGGCTTAAGGAGGGAATAACATATACACTCAATAGGGTATCTTACCCTATAGGAAAGTAGGGGGGGAGGGGATAAGAGGAGGAATGATAGAAGGAAGGGCAGATTGGGGGAAAGGGTAGTTAGAAGCAAACACTTTTGAAAAGGGACAGGGTCAAAGTAGAAAACAGAATAAGTGGGGGTGGGATAGGATGAAGGGAAATATAGTTAGCCTTTTACAATATAACTACTATGGAAATGATTTGGGTAACTACACATGTATAACCTATATTGAATTGCTTGTCTTCCCAGTTGGAGTGAGTGAGGAGAGAAGAAGGGAAAGAATTGGAAATCAAAGTTTTAAAAACAATGTTAAAAAATATTTTTACATGCAACTGGAAAATAAGATATACAGACACTGGGGTACAGAAACCCATCCTGCCCTACTAGAAAGTTAGGGGGGCATGAGGAAGGATACTGGAGAGAGCAGATTGGGGGAAGGAGTATTTAGTAGGCTCACTATCTTGGGGCAGGAAGGGGGGTAGGGGAAAGACAGGGAGAAAATTTGTAAATCAAAATCTTATGGAAATGAATGTTGAAAACTAAAAATAAATAAAAGAACACACACACACACACACACACACACACAGAATGAGAATAGGAGATTCAGAATGCCCTTGATGCAGAAGGAAAGTAAGGAAGAGCACAAAGGAAATGAACGTTTATGATAAAAGAGCACCACAAAATAATGTGACTTAAATCACGATTTTTGAAATTACAAAGGTTAAGGAGAAAGGAGGATTGAATATTTTGGAGTAAAACTATTGCATAAATACATCTACTTTAAAAAAAGTTCAAATCAAAGTCAATGAAAGTGAAATTAATACAGACAATTATCCCCAGGTGACAGCAACTCTGCAGTAGCTATTATTTAATATGGTATGCTCATTTAAGGTCAAAATTAAGTCAACACATGTCTAAAATCTATGCATCATTACCATCAGTGAGCATGGTCTCATGACACAGAGGAGTACTGTCCTCATGGTGCCTGCTGCACTTGAATGAAGAATGTGCAAAATTTATGTTAAGCAATCTTAAAAGGAAACTAAAAGAACTTTAAGAACTCTTAAGCTTCTCAAAATCATTAATATTACAAACTAAGGTTTTAAAAACTAAAACTCCTTACAAATAAAAGAACTCAGGATTATAATAGATAATTGTTTGAAAGTGTAAACAAATTTAAATTTAATAGTCTTAAAATTTTGTATTCTATTTTAAAAAGTGAAATATCATTTCATGATACATAAATGCATAATAGATTTAAAGAGGAAAGTTACTTGGGCATCTGAAACTAGTAGGAACAAACATAGCAAACATAATGCAAGCAACTTAATTAACAGATATATGGAATCATTAAAAGAAAAACCCTAAATCCAAAACATACAAGTCAGTCTAGGTTTCACTGGCATTCACAAATGCTGTTATTAATGGAAACACTAGTTTGTTTGTTTTTTTGTATGAAAAAAGATCCTTGGATTTGGAGTTAGAAGACAGGGCTTAGATCCCACCTCTGCCACTTCTCTTGTGACCTTGGGAAGTACCTGAACATCTCTAAACCAGTTTCTTCAATTTTCAAATGAAAAGGTTGAAGTAAAGGGCCCCCCAAAAGATTTGTTCCAGTTCTAAATCTATGACTCTATGATGCCATTAAATGACATTTTGACCAAGTATATTCTATAAGTGTATACACACACATACACACACAGCTATATATACACAAATATGCAGAATATATTGGCAAGACAGCAATTTTTTTTTCAGAGAAAATTAGAGGCTTACAACAGGCAAAACCAGATTTCATCAAAAACCACATCTGACATCAAAATGATTTCTTTCTAAGATTGTGTATTGAATTTCTAAGGTTAAAAAGACTCATTGGATAAAAGAAATGCTGGTGCTGCCTGAAACCTTTAAGATGGTCAAAATGATGCTCATTGAATAATATGCAAAATAGTTCCAAATGGTTCCACTTACAGAAAATACAGCAAAAAGGTAAAGTGCCCTTATGTCTGAAGATCTTTATGATCAATTGTGAAACTAAAATATTCTAACTCTTCATTATAAGTGGATAAAGCACCAGCTGTAGTTAAAGATGCTCATTTGATTAAACATGTACAATGTGCTGTCAAAAATGATGTGAGGGAAGATCTGTTACCTTGCAAATCTACTGATGGCAATGCTACAATGCAGGATATTTTTTATTTAATAGGTGGATTTTTAAATGAAATTATTTGAGTTAATTGTATTAGACTTGGTGATGAAGGAGTTCAACCAATGTCAGATCAAAATACAGGTTTAGAAAAACAAACTTACTTTGTATATGATCTATGTATGAAGAAGTGTAAAGAACTACATCTAGTTTTTCAAGTTGTGAACAAGATTAACAAACTCTGGAACAAAACAAACTATTAACAGAAAGTCACTTTTCTAAAGCTGATAGTGATTAAGTGACAGAAGGAAAGAATCTCTCTATATTTCTTTCTCATATTGTCTCATATTCTTTGGGTTGGGTTTGAGTTTTAAAAAAGAAATGATGACTTTTCCTGATGCTGATAATAAAAATTATACAAAATAATTTTATGATAAAATTTCTTCTTGAAGTTTGTGTATGTGGTAGTTATATGTAAGAAACTAAGTACCATTAGTTCCATCATCTAAAAAGATAACATGACTATAGTTATGAAAATTTGAAGTTTGGGAAAATAAATATATAAAATAATATTTTACCAATTTAAAAAATATCTACCCTAAAAATAAAAAATTTAAAGGTAAGGTGTTGCTTATTAATCACTTGACTTGTCTACAGGAGTAATTTTTATTTTATTTTAAAGACTTAGGTATTTATAAATGTGAATATATAAAGAACCCATTTCCCAAGTCCACATGATACATTTTGTTTAGAGCCATCTGAATAGGAATAGCAAATAACCTGTCTTGTGATAATACATTGAAACCAACATTCTAACATGAAAAACTTATGCTTTGACCATTAGCGAACAAAGAGGTTTTGGTTTAGCAAAAAAATATTTAGCAAAAATATTCTTGCATGAAGAGGGATGTTCAAAGAAGAAAATTCCCAAATAGAAAAAAAACCTACTAATCACCACCTGAAAGAGATTCTACAAGGAAAACCCACAGGAATATGTAATACTCAAATTCGGAATCCCCCCATTCAAGGATGAAACATTATGAGCAACAGGAGAAAAAACCAATTTAAATATTGTGGTGTCACAATTAGAATCACACAAGACCTAACACCTAATGGTGGCTACACTAAAAGACCACAACAGGTCTTGGAACAATATGTATTGAAGAGCAAAAGGACTAGAGTTGAGGCCAAAAATATCAGACCCTGCAAAGTTAAACATAATTCTGAATGAAAAAAATGAACATTTAATGAATTGTCAGATCTTTAGGATTTTGTTTTTAAAAAACTGAACTTAATAGAGCATTTGACCTATAAGATTCAAGAGAAATAAAAGGTACATATCAAAGACTAATTACAAGGGACCCAATAAGGACAGACTGCTTTGTTTACCTTTTATATGAGGATATATAAAATGTATGTTTAAGATTCTTATTAATAATTGGGTTGTTTGTAAGAAACAATGGGATAGACCTGAGTATGATATATTTTTTAAAGTAAAATCATTTAGGAAAAGGTAAAAAGAGTAATTATTTTATACAAATGAGGACCAAGAGGAAGAACTGACACAGAGAAATTAGATGAGGGTGTGGCTTTAAGGGGGTAGAAGGGTATAAAAGTCTAAATTCAGAAAGAAATAAAAGGCTAAGAAGAAAAAAACCAAAACAAAATACTGGGGTGGCTAGGTGGCGCAGTGAACAGAGCACCAGCCCTGGAGTCAGGAGGATCTGAGTTCAAATCTGGCCTCAGACACTTAACACTTACTAGCCAGGTGACATTGGGCAAGTCACTTATACCCAATATACCCCCTCCAATAAGAAAAAAAAAAAACTCAACAAAAAAAGAAACAAAAGGCTAAGGGGAAGAGAATAAAGGAGGGATTTCTTGGGGGGGGGAATTAAAATAAGGGGCAGGTAATAGAAGGGTTTTTAGATTAACAGAAATGTAAGGATAAGGTAGACATTGGGGGGGTTAACAGGAGGGCAAAGTAGTAGGTAGAAATTAGTAGAGGAGGGTTAGAAAATAAGATACACACAAACATAAAGATCGGGAATAGAATTTATTAGGGGACACAAAGAAGGGATAATAATCATGATCTCAGACAAAGTTAAAGCTAAAATAGATTTAATCATAAGAGAAAAATAAGGAAATTACATTATATGTAACCATATTAATCAATATTGTTTTAGACTATTTAAAATAACTAGACAGTATAAGGATGGAATAATACTGTAGCATAGGAAATGATAAGTTGGTGGACTTAGTAAAAGATGGAAAGATTTGGACTTATGAAGGAAGAGGTTCTACACCCTCAGAGAAACAGAGGACAATTAAGTATAGTATGGTCTTTCATAGATGCATATGAATGCATATGTCTATATAGGAGTATGATTATAGATATCTAAGTATATGAACGTATGTGTGTATATTAGTTTGTATATATGTATGTATATTTATATATTCATGCTTAATTGCATCTTCTTGAAGGAGATAGATAGGAAGGAGGAAAAAAAGAACAAAGGAAAAAGTATGTGGCAGAGAACAAAAGAAAACTTACAAGGAAGCAAAGCAAAGATGGACAGTTCTGAACACAATGAGTGGTATTTATTATGCAGCCTTTATTGCAACGGAAATTTATTGCCATATATTTTGAATCTTCTCTTAAGTTCTGCTATGCACATGACAATGCTTTTTTTTCTTTTTTTCTTTTGCATTTAAGTTTTAATACTGAAGCTTATATTTGTTTTCTTATTGTATATTTAAGTTATTTTTAAGTTTAAAATTAATTTTAAAAAAGAAAATCCCCATAAACCCTGAAATGTAGCACCACACTTTATGATATGAAAAAAAATCAGAAACAAGGTAGATTCCTATTGATTAGATAAAATGGTTAAGCAAATCATGATATTGATTGAATATTATTGTATGATAAGAAATGAAGAATTTGAGGAATACAGAGAAGCATGGTGTATAATAAAGTAAGTTGAGTCAAGAATATAACATACGCAACAAGACTATAATAAAAATGGAAAACAAATTAGTTACAAAGTTACAAAGAACAAGCATAGTTCCAGAGAAGAGTTATGAGAAGATATCCCCACCCTATCACTCTGTAGGAGAATCTCTGGTGTGGTACCCTGCACATATTTTCTACCTTTTGGGGATATGTATTAATCACTTCTGCTAATTTTTCCCTTTTTTTTCATTAAAATGTTATGTTATTTGGGATGGCTCTCTGGCAGAGGGAAGAAGAATACTGGAGGAAAATGTGTAAAAATATAATAAAATAAATAAATAAATGTTTTAAAAAGATATCAGTAAAAATGTATTTTGAAATATTGTTTTGCAAGTATAAATTGATGAAGCTAGGAAAAGGAAGAAAACCCAACTATGAAAAATCTTTGCATCAAAAATCTCTGATCATATTTTCTATCAAAGTTATATGGGAAAATAACAAAAATATTTAAAGGCAAAAGTTATTCCCAACAGAAAAAAATGGTTAAAGAACTGCAAACTATTGACAATTATATGAAAGATTTTTTTTTTAAATCACTAACAAAATAAGAAAAGTAAGCGTAAGCAACTGTAAGGTTTTATCTCACATTCAGAAAATTGGAAAATTCCAAAGTAGTTGATATTGGTAGGGATGTCAAAAGATAGGCACACCAATATACTATTGCTGGAGTTGTGAATTGCTACAAACATGCTGAGAAAACAATTTTGAAGTATGCAAAGAAAGTCACTAGCTTATTCAAACCTTTAACTTAAAGAGCTCTTGTCTGGGCATGTTCCAAGGTGGTCACACACTAGGGAAAAAAATGGGCTGGGGAAGGACTGTATCTAGAAATAACAGTGAAGCAAAAATAAAAATTATTAATAATTTTAATATACTAATAGCTGTTTCCTGATGCTGTCCTACTCTCTCCAACATCTATTCAGTGGTTGAGGCCCTTCCCATGCTTGAAATTAATTCTGTCCACATTCCTTGCTTATTAAAATTTTTCTTTTCCTTCAAGCCTTAACTGATGTATCAACACTTTCTTCAAGACTTCCTTGATCAGTGAGAAATATTTCATCTTTCCATAACCCTTTCCAGTTTCCCACTCTCTTTGATACATCCTATATAGTTCTCACAGTTTAATCCATATCATAGGTATTTGTCTACATCTTATTCACCTACTAGTTTATAAATCCTTGAGAATCAAGACTGGTATGGTTTGTATCTTTCTATCCCCAGAGCCTGACACTGTATAGGTACATAGTAGTTGACTAAGAAATAGTTGTTGAAGTATATGGGTAAATGGAAGGCACACTTGACCACTTAAAGAAATGACTATAGTTTGGTGAGAGAAGACCCATAATTGAAATAAAGCTTTTAACACATATTCAATAGGTCCCAAAAGTCTTAGAGCAGTTTTAATCTTTAATAACTTCAGAAATATAAATGCTGCAAACTTAATAAATAACTTTTGAAATGTTAATTATTGCCATTTTAAAACATTAATCTATTTCCAAGTAAAATTCAATATGAACACCATCTTGTGTTATACTTCACTCCAGTCAATTTAATTTTCTTCAGCTGCTACTGAGTGACCTAAAATGATTACATTTGTAATCTCAGACTTAAGATCCTCCAAAGAGGTTTTAGTGCCTACACAACCGTTTTGACATCACCCCACAAGAAAATGTCTAATGATGGGTGGCCAAGGTAATCAAGTAAGAGGATCCCCTCTAGTAACCCACTCACTTGTCTGATAAATTGTTGTATACACAATACAGAATGACAGGGTATCTCATCTTGTTAAAATGTAATTTTGATTTTTTTTTAATTTAAAATTCACAAAATTTATCATTGTATAAGAATCAATAATTAAACTTTAAAATAATGTTTTTGCCAACTTTTGGGACAACCTGTATAAAATATGAGAAATAAAATAAGCTAAAAAAGGCTTGTTCAATATTAATGAAAAATGTTATAAGGCTTCCAGAAAAATGAATTCAATCTTAGGCTGCATTAAGAGAGGCATAATGTCTAGTACTAAGGTTGTGATAGTATTGTGTCCAATCCTGAGTGTCATGTTTTAGACAGGTCACTAACAAACCAGGGTATGGAGGACAGGGGGGATGCACAAGCACAGGATGGAAAAGAGCCCTGAAATTACATCCTTTAAAGAATTGTTGAAGGAACTAATGGTTTTGGTGGGGAGGAGACAGTAGGCTGAAGGGTAAGAGAAAAGAATATTTAGTGGGCACATAATTCTTAGGGATCAACAAAAAAAATCAGAAGGCAAGGACCATGAGTCATTATTTATAAGGAGAGATACCAGTGTAATCTGTGTCACAAGGGTTTAAGGTGGGGCAATTGTCAGGAGGGCTATTTCATGAGCTCTTACTGTCTAGTGATGGGTGTCAGTCTCTAAACAGGCAGGGCTCCACTTCCATTGAACCATTCATTAATTCATTCACTCAAAAACATTTATTGAACAGCTACTGTCTATAAAAGTACTCTATAGGAAATAAAAAGATGATTTTTTTAAGTCCTTGACCTCAAGGAGCTTGGGGAAACTCAGATTTCTAGAATAACCACTTTTCCTGTTGGAGGAATAACTGGACTTAGTGGATAATATAGAGGATATGGAATCCATAGATCCTCCCCTAGTTTGTTTGTTTGTTAATTTGAGCCTAGATACTGATATAATCCCAGTATTTCTCCATATATTAATAGTATATTTTTCCCAAATCCCAATAATTAATTAAAATTCAGGATAATAATATGTGATGCTACAGTTTGGGATTTGTGCTAGTGCAAGTCATTACTATATGACATATCAGAACTTGAAATATTTCCACTCAGTATATCCTTTTTATTAGCACTCTATAAATCCACTGTCACTGTGAGATCTGGTGGGAATGCCTGTAAATTAAAAAATCAAGTAACTGAAGTAACATTGCCACAAATTTCTCAAGCAATCTGTTCTGTAGATTTTGCAGAGCTAAAATGCAGACTCATCTCTAACAATGGGAAGTTACAGAGAAATGAATGACATTTCTATAAATTGCATTCATTCTCTTATTTCTCCTAAGTATTAACATGTATTTGTATTGGGAGTATTTCATACTGTCTTTAATAATAATACAAAGACCAGAGGTCACTCTCATCCTTGAGTTTAATTTAAACTTCCCAGTAGCCCTTTCCAAACTGTGTTTCATAGTGTTTCACACAATGGGAACTGGAGTCCCATTAGAAAAGTTTTAAAATGAACATATTTCTTTTTCAAATGTATACTATAGTTACCCAGATATTTTTAAAAACACTTTTTAAAATCTGATTTTTTTTTTGCTATGAAAGCAGACTTTGTTTCCTCATTTGCTCCAAATTATCCTAGAGCAGTGGATCTCAAAGCATGATCCAGAGACCATCAGGGGGTCCTTGAGACTCTTTCAGTTACTCTCTGATGTCAAATTTATTTTCATAATATACTAAAACATTTTCATTTCTAATTCAGCAACTATTAATAGATAGAAACCATACAAAGAACAGCTATTTGGGGGTGGAGAGTTCAAATAATTTTTAAGAGTGTATAAAGGTCCTAAGAACAAAAAGTTTGAGAACTGCTATCCTTCTTCATTGTTATCCCAGAGGCATTCAATATGCTCAGGTGCCAGTCCCCAACTCATAATCTCATAATATTCTGTGACAAAAATAAGTTTGGAGAATACAGTCTTGCAAGGATCAAGAATCATGTTAGAGCTGGAGAAGACCTTGGAGATCATGGCACTTAATGACTTCATTTTACAGATGATGAACCTGAGACTGAGAAGAAAATGGTTTGCTGTAAATAAATTTGTACCCATACGTTTCTTTGCCACTTTTTCTGATCCCTTTTGGATATAGGTCTAGCAGTGGTCAGAGGGCATGTATGATCTAGTAACTTTGGAAGCACATTTCTCAATTGATTTCCAGAATAACTAGAACAATTCATAGCTCTATCAACCTTGATTTAATGTGCCTGTGTTTCCCTCTAACATTTGTCATTTTCCCTTTACGTCAACTTCAACAATATGAAGGACATGAGCTGGAATCTCAGAGTTCCTTTAATTTGCTTTTCTCTAATTATTAAACTAAAGAGGTGCCCATCTTTTGGGGAATGGCTGAATAAATTATGGTATATACATGTAATGGAATACCATCATGCCATAAGAAATGATAAGGAGGATAGATTCAAAGAAACCTGGAAAAACATGAATGAAGTAATGCAGAGTGAAGTGAGCAGAGCAATATTATAATAAGTGAACAACTTTGAAAGATTTACTAATTTTAATTAACACAATGACCAACCATGAATCTGAATGACTGATAAAGAATGTTACCTATCCCTTCAAAGAAATGTGAATAACTAAATATGAAAAAATGAAACATGCATTTTTGGACATAACCAAAATAGGAATTTGTTTTGCTTAACTATACATATTTGTTCAAAAAGTTCCATCTTTCCCAGTGGTTTAAGAGGAAAAGGGAGAGGAAAAATAAATGCATATTGGTCTTTTTAAAAATTAATTTTCAAAAAAGAATTTAAGTGAATCACTCAGCATCAGAAAGCTAATTGGTAGAAGAATTGTGACTAGAATCTAAGTTTCCAATACTCTTTTTACTCATCTAAAGAAGGCTTCTACCTATCAAACATTGTTATATATGAAAACTTAGAAGAAAGCTTCTAGCACATTAATTTGGAACCAGGAACAAAATTATAGCATCACAGACATGGTTTGCAGAATGTTATCAACTAAACCTGACTTTAAAAAAATGCTTTTAATACTTTATAAAACTTGTTATTTTCACACCCTCAAAGGAACTGAAAAAAAAAAAAGGGGGGTGGGGTAGGTCATTCTCACTTGTATTAACAACAGATGAACTCTAGTTAGAGAGGAGAGAAGATTTAGGCAGGATCAGAACAGCAAATGGCATTTCTGTAAAGATGTCAAACCAGTCAACCTTTGGTGACATTCACAGTGTAACAGTGAGGAATACAAGAGATTAAAGGGCTATGCAAAACTCCAGAAAGAATTCTGTGGTTCAGCCTACAAGATCTGGGATTCCTTCACATTCCCCTCTGGGTTTGTTTTACAAGGCCAGAATAAATGCTTGTTTAGCAAGCTCCAAAGCTTATTTATTATTCAGAGGATTCTTAAGTACAGGAAGGTACTATGAGTCATAGGGAGATTGTGTAGGACTCTGGGAAAAAGAAAGACTCAATGAAATTGTAAAGAGTTGAGCTAAAAGCAATCTCAACTACAGTTTCCTTTGAGATGGGGGCGGGGTTTTAGGGAGAGGAGATGATAGTCTATTTAGGTGCTTTGTTTCCATTTTTCCATGGATTTATGTGACTACTTGGCAACTGGTATCATATTTTCTGTGGGTGGAATTGAAGTATGTTCTATATCCAAAACTGTTAAGGTTTAGGGGTGCTGGGTCCCCAAAGTAGTGTTTTGTGAGCCTTGCCCAACCCAAGCCTTCCTTCAAAGGAAAAAACAGAGTCTGTTAAAGATCCACCACATTGGGTAAATTCTTAAAGAATCTGAACATTGGCTAGATTCTTAAGAACTCTGAGCATTTGTGAAACTTGTTCAGGTAAACTGGCCAGATTGAAACTCAGCACCTTCATGGAGGCTGAGATGGATCTTTATACAAAAAGACCGTGGGAGGGATCTAGGCTTGGCCAAGTATTCTGGAGTCACTAGAGGAAGGGTTTAATGAGGGTCTTGATGGGAGTGGCCTGAAGAGTCCTTAGCCAACTGGGGTGCATCGAGACAGCCTGGGAGTGGCAGGAGGGTCCCTGGCCTATCAGTAACAGGCTACAGGAGGAACCCAGAAGGCCAAAAGGACCGTCAGCAAAACAATCTTAAGTGTCGACGTGGCAGTAGAGAGACTTCCTGGTTAGGAGACTTCCGGGTCTGTTACACTGGAAACCTCTTAGCCAGATGAGCTGACGTGTCCATGTGGGCAGTGGGTTACCACCCCTCACTCTCGGGGCAGTACGAGATTGGCTCGAAGTGGCGGGGAAGGCGGTGCTAATGACCCAGAACTGGAGGCTAGATAAGAGGAGGCTGCCTGACGGGGCGGGAGTTCTGGGAGGAGTCCAGGGAGAGACCTGGCTGAGTTCGAGTTGTATGTCCTGAGACAAATAAAGATAATTACCAAAATCAGAAGGGTGTTCTGCGTGGGTAAGATCTTCTAGAAAGTCTAGAAGCCAGAGACATCTGATGCTGGGAAAAGGTAAATATGTTCTTGTAGGTTCGAGAACCTAGGAACCCTAACAGTGGCCAATAGTCTGGAAGAACAAGATGTGGGAGCCTAGGAACCAAAATAGGATTAAGATATAGGAAGTAGCCAAAGGTGATCCAGACAATGGAGTGCAAGGCTAGGTTAAGGGTAACAGAGATTTGGGCATAGCTATAAAGAAAACCTTATGACCTCAGGTGAACACTAGATCAAGTGGGAAGCTTCAAGGAGAGTTCAAGGGGGTTCCCAGAGCCTGTACCCTGTCAAAACCATGTTATATATATATTTGCTTTTTGGAGGGGGAAAGGTAGGGCAATTGGGGTTAAGTGACTTGCCAAAGGTCACACAGCTAGTTTTTTTGTGTTAAGTGTCTGAGGCCACATCTGAACTCAGGTCCTTCTGACTCCAGGACCATTCACTGAGCCACCTAGCCACCACCCATATTCCACATTTCTGTGCAGTATTTGGAGACCCTGCTATCCACATTTGGCCACTTTAGACATGTTATACCAACATTTCATTCTGGAAACTTGACTGAATAAATCTAGGCAGGGACAATGAACAAAAGAAGAGATTGCTCTAGCCCTTTCTAAGGAGGTCAGGCATCTAGAATCAGACCTGATCTAGTAAACTGACAGTCTCTTGGGAGATAAACTGTATATCTAACCTTCCTGGAAAGCAAGTCAGAATTGATTAATGTGGCATGTCTGTTAGCCCAGACTGACTGTGTGTGGACCCCCAGTCAGGTCTTCCGCTTATGCCTGGGCAAATAAAACTTCCAAAATTGAATCTGAGCAGTGATGATGCATGCTACTGATTTGATACAGAGCAGTATATTTGAGCTGTATCAAACCAAGCTCAGACCCTTGGACCTAGGGAAAGGGTACTCAATTTTGGGCTCCTGGACGTGACAATCTAGTTCAAAGAAAGCAATAACTATTAGTATTTCTATTCAAACTCTTCTGCTGGCAACCACATTCCTCACATACCCTCCATTGTTAGGTTCACTTATGAAACCACATAGAGGCATTAGGTATTAGGTTGTACTGGCTAGCTTTTTCTTTTTGATGTTTGGAAAAATAAAACCTTGTCCTTTTTTTTCTCCTTTTTGCTTCATGAAAATCTGATTACTACTACTGTCTTTGTTCATAGGCATGCTTAGAGAAGGGGTTAACCTTTTTTGTGTCATGGACTTTTTTGGCATTCTAGTGAAACTCATTTCAGAATAATATTTTTAAATAACAGAAGGAAAGCTAAATTTCAGAAAGAGGTTAGTGAACATAAAGATGTCTTATTTTTCACCATATGAGTTTACACACAAACTCCATAAAGCATCCATTGTCTCCTGGTTAAGACCTATTGGCTTGAAATATTTTAATTTCATGATGTACCCATTTTTCAGCAAAAAGAAAGAAAAAGTTTCTCCTCATTTGGGGGAGAAAAAATAGTAGCTGGAATTACTAAATTTGTGAAATTGGTTTCACTTAGGGAAAACTAGGTTTTGGGGGGAAGATAAAAATGTAAAAAAAAGAGTTTTTAAACAGAGGAAAAGCACTGTTTACAATTGAAAAGAAACAACAGCTGCAAGGGACAAGTGTCATTGTTGGCTTATTGGTGCCCAGAGAGGGCTATCCCTGCTTTATATGCAGTTGAGCCAAATGACTTTGCAGCCTGCTTTCCTGCAGAGAGGCAGCTGTGGAGACCACCATTATAAGCAACCATTTTCCACTTAGCTGCCCTTGTGAGCTTAGTCAAGATGTTGGGGCTAGCTATTGGAAAATATAAGTGGAATACTGAGCACTGATCCAGAAAACTCCTCTACTCTCCAATGAGGCTAAGCAAAATGGTAAAGTCAGAGAAGTTTGTCTTCAGCACTCCTAGATAACACTCAATGGAGCACCCTTGTTTCTATATCACACATGCAGCAACATCATATACGCTTCCTTCAGTCCTCTATCAAAACCTAGTTTCTGAAAAATATCTGATGAACTTGTTCAGTTTTATATATAAATGTAAAGGCAGTATATTACTTTTCCCAGGATCATTTCCTTTAAACAGGGAACAAAGGAATGAAACTATATTTATGATATCATTAACAAACTGAACCAAGAAGGTATTTGGGGGAAACCGGTGAACCTGTTTGGTATCCAGGAAATCATATCATTTTGGTGACTACTTATACTTAAGGTAGTCTGAGCTAAGGACTATTAGAGAGAAGACTGATCTCCACATACCCATAACCTTAAAAAAAGGCATCATTAAGTTCTTACCTCCCTTCCCCACATTGTAAAGAATTGCCTTAGTGTTTTTGTCTGTTGTACTGATGCCTTCTATTTTTTTCATTAGAGACATTTTCTAATTTAAAAAATACTGCTCTGTTTTATGCTTTGCTTTTGAAGGGAAATCACGACAAGACTAGCAGGTGACTTTGATTTGAGTGAGGGACAGCCTCACTTTCTCCTCCAGAATCATCTGGGTTCATGTAATGGCAAACACAGAAGTAGTTCACACTTTGTTTCAGCTATTGAATTAACACCTTGTTTCAGTTCAAGTTTCTTTTTTTTTCCTATTAAACAAATGCTTTATTAACTTCTGGTTTACATCATTCATTTCCACCCAATTTTTGAGTTACAATTTTTATCCCCCATTTTTTCCCTACCCACCACCCCAGAATAGCAGTCCCACAAGATATCCCGTCATCCAATCTGCTCTCTTCCCTATCTTCTCCCATATGCCCTTCGACTTTGCCATTAGGGCAAGGTGAACCTCTGTGCCCCAATTCCTGGACATCTTATGAAACACTGAATTTTAAAACTTTGATTTTCAGATCTATTCCCTTCCTCCCTTGTCACCCACTCCCTCTGAGAAGATAAGCAATTCAGTATGTGTTGTACATATATAGCTATGCAAAATATTACCATAGCAGATATATTGTAAAAGACTGTTTATATTTCCCTCCCACCCATCTCACCTCCCACCTGGTCCATTCCCTACTTTGATCCTGTCCCTCTTTGAGAGTGGTTACTTCCAACCTCCCCTTCCCCACGAATGCCCTCCCCTCCATCATCCCCCCTCTCATCCCCCTTTCCCCTCCTCTCCTGCAGGGGGAGATATCCCATTAAGTATGAATGTGATTCTCTCCTTGAGCCAACTTCAATGAGAATATGGCTTTGCCTTTTTGCCTTCCTGTTCTTCCCCTCCCCTGCAACTACTTCCTCTTGCCTCTTCTACATGAGATAGTTTACCCTACCCTGTCTTTCTCCATCTCCTCTTGCCACTTTCCTCTCTCACCTCTTTACTTCAACCCTTAAGGATCATCCCTTCCCAACAAATTCAAACTGTGCCCTCTATCCATGTATACCTGTAAACATATGCCCATATACCCTTCTTCAATTATTTTCACAATGAGAAAGGTTTCATCAGACACAGTTATTGTTTTTCCATGTAGGAATGTAAATAGGTCAACTTTGATAAGTTCCTTTTGATTTCTTTCCTTGATTACCTTCTCAAGCATCTCTTGCTTCTTGTGTCTAAATGTCAAATTTTCTATTCAACTCTGGTTTTTTCCTCAAGAATGATTGAAAGTCCTCTATTCCACTGAATGACCATATTTTCCCCTGAAACAAGATACTCAGTTTTGCTGGGTAGGTGACCCTTGGCTTCAATCCCAGCTCTTTTGCCCTCTGGAATATCATATTCCATGCCCTTTGATCCCTCAGTGTAGAAGCTGCCAGGTCCTGTGCCACTCTGATCATGTTTCCACAATATTGAAATTGTTTCTTCCTGGCTGCTTGGATTATTTTCTCCTTGATCTGGGAGTTCTGGAACCTGGCTATAATATTCCTAGTAATTTTCTTTTTGGGATCTTTTTCAGGAGGTGATCAGTGAATTCTTTCAACCTCTATTTCCCCCTCTGGGTCTAAAACATCAGGGCAATTTTCCTGGAGAATTTTTTTTTAAACAAATGCTTTATTAACTTCTATTTTACATCATTCATTTCCGCCAGATTTTGAGTTACAATCATTTTTCCCCCATTATTCCCCTACCCAACCTCCCAGAATAGTAGTCCCACAAGATATCACTTCCTCCAATCTGCTCTCTCCCATACCTTCTCCCATACCCCCATCGACTTTTCCATTAGAGGAAGGTGAATCTTGTGTCCCAATGCCTGCACATCTTATCTCCCTATTACAAGCAAAAGAGTATTAATAATAGTATTCATATATATTTGAAACATTTAATGTTATGACCTCGAATTTCAGATCCATTTCCTTCCTCCCTTGTCACCCATTCCTTCTTGGGAGATAAGTAATTCAGTATATGTTGTACATGTCTAGCTATGCAAACATTATCATAGTAGATATATTGTACAAGGCTGCTTATAATTCCCTCCCACTCATCCCACCCCCCACCTGGTCCATTCCCTACATGATCCTGTCCCTCTTCTATAGTGGGTAATTCCAACCTCCCCTCCCCCAAGGATGCCCTCCCATCCATCATCCCTCCTCTCATCCCCCTTCCCCCTATTCTGCTGCAGGTTGAGATATCCCATTTAGTATGTATGTCATTCTCTCCCTGAACCAAATTCAATGGGAATGTGGTTTTGCCTTTTTAGCCTTCCTTATTCTCCCCCTCCTTTGCAACCACTTCCCCTTGCTTCTTCTACATGGGATAGTTTACCCTACCCTGTCTCTCCCCATCTCCTCTTGCCACTTTCCTCTCTCACCTCATAATTTCATCCCTTGAGTATTCTCCCTTCCCAACAAATTCAACCTATGCCCTCTATCCATATAGCTGTAACCATATACACACACATTCACATATGTATTCATATGACCACACCCCTTCTTCCATTATTTTCATAGTGAGAAAGATATCATCAGTCACAGTTACTGCTTTTCCATATAGGAATGTAAATAGTTCAACTTTGATAAGTTCCTTTTGATTTCTTTTCCCTGATTACCTTCTCAGGCATCTCTTGCTTCTTGTGTCTGGATGTCAAATTTTCTATTCAATCCTGGTTTTTTCCTCAAGAATGCTTGAAAGTCCTCTATTCCACTGAATGACCATATTTTCCCCTGAAACAAAATACCCAGTTTTGCTGGGTAGGTGACCCTTGGGTTCATTCCCAGTTCTTTTGCCCTCTGGAATATCATATTCCATGCCCTTCGATCCCTCAGTGTACAAGCTGCCAGGTCCTGGGCTATTCTGATTGTGTTTCCACAATATTGAAATTGTTTCTTCCTGGCTGCTTGTAGTATTTTCTCCTTGATCTGGGGATTCTGGAACCTGGCTATAATATTCCTGGGAGTTTTCTTTTTGGGATCTTTTTCAGGAGGTGATTGGTGGATTCTTTCAACCTCTATTTTGCTCTCTGGATCTAAAACATCAGGGCAGTTTTCCTTGAGAATTTCTTGAAGGGTGATTTCTAGGTTCTTTCTTTGATCAAGGCTTTCAGGTAGTCCAATAATTTTTAAATTGTCTCTCCTGGATCTATTTTCCAGGTCAGTGGTTTTTCCCATGAGATATTTCACATTGCCTTCTAATCTTTCATTTGTTTGGATCTGCTTAACAGCATCTTGATTTCTCATAAAGTCACTAGCTTCCATTTGCTCCAGTCTAACCCTGAAGGAATGAATCTCCTCAGTGAGCTTTTGAGATTCTTTTTCCATCTGGCAAATTTGACTTTTTAAGGCATTCTTCTCCTCATTGCCCTTTTGGGCCTCCTTTGCCATTTGAGTTAGTCTATTTTTTAAGGTGTTGTTTTCCCCAGTCAGGCTGTTGACCCTCATTTCATACTTTTCCTGCATCCTTCTCATTTCTCTTTCCAATTTTTCCTCCACTTCTCTTATTTGATTTTTTAAAGTCCTTCTTAAGGTCCTCTATGGCCTGCAACCCGCTCATGTTTTCCCCTGGGGCTTTTGGAGCAGGACTTCTGCCCTCACAGTCCTTTTCCCTCTCTATGCCCCCAAAATAGGAGTCTAGGGTTGCATTTTTCTGTTTCCTTTGCCTTGGCATGTTGCCACTTAATTACTTGACTTTTGGGCTTGTTGCCACACTATGGCTTTAAGGCCAGATAGAGGAATTTTCGTCCCGAACGTGTGGGGGCAACTTCCCTTTCTGGCAAGCTGTAAACCCACCCACGACTTCCACCCTAGATCACAATCCAGATCCAGGGAGGTTAAAGCAAGAGCGATTACCCCCAAGACTGATCGCTGGATCTCCCCACAATTTGTAGGCTGGGAGCCGGAAATGCCTATGAAAACTACACAATGGCGTGTCTCCTCACCGGCTTCTAGCCCCCAGGGGAGGGAGCTGACGCATTCCCCAAATACAGGTCCCAAAGTCCATAGGACACTAACCTCTTACTTTGTCCTAGGCATGTCTATGTTGATAATTCTGGAATCGCCACAGCTCCTGGTGTTCTGGGGTTCCTCCAGCTGGCTGCTGGCCCTGCCGCCCTGGGGCTAAAATCTCGGCTCGCGCGGACCTGGGCTCGGCTCGGCTCCTGCGCTCTGCGCGCTGCCGGCTCCCAGACTGCTGCGCTGGTCCTTCCTGCAGGGCTGCTGGGCTGTCCTCAGCGGGAGGTTAGCTTCTCTGTGTCGTTCTGTGGTTGCTGGGGCTCCAGCAGTTGTTCACAGTCCTTTTTTACATAGTTTGTGGGGAATCTGGGGGCAGAGAGGCTTGGAAGAGCTGTTTCTACTCCGCCATCTTGGCTCCACCCCCGAGAATTTCTTTAAGGATGATTTCTAGGTTCTTTCTTTGATCATGACTTTCAGGTAGTCCAATAATTTTTAAATTATCTCTCCTAGATCTATTTTCCAGGTCAGTGGTTTTTCCCATGAGATATTTCACAATGCCTTCTATTCTTTCATTTGTTTGGATCTGTTTAACAGCATCTTGAAGTCTCATAAAGTCATTAGCTTCCATTTGCTCCAGTCTAACTCTGAAGGAATGAATCTCCTCAGTGAGCTTTTGAGATTCTTTTTCCATCTAGCAAATTTGGCTTTTTAAGGCATTCTTCTCCTCATTGCCTTTCTGAGCCTCTTTTGCCATTTGAGTTAGTCTATTTTTTAAGGTGTTATTTTCCTCAGTCAGGCTGTTGACTGTCATTTCATACTTTCCTTGCATGTTTATCATTTATCTTCCCAGTTTTTCCCCCACTTCTCTTATCTGTTTCTTAAGGTTCTCTATGGCCTGTAGCCAGCTTGTATTTTTATTTGGGGCTTTTGGTGCAGGAGTTCTGACCTCACAGTCCTCCTCCATGCTTTGATCCTCTTTGCCCCTAAAATAGGAGTCCAGTGTTGAATTTTTCTGTTTATTTTGTTTCTTTTGCCTAGGCATGTTGCCACTTAATTACTTGATTTTGGGGCTTGTTGCCACAGTATGACTCTGCTACCACACAGGAGAGCTTCCATCCTGAACATCGGGGTCTTCACCACTTCCGCAGTTTGGGTGGCCTCTGTAAAGCCTCCACCCACTCTGGCAAATTGGATATCCACCTCAAACCTCCCTCCCAGACCACAATCCAGATCCAGGCAGTTTAAAGCAAGAGCGATTAAGCCCCAGACTGATTTCTGGATCTCCCTACAGTTCGCAGACCAGGAGCTAGAGCCACCACTGAAGCTGCAAAATGACTTTTGTGCCCTGTTTCTTCAGCAGCTTTTCACCCCCAGGGGAGGAAGCCAACGTGTTCCCCAAATACTGGTCCCAAAGTCCATGGGGCACTAACCTCTCACTTTGTCCTAGGCATATCTGTGCTGATAATTCTGGAATCACCACAGCTGCTGGTGTTCTGGGGTCCCTCCAGCAAGCTGCTGGCCCGGCCGCCCTGGGGCTAAAACCGAGGCTCAAGTGGTCCTGGGCTCTGGGCTCTGCTCCCAGCGCACTGTGCTTCCTTCTGATTGGGTAGAAGGGTCAAATGAATAATTATGATAATAAAGTATTGTCAACTGTAACACTCATTGGCTGTCTCCCAATTCGATGCATAATGAGGGATTAGAAAACGCCATCTGTCCTCTGATAGGATACTAATTCCCAAATAATTATGGTAATGAAGTATTGAGATTGCTTTGCACCAATTAGCTTGAGTTTGTAAGCTTACCTGAATGACAAATGGTGAGACCTGATAGGGGAATGAGCCAGGTTAGGATTAGGATAAGAGAAGCCTAGGAGCTTCCACAACTTACTCCTCGCTGATGCCCCTTGAGCAAGGAGGGCTGTGCCCTTTCTCATGAGAAAGAATAAAGACCTTTTCAGATCTCCAATTCAGACTCTGCTTTTGAAGATCTGACAGTGGTTTCTATCCCACACAAGGGCCATAACGAAAGGATTATTAACAGGGAAGGACTGGGTGCCCCAGGCAAACATCAGGAACCTGAGCCACATAAGAAAACCTAGGGGCTTTTCATTTTGGCGGTTGTAGCAGCAAGCACCCCAATATCCCCAGGGTGACTGCCAACACAGGTTCTTAGATCTGCTTTTCAAAAGGAAAACAACTCAAAATCAGTTAACAAGCTTACTTTAATCAAACAAACACACATTACCTAGTTCAGGGGAAAAAGGTCAGCACCCTGAACTTCAGAGTTACAGAACTTACAGATCAAACAGACAGGCTTCCAAACTGTCCTAACATCATATCAATACCAAATCACAGTTACCAGAGAGGGAAGCATCAACATCTGGCTTTTCAAAGCCGGGAGGCTCTCAACAATGGCTTCCCAGAGTCTCATCTGGTCAAATCACACAACACTTCTCAAAGTGAGCCCCAAAGCAAAGCCTCTCCTCAGGGCTTATATAGCCTTCTCTTGGCTCAGAGAATGTAACAACCTCCTTGACCCACTGCCCAATCACAAAGTATCAAGGTGTGGGCTTTCCTGAAAAACAAGCCTCCCACCACAGGCTCCAGGTGCACTTAAGCTAGGGGCAGGGAAGATCTTTAAATTTGCATTTCCATTACAGGGGTCCAGATCTCAAAGACATGGCCTTTTCCTTTTAGGGGTTCAGATTCCATCTCCATCAAATCCACCCTTATAACAAAGAAAATCAATTAAGTAAACCATTAAGATTAAAGGAATCCTTTTGACAATATATGGGATATGGTACTCCCATAATCCCCTTCTCTACCTAAACCACTTCAAATTTTAAAGATAGTTTTGTGGAGCTGGCTGTTTCATTATATAAATTTTGAACATCATGACTCCTTTTCCATGATTAAAAGGAAACTAAATCACAAATATTATAACAATCTTAAAATGTGCATTTTTTTATTTAGGAACTTAACCAATAAAGTTCTCAATCAGAATTCAACTAGATTTTCCTCTACATAAATACTCTTGCTTGACATCCAGAACATTAGGTTAACTATAGTCTAGGTTCCATTCCATTCTAGTCAACCAGTAAAATGGATTTTCTCCCCTTAATATGAACTATAAATACATACATAGACACATACGTTGTTATTGTTGAAAATCTAATGCCCTCAATCTCTTTAAAAGGAAATAAACAAGTAAAAAAAAAACCCAAACAAAACATGGATTGTGGTCTCTTTAAACCTTTTGTTCCCAGTGTTAATCATTTGTTTTCTTAAATAGAGCCTTCTGCTTTTCTCTATGCTACAGGCATGTGAAATTCCATAGTCTGAACCAGGCTTCACAAAGCATGGTTTGTGACATTTCAAACAGTTTACTGAGGCTATGTTGAAGTGAGATAGTTTTACTATTAAGTGAACAATTAACTTTGCTAACAAAAGGATAAATAGAAATAAGTATGAAAGCCTTTTAACATGGAGTCACTGAGGAGCCAGCAGCCTTTGAGTTAAGTTCAGAAAGGGGAGAAAGCTTTTAGCAAACTAATAAAGGTTCTCCAGATAATTCTATTATGGTGCAACTACTTTTCTTATATAAAGTTAAATATATTGAAAGATAAAACAGTGCTGTAAAGAGAGCTACTTGGGAGTTGCTCTGAAACTCTTCAGAGAGTCAGAAAGACCTGTGTTCAAATCTCATCTCTGAAATACGCTGGCTAAATAATCCAAGGTAAATTACTTAACCACTTAAAGCCTCAACGTAACTCTAAGACCCAGTGGCAGAGAAGGTGCCCACCAACATTGGGTGGGCTTCTCCTCACTGATAAAACCACAAGTCTAGTCCAAAAAACTCTGACACCTATAATTAACACATACCAATCATGCATAATTTATTTATAAAAATATAATAATTTATTGCCACAAGTAAGAAATCTGCTTTAGTTAAACTTAAATATCCATCATCTATGGCCAAGGTATTTTACTTTCCCCAAAACTAATTTTCTAAAAATTATTGAGGGACATATAACATTTGCAATTCTCATACTTGTAAAATTCAGACACATGGTCTCTTTCTGAGAGCCAGAAACAACCTAAATGTAATATACTAAGAACACTTGTTTAAATGAATTTTACTTGATAATAAAAGTAATAACATAACATTAATTAATGAATTTGCTAGCAATTATGACCTCTGTAGGTATCGGGCCCTGTTCTGGGAATCTGTAGCTTTTTTATCTTTTGCTGACTTTCCCCTCATCTGCTCTTCCTTTAGCATGACACCTCTCTGAGAATGACTTGTGTGTTCAGCTAAAGCTGAAATAACCTAATGAAGAAACAAAAGTCCTTTAGGTGCTATGACCATGTGAAGATCATTCTTTGCTCTCTGGCAGCAGTTGCACTTTGAAGAGTCTGTCTTTTGAGAAGCTGCCTCTCCTGCTAGCAGCCTTTGCTCAGAAATGATACCTTAGACCTGCACATCCGGCCAGTTTTTAAGTTGCATTGTTTCCCAGCAGTTCATTCATGTTACATTGTTTAAAGCTGTGCCTCGAGGCATCCTTCAAGGTAGTCCCTCTACCCTGCCTGGACTCAGGTACTCCCGCTTCAGGTTACTGTCCTCTTCTCAAGAAAAACGAGGATGCAAAATGTATTTTTAAAAATGAGTGTCACATTTGGAAACACCTTTCCTAGGAATTAAAGTTATACCAAAAAAATAAATAAATAAACCCTAGGATATAATATCCATAACAGCCACCAGACTGGTATTATGAAAGGAGAAAATACCTTAGTAGTTGATATTATGACCATTAAAGTTTATAGGATCTTTTGAATTTAGATTCAGATGCACTGTTTGGTATAGTTTGTACTGTGTAGTGTGTAGTGTGTAGTGTGCGTGCGTGCGTGTGTGTGTGTGTATTCACATGAATCTACCTGTACTATTCTGTGGTTGATTGAAGTAAAAGGAAAAAAGAGGCATCAATGTAGCAATTTTTATAAGACCAAGGGAGTTACACCAAAGCAGCAGGCTCCATATAGTCCTGCAAGCTCTAACCAACTTTAGTCACCAAAATGACTGGATCTTGGGAAATAGAAACTCATCTGCATAGCTTGATTTCTTACAATGTCCTGATGCAGCTCTGTTCTGAATTTCACTGCTTTGATTTACAATAAATGAAGGAAAGTAATAAATTGGGCTCTTTCTTACTGAACCCACTGGAGGTTTATTTGAAATTTTGATGTATTTGACTGGAGATTTTTATGAATTTCTGGAAATTGATGTTGATATTTCTTAGTAATGAATCATTAGTGATTGAAAAAAACTAGAAATTCTGCATATTATGGTAAAGTTCAGTAACTAATTGGCTTAGCATTTCACTATTCATTGGAATAACAGATATTGGAATAAGGGGGAAAGAAGGGTAAAGGATAGAATAGAGAAAGGAGAAGAAGCAGGAAGATACATAATGGAAAAGGAAGGGATAGAAAAAATGTACAAAGGGAATGAAAAAAAAGAATGAAAAGAACATGGAAAGAGACTAAGCTAGAAAGGAAAAAGAGAGGACAAAAGAGAATTATGGGTTAGTGATAGTGGAAGAAAGGAAGGGGGATAAGGAGGAAAATAGAAGGAGGTGAAAGAAAAGGAGAAAGAGAAATATTTTTGAAGAGATTAATTTTGACAAATGTTAAAATGCTGAAAGTATACTTAGATCAAAGGTTAGTTGACCTAACACAGACTTAATTCTGTGTCTAATACAAGGGAACATTTAATAAACTTTACTTTTTTTTGCTGAGAGAAGACCTGAGTTGAATTCATTCGGCAGGACCCAACAGTGTTAGTATTTTGGGGTCTCTCTAACCCTCTTTATGGGTAACCTCTTCATTTGCACCTGAGAGGTCAGCCCCCCTCGCTCCTCCCCCCCCCAAAAAATACACACAAAAAAAAGCCACAACACAAAACTGCACTTCCAAGGTACTAGGGAAAGAGAGAGGCTTATGTACCTTCCAGTCCCGGCTGGAGAAGAGCTTGAAATTAGCAGTGTTTCCTAGTCAGGGAACCACAAAAATGAAGAGGTTACCCACTAAGAGGATTAGGGTTGCTCTGGAGAACCCAACAGCCAGGTCCTGCCAAATGAATTCAACTCAAGTCTTCTCTCAGCCAAAGAAAAGTAGAGTTTATTAAAAGTTCGCTTGTATTAGACACAGAGTAAATCTGTGCTAGGTCATTCTATGGCACTCTCACAGACAGGGAGACAAGATGGGGTCTTATCTACAGAAGGTTGTGGGAGGAATCTAGGGGTGGTCTAGAGGAGGAGTTTGGGGAGGCTCTTCAGGAGAAGTCCCATGAGATCAATGAATAATTGAGTGTGGGAAGTTGCTGGAGGATACCTGGAGACTACAGACAATGGTGGTCAAGGCCAGTTCAAGGGTGGATTGATATTTTGATAAGCTCAAGGGTGGGAAGTCTAGTAACAAAGGTTTGGGCCCAACCACTATGTAAGGTTTTTTGCCTCATGCAAATGCCTGATCAAATAGGACAATTTAATCAGAATTCAAGGGGATTTCCCAGAGTCTGTATCTCAAAGACTCAAGGAAAGCACAAGGGGGCTCCCAGAGCCCATACCTCATCAATCATCATCATCATCATCATCATCATCATCATCATCATCATCATCATTATTATTATTATTATAATTTTCTGTATAAAATATTTAAGTTCATAGTTAGAGCAAGACTTCCTGCTGCTGTTTTTTGACAACATGAAATCCTCAAATACAAATCTCAGCATTGGACTGTGTGCATGATAGGTATATTAAAGATTTATCAATCCCTTTAGTCTGCCTCCTAGAATCATTTTATCCCTAATGAAAATAATTCACAAGAACTCCTCTTATTAAATTACACTATGCCCATCATAGCTATGTCTTCATCAGTAAAAAGGGATTCATTGATTTTTGAAGTTCCTCTGAGTTGTAAAGTCAATGTTTATAAGTCTTAAACACAGTTTATTTTCTTAAGATAATCATGCTTCCTCACAAATGAAGTTTGCAAATGGCCAGGGAGTCCCAGATCTCCCTAGGGAACCATATGCATTAGTAAAACACACATACAAGAGATTACCTCCAAACTATGTAAAAGGTGACTCTGAACAACTTCTGGAGCCCCAGCACCCAAAGAACAACACAGAGAAGCTAACCTCCCATTGAGGACAGCCCAGCAGCCTGCAGAAAGGGCCAGCGCAGCACTCTGGGAGCCGGCAGCACAGCGGGCAACCGTGCAGAGAGCTGAACCCAGGTCCCAAGGTTTCAGCCCCAGGGTGGCCAGGCCAACAGCTGGCTGGAGGGACCCCAGAACACCAGCAGCTGTAGAGATTCCATAATGGTCTTGCTTTAACCTGCTTGGATCTGGATTGTGATCTGGGGGGGGGGGGGGAGGTTGTGGGGCAGGTTTCCAGCTTGCCAGAAATGGAGGTTGCCCCCCCACACATTCGGGATGAAAGCTCCCCTGTCTGGTGGCAGAGTCATACTGTGGCAACAAGCCCAAAAGTCAAGTAATTAAGTGGCATCATGCCAAGGCAAAGGAAACAAAATAAACAGAAAATGAAACACTAAACTCCTATTTTGGGGGCAAAGAGGATCTAAGCATGGAACAGTAAGAGGACTGTGAGGTCAGAAATCCTGCTCCAAAAGCCCCAAAGGAAAATATGAGCGGGTTACAGGCCATAGAGGTCCTTAAGAAGGACTTTAAAAATCAAATAAGAGAAGTGGAGGAAAAATTGGGAAGAGAAATGAGAAGAATACAGGAAAAATATGAAATGAGGGTCAACAGCCTGACTGAGGAAAACAACACCTTAAAAAATAGACTAACTCAAATGGCAAAGGAGGCCCAAAAGGGCAATGAGGAGAAGAATGTCTTAAAAAGTCTAATTTGCCAGATGGAAAAAGAATCTCAAAAGTTCACTGAGGAGATTTATTCCTTCAGAGTTAGACTGGAGCAAATGGAAGCTAATGACTTTATGAGAATTCAAGATGCTGTTAAACAGATCCAAACAAATGAAAGAATAGAAGGCATTGTGAAATATCTCATGGGAAAAACCACTGACCTGGAAAACAGATCCAGGAGAGACAATCTAAAAATTATTGGACTACCTGAAAGTCATGATCAAAGAAAGAATCTAGAAATCATCCTTCAAGAAATTCTCAAGGAAAATTGCCCTGATGTGTTAGACCCAGAGGGGGAAATAGAGGTTAAAACAATTCACTGATCACCTCCTGAAAAAGATCCCCAAAAGAAAACTCCCAGAAATATTATAGCCAGGTTCCAGAATCCCCAGATCAAGGAGAAAATTCTCCAAACAGCCAGGAAGAAACAATTTCAATATTGTGGAAACACAATCAGAATAGCACAGGACCTGGCAGCTTCTACACTGAGGGATCAAAGGGCATGGAATATGATATTCCAGAGGGCAAAAGATCTGGGACTGAACCCAAGGGTCACCTACCCAGCAAAACTGAGTATTTTGTTTCAGGGGAAAATATGGTCATTCAGTGGAATAGAGGACTTTCAAGCATTCTTGAGGAAAAAACCAGAGTTGAATAGAAAATTTGACATCCAGACACAAGAAGCCAGAGATACCTGAGAAGGTAATCAGGGAAAAGAAATCAAAAGGACCTTATCAAAGTTATCCTATTTACATTCCTACATGGAAAAACAATACCTATGACTGATGAAACTTTTCTCAGTATGAAAATAATGGAAGAAGGGTATCTGGTCACATGAATACATATGTGAATATGTGTATATATGTTTATAGTTATACATGAATAGAGGGCATAGGTTGAATTTGTTGGGAAGGGATGATACCTAAGTGGTGAAATTATGAGATGAGAGAGGAAAGTGGCAAGAGGAGACTGGGAGAGAAAGGGCAGGGTAAACCATCTCATGTAGAAGAAGCAAGGGGAAGTGGCTGCAGAGGAGGGAAAGAATAGGAAGGCAAAAAGGCAAAACCACATTCTCATTGAATTTGGTTCAGGGAGAGAATGACATACATACTAGATGGGATATCTCAACCTGCAGCAGAATAGGGGGAAAGGGGATGAGAGGAGAGATGATGGATGGGAGGGCATCCTTGGGGGGAGGGGAGATTGGAAGTACCCACTATAGAAGAGGGACAGGATCAAGTAGGGAATGGAGCAGGTGGGGGGTGGGATGAGTGGGAGGGAATTATAAGCAGCCTTGTACAATATATCTACTATGGTAATATTTTGCATAGTTATACATGTACAACACATACTGAATTGCTTATCTTCCCAGAGGGAATCTGTGACAAGGGAGGAAGGGAATGGATCTGAAATTCAAGGTCTTAAAATTAAATGTTTCAAATATATATAAACACTATTATCAATACTCTTTTGCATGTAATTGAGAGATAAGATGTATAGGCATTGGGGCACAGAGATTCACCTTGCTCTAATGGAAAAGTTGAAAGGGGTAAGGGAGAAGATATGGGAGAGAGCAGGATGGAGGAAGCGATATCTTGTGGGACTGCTATTCTGGGAAGGTGGGTAGGGGAAAAACGGGAAAAAAAATTGTAACTCAAAATCTGGCAGAAATGAATGATAACAGGAGTTAATAAAGCATTTGTTTAAACAAATGGCCAGGGAGAGGAGAGGAAGAGAGGGGAGGGCAACTGTAAACTTTAGTCCAAAATTATGACAGGTTCTTAATTAACAATGGCTGAATTTAAGATTAAACACAAGCTTACATGCATATATGCTATTTCTTTTTTCCGACAACAATCTCTTCATCCCTCTTCCTGCTGAAACTTTAACCAATCTTCAGGACTCAACTTTAATACTTCCTATATTAAGTTCTATAGAATTCCACTGTACCAATTAGTTGCCATTTGTTATCTTCTACTGATGGGGTACAGGTTCTAGGAAACCCCTTGTACTCTGATTGAATCTTCCCATTAGAAGAGGCATTTGCCTGAGGCCATAAGCCTTTCATTATAGCTAGGCCCAAATCTCTGTTACTCCTAACCTACCCTAGCCCTTCATTGTCCAGCTACTTCCCACCTTTGATTTTATGGAAGTATCTATACCGAAATCTTTTACCCTTAAACTAGCCTAGCCCTCCATTGTCTCTCATCTTCTGGTAGCCTTCAGCTATTTCCCACTTTTAATCTCATTACTAGAGACTGACCTCAGTTCCATCAAGATCCTCCTTAGACTTCTGCTAAAGACTCTTCCCAAACCCCTCCTCTAGACCACCCCTAAATCCTCCCCCAATCTTTCTGTAAGTAAAATCCACCTTGCCTCCTTGACAGGGCTGAGAATTCAATCTAGCACAGACTCACTCTGTGTCAGAGTATTCTGACCCACTTTTCAATACAAGCTTCCCATATGCTTAGTCTCCTTTAGAGTCTACCCATTATGGTGAATCTTTAATAAATTTTGCTTTACTTTGACTGAAAGAAGATTTGAGTTAAATTCATTCAGCAGGACCCGGCAGTGTTGATATTTTGGCATTTTGAGTACCCCGAAACCCTAAACCTCAACATTTTATGGAACCCTAAACCTCAATAGTACCCTTGATAAAGGGGATAAAAGGATAAGGATCAAATGTGATCATCCTTGTGTCTGGCACATACTAGGTGCTGTGTAAATGTTTATTCTTATCCCTTCCCCCTTGCACTGTAGTTACTTATGTTTCCTCTCTACTAAATTATACATCACAGAGAGCAGAGAATGACTTATTTATCTTTGTATCTCCTACAATTCCTAGTAGAGTACCTTACATATGAATCAATTAAAATTAATCAGCCAGCAAATTTGCAAAGCACTGTGTTAGGCACCAAGGATACAAATAAAAATGCCTTGCCTTCAAGGAGTGTACATAACACTAAAATGTAAGATACCTTTAGTTTCACCTATTAGCCACTGCAAAGGTTTCAGAAGAAAATTCTAAACCTTTACTAATGACCTTGAAAGCTTTTTATCTTGATAAAGAATTTTCTACTTGTCCTCTTTGTCCTTTGAAAGACATGATAATGAGGCTTTAATGCTCATGTTCATTGGGGAGAGAAAGCAACCAGTAAAATTCTCAGTTAAACATCAGCATTCTCAGATCTTTATCATATTCTTTTTCCCATAAACTCATTATGTCTCTTGCTGATAAAAAAAAAAATTCAGAATACTAATTAGCAATTTAGCTATGAATATGCAAGATTATTTTTTAAAAGTAAACAATAATGTACAGAGGACTTAACTGTAATTATATTGACATGATTTCCCTTCTGCAAAATTATACTATAAAGTGTTTGGAATCCTTTTAAAAAATATATTATTCATATTTTCCCATATATTTTAATAATTTTTTTTCATTTTGAAGGCAAAGCAATATATCATCACACAAAGCAATGTGCTAATCATAGTTGTTGAACAAGTATAAAATAAGTGTCCATTTTTTCCGCATTAAAGAACTCAGAAAATATATATTGTGCTTAATTAATTACCTCAAACTTTTTTTTGTTACCATGACTTATAATTTTGTCTTACATCCCCCAAGTGATCTATGAGCTCCTGAAGAGTAAACATGGATAATGTTTCACACTTTTTTGTCCTTGACTTCTTTGCAGCATGTGACACTGTTGATTACATCCTTCTACACCTGCCAGTTGGGCAATGCCTTCAGCCTTAGCCCATCAGTGATTTTTTTTTTTGTTCTCTATTAAATTGTAATTTGCACAATGTCTTCATGGGAAGTATGTGTACTTTGATCTCAGTTACTTTTTACAGAAGTAGGAAAACCTGGACTACATCTAATGCTGAGGTGGGCAACATAAAGACTCATACAGAATGCTGGCACTCACCTAGGCTAGTTACAGAGAAATGCCTCAGCAATGGGGGACTTCCCTACAAGGTATTGTTGGAATCTAAAAAACAATTTTCTTATTTGCTTCTGACCAAAAACAAACTCTTTCAAAACAACTATTCAAATATAAAACTATCAGAGATATTTCAATAAAGATGAACCTTTTAAAGTTAACAGTGATTAAGTTAGTTTAGCAGAGTAAGATAGACTCCAGCCCTTCAAACTGAGGACATCTGAAATGGGGCAGCTGATTATCCAAAATATTACTAAATAGGTAAATTGAACTACAGAGAGAGGCTGTGAAAAGAACCTTAGTACTATCATTTATGTCATATAATGACTAAAGGGAAAAGATGGGAGCAAAAAGAATCAGTCTCATCAATTGAGTATTTGATGTGGAATCGGGTAGACCTCATCCAATCCCTCATCCCAAATTTGTTACCTTGATGACCCTGAGCAAGTCACTTAATCTCTGTTGTCTCAGTTTCCCCATCTGTAAAATGGGAATAATTCTAGCACCTACCTCCCAATATTGGTGTGAGGATAAAATGAAATAATATATGAAAAGTGCTTTGCAAATCTTAAAGCCTTAGTATTGTCACTATTATCAAATGTATTACCTTTCATAATACACATTGACCTTAACCAACATTAGGACTCTTAAGGACAACCTTTTTATAATGTTACTTTTATTATTCATTGCACCCATGCATCACTTAATGACAAACAACTTAAGCTGTTCCATCTATCATTTCACCTAGGGCTCATGGAACAGTCACACTCTAATAGCGTGTATTTAAAGTTGATTCCTAGAATTACAAAATAAATAAATAAATAAATAAAGATAATGTCAAAACAAGACTGGCAGTGGCATCTTAAATCTCGGATCTACATGATTTTTATTGGTTCAGCTGACATCACATCATTTTACACCTGGACTATCTTAATAGCCAATTTGCTGGTTTCTCTACCTCTAATCTCTCCTCCTCTTCCAAACCACTCCCACTAAATTGGCTGCAATTTAATGCAAAGGATGCTTGTACCCAGGCTCTAGAACCTACAGTAAATGATTCTTGAGTGAATCAAATCTCCATCCTCTGAAAGGTCTTCAAAGCCACCTAATGCTGCTACACCAACCTTATTTATCAGCTTTTCTGATCAGTAGCTCTCCATTTCAGAAAAGAGAGCCACTCTGTTTACACGATTCATAAATTTCCAAGTTTAATATCTTCATATTTGCTAGTGCCTGCAACTTCACAAGGCTTTCCTCTCTCCTCCTTGCCAACATTTGAAAATGATCTTTTTCGTGGGGGTAAAAGAGATAAATATTTTAGAGTCTTACAAAATGATATCTGCCCCCACTATCTATATGTATATGTATATATACACATATATGCACACACATATATACACACATGCATTACATAAATATATATAATTTTAAAGAGTCTATTTGATCGTTTAATAAATATTTATTATTTATAGGATGATCCCACGTAATGCTAATGCAAACACGCTCATTTCTCAGTGACCTTCAGGCTGCTTTCTTTGACTAACTATATTCTCCTTTAATGTCTCCTTATCCATTATTATATATGGGTTCTGTTTCCACTTCATTAATTTAATTCTATTGGTAAACTTCTTTGCAAGTATTCATAAATATGTTGCCAACCCCAACTGGGAAGAAATTACATCTTTTTCCCCCCATTGTATCTCCTTTTAGCCCCTTCTATATTATTTGGCAAACAGGGGGCATGTAATAAATCTTGCTGACTAACTAGAAATGAAAGCCACAGAAACAGAGAGAGAGACAGACAGAGAGAAGAGTCAGAGACAGAGACAGAGACAGTGACAGAGACAGAGACAGAGACAGACAGACAGACAGGCAGCAGGCAGAAAGAGAAAGATGTATATATGCAGCTTCTTAGGATAAAGCTGATGAAGCATCACAAGCAACTATTCAAGAAATTTTAGTCACTCAAAGTGGTTGTTAAGCAATTATGCTGCCACTCTTCTGTAAAACTATGGCAGGTCATTTTAAGGATCTGGCAGGTAGAAGTTTTCATTTTAAACAAGAGATCTGGGACTTCTTTGTCTCTCACACAGTAAAAGATTCAGGATTGGACAGCAGTGACATCTGCAGCCCCAAGGGAGAAAGGTCAGCTCAATTTTTAATTTAGTTTTGGATTTGGGGCTTTCAAAACACAAGCAAAATTGCCTGTGTGTGTGTGTGTGTGTGTGTGTGTGTGTGTGTGTGTGTGTGTTTTCTCTTGTCAGGCTGCATCTGGCTTCATAGCTGACATTTTTTTAAATGCCTTTTATGTTTGATTGACCCAGAAATTTATAGCCACAGCATTTTGCTTTTCTCTTTTCATGTCCTTAATTCAACTTTTTTGATTAAAAAAAATTAAAGAGCATCCTGAACTTGATTAGAATATTAATAAAGTAAGGTGGGGAGGAGGGAGGAGCATTCCATTCATTTTAAATTCTCTCTGATTAAATTAACTATTGAACATGTTAAGTAAGAAAGGGAAAAGAAGAATAATGGAGATAGAATAAAGAGTGGGATTGGACCTGTGATTTCATCAGTATAGAGAACTCCTGGGTGAGGTAACTTTCCTTACCATACAGGTAAGCACTTTATCTAATAGAGATTTCTCTACAACAGCATTTCTCAAAGTGTGGTGGTCCAGAACTCCTGAGGGCCTCTGATGTCCTTTATGGTGATCAATGAAGTCAAAACTGTATTTAAACTAATGTTAAGACATTTTAATTTATAATACAGTGGATATTTATAAATGTAATCACACAAACAGCTGCTTTTTGGTGAGGATGGAGGAGAAGGGTGTCTTTAATAATTTCAAGAATGCAAAAGCATGTTCAGACCAAAACGTCTGAGAACTACTAATACAAAGAACACTGAG
Source organism: Gymnobelideus leadbeateri (assembly GCA_011680675.1). Taxonomy (NCBI): domain Eukaryota; kingdom Metazoa; phylum Chordata; class Mammalia; order Diprotodontia; family Petauridae; genus Gymnobelideus; species Gymnobelideus leadbeateri. Next base: position 553,844 of record WOXC01005485.1, read on the forward strand.
AAATTAAGTGACTTGCTCTGGGTTACAGAGTCAGTAGGTCTCAGAGGCGGGACTTTACTTTAATAATATGCTTTAATGATATTATCTTTTTGATATGAACTAAATTCCATGAGGTGAGTCTCACAAGTATTTTCTTTTTTTTTTTATTAATTTATTAGTTTAGTTTTAGTTAACGAGATTCAATTCGATAGTTCCTTGATTTTCAAATTTCCTTTCCCTCCCTCCTCCCACCCCCACAACAGCATATAGTCCAGCATAGGATCTGCAAATACTTTCATATTAGACATTAGTCCAATTACAAAGGCGTATTGTACTAGGTGGGATGAAAAATGGTAAAGAAGAAATAAAACCAAACAATGAAAAGAAAAAGATCAATTAGTTTGCTTCCATCAGGATTCAAGCTCAGTTCTTTCTAGTTATTTCTCTGGATGTCACATTTCTCTCCTTCATGAGTCTTTCGGGATTGACTTATATCACTGCATTGCTGAAAAGAGTCCAGTCTGTCATAGTTGGTCATCACACATATGTTGTGGCTGTGATTGTATACAAATTTCTCCTGGTTCTACTCTTCTCACTCAGCATCAGTTTGTATAAGCCTCTCCAGGTAAATATGAAAACTGTCTCCTCCTCGTTTCTTATAGCACAATAATATTCCATTACATTCATATACCACAACTTGTTTAGCCATTCCCCAATTGATGGGCACCCCTTTAATTTCCAATTCTTTGCAACCACAAAAAGAGCTGCTATAAATATTTTTGTACATATGGGTCTTCCTCCCTCTTCTATGAACTCTTTGGAATATAACCCTAGAAGTGGTGTTGCTGTGTCAAAGGGTATAAAATTATTTATAGCCCTTTGGGCATAATTCCAGATTGTTCTCCAGAATAGTCGGATTATCACAAGTATTTTCATCCTCACTCTTAAAGTGAAGAAACTATGATGAGAATTCAAGGGACTTACCCACAGTTACACAGCTAGTAACTGTCTGTATAGGGTTTGATTTTATGTCTTCCTGAATTTAAATCCAGTAATCTACCTTACCACATTACTTCTTCATATAAGAGTGAAATAGTCTTATAAGTCCCCAGAACTAAAGCCCATAATTGACCGAGACTTTTGATGAACTAAAGACAACAGTAAGACTTCTGTAGTTCTCTTGGAAGAAGGAGAAAGATAAAACATGGGAAAGGACCACAACTTAAGGTCAATGGAAGGCAGAACAACGTAATCCCTATTTAACTTTGATTTTCTCTCCCAAGGAGAATTTTATGTTGGGAAGTAGAAAACAAGAGTGGTTTGTGGATAAGGAAAACCTAAATTAAGAGAATAAATATAAGAGAGTACCAGGAAGTGCTGAATGAGCTAACTAAGGCAAGGGTAGTGAAAGAACTTGAGAACATAATTTCTGAGTCATTATTGGTGATATTTGAAATATCAGGAAAAATAGAAGTCTCTTAGGACTAGAAATTGGAAAATGATGTCCCATTTTTCAATAAAGGAAAAGGACAAATTCTTTAGACCAGAGGTCAATTAACTTTATTTCACTTCCTGGTAAAATTCTAGAAACCATTATTAATTCCTTCTGTAAATTATTTCTATTTGTCTAGTATATAACTTGTTCATACATTTTCTTTTTGCTTCTTTGTGAGCGCTTGTCTAACTTTTGCCTTTCATTTCCTAGCATTTAGCTGGCACATAGTAGGCAATTAATAAATACTTTTTGACAAATCAAAAGGGATCAGGATATTTAGCTTAGGAAAAAAAGGTAACTTAAAAACAAATTACAATTGTCTTTAAGTATTTTAATGTATGTATGGCAGACAGAAGAAAGAGTAGATATCTTTTGCATGCCCCTAAAGGACACTAAAAATAGCAGATGGAAATTAGAGAGAGAGACATATTTTGGTGTATACAAAAAGAAAACTCACAACATTGTTGCTCTCTCATGAAGTAGTGAGTTCCTTGTCACCAGAGGCCTTCAAAATAGAGGTTAAGATTGGTAGATGAGACTGATTCCATCTTTAATATTGACTGTACTAAGTGATTTTTGAGTCTTCCAATTTTGAGACTCTAGGATTCTATGGTTCTGATTTGGTTAAAATGACATCTGTTTGGCTAAGAGAGGCTGAAGAGGTATTTTAGAATTCTTGTGTCCAATTCCATTAGGTTATGATTAGAACCAAGCCCTACACGTGCTGAAAGCCATAATGAAAAGTTTGCAGTGTAAGTATTCAAGTAATTTGGTTGTTTATAAGTAGGTGTGGGAAGCCTAGGTGGTCTGACTTTTTGTATTAGCTGAAGCCTTCTGAATACCCCTGCCCAAGCACACACACCCCAGCATCCTACCACTTGATTTGGCTATGCTCAACTAGCTCAAGCAGAAAGCTAAAGCTGGGCCATCTTCTATTGTGATGCCTGAAAGCTTACCAGTATAATAAGGGTAAGGTTACTAAATTATATGACTCTAGTATCTCTTATAGATATCTAATAAGACAGGTCAGCAGTAGAAAGTAAGCAGGTAACTCTTGCCCAGTAAGGCACATTTCAAGGAAGTACCTGGAAGCAATGTATAAAAAGCTATAACTACTAAAGAAGGAATCAGGCAGATATAAAGAGGCCATGCCATCAAGAGAGGCAAGCCTTGCAAACAAAATGCTTCAATGTGAACTGGAGGCAGGGATCTTGAACTACCAGCAGGATGATTTGAATGACATAGTGGTTTCATTCATTTTAGAGATTTCCAAGACCCTATGATCTTCTCTCAGTGTGATACCATACAGGCTAGAGAGAAAACTATTTCTATAGAACTTTTGGTCTCTGACCAAAGGAAGTCTATAAATTTAATAAAATACTTTCTTATCTTTAATACAAGTACTTGGTATCCAAGTTTATACATTTGATACTTTTCTCTTTGTATGTCTTATCCTTGGCTTAATTGCTTGACTTGTTCAAAGTAAGCAGATTTTGTTATTTGGTGTAGGGCATGCCACATAAAGGCAACATGCCATAGTACCATGTAGATAGTACAGGAAGATGACATCTAGTTGACTTTGCCTCAATATCATACATTATTATTTACAGGGCTTCTCTGATCTTCAGTAACTTAGATTCTCCAATAAAAAGCTAGAACAACATACATCCTAGATCCCATTCCATTCATCTGACACCCACTTGCTGTGTAACCCTGTGCAAGTTACTTAACCCCTTAGTGCCTTAGACAAGCTCTAAAATGACAAGTGGCAGAAAGGGTGCCAACTTTCATCAGTAAAGGGAATTTCTTCATCTAGAAATTTCCTGTACCGACAACATCATAGGGTCCTACCTCTACCTCTATTCTTATGTCAAATCAAATCAACAAGTAATTTTTAAGTGATTTCTATATGTCAGGTACAATTCTAAGCCCCAAGGACACAAATACAAGCAAAACGAAAGATTCCCTGTCCTTGAGTATCTTACATTTTAATGGGAGAAGACAGCCCACAAAAGAGGAAAAGTAAGAGGAGAAAGGTGCCTGAAAATTCCAGAGAACAAAGGATGGCTCTCTCGGACCATTCCTTAAAATGAAAGATCTAGGAAAAATTCAGCAAAGCAAGAAAGGGACCATCATAGAGGAAGAGGAAGAAAGTAGCAGTTATATCACATGATTGGTTCACAGCCAACCTTTTGAGACTCATGACTAAATTAGTCATCACATAAATGGTACAAGATAACATCTTTTGTGTTTCTCTGGGCTCCAATAGCTTAAGTTCTTCAAGATTGGGCAAAGAGGCTACATGGTGCAGTGAATAGAGCACTGGCCCTGGAGTCAGGAGGACCTGAGTTCAAATCCAGCCTCAGAAACTTAAAAAAAACCTCGCCATGTGACCTTGGGCAAGTCACTTAAACCCAATTGCCCTCAAAAAAAAAAAAAAAAGATTGGGGCAACAAATAAACATGATTCCATTCCATCCAGCACTGGACAAGCAATTTACCTTGGACAAAATGGCTAAAAAGTCCCAATTGCCTTCTATATCCACAGTCTTCCTTTTCAGCACCACTCATATAGGGTCCTCTCCCTTCTCCACTCAAGGTCAGTCAGTCTTCCCTCTCTTTTTTTCTTTCTAAAAAACCTAAAATGTGTCTGACTCAGTTTTGCTAATCTCCTTTTCCTCTGGTCTCCAAGTCTTTCCTCAAATCATTGCAGTTCCTCCATTACCTCCCAGCCATCAGTGCTGAGATTTTGCCAAGTAACTGGCTCTGTGGAAACACCATGGCCACACTTGCTCGTAGAATCTCAGAATCTGCTTCCTTCTGATAAGGGGAGTCTTTGAAATCTACAGAAGGGACAAAAAGCTCAGAGAAGAGTTTTATTCCCAGAGAAAAACAAGGGAGTTCAATGTTCGTTTCTGTTTCATCCACTTACTAGAACTTCTACAGCCACCCAAAGAGTTCTTAGACTTAAAATTCCCAGAGCCAAGAAATTCAGCTTAGATTGTTACATGGAACAATGCTGATTAGTTTTAATTTTAGGAGTGTCCTTCCTAATTCAAGGAATGGAAAGAAGTTACTTTTCAGAGGGGAAGGGAGCTATTTATTCTACTCTTAAAATGTAGCTCTCCATGATAAAATACAATTATTAATATTAAAATTTTGTTTTGTTTTCTAGAGACAGAGGGATATATTCATTTCCTTTCAGAATCATTAACTCTAGGATGCCAGGTAGTAGAAGTCATTAAGGTGCTTGCTCCACCTAGACTTTAGTGTTACAGACGCAGATACAGGTACAGAAACAGTTCTAAATACAGATACACCCTTATAAGTACACACACACACTTATGTGTATAAAGGTTATATACATTTTTAAATTTTTTTTGATATTTTGTCTAAATATTAGTCATTTCCCATTGACTCTCCCTCAATTATTTCACCCCAAAGAGAACATTATCTTGTAACAAAGAAACAGAATTAAGCAAACAAATAATCCCATTGACCAGTACCGAAAATGTATGCCTCATACCACACCTACAGTTACCCACTGCTCTGATGGGAGGCATAAGGCATACATCATCCCCATCAATTTTCTGCAATCACAGTTGGTCCCAGTATTAATCACAGTTCTAAAGGCTTTCAGAATTGTTTTCCCTTACATCATTGTGGTCACCCCAAAATGTAATCCTCCTGGTCATGCTTAAATTTTGTGTCAGTTCATAAAAATCTTTAAGAATTTTTCTGAGTTCTTCATATTTGTTACTTATTATGGTGAAATATTCTATTTCATTCATATACCATAATTTATTCAACCATTCCACAATTATTTGCCATCAAGACTCCTTCCAGTTATTTATTACTACACAAAGTGGTGATTTAAACACTTTTGTAAATGTGGGATTTTTTGCATTCTGTTGGACCTTCAGGTCCAAGGCATACATGCCTATTGGTGAATGTTTGGTCCAGTTTCAAACTATTTTCCAAAAAGCTAAGACAATTCAAAACTCCACCAATAGCCAAACTGCATAATTTTGAATGAATATGCTTAATAAATATTACTGAATGATATTGATATTGGTGACCTATTATATATTTATATTCTACCCATCAGCTAATAGCCAGAGAATTTAGCATTGTGTGGACACAATAAAGCTATGGTTTACCCAGATCTCTAAACTAAGTAGCATCATGAGGACAAAAGAGAAAAAGTACTGGATTTCAAGTTTCCTGACTTGGGCACAAATTCTAGCTCTGTTGTAAGAAGCCTTTGCTGGATGAGTCATTTTATCTCTGTAGGATTCAGTAATCCTCAGCTATAACATAAGGGAATACAGCTAGATGGCCACTAAATTCCTTGTCAGGTATAAATCCTATGATCTTATGACTATAACATAAGTATCTAGAAGGTCAGAGTTGGGAAGGACCTCAAGGGTCAGTTAGTCCAAGCCACATCTGAAAAAGAATTCCCTCTAAACCTATCCGACAAGGACCTAGGTTGTCAACTCCTAATAACAAATGGGGCAGCCCATTCCACTTCTGAATAGTTCTCCCCTTATCAGGAGATTTTTCATGATATTGACCTTAAATTGGCCTCCTCATAGCTTCTGCCAATTAGCCCTGGTTTGGTGGCCACTCCCTTGCACCCAGTAGAATAAAATCTAATTCCTACATCCTTCAAATATTTTAAATCAGATATTTGGTAGCTACTCAGTCTTTTGCTCTATGTAGCAACCCTAATTCTTTCATCCAAGCCTCCTAGGTACACGAACTCAAGGACCTTCTCCACCCCAGGTGCCTTTCTCTAGAATGCTCTCCAGTTTATCAATGTCCTCCTAAAATGTGATGCCTAGATCTGAACCCAATGTCCCATATATGATTTAACCATAACATAAAACAGTAGGATTATCATCTATCCACGTTTACAAGCATGAAATACAAAATCAAAACTTCTGTTCATTTTTTTTAGCAATAAGGATATACTATTAGGTAGAACACTGTACATTAATAACTGCTTAGATTGTGTAACAGCAACAAAATAATATTTGGTGTATATATGTGTGTTCATATAGATATAGACATACAGATATATGGAGGCAGCTAAGTGACTCGATTGACAGAATACTGGGACTGAAGTCAAGGAGACCTAAGTTCAAATCTGACCTCAGATGTACTAGCCATGTATCCTTGAGCAAGTCACTTATCCTCTGTTTGCCTTAATCCACTGGAGAAGGAAATGGCAAACCACTCTAGTATCTTTGCCAAGAAAATCCCATTGGTATGATATGATCCACACAGTTACAAAGGGTTGGACATAACTAAACAAATGAACACAAACACACACATACACACATGTCACACATGTGTATATGTGTATACATGCATACACATATATCTTTATATGCTTTATCTCTTTTAATTCTCCCCCCAAAAAAATGATCACAGGATTATAGATCAGAAGAGAACTCCAAAGTAAATTACTCCAACCCCTTCAATTAATAAATAACAGAAGCAGGATTTTCCAAGTCGTCTGACTCTAAAGCTAATATTCATCCTTTTCTTCCTTCCTTCCTTCCTTCTATCTTTCCTTCCTTCTTTTCTTTCTTCTTCTCATCCTACCTTCTTTCCCTTCTTTTCTCCCTTCTTCTTTTTCACTTCTTCCCTTCTTTTCAAGCAGAGTCTCCCTATCTTGCTAAGGCCAAAATGCAGAGAGCTCTCACTGACCTGATTCTACTTCTGATTAGCACAGGACCTTTGACCTGCTCCATATCCACCTTAGTATAGCTAGTCCCTCCTTAGGCAACCTGGTGGGGAGCTGTTTGGCATGGCCTAGTATAACTCCAAACTTCTAATCTAAGGGATCCTCCAGCCCCAGCCTCTTTGATAGCTGAGATTACATAAATGCATTATCACTGCCACCTGTTTTTTTTTGTTTTGTTTTGTTTTGTTTTAGCCAATGTTCTTTCCATTGTACCATAGGATATTGTTATTGTTATCATTTTGCAAACGAAGAAACAAAAGTTTAGAAATATCATCATCTTAACGATAACAGTAACAATAGCTAGCACTTTATGGTTTGCAAAACACTATAGAAATGTTATTTCATTTTGTCCTCACAATACTCCTGGTAAATAAGTGATATTATTATAATTTCACAGATGTAGAAACTGATGCTGACAGAGATCAAGTGACTTGTCCAGGGTCACAGAGCTAATAAGTGTCTGAAGTCAGATCTGATCAAAGTCCTTCTGACTCCATATCTAGAACTCTATTCATTGAGTCACCTACCCACCTCCACACAAAGTTGCTTACATAGTAGGTTACATAGTTTCTAAGCAGTAACTCAACCTTAGGTCTTCTGACACAAAGTCTAGTGTCCTTTGTATTAAATTATGCTGTTTCAACCCAATGAAAAGACACAGGGTAACAGAATTCAAGCATTGCTTCACATGCCTACTTTTATATTTTTTTTTTATTCGTTGCTTCACAGTTGCTTACACTGTGAATGTATAATTTGAATTAGAGTATTTTGATTCTACATGGACATTTCAATTAAATTTGATGAAAGTTCCAAATTAAGACAGCTCTTTAAATCTGCAATAATGGCTGAAAAATGGTGACAATGCCAGCAGGCTGATCTATAATGTGCCTTTGGATGTCACCAATGATGTAAGGAAGACAAGGAGAATGGAGAAGAGGAGTTAATGAGAAAATCCATGGGAAACCAGAGTTCATTAATTTCCAGGCCTGTTTCATGAATGCATTAATGCTTAAAGATTAGTAGCATAATATCTTAAATAAAAAGTCATTAATGACCTTTCGGGTGTGATACAAAAAAAAAAAAAATCATTCCAGCAACTCAGATCACAACCTCTAGATGGCTGACAAATACTTTAAGTGTAATAAATAAGTTCTAGGGAATTACCTGGGTCACAGAAAATTTGAGTAACTTGACTGAGGTCATATCACCATTATCACCAATATTTATATTCAGGTTTAAGTTGTGCACTATCTTTAACTCATAAATGTCTAAGACAGGATTTGAACTTGGCTTCCTGACTTCAGGTCTAGCATTCTGTTCTACTTGCAAGGCAGCTAAGGTGTAAATGTCTGATACTGACATTATGTGTCAGAAGTGAGAACTGAACCTAAATTTCCATGAATCTAAACCAAACCCTTTATTCCTATGTCTAGACTCTTTATTTCATGCCACCTCCTTTATCAGAGAGCAGCAAAATGCCCTTTGTATTTTGTTTTGAAAACCCTCTGCTACAGGTTTCTCTTTTCAAGTCTAATTTCAAATGTCTTTATGATATCATTTTTTTTAAATTAACCCTTCTGTTCACATCAGAAGAAACTATTGTATCTTGGAAAGAACACTGGTTTTAAGTGAAAGGAGCTGAGTTTGAATTCCAATTTTGTTGCTATTACCTGGGGCTACTCCTTTGACTTTTGAGGGGCTTATTTTCTTCTATTGTTAAATGATGGGGTGGATGAGGTGATCTCAAATACATCTGGTCCTTAGTCCTATTACTTATGATCTTTGCATACAATTACCCCAAATGCAGACTAGAGTTTGCAGAAGCTGGAAGCAAAGAACTTCTCAGCCCCCCACACAGGTTCAGTAGCTAGAGAAGGTCCTTTAAAACATTCATCACCCTCAGGGAAAGACATGAAACAGAGAGTAAGCAAGCTTAGAGAGGAGAAAAAAATGAAAGCTTTGCTGAACCAGTGGACACACCTAGGAAATGATGCTATTGGTTTCTTCAGCATTAAATTTGTATTCCAGAACTTTCTAGTACAAGGGTGAAAAGAAGAAAGTATGGAATGGAAACAATGAATAACGGTGCATGATTATTCTAAACTGATTTATAGTACCAAATGATGGAAGCTTAAGAGACACTGTGAAATATAAATCAATCAACAAGCATTCATTGAGCACCTACAAGACATTTGTTAGGTTCTGTGGGTGTAAGACATAAAATATACAGATAAATGTAATACAGTCCTTGCCCTCAAGGAACTTACATTCTACCAGTGGCTAAAGAGCTATTCTTGGAGTAAGGTCTTGTGGTTAAGGCCTGCCTCTGACTCTGGTTAGGTGACTAATTTCTCAGTATTCCAGACAACTAAGATTATTAATTAGATGGGTTGCTTATTTGTATGAATGGAAGAAATGTCTATACCAGGAAGCTCCCCATGTACATCCAATAAAAAAACATAACAGTAATGAGGAGGCAGATAAAACAGTAGCATATGCTAATACTTCATAGTATTACATTCATACTATGTATGAAGTAGTACTACTTCAAGGTTTGCAAACTGATATAGATAGATAGATAGATAGATAGATAGATAGATATAGATATATGTATAGATAGATATAGATATATGATCTCAGTTGATCCTCACAACAACTCTATGTGAGGTAGGTGCTTTTATTATTACCATTTTGAAGATAAGGCTGAAGGAGGTGAAGTGACTTATCCAGGATCATCCAGCTAGTAAGTACCAGAGGCAGGATTCAAACTCAAGACTTCCTGACAGTTCAACACTCTATTCACTATAAAACCTCCATAGCACAAAGTGTTGTGAAAACTCAAACTATCAGGCATATTTAAACACAAACACCAAACAAGGATGGAGGGGTTTTTGTTCCCCTAACATTATCAGAGAAGTCAAGCATTGCCTCCTCTTTCATGAAGCATTCCCTGTTCAACTTCTGACCTGTTCTCAGTACACTAAAACCAAGGCTGGAAGCCATCCCACATCATCTGCTCTTAGGTAGGTGATTGAGCTTTACGCTCAATAGCTATCACCTGACTTCTGACTTCCTTGTCATTCCCAATAAAGAGTTGCTAGCAAACCTATTTATATTCAATGAACAAGGCTGTATTTGCTACTAATAAAAATATTGTTACACCCATTCCACTTGCCCAACAAAACAGAAAACTTTCTGTGTAGCCCCTGCCCTTACCTTGGTTACAGGCTTTTGTATTTCCTTCTAATTTGTATTCCTATTCTGACAAATTCCAGAGTTCTACTCAGTTTTGGATAACACTCCTCCAGTCTGCCAAATAAGCATCTTTTTAGGTTTGGCTTTTCCCTGGCAGACAACTGAATGTTGTCACTAAGAGATTAACTAACAGATTTGATTTTCTTCCTGAAAGTCATCTAGATGGCTAGGAGACAGCTGTATCCTGTGACATGGATTTTTACCCAGGAATAAACAAAAGTCGAACATCAGTTATATCATGAGACTTGGAGATAGGAAGATTTTAGCTCAAATCCGGCTTCAAATTAGTAATAGCTATGACCCTAGACCTCAGACACTTGCTAGCTGTGTGACCCTGGACAAGTCACTTAAACCTGTATGCCTGAGTTTCTTCATCTATAAATGAACTGGAGAAGGAAATGGTAAACCATTCCAGTATCCTTCCTAAGAAAACCTTAAATGGAGTCACAAAGCATTGGGCATGACTGAAAAATGACTGAACATCTGAGACCCTGGGTAAGTCACTTGACTTCTTTGTGCCTCAGTTTCCCAATCCACAAAATGACAGTGTTAGACTCAATGGTACATAAGAGCCCTTTCAATCCTATGAAAGTTAAGGTGTATAATCAGGAGGGTATGAACTTCCTCAATACCAAGTGTTAAAATTTTCCTAAATGAAAATATGTAAATCTAACCATTTGGTTACAACAAGGCAATGATTAAAGAGGTATCGACATACCCAATGGCCAGTGGTTAATAAGACTTTGACTAAAAGAAATATACTTGTTGAACAGCATTATCAAACACTCAGACTGCTATCACCTCCCAAGAAATCTATATTTACAAAGGTCAGTCATACTGGTCAACCAACTACTCCCAAGCTCCCAAGTGCAAACACAGAAGATGTCTCTTCCAACAGCAATTAAAAAACTGCTTTTTGCAGAGGCAGAGCCAAGATGGTGGAGAAATGGTATGGACTTGCATGAGCTCTCCTCAACCCTCCCACCCCCAAACAACTCTAAATAGTGTCCTAAAACAAATTCTGGAGCAGGAAGACTCACAAAAGTATGGGGTAAAACAATTTTCCAGCCAAAGACAACTTACAGGGTTTGCAGGAAAGGTCTGTGCACTGTGGTGAGAGTGGAGCATAGTCCAGCAGACCCACCAGTGCAGACAAGGCCCCAGCAAACCAGGAGCAGGCTTTGGGAGCCATTGAATCATCAGCAGCCAGGGCAGTGGCTACTTCCAGAGCTCTCAGCCCACAGACAGTAAGGGGGTTTAACAATTAGTCAGAAGGAGATTGCAAGGGTCTCTTTGCTGACATTGGAGACAATACTCTGGTGCTTTTCTTATACTCAGATCTCAGTCATAGTCCTGGGTGGTAGTCCCAGGGCAAGGAAGAGCAGGAGCACACCAGAGCTTGGAGCAGCAGTGGAATAGGGATCCTCATCACAGTCCCAGGGTAGAAAAGAGTGCTTGTGCTCACTCAAATACCAGAGTACAGGCCAGGAAAGTAGTAAACACACCCCTCTTTAGTTTATGCCACCTTGGAAGAACTCAAAACTTACAGGTCCCTAGAAGTATCTCTGAAAACACCTGCACAAAACCTCTGAAGCTTGGAATACTGCAGAGCCCCACTTTAACACAGAGTTAAAAGTCAAAAAAATAGGCTGGAAAATGAGCAAACAACAGAAAAAAAAATTATGACCATAAAAAGTTACTATGGCAACAGAGATCAAAATTCACACTCAGAAGAATCAAAGTCAAAAATGCTACATCCACAGGGGCGGCTAGGTGGCACAGTGAGTAAGAGCACCGGCCTCAGAGTTGGGATGACCCGAGATCAAATCCGGCCTCAGAAAGTGAGCACCCACACACAAATAATGACTGGCCTTGTAATCTTGAGCAAGTTACTTAATCCTAATTGCCTGAAAAAAAAATGCTACATCCAGAGCCTCCAATAAAAATGTAAATTGGTCTCAGATTATGGAAGAGCTTAAAATGGATTTTGAAAATCAAGTAAGAGAGGTAGAGGAAATTTTGGGAAGAGAAATGAGAGTGATACAAGAAAATCATCAAAAAAGAGTCAACAGCTTGGTAAAGGAGGCACACACACACACACACACACACACACACACACACACACAAAAGAAAACAAAACCTTAAAAAACAAACTAGGTCAAATGGTAAAAGAGGTACAAAAATCCAATTAGATGGATGCTTTGAAAAACACACTTGGCCAAATGGAAAAAAAAAAAAAATATATATATATATATATATATATATATATATATATATATATATATATATATATATATATATATATATATATATATAAAAGTTCAATGAAGAGAAAAATACCTCAAAAAGCAGTATTGGTCAAATGAGAAAAGAGGCACAAAAATTCAATGAAGGATAAAACTCCTCTTTGGAACTAGAAGCAGGATGGCCTAGTAGAAAAAATATTGGATTTGGAGTCAGAAAAACCTGAGTTTTAATCCCACTTCTGTCACTTCTTAACTATGCAGCAAGCTATATAACTCTCTGAACCTCTGTCATCATCTGGCAATTTCAATTCAACAAGCATGTACAAAGTACCTACTATGTGCAATGTATTATGGCAGTCTCTGGGGATACAAAGATAAAAGAAAAAAAATAGCTGTACCCTCAAGTAATGAATGAGAATGATATGTCTGTGGTACCTTCTCACAGTCAGAGACATTGTGGTCAATAGTCAATAAAGAGCTGGACTCAGAACCAGAAAGATTTGGGTTCTAGTCCAGCCTGTGATACAAACTGACTATGTGATTCCAAGCAAGTCCTTAAACTCTCAGTTATCTAGTATTTGTAGAGGAGCTCTCTCATTTGGACATGCCCTAAATCAATTAAACCATAAGTCCTGCGCTTATATCTACCTCTCACAAGATTCTTGTGAGGTTCAAATGAGATAATGTTTATGAAGTTAATTACAAATGCTAAAGTGCTAGATTAATGTCAACTGCTACTACTTTCAGGAATGAGGTTGGAAAAAGAAGAACATGAAAATCCTCAATAAATGATAGACAAAATCCATCAAGACATTGGCTAGACCACCAGAGATCTAAAAATATAATATGGGCATTCGGCCTGTGTGGTCACCTTTCACTTCTATGGTCCTGGTGGCAGAGGATTAGAAAAGGGGAGAAGGTCTCAAGAATCACATAGCTTTATCCTATGTATTCACAGTAGTTGAATTACTGATGTTCTTAGTATTTCCTTTTTGTCCAAAGGCCAATGATTTGATATACTAAGGGAATAATCATATTCACAGTAACATAAATGTCAACATGTGTGTTCAATTATCATCTTTATGCAGTAACCCCATGTAATCCAACCTTCATCTCTCTTTTGAAATACAGCCCTAAGTCACCAAATACCCAGCAGGTGGGTAAGGGAGTAGGAAAAGAAAAAAAATATCACCCAGTGCTGTGAATTTAAGTGATAGTGGTTCCCTAAATAGAAATAAAGAAGTTAGGAAGAGGGCTAGTTTTAGGGAGAAAGACAATGAATTCACTCAGGGGCTTGTTTAGTCTGAAATGGATACAAGACATCCAGGTGAAAATGCCCAGCAGGCAATTAGTGGCACAGAACAGTGGTTCAGGTGAGAGACAAGAGCTAGATGCATAGATTTGGAACTCAACTACATCATAAGCAATTTCTTCAAGAAGAATTATAAAGTACTGGATGTGGCAAGCACTGAAGAATATCATCAACAATGCAACTGATTTTATCTTGACAGACAAGAAATGACAGATTACCAATGAAATAGCCATTTCAGAATCAGCTTTCTCTGTGCAGTTAAATCACTGAGTGGCTAGAATAAAGTTTACAACCACTGCCAAATGAGAAGAAAAGAAAAAGAGCAAGAAAATTCTGAATGTGACCATAGCAAGTCAAACCTTTAAATTCTTTAAAAAAAAAAAAAAGCTGTTGGGGGCGACTAGGTGGCGCAGTGAGTAGAGCGTTGGCCCTGGAGTCAGAAGGACCTGAGTTCAGATCTGACCTCAGACACTTGAAGCACACACAAACAAAAACTAGCCGTGTGACCTTGGGCAAGTTAGTTATCCCCAATTGCCCTCCAAAAAGCAAAAAAAAAAAGCTGTTGAATCTGGAAAAAAATGAATAATAGATAGCATTTACATAGTGCTTTAAGATCTACAAAGCACTTTACCTATATTAACTCTTTTTATCCTCACAACAAGCCTGCAAGGTAGGTGTTATTATTGTCCCCATTCTACAGAGAATGAAACTCAGGAACAAAGAGGTTAAGTGACTTACCGAGTATTGTACAACTAAAAGTATCTGAAACAGAATTCTGAGGATTCTCAGGATCCTGAATCACTAAGCTGGGCAACAATAAAGATATTGCCTATCTCTGTGGTTAACACATATTTAACAAAGAAACAATTGCCACAATGAAGAAAAATAGGTGATGCCTCTCATTTATTAACAGTGTGATGCCAGGCAATTTACTTTAAATTTTTGAATCTCAGTTTCCTTATCTGTAAAATAGAGATAACATTACTTGAACTACCTGACTCAGAGAGTTCTTGTAAAAATACTAAACTCTAAAGCATTATTGCAGTGGGAACTAGCACTAATTTAATAAGCATATCAAGGATCTATTATGTGTGAGATACTATAAGACAAATAAACACAGCACACAGGAGGGCTGTTAGCACAGGTTCACTCTTGATCTGATCAGACTGAAAAGACACTAAGAAGGGGTTAATAATCTTACTTTATTCTAGTCTAGTTTTCTCAGAAGAGGGTTACTGATAATGGGAGCACAAAATCCTACAGCTTTCCCTAATCACCCTTTTTTCAGGGGCCAGTGAAAAGTGGGGGGCAACTACCCCTACATCTTGATGGGGTCAGTCAAGACAGGCACTTCTTGTGCATCCCCTAAATCCCCTCAAGCCTCAATGGGGGCCAGTTGAGGCAACACAGATTCCCCCCAAACATTGATGGGGGCTAATCAAAGCAGGCACAGCTTCTGTGCACTCAACCCTAAGGTTCCCCATCCATTGACTAATGACCACCTGCTTTATAGGGGTAACAGACAAAGAAGGAACATTGACAGCAACAGCCTCACAAGTTTACCTCACCGCATCCCAGTATCTCACTATGCAGTCACAGTGAATGTTTGTAGTGTTTTTCATTATATAATGCTGCACAACTATGGTGGAGATGTTTTGAACCATAACTGTGGGAACTCATATCTAATACTTGAGAACAAGAGATTGTTATGGCTATGGATCCTGGGAAACTGAACTCTAAGAAATAATAATAAAAATTCACTTCACACTAAAATCCACCTTACTTACAGATACTATATTAAGTGCTGTAGTTAGACTCTCTTAAAGAGTTATCACCTATATATGAAGTTCAGTTGGCAGTTTCAATGCTTAACTGTGCTAAAGTTTACTTACAAATTTTGAGTATCATGCAGATCATTCAAATAAGCTGTCAAAAAACCGTAAAGTTCACGAATATGTAATCAGAAGTCCAGGGCAGCTAGGGTTCCATGTGCTGTTTTCAACAACCAGTGAGTAACTTGATTAGTATGAACTAGAAAGATACGGTAATGAAAATATACAGCTTCATCATGAAAATATGAAAATGAGAAGCTTAATTAGGAGATTTAAAGTAATGTACACAAATGCACCTGTATCTGTCTGCAAAAATATTCAAAGAAGTGGGTGATGTGAAGTAGGTAATGCCAAGAAGCAAAAAATGTACTGAAGGCATTTTTAAAAATAGGTTGTTAGTGACACATGAGAATCTAATTGTAAAATTGAGTTGGAATACACTTCAGAACTCACCTTGAATAGGACACTCTCACTCTGATTCCTACCTAGTTTGTCTGCCAGTGAGATTGCCAGGGATGCAGGATCACAAGGTGTGAATGGGGGATGGAATTTTGAGATCATCAGAATCTCATTTACACAGAAAAGGAAATTCAGGCTCAGAGAGGTGCTGTGGATCACTCAAATTCACAGAAGTAGTGGTTAATAGAACCAGGATCTGAATTCTGGTTGTCTAACTCCACATCTAGTATTCTTTCTACTACATCACACTGATAATTAAACTCAATCCATTTGTTCTAGAGATGAAGAGACTAAAATTCAGATAAATTAAGTGACTTGCCCACAGCTGGTTAACGATAAACCTGGAAAAAATTACCTAACTCTAGTGTTCTTTTCACTACACTAAGCTGCTCTGAGTAGTCCTTGAAGTGTTAGGTATTAAGTCTACTGAGTCAACTATATTCTTTTAAATAATTTCTCCAGTTGGCCATTTGGTATACATTTGCAAATAACCATACAAAGCCTATCTGTGGCTATTTTGACTGTAAATGAGGATAAAAGTCAATGATTCATGGTCTTTCTAGGTAACCTTGTGTCAGTTTGGGGTCCAGACCTCTCAGCTTTTGACTTCACTCCCTTCAAGATCTTCTCTTGTGTTCCAAAGACCCAGGAACCCCAAGACAGAACCATCTAGTACTTTCAGTTTCTGTCTCCTTTCTAGACAGGCCTAGACCTATCTTTGTCTCTACTTTTTTACTGGGATTCAGTTCTCCTGGGCTTGACAGAATACAACATCACCACCTGCCACAGTGTTGGACATCCAGGGAGTCCTTGCATAATCTAAACATCTATCTCCCTCAAGAGACCTCTCTCCAGCTACTAATACTCTACCTGAATTCATTCTTTCATAGTTGCTATACTCCTACACTTTCTATTGTTCCCATCCTAGTGATTCTGAATTCCTTGCTATGGTTGTACAGCCTCCATTAATCCTCTCTCATTGCTTTAACCCTTATTTCCACATTTCTCAGGCCTACTCTAAACCAATCCCACTCTAGGTCTACTCACCTCTTCCACTGTGCTCTTTGAAATGCCTATTTAATAGTTACCAGACTTGCTTTCATCTTAGACTTTTGCCTTTCACATTCTTTCCATCTTCTGGCTCTCTCTAAGACTTTGCTCCAACCTGAGGACATGGCATCCCAGGTCACCCTTTACAGTACTATTCTTCCATTCAGCTCTCTTGAGTCACTTGTCACAACGGGAGAAGTGAAATACTCCTTTCTTCCCATTGCCATTTTCAGGCTTTCCCTCTACCACCATCACTGAGTAAACTCAGAATCTTTTCCCCCTTCAAGGTTCATTGTATCCAGATTTACCACCCAATAAAGATTTTAGTAGCTAATATCTGCCAATCCACTGAAGGAGGTTAGTTCCTGGCTTTAGTCTTTTCCTTACTACAACTCTTGTCCTTATACTAGGAGACCTAAACATAAATAGTGATGTCCCTTCAAATATCATAACTTCCTAAATCTTCCACCTACTCAATTCATGTAACCTGCTCCTCTACTCCACCTCAAATACAGAGATGTTCATATCCTTCATATTGCTCTAATTACAAATATATCTTCTAAGTAGCAAGTCACACAACTACTACAATTAAAGTGTAATTTTTAAAAAATTTGTTTACATTTAACTTTTCAGGA
Organism: Gymnobelideus leadbeateri; assembly: GCA_011680675.1. Taxonomy (NCBI): domain Eukaryota; kingdom Metazoa; phylum Chordata; class Mammalia; order Diprotodontia; family Petauridae; genus Gymnobelideus; species Gymnobelideus leadbeateri. Next base: position 571,861 of record WOXC01005485.1, read on the forward strand.
ACATATTTCTTACATATAAAACAGATCATATTGAATTGAGGGGGGAAATAAATGCCCAAAGACAGAAGGGACAGAGAATGACAGTTCTTAGAATGGACTAAGGCTAAACAAAAAAAGAATTCCTCAAAATTTTGTCTGTTATTTATAAAAATAGAGAGACCAATCTTATAATTTAATTGGCACAGGGATCTTCCAGGAGGAGAAACTCCCTCTTCCAAGACAAGTAGGCATGTTCTTGGCAATTTATATCTTAGAGAGTTGCCTAGAGGTAGTTTAAGTTACTTGCCCTTTGTCACATAGGCAATATGTGTCAGAAGCTGGACTTGAAATAAGCCCTCTTGGCTTTGAAGTGATCTCTCTCTCCACTCTGCTGGGGTGTCTCTTGTTATTTAAAGTGCTAGTTGTGTATATGTAGAATGCTACACAATGCACTTGTCTTTGTTCTCATTAAGCTTCTATTCTTTGGAAAAAAGTCAAAGTTCTTCCTGCAAGACCCAATCAGACAACTTCCTATGATCCAGTTTCACTGATGCACTTGCTGTTCTTCCCATACAACACTCCATCTCCAAACCTCATGCCTATGCTTGTAATGCATCCACCTTTCTGCCTACTGGCTTCCCTGACCTCCTTCAAGATAGGTAAATTTCATTTTCTTTAGGCAGCCATCCCTGTACTATACCAGTGTTTTACTCTAAGATTATATTCTCTATATATCTCGTATATACTCAGTTACACTCCCCATTAGAACATGAGGTCCTTAAGGACAGAAGTAGTGTCCTTCTTTCTTTGTATACCCAATGTTTAAGTATAGTGCCTCGAACATAGTAATATGATAAATGCTTGAAAACTGACTGATCACCTCTTTACTCAATCCAGAACAGAACCCTCTCTCCTTAACCATCCCAAGTCACCCTATTTGACTTCTTATATGCACCTGATCTTTTTTCTCACTTATGTCTTTTGGGACAGCTACGTGACTCAGTGGATAGAGCACTAGGTCTGGAATCAGGAAGACCTAAATTCAAATTTGGCCTCCGTCACTGACTAGCTGTGTGATCCTGGGCAAGTCAGTTAGCCTCTGTTTGCCTTAATCCACTGGAGAAGGAAATGGCAAAGAGCCCCAGTATCTTTGACAAAGAAACCTCTTATGGGATCACAGAGTCAAGCATGACAGTAACAATAGAAAAAACTATAAACTTTTTGTAGGTAACTTATTCTCTTACTATATTGTAAGCTCTTATGTTCAAGGAATATGATATTTTTTTATCTTGTATGTGCAGGGCCTAGAACAGTGTTTTTTTATACAAAGATTCTTAATACTTGTTTAATCAAATTTAAGTGAATATTTTACCCCTACGGTAGGGTAAAGAACATTAAGTAGAATTAACTGCTATTTACTGAATAATTCTCACCCCCTCTAGTTCTATATTTATGACCCATAGTACATAGTCCAAGATGCTTTAATAGACTTTTAAAGTATCTGAAAAGAATATTAGTGATTTAATAGTAATCAAAATAAACACAAAAGATAATTAAAAGGATTCATTCATGCATGACCTTTTGCTGTTAGAGAAGTGGCTTGCAACTTAGATATTCTGTCAGCTTATCTGCCTTAAGAGCCTATGATGACTGACTTCCATTGCTAAAAATAGATGTGTGGAGAATGACTGGAGCAGCATATAGACCCATGGTGCATCAGGCAAATTTTGATTTGCTGTCAAACCAGAAGGTTTGATTCACTGATTACAGAACACCATCCCCCTATGGTACCATTTTAAAAATCTACATTTATATTGTTTTCATTGGGTTTTCAAGGAGGGAGTAGATTGCAGGGTTACTTCCCAGAGTGTAATTAGCACTGTCAATTGCTGAATTCAGTACCTTGCCTGCCTCAACTCTGAGCAGTTTACAAGGTTTTGGCCATTTCAATGTGGGGGCTGGAGGGTGGAAGGCTGTGTCCTAGCAAGAAGATCATGAGGAGGAATGGGGAGCTAAGTGCAGGCTTGCTGACAAGAGAAGGCCTTAGAATATGGTAGGAGGAGTAAGCTATGATGGGACTCTGCACTTGGACTCTTTCACTGTAGGTGGCAAGATCTATGCCCAGAGTTCTATGGTCTCCAAGAAGTACATATTCAAAAGCCCACTGATAACAGCAGGGTCTAGATAATTATGAATTGAAAACATTAAAGGCCTTTTTTCCCCTTTCAATTAGCTTTTTCCCCCCAGCCAGTCTAATAATAATGACTTACATTTTGATAGATCTTAAGAGACAGATTATTAAGTGTTTTTCATTACCAAATGAGATAATATTTGTAAAGATCTTAACTGATATATAATAGGTGTTTTTAAAATGTCTTGTTTCCTCCCTTTTTTTACAACTGGTATATAGCAAACATAACAGTATTCTTTTTTTTTTAAACTAATGAAACTGACATACAAAAAGATTTTGCCTGACTTATCAGGTCTTTTTTTTTTCCTCCTTCTTCTTCCAGTATGGCTCTGTGATTTCATTAATATAACATAGTACAGTTGTGGAAACTTGATCCGCCAGTTTTCCTCTGAGATTATATTGTCTTTACATACCTTTTATATATGCAGTTATGTTCCCCATTAGAACATGAGGCCCATGGGGCGGCTAGGTGTCGAAGTGAGTAGAGCATCAGCCCTGGAGTCAGAACGACCTGAGTTCGGTTCGGGCCTCAGACACTTAATGCACACACAAACAAAAACCTAGCCTTGTGTGACCTTGGGCAAGTTACTTAACCCCAATTGCCCTCCAAAAAAAAAAAAAAAAGAACATGAGGTCCTTGAGGACAGAAGTAGTGTTTTTGTCCTTCTTTGGATACCCAGTGTTAAGTACAGTGCCTGGAATAGTGTAGATAAGAAACTCATCTGTAACTGATAGTCTCAGAAAGTTTCTTGGGGCATGGTGACTTGCCCATGGTCACACAACTAGAATGGGTCAGAGGGAGAGCTTGATTCCAAACTCAGCTCTTGGTGTGCTACCTCTCATCCATAGTAACATACGTTGTAAAAAAAGAGCCAAGTCCAGACTGAAATTCCCTGATGCTGAGTGATGTATCCTTTCTATCAATCAGTCAGTAAATATTTATTAGGCACCTACTATGTCCCAGGCATTGTGCTAATGTACCACTCTCTCTAATTAACAAATCAATCAGTTGCAATGAAGTGATCTAAACTGTAGGTAAGGCAAAAATCTCAATAGATTTGGGGTGGAAGGAGAGCTCCCCTTTTCCCCATTTCACAATTCTCAGACATCTTCCTCCACTATCTGCTCCTTCACCTCTGTCTCACATGAGGAGATGTGCCTTCTCCTGCTAACAGAGGAGATAGAAAGCTCACATTATTAAAATGAGAGCTCCTTGTGGACTGGGACTATGATTTTGCATTTATATTCCCAATGCCTGGCACATATCAAGTGCCTAAAAAATGCTTGTTGACTGAATAAATGATCAAAGCAGATATCTGGGATGATGCATAGATATGCACCTTTGATCCTGCATCATCCAGTCTTCTCCAGTAGATACCCCTCCCTCAGCATCCCCACTTATTCATTAATCTTCAATCTCTCCCTATCTATTAATGCATTCCTCATCCTTTAAAAAAAAAAACAATTCCACATTTGATCTGATCATTCCCACTAACTACCCTCCTATATCTCCTCTCATTCTTGAAGCATCTTCTTTTAAAACTGGAGGGGAGGAGAAAGGTAGAATGTACTGAGGCCACTGGCTATTGTTACTCATTTGGATTATGCAAAAGACAGAACAGGCTTAACTTTTTCTCCTACTTTACTCATTACCTCAGGTAGAAAGGAACTTCTTCAAGATTTTCTCTCTTTACATTTCCATTCTGGTGTCAAGTCTTGACATTTATACCTGAAGAGCATTTCTCCTATCTGTCCCCTTCTCTCTACTCACACAGATACCACCCTGGTGTAAAACCTTACTATTTCACTTCTGGATTATTGCAATAGTTTCTTAGTCAATCTCTTTGCTCCAAGACTCTTTCCACTTCAGTCCATTTTCTATTCAGCTAACAAAGTGACCTTTCTAAAGCTCATATTGGACCATGCTCTCCCTCCATTTCCCCTCACTTAACAAATGGTAGTGGATCTCTATTACCTGCAGAATCAAATTTAAAATATTCTGGTTAGTATTTAAAGAGCTCCATAACCTGGCCCCTTTGCACCTTTGCAACCTTCTACTTTGTTCCCCTTAATTTAGTATAATACCCAGCTATATGGGCATTGCCATCTCCCAGATACCTAGCTTTTTCACTGGCTGTCCTTATTTCTAATGTTCTCCCTCATCATCTCATTTCCTGTTTTCTCCTCTGTTAGAATATACAATCTTAGTTAGTAGTTATTGTGTCATTTATTATAGATCAATCATTACTTGAAAAGATATATACACATATATTTGTATACATATTATATATACCTGTGTGTGTGTGTGTGTGTGTGTGTGTGTGTGTGTGTAAATACATTTCCATCTTGGAAATGTGGGGAGGGGCATATAGGATATATTTTCAAGTAGTGATTTCTTTTCTCTCTTAAGATCTAGGAGACAAAGTAAGATTTTTATCAGGTGGTGGAGGTGTCAGAAGTTTCTCCATGCTCCCTCCATGGGAAAGGAAGGATTTCCTCCTTTCATAGAATCCTCCAATTACACAGAGAGAAGCTTTAGCTGTAGCTACACCTGGGGTGGAGCTGAAAACCTTCCTAGTAACCACTAGCAAGCACCAGCAACCCCAAACCTCACTAAATCTCCTCTTTGGTTCAGAGAACAGAATGTAGTCAGTTGGCAGGAACAGAACATGCTTGCATTTTTTCCCATCTTTGCTTTTCCTATCATCATAAATAAGAATCAATAGGCCATTTTAACTAGCATATGCTCACAACCATTTAGCACTTGAGTGTCAGCTACTACTCCCTAAGCAATAAGGTCCTTGCCCGCTGGGCTCACAATCTAAATTCAAAAGACAAACAAGGCACATAAAAATGGAAGAGGATGGTGCATGTTTTTGTTGGGGGAAGGGTAGGACTGAAGTAAATTGTAGAGGTGGCTCAGAGCTCACATTTAAAGAAAGGAAGCCAGAGACTGTGAAAAGTTGAAGGGAGCCCACCTTGATGGGCTCATCAACACATGCTCAATCAGGGCTAACCCCTTGGGCAGGAACTGCCAGGGCTGTCAGCCAGCAACTTCCTTAGAGGGAAGCGATGAGAGTTGAATCAAGTTCCAAATTGCCTTTGCTTAGCTAAAGGAAATTTTTTTAAAATCTAAGTCTTTCTATCTTTAAGAATATTGTTGGAGAAAATCAGTTTGAAGCTGGAATACAGCTACAAGATACTCAAAGCTGAAAATAAAAGATTAGTGCAAAGAGAAGATGGGAAGCAAAAGGAATCGGAAGTGATGACTTGTGTGCAATGTGAAGATGGAGGGAGCGATACTGGGCTTGTGTAAGGAGGAGGACTCTCAAGGGAGGAGATGTGTGTCTATAGCTGACACACAAAATGAGGGAGGAAGCAGAGTAGTGATGGGATAAATGATTAGGTAGAGACTTACACAATCTTATCCATCAGCTCAATAACCTGTAAGAATGTCTCTTCCATCTTTAGAAAGATGAAGGGAATTTTAAGTAGGATTAAATAATTCTCTTTTCCAAACTCCTTAGGTTTTGAGCAATAGATGAGAAACACTGCCTCACTTGGAATTTGGCCTGAACCCCAAAGGTAACAATAATCATGGACAAATACCAAGTCTTGGTTTACTGAAAAAAATTTTAAAACCACTTAAATTTCAGAAAGAATTCCTCGCCTATTCTCCTAAAGGTATATCATACAAAAATTCATAGATCTCTAGCTTTAGAAAGCTGATAAGAAAGATGTCCCCAAGCTTATGAGAACGAAGCTTTTATCCATGTTAATTTGTCATCCAGACGGGGCCCCAAAGGCAGTACAAGTGTTGGGAGGCCAACATTACCAAATGCGAAGTGTTATGAAAATGAAAACATGAAACTTGCTTTTATTGTTAATATAGATATGGCAAAGATACGTTAAAGATTCTCCAGTCTCACAGACCTCCCTAAGGCTTTTAAAATCATCACAAAACCTAAAGTAAAATTTGAGTTAGACGTCTATTCATAGATACATTTCTAGTCAAGCACAGATGAGGCAGTTGGAGGCAAAAATCAATGTCGAATTATGAAACGTGGTCACTTTTAACTGACCTGTAATCTTCACTCTCTCAAGCATTTTGATCAATAGCATGTTAGGTGAGCTTATTTCCTCACTAAAAAATGGAGACGTAGGCTAGATGGGATGGCAGTTCAGGACACAAGCACTGCCTAGCATCTGTTGAGGAAGTTTTCTTACTGGTAATAATTTTTAAAAGACAATGACAATCATAAAAACAACAATACTAACAAGATCCAGGAACGTCTTTCTTTGATTTGCTTCTGGTGAAGCATCATTCTCAAAATCGTTTCAGGAACAGCCAAAGTGAGATTTGGATGAAAATCTGCCTCCTAATTCATTACCTTAGGGGTCTATCCAATCTAGCCCGTCAACTCAACAACCTTTTTTGTTCTACTATTGAAATAGCTCTAATTTGGCAAGTTATTACAATTTCAACAATAGCCAAACACATGGCTAGAATTCAGAGCCCATGAAAATTCAACAGTGGATTCCACATTCACAGGTGACATATTTATTCAGTATGCCCACAGCCACTATTGTTAAGGGTATGTGTTCCCATACAATTTTGGCAGGGAGGTGTGGGTAGTGGGGGTAGAAATGATTAGAACTCAGACAGCTGATATTTCTAAGATAGCCAGCTGAGTTCATATGACCAGTTTCTAACCAATTATTTATGAAAATAACAAGGCATTTGATTGAATTCAATCACCTCTTTCCTTACGACTTCCAACTCAAACCATTTGGGGTCCATAAACACAGTCTTTAAAAACCAATCTGGAGATTGCTAGGCATCACTATTGACCTGACATTTACCTTAAGAGACTATTATACTATTTAACAAGAGGTCATATACAGAAAGGTTTCTTTCAACTATTTCAACTGATTTAAGTTCCCTTAAAATCTATCTGTACCATTTATTTTCCACTATTCCCCAACAGAAAATCTCTAATCCAACTGATCTCACTGTTTTGAACTTACATTATTATTGTTTAGATCTTTGGTCTGTTATTGTACTTGTACAGAATGTTCTTTCCCTTCCATCTTGCCAAATCCTACCCATTCGTCAAGGAGTAATCATGCTTTCATTTCTTCTGTGAAACCTTCCCTAACTACTCAAACCTACTCTAGTATCATTCTTCCCCAAATAATTCTGTCCAAACTATACCATTTAGTAGTAGTATATTTTTCTGTCATTATTGTTACATATTTTTGTTCAATTATCTAGGTATGTTTATCTTATCTTCCTGACTGAAACATCAGCTCCTTATCAGCAAGAATCACATCTTAAAAGAGTTCTTTTCTCAATCTATAATCTTTAGGAGAGTGCTGAGCCCATAAATATACTCAATTAACCAGCATTGGTTGATTGCCTAATATGAGCTCAGTTCTGTGCTAGGTTTTCTATGGAACACAGCAGAAGAATAGCAGAGTTAGCCAGCAATAATTTAATTAATGTCTGATTCTCTGGAGGAAAAAAAAAAGTATCCATAACATTCTTTTAAATTTAATCTGTTATTATTTAGATTTTGTCTATCACTTTAAGTCTGAAAAATCCCCAAAATTTAAAGCCCTGATTTGCAGTCATTCCCAATTTTTCAGGTGTGAAAGCTCATTCAGAAAACTTTACAATCAGCTCTCAAGAGCCTGCTTGAGCTAGCTCCAGCTTACCCATGAATAACACACCATTCTCTTCCATAGGGAGTTTTTCATTTCACGTTAATTATGAACAATGACTTCAAATAAAATACCCAAGTATCCAACCTGTGCATTTCTTGATATGACTGTTCCTTTTTCCATGTGATCCTAATTTGCATCCAAAATTCTCCTCCCAAAATTCAGCAAACCACACATTTCTTCGATTATTGGCAAGAGTCCGGCTTCTAAAATATCGATCAAACCCTATAATGTATAAGAAAGAAATGATTTAAAAGTTATTTTATTGGAAAATATCATTTCTAGAAGAAAGTCAAATTAAATTTATAATCTAAATGGAATTGTATACACTTGTGAATCACTGAGTCGTGTGAGTTATCACTACAGCTTGCTAAGAACATATAACAGGAAGTAGAGCCTAGCTGATAAATATCTGACCTCAGGGTCAGGAAAACCCAGGCTCAAGTCCTGGCTATGTGACTTTGGGCAAATCACTTAATCTTTCAGTTTTTCAGGTAAATCTTTGTGACTATCAGTTGAAGAGGAGGCATGGACCTATATTTGAAAAAGTATCTACACTGGCAGTTCTTATACCAATGAAATTACAGTTCCAGCTTCACCCCATCCCAATGAGATAAAATACATGGAAAGTAAAAAAAAATAAAACACTGGGACCAATAACACCATTTTCCCTCCCTGAAATCACCGACTTTAAAACAAAGACAACCTTAGAAGAGAGATAGCAGATCTTCAGCTGTCATACCAATGCTGGCCCTAAACAACATTTATATGAAAACAACCTCATCTTTAATATATATTTCTCTTATGATTAGGGATCCTTTCATTCCCTCTTTGTTGCCTTTCTCTCCTTTCTTCAGCTTTCTTTTCCCCACTCTCCTTTCTAGTCTCCAAATATATACACAGTACTATTCATTCAGAGCCCCATCTGGTCTACCCTCCTTGGAAAAGCCAAAATTCCAGTTGTTTCCTGTTCTTCTGCCCACACAATTTGCTAGTATTGTTTCACATTTTTTTTTTTAAAGCAATTGGGGTTAAGTAACTTGCTCAAGGTTACACTAGTCATTATTTATGCGTGGGTGCTCATTTTCTGAGGCCAGATCTGATCTCGGGTCATCCCAACTCCGAGGCCGGTGCTCTTACTCACTGCGCCACCTAGCCGCCCCTGTGTTTCACATTTTCTACATAATCTGATAAATTGATCTGTGCTAAAGTGATCATGGATAATAATAGGTTCTAATGAACTCCTGTGTTACCCTACTGAAGTCATCAACCAAAAGAGTAATCATAAGGTTAAGAATTTCTGAAATCACATCAGGGCAGTGAAGAAAATATTTAGAAATTGATATATCTTTAAGGTCCTACCCCAAGCCAGGTTAGACCCTCAGACCACTTAGATATTTGACTAATTCTACATCCCACTTTCCCTTCTTAGACAAATAAAAACAACTGAATGACTAAAACAACATAAAATTCTGCTATTTATGCATTCATATTAGCATAGATCCAACAATAGCCTGGATGAGCAAAGACTTTTCTCAGACCTAAAAAATAAATGAGGGCAGTTAGATGATACAGCAGATAAGAGTGCTAGGCCTGGGGTTAGGAAGATTCATCTTCCTAAGTTCAAATATGGCTTCAGACACTTACTAGCTATGTGACCATGCAGACATTACTTAACTCTGTTTGCCTCAGTTTCCTCATCTGTAAAATAAACTGGAGAAGGAAATGGCAAACCCCTCCAATATCTTTGCCAAGAAAACCCCAAATGAAGTCACAAAGAATCAGACATGACTGAAAAACAACTGAACAAAAAAGAAATTCAGAGCAATAATTGTTTGTTTCACTACTCTATTTTTGTACTATTTCTACTATGACTTATATCCTCCTAAAACTGTCACTAGCTCAATGACCTTGGCCAAGTCACTTGGAGGATTAGAGAAGCTGTTCCTTCATATAAGAGGTATCTTGGCATGGTGGACAGAGCTCTGGGTTTGGCATCAAGAAGACCTGAGTCTGAATCCTATTTCAGATTCTTACCTGTCATGGGACCCTAAGCAAGTAAAAACCTGTCTCAATCCAGTTTCCTCATCTATAAAAAGATAATAATAACAGCATCTGCCTACCTCATGGGGTTGTTATAAGCATCAAATGAAATTATATATGTAAAGCATGTCAAGAGTCATAAAGTGCTATATCGGTGTTAACTATTATTATTTAAATTGGAGCAGTTACTACATGCATTATTTGTTTCCCAGGCTTGTTATGTGGAAAGATCATTGTTTACCATAAAGCATTATATAAACATGAGCGATTACTATAATTTGTGATTCTATGAAAAGAGCAGTGTGTTGGCAGTATGACATTGCAGTCTCAATTCCACCATTCACTAGCTGTGTCATATTAGGCAAATACTTTGACCTCTCTAGATCTCAGTTTCTCAATGTGTTAAATGAGAGTGTTGAACTAGGTGACCTTGAAGGTTCATTTTAGCTTTAGCATTCATTTAGTCTATAGGAAATATAGAAAGAAGCAGGAAAAACAATAGGACTTGGCTATTCTCTGCCCCCAAGTCACCCTCCCCCAAATCACCTATAATGATAAGGTCTTTATTATAGGGGCTACATTCAGAGTCAATTACTGTTTCAGAACTCACTGCTGTCTATTGTATTAAGTGAAAAATTTCAAATTTTAAAAGATGGGTGTGAATCATATATCTTCAGACCTAGAGGGGACCTTGGAGATTACTGAAGCAACATATCCATTTTCTAGAGGAAGAGAACTGACTTGCCCAAGGTGAGGCAGAAAGATAGCACAGCTCAGACTGGTGCACTATACAGGATAATCCACTATACTAAGAGAAAGTAAGAAGAATCATAAGTCAATAAAAGCAATGCAGGATGACAAAGTCTAAATATTGTCATCTGCAACTATCATCTGACTACCAACTCAATGTTCTCATCATAACATTAGGTTACCTCCAAAATGGTTTACTTTCCCTTACTGTAACCATGGTTTTTCAAGACTCTCCTCCCTATCTGTTTACTCTTGCCAACCTTGGCAATGAAAGTATGGAAGAAAATAGAGGGGGGAAAAGGAATAAGGCAAAGGGAAAAGGATAAGGGAAAGGAAAAGGGATGAGGGAAAGGGAAAGGAAAGGAGAGGAAAAGAGAGGAAAGGAAAGGGAAGGGAAGGGAAGGGAAGGGAAGGGAAGGGAAGGGAAGGGAAGGGAAGGGAAGGGAAGGGAAGGGAAGGGAAGGGAAGGGAAGGGAAGGGAAGGGAAGGGAAGGGAGGGGAAGGGAAGGGAGGGGAGGGGAGGGGAGGGGAGGGAAGGGAAGGGAAGGGAAGGGAAGGAAGGAAAAAGGAAAAAATTTCAGGAATGCTTTGAACACCTGCTCAGGAAAAGAAGGAAACAAAATTATTACTCTATAAAAAATAGAAGAATAGTATCCTCCCTCTCCTTCCTGGCTCTGAGGAAGTAGAGAGTGGGGAGTGTCAATTGTCTCTATCTTCAGCTCACATTTCAAAGCAAATTAAAAAAAAGTCTCCCACTTTAGATTTCTAGAAAAGACAGTCCCCTTTCCACCATTCCACACTGCCTCTCCAGAAGACTCACTGTTTTCAATCACAGATTATTAAAACATCTCTGAGACTCAAAATGGTGAATGAATGCCTTGCTCATATTCATATATGTGTCTCACCTGGCTAATAATTGGTCAATTCAGCCAGTACAATGGAACCAGCTGTGCACTATGCATATTCACACAAAGTGAGTTATTATAAATGTTCACATTCTGATTTTAATATCATGTTTTATCCCACTGAGCTTCAGTTCCTATAATGGAAACATATCCATTTGTTGCTCTCAGTCATTACAATGTGTCCTTCTTACCATCAATTGAAGCTCTTTTGGGTAGAATAGTTACAGCCCCTTCAGCAATTTCTTCTTGTTGATAGACAGGTGATATTTTTGAGCCCCAGCTATCTGAGCCAATCCAGAGAAAATGACCACTTTGATTGATTTTTTTGGCAGCTTCCAATATTCGCCTGTAGGAATGAAAATAAATAAAACCTACAGCATTTACCAAGAAATTCAACAAACACAAGCCCTAGAACATTAGATGAATCAAGTTATACATACTGGTAGATCACCATTACACAGTTGGTCAATCAATTCTTTCAACTGCCTAAATCATATCTCCTTAGTAGAGTTGACTTCAACTTCAGTACATGCTAATTAGCCTTACGATAAAGCTCACTTTCATCCTTCAGACTATCACACATACTTGTTTCTTCTCTCTTAATTTCTGGATTTTAGCAGAGAGAAGCTTGAGCCTTAGGAGCTGAATGACTGTAGGGGCTCAGTACAGCAGAATCCAACCTTCTCTGGAATTACAAGGGCTTTTTCTTTACATAGTTTAAATTTCTAACGTTTTACATCATACATAAATAAACTGAAGAAAGAAGAGGGGTCCCCAGATCTGATTCTCCACAGAGAAAAAAAGAGACAAGTACCTGATGTCATCCTCATTGGCAAACATAATCACTGCACGAGCATTAGGCGTTTCCAATAGACGTTTAATGATTTTGTCAAATTCTCCAGGTCTCGGTTCACGGGGAATTTTCTGTGACTGAGCAATACAAACACCACCTGCAAAGGGAGAGAGAAAACAAAAGAGGGCAATGTTGATATACTGATGATTTCTAATTAAAACTGTGATTTTAAGAGAAACATTGAGGACAGTCATTTATAAAGGCATAATTCTGCAAAGGGAATTTTGCTTCTTCAAAATCTATCCTTCTCACCTGTAGGAAGCAGTCTTGTTTAAGTGACACCTAATTCTTGCTTCAGATGAAAATTATACCAATTATGTAGCTATACAATAGTTCAATAATCTTTATTTTCCCCTAAAACAATGGGTTACTTTCCTTGACATGGGTGAGAAAGGGTTGCATGGAAAAATATGAGGCAAGTTTAGTAATGGAAGGAAAAGTAGCAGTTTGATTTAACTCACCTAAGCCTTACCATGTCATGGGCAGGATTTATTGGTAAGATGACCCTTAAACAAAATCCTTCCTTTAAATTTGAAATTAGCTTCCACAATTCAATGGGCAAACTAAACATTAAATTCCATATATTCTATGGTGAATGTAAGAGTGGCCTTCTTCCAAGGAGTCTACTTTACAGGAAGTCAATAAGAGATAACCTTGGACTTGATAATGCTCTTTAAATATGAAGCCATTGTGGTTAGAGATCCTTAATAGGGTTTTATTCATCCCAGTAGCAAAGAGGCAGCTTGGTATCAAAAAGACTCATCTTTCTGAGTTCGTTTTTGACCTCAGACACTTACTAGCTGTGTGACTCTGAGCAAGTCACTTAACCCCCTTTACCTCAGTTTCATCATCTGTAAAATGAGATGGAAAAGGAAATGGAAAATCATTCTAGTATCTTTGCAAAAAACAAAGCAAAACACAGCAAAAAACACAAATGGGGTTTTAGTTAACAACTAAAAACAACTGAACAAAGCAAAGTTCCCCTTATCACTAGAGGAGAATGAAGAGGAAAGAGGAAAAGGGGGAGCAATGTCGTCTTTTACTTCTTTCTGACTTTCCATGATCTTCTTTCCCATTAAGCAGGGAAGGATTGAAAGCTGGAAAAAAACATTAGAAGTTATCTAGTCCAAGTCTTTTTTTGGTTCATTTTATAGTTGAGGCTGAAAAAGATTAAGTAATTTCCCTGAAGGCAGTGAATGAGAGAGGTCAGATATAAAGCTAGGTTCTTTGAGTATGAGCCCAGGCCTCTTCCCACTATGTGATAATTTATTCTCTCACAACATGGGAGAATATTCCAGCTCATTGAGGGAACCAGAGAAAGACAATGGGAAACTTCAGGTTTATCAATACACTAATGCAGTTAGAACATTAGCCAGAATAGTGTGGTGGAATGGAAATATGGAGCCAGAGGAGCTAATACTTAACTTCTACTGTAATCTTGGCCAAATTAATCTCCTTTCTTCAGTTGTAAAGGAGGGCCATTTGATTTCCCTTCCAATTTTTAATCTATGATCTATATTTCTATGGACTGAAAGAGTTAATCAGCTTGTGGAGTTGAGATCAACTGAAAATCAAAAACCATTTATAATATTGTTTCTTCAGGAAACTATGTTGACTTCTAAAAAATTGTCCTAAAAATTTAGACCACAACCTATTTTAGGTTGGAGACTACTTTCATTATTGTTTAGGAAACAAGGAGAGCGAGAACCAACGAAAATACTTCATGTAACTATGAAATCTGACACTAGAATTGTCACCTTCTCCTGGGAACAATACACTGGCCTTTCCAAACTACAGACTTAATTATATTGCCTTAATTACTTGCACATTCTTTTGAAGACCTATTCTATCCTGAATAGCATTTTGAAACCACTAATCACTGCATAGTCAGTGCTTCCTGGCAAAGTATCTGAAGTCCTGAAAAAAAAAATGTTCTAGTGACAACTTTAAGCAAGGTAGACAGGAGATGTAGACAGAGATGTCTAGCCTTGAATTATCTGGGTTGGGTATTTATCCTGCTTGAATACATCACAAAATTGCTCATCCTTCTGCTTCACCTTGTCTTTGTCAGCCTGGTCTGCATTTATTTTTCTAGGAGGAGAAGTTATATAATTATTGGGTATTTTATTAAGACAGACTGTATTTAACTTTTCAGAAGAAAGGAGGGAGGAGCTGGGATTCCATTCCAGGTCTTGACACTGATTCATAGTGTGTATTTATACATGACCCAAACAGTCCATCACTTCATTCATAAGATTCATGTATTCACTGAACAAATATTTATTTTGTTCCTACTATGTGGAAAGAGTAACTATGTGGCATAGTGGATAGAGTGCTGGGCCTGGAGTCAGGAAGACTCATCTTCCTGAGTTCAAATCTGGCCTCAGACACTATGTGTCTTAGAAAATGTGATCTTAGAAAAGTCACTTGACCTTGTTTGCCTCAGTTTCCTCATATGTAAAATGAGCTAGAGAAGGAAGGGGCAAACTACTCCAGTATCTTTGCCAAGAAGATCTCACATAGGGTCACAAGTCAGATATGACTAAAACAACTGAACAACAAATATGTGGAGAGAACTGAACTAGTCATTCTGGGAGATACTGAAAAGTCTAACTCAGAGTCCTACCTCTCAGAAAATTGACTATTTAATTAGAGAAACACACACATTGATATGAGTCAAATAACAGTCCAGGAAAATAATACAAATTGTATAACAAAATAGTATTAAAATTAAGAGATTAAAATGCAAAAGGAGTAATCTATAATCAGTCAACAAATATTAATTAGGTACCTATTATATAATAAGCATTGTGCTGAGGGCACAAATATAGAACTGAGACATTCTTGCCCTCATGGATTTTATATTCTACTTGAGGGGAGGGGCAGGGAGAGGACAAGGGTAGCAGGGGAGATACAACATGTTCACAGATAAGTAAAGACAGGGCATATGTGAAAAACGTACAGTGATGGCAACAGAAATAACTGAGGGAAAGAGAGAAGACCTTTACAAGCTAGCTCTTGAGCTGAGCCTTGAAAGGAGTTAAGAGATCCAGAATAATGGGGAATACAATCTGTGATCTTTTAACAGAGGTATCCTGGTTTGCAAATGACTAAGCTCTAGATTCTAAGAGAGTAGAAGAAATAGGTACTTCTAAGGAGAGTGAGATGACTACAGACTAAAGTAATCAGAGATTATACAGATTCTGTAAAAAAAAAAAAATCACAATTCACAAGTTTTGTCCACATGACACCAAATGGCCTGACTAACTTTATAAACAAATTGCTTGAATTAACACTAATTCTGAAAATGTATGTGTATATGTATATATGTGTGCATGTATGTATGTATGTATGTATGTATGTGTATGTATGCATGTGGAAAGGGGAGTTATGAGGGAAAAACAAGGTGGGGTGGGGGAAATGATGCAGTTAGGGATGTAGTGATCTTTTAAATGTCCCAACCACTTCTTTGTCAACTTTAAACAAAACTGCCTATTTTGTTGGTGTTGGTTTTTCCCCCATCACCAATCTGAAAATTTTTGTTGTTGTTGCTGTTGTCATATTCGTTGAAAATCTGTCATTTGGTCCTGTAGGATACCCTCTGAATAGAAATTTTCTCCACCAGCGTGGATTAGTAGCTCTTTTAGAACTTAAAGTCTTAGAGAATTGCTTGGGGCCTTGGTAGACTAAATAACTTTCACATTGTCCCATAGTATATTTCAGAGGCAGGGATTGAACCCACAAATTGCTAACTACAAGGCTAGCACTTTACCCACTAGATCATGCTGCCATTTACAATTTGAACACTACATTATTATTTTTTTTCAGCCATATGGAAAATTTCTTGAACTACCTACAAGATTAGTTGGTGCCTGGAAATGACTGAAAGGCAGAACAAAATAAATACAAAGGCTAAGATAACCTCAAGGGAGTAGCTGCTCATAAACAGAATCAAGATCTAGGTAGAGAGAATACTTATTATTAAGTTCCAAGGGATTCATTTAGTCCTCTAAATTTCTCCTAAATTTTATGGATTACTTAGAACATAGGGAAGCCTCACTACAGAATCAAAGCTTTCTGCATCTAGCCAATATCACCTACAAAGCTATGCTTTTACCACTACCCCCACCACCCCCAAAACAATAATGGTTTTGTGGCTGCCACAGAGATGGGCATCAATAGTTTCTTTTTTTTTTTAAACCAAAGCTTATGATTCAGTATGTCACATGAGCTAAAACCCATCTGTTCCTCCATTTCTGCATCCCCATCACTGGCAAGTCATAAGGAAGAATGAAATAATTCAACTCCTATCCTCTGATCTGCTGCTAATAGCAGTGGTGGGACAGGTGCCATAAACATACTTAAATGGCTTAAAACAATGAATCCCAGGTTTGAGCCACATGGTCATTTCAGGAATTCACAATTTGGACTGTTTGCCATCCTTCAAATCAATATTCCTCTGAAAAATCCAAGATTTGAGAAGACATATTTGTAAAACTCACTCTGTATGAAATTTATATCAAAGTCATCCTATCTTTCAGGGCAAGAAATAGAATGCTACAATAGAGTGATTACTTTGTAAGGGAATGTAAAGGATTGCTTGTCAGCCTTATAAAAGGTACATAAGAGCATAAACCTAAAGCTAAAAGGGATCTCAGGGGCCAACTAGGCCAACTCCCATTTTACAGATAAGGAAATTAAGGTTTTGTGAGATTCAATGATTTGCATCACACAAGAAGGAAACATCAGAAGATGAACTTGAATCCAAGGCTTCTGACTCTAGAGTCATTGTTCTTTTGGTTTTTTTTTTCTTCTTTCTTTTTTTGGGGGGTGGGGGGATACAAGGTGGTTAAGAGATTTACAAAGGTCATATAGTTAGTGTCTGAGGACAAATTTGAGTCAGGGTACATGGCCAGGGCTGGTGCTCTATCCACTGCACCATCCAGCTGCCCCCCACTGTTCTTTCCCATGTACTGTGCTGCCATTGTACGAGGAAAAGGAGCACTGGAAAATTGACTTTTGTTATTTTTGTCAGACTAGGAATTTAATTGGCCTGATAGTATAGAAAATGCTTCTGAAGCTCATTGGTAATTTACAACCTGATCTGGAACACTGAGAGGATAAGTGATGTGCCATCAACACACAGATAGTATGTGCCATAGGCAGGTCTCAAACACAGGTCTTCCTGGCTGTCAGCTATGCCAATGCTTGCCTCTCATTTTATATAATGCTTTACAGATCACATAGTGTTTTCTTCACAAGTATCCAGTGTTGGTAGCAATCCTTTGAGGAAGGAGAAACTTAATTGGAAAATCAATCAGAAATTAAGATAAAGTATCTAGAAAGGGTAATGTAAGTTAATGAGAAAATGGCATTTGATTAGTGTGCACATGCACACACACACACACACACACACACACACACACACACACACACGGAGAATGGCTATAGAGTGCTGAAGAGTGGAAAAATTACTAGGCAGGGAATCAGAAGACCCAACCGGACTTTGAGCAAGCTGCTTCCCTTCTTTTTCCTCAGTTTCCTTATATGAAAAATAGGGGTTTCCACTAGGTAATCAAAGCAGTTCACATTTTTAGAGCACTTAAAGTAGTTCCCAAACAACCATCCTATGAGATAAGTGATGCATGAGGGATCATCTCCATGTTAAGATGAAAAAACTAGGAGAATAACTGATTTACCAGTATCCATGCATCTTAGGTATCTTCCATATCTAAAATTCTATGATATTAGCTTTTTGAAAACAAAATTTTGCATAAAGCAAGAAAAATTTATACAAAAATAGGAGAGGACAAGAATCTCAGCAGAACAAGGGAAAGAGATAAGACATCTATGACTGCAAACCAACCAACTGTTTATTAAGCATATACAATGCTAGTGGGTAGGGAGAGAAAGATAGAGTCCTACTCTCAAAGGGCTTATATTTTATAGTGTGGGTGCTAGGAAATAAATTATAGTGAAATACAGTTACCAAAATATTTTTTGAACAAGTTTGTAGGCCCCAAAGTAAGAACCCCTGGAGGAGACATGTATGTATACATATAAGTATATAAAACACACACACACACACACACACACACACACACACAACGAGGAGCAGTTTTGTTAACTTGCTAAAGAGTTGACCTCAAAGCCAGGAAGACCTGAGTTCAGTATCTGACACATACTGGTTGTATGACCCTGGGTAAATCACTTCTATTTTTGGTTTTCCAAGCAATATTCTAAGAGTACAAAATGCACCAAAGGTGCTGACCTGCATTGGTAGATGGAATTTCCTTATGGAAGTCCCCTATACCAATGAAATCACAGGCTCTAGATACCAATAAAAAATAATAATACTATGAAAGTCCTCCATGTTATTTACTATTGCCTATACAACATATTCCATCTCTTTTTCCAACTTCTTGACTTTATGCAGATGGCTCCCAATGTCTAGAATGCACTCTCTCATCACCTCTTCCTTTTAAAATCCTTCTAAGGACACTCAAAGTGCCATCTCCTCCTCCCCCCTTAAGAAAAAAAAAGGTCTTTCCTATTTTGGTTAGTTGTTAGCTCTCTCTCTCACCCTAGAAATTACTCTGTAATTACTTATCCATATGTTTATCTTATTTCCACCTTCCATGTTCCCCAGTAGATAGAGAGCTACCTGAGGGTAGGAATGGTTTCATCTTGTCTTTTATCCCCAATACCTAGCATATTATCTTTCACAGACAGAACTACCAAATGCTATTAAATTGATTTTTTTTAAAAAGGCAAAGGAAAAGAAAGGCTGGGGGACTGGAAACTGAACATAGAGAATAGGAAATTTGCTTGCTCTTAAAAGGAATAATTACTTAATATCATAGAAAGTAGAAAATCTGAAAGAATATATGTCTATTTGCACATATATATTATGTATAGTTCTAGCTATGATGGTGTTATGGGAAAGGCCTTTAATAGCATTAAATTCATTGTAACTGCATATGTTCATTTTAATGAAACAAAACATGGCTGCTACCTATGCACCAAATGCTTTCATTACTTCACCAAATTAAAGTCCTCGGTTAATCAAATTCAGTTCCTTTTTATTCAACTTGTCAAACATGTGTAGCAGAAGGCTTTGATCTTCAGGTTCTAAAATATTCTCTGTTATAAAACTTTATGGATTTTGAAAATAGAAAACACTTTCTTGTTCATCATGGCTGAAACCAAGTAATAGAGAAGAGAAAAAAGTAACCATATATTTTTAATTATTTGTATAAATTTATCAGCAGCAAATCAAATAGAAACTATAAAAGAAAATCAAGAACAGGTATGTTCTCAGCACCAATATCCTTGACAAGATGGACTCTTTAAATCTCTCAGGAAGCAGAAGTAAAATAACACTTTTACCTGATGTAATTGGTTCTTTAGTACTGCTTAAGCAAAATTTATTCTAGGGTTCAAATAAGTGTAATCACACCCCTTGCAATAATATTTTCACCTGCTCATGTGGTGCACAATTGGGACTTGCCAGCAAAGTGCACAGCAGGATTAAAGTGTGTGAGTTTCTCAGCTCAAAGTGGACCCTGTGTGTTACTTCTCTCACTTGAGCTCTGAAAATATTATCGTTAACCTAAATGTACTAGAAGGATTCCCTATGTGCTTTCTTTTCTAGGAGCAAATGTATAGATTTTCTAACTCCTAATGCTGCCTTTTTAAAAAAATCTAATCAGGAGTCATTCAGTTTTCCAGAGAGAGTGGGTAAGGGGATGTAAGTGAAGGGAACTGAAGTGAGGGAAAAAGATTTATGAATTTGTTTGTTTCTGTTTGGGGATTATAGAAACTAGCATAAAGTCTCAAAAGCAAAAGGATCAGGAAAGAAAGCTTTTAGATTGTCTGACTTCCCTCTAGTTCTTAGAGAGAGATAACCAGCTCTAAAATGCTATGATTTGACCTTTATGTTACTTTTAATGCACTGAAGACCAGTTTGGTTCTAGCAAGACAAGGGTAAGGTCTTGGGATCTTCTTCAGATGTGAGTTACCTTGAGATAAAGCCCAGCAGTAAGAGTATCCATTAACTGAAGATCTGCTCCTCAAACAGGCTATGTTATGGAATGCCCATGAAGATATACAGATGGAAAGACAGTCAGACCGCCACATCTAGCTTTGTGATAATAAGCATCCAAGTAATGATCCCTCCTCTATCAATAAGTATAAAACTAGGCTCTCAGTGTTTCTTTTCAGCCCAAATCCCACATTGAACCTCAAAGACTTTTCACACACAAGGTGGCTTACCTCAAAGACCCTGGCCTAAGGGTGGGGAACCTGTGGCAATTAGTTGTGTAAATTTTGGATTCAGTTGAAAGACTGTACTTAAAGACCTAGAAGGTAACATGTGGCCTTAAGGCTGTGGGTTCCCCACCCCTGCCCTAGCCTCTCTATTCAGCATCCTCCTTAACACCCATGCTCTATATCTTTACCTCAGCCACTCAAAGCAGCTTGGATAGTTTGTCCCTTACCACCACCCCAAATTGTGCCACATTTGTAATCTTGAGGCAGTTAGATGGTACAGTGGGTATAGCAATGGACCTGGAGTCAAGAAGATCTGAGTTCAAATGTGGCCTCAGATAATTATTGATTATGTGAACCTAAGAAAGTCAATTAATCTCTGTTTACCTCAATCAATAAACATTTATTAAGCTCCTACTAAGTTCCAAGTGCACTGTGCTAAACACTGAGGGTCAAAAAAAAGAAAAAAATGAAAAAGACAGACCTTGCCCTCAAGGAACTTGCATTCCAATAGAGTAGACAACATACAAAAAAAAAAAAAAAAAAAAAAAATATATATATATATATATATATATATATATATACAAAGCAAGATATAAATAGGAAATCATTAATAGTACCTACCTCACAAGACTGTTGTGAAGATCAAACAACATATTTGTAAAAGTGCTTAGCACAGTATAACTGCCATCTATATAGTGTAATCTCTGCCCTGAACTCTAGTACCATATCATCAACTGTCTATTCTACAGCTTAACCTGATATCCCAGCATCTCAAACCTAGATCTAAAATAGAATTTTTTATCTTCCTCCATGAAGCCTCAATTCTCTATTTCTTTTGTATGCAACATCATTCCCAGTTCCCAGGTTCACAACTCCATACTTATCCTTTATGCTTCCTTTCTTCCTCATTCACCTTAACCAATAAATTGCTGTCTTGATTCAGCCTCAGCAACATCTTTTATGTTTCATCATTCTGACTCAGTACCTCATCAGCTATCATCTGGATTACTGCAACACCCTCTTCATTTGTTTCCATAATTCTACTATCTTCTCCTGCCCACCATCCTCCAAACAGTCAAAATAACAAGGCATAGGTGATCAAGTCCAATCCTTCACCTCCACCCTTATTTACAGATCAATAAAAGGAAGCCTAAAGAGGTAAACAAAGACTTAATGCCAAACCTCTAGTGAATGGCTGAGCTGGGACTTAAACCCAGAAGACTCCAAGTCCAGCAGTGTACATACTCTCATGTCATACAACTTAATTTCCCATGGAGATAAGAGGCAAGTGCTTTGTACATCTTCAAAAGCTACGTAAATGAACTAGTATTATTAAAAATTAAAAGAGGCATAAAAACTTTTCAATAAACAGAGCAAATATGTAAGCTTACATGTTGATATTAACTAAACTAACATTGATATTAACTAACTAAACTAACAAACACTGTAGATTAGTATTGCTGGGTGTTGGGACAAAAGTGAGCCATTTTTTTGTGGCAGACTTTAAATGCCAAGGAATTTGAACTTTATTCTGTATGTAATGAGGAACATGTCAAAGTTATTGAGCTAAAAGTATGTCATTAGGAACACTAGAACCAACAGAACCATTAGGAAGATTAATTTGGTATCAAGTTGTCATCAACTAGAGTGAAAAAGAGGCTAGAATTAGGGATCCCAGGTAAAAGAAGATTGTGGCAATAGTCCAGGCAAAATGCAGTAAAACCTAAAAATATTTGGTAAAAGTGGGAATAGATAGAAAAGGAGAGATGTTTGTGGGGGGTGGGGAAGATCTTAAAATGCCAGACCTAAGCAACTCATTGATTATAGGCCAGGGGAAATAAGGAATCAAAGGATGGCACTGACATTTTATGAGAGTTCTTATTTAAGTAGAAACTTTTGCCCCTTTTCAAGGGTTGTTGAGGCAATACTGACATAGCTCTTGAATGAAGTGGTATTATGGAGGGTTTTTTTTGTTTGTTTATTTGGCCATGATTGAGTAGATTCCTAGGGAATTAGACCAACAACATGTCTAGAAGCACTAAAAATAAAAACTGATTGCCTCTGAGATGTTCAAATGCTTAACCTGAGCAGAATTGTGTAAGAAAAGAAACCTTTAATTGAGAAAATTCTTATACCAAGAGATGGAATTAACCTTGGGAACCATTGCTTCACATTACTTGGGATTTAAATGCTTGTGGATAGAAAAAAGAAAATAAAAGCATTAAGCCATTGAATTAAATCTATTACAGAATTAGTAACTAACCAAGATAGTAAAGGAAAGGTTGCATTCTTATTATCCATTAGACATAGAGGCTACAGACATGATGTATTTGGATCACTATAGAGTGCTTACCTGAATCAAGTAACAATGGCCAATCAAAACACAGCAAGTATAAGAATCTAGATACCAAGATCACCATTCCTTAGCTAAAAGTAAAGTGTCCTTTACACTTGTAATGGAAAAAAAAAGGTTATTTTTAACAACTAGCAACATCTGAGATGCTGTAAGCATTAAAGACCCTGTTATTCCCTGAAGCCACTGACCTCTCTCCCCTCTCCATCTCTACTCCATTAAACATCATGAAAGAATAGTCTGTATGCTCAGGGACATTACTTCCTCGCCACCCATTTAACACTCTATTCTTTGTAATCTAGTATTTACCTCCCATCATGTTACCAAAAATGTTCTCTCAAAAAGTCATCAATGACCATTGAATTGTTAAGGTCAGTAGTCTTTTATCATGTCTCATACTTCTTTGCAGTATTTGATTGTTAGTTCAGCCTGCATGCGCGCGCGCGCACACACACACACACACACACACACACACACACTGAAACTCTGTTCCAGTTTCTTTGATAATTCATAACTTCGTTCTCCTTATCTTTCTGACCTTTCTTCCTCTATGTCTTTTGATGGCTCATCTTTTTTCTACCTGAAAGCTAGCATTCCTAACCTGTTTATTATGATTCTTCTATTTACTCTACATTTTCTCTTCTTAAGTGATTTCATTCACTCCCATAGATAAGTGGACAACTCCTAACTCTTTATCTGACTTGTCTCTCTTCTGACATGTGGACCAACATGTGCTACAGTGTCCTGGATAATCAGTACCTCAGATGTAACAACCCATATAGTCTTACTCCAAATCTTGTTTCCTTCTTAATTCCCATAATACTCCCAGAGTTCTGAGCTCAAAATATTACAGTCATCTTTGATCCTTCCTTCTTTTCTATCCCACCCCCATTCTATTCTAACCTTTCTAACCTGACACTTAGGTCCTTCATTTTCATCCTCAAGTCCCCCCAAATCTCTTCCATAGTCTCTTCTCTCCATTCTACTTCCACCACTGGGACTCACATTGATTAGATAGTGATCTCCATGTGACCAGGGGCTCTCTTTTGTTTTTTATTATATTCCCAGTCATTTCTACAATGCTTAAAATAGAATGGGTACTTAATAAATGCTTGTTGACTGAGTGGTTGACTGTATTTCTACTTTCACTGTCTCTTGCCTAGATTTTGAATCAACCATTCAAGTATTTAAAGTGTCCTCTATGTATCAGACATTCACTGTGTTGGTATGGATGACACAAAGACAAAAATAAATAGCCCCTTCCTTCAAGGAACTTCCATTAGGGGAAACACCATGTACACATATAAATTAATACAAAATACTTACAAAGTAAATGCAAGTTAATGGCGGGGGTGTGGGTGGTAGAGTGTATTATTAGCACTCAGGGAATGAGGAAAGCCCTAATGTTGAAGGCAGACCTTGAGCTGGCTTTTAAATGAGGACAAGGTTTCTGAGAGTCAAAGATGAGAACAGGAGACAGCCTGTAGAAAGATCCAGGGACAGATGGACATATATGAGTGAGAGCAAGTGGCTCAATTTGGCAGGGGCACAGAGTCTTTAAAGGGTGGAAATGGACAGTACCTAGAAGTACTCTGAAGCCAGATTATGAAAGGCTTTAAATGGAGAACAGAGGATTTTGCATTTCATCCTAGAGGTGATAGAGCTCCTGGAGCTTTTTGAGTAGGAGAAGGACCTAGAACATGTGCTCTCTTCTTCACTCTACCAGTGGACTGGATAGGGCAGAAACCTGATGCAGGGAGATCAGTCAGGAGACCATAGATAGCCCTGCTCCCAAGGATCTCACAATCAATACTCCAAGAGAGAAGAGACAATGTCCTGGACTAGGGCAGTGGCCGTGTGAGGAGGAAAAAGATAACAAATGATACAAGAAATGCTGTAAAGACAGAACTGACAAGATTTGGCTGCCTGATAGGCTACTGGGAGTGAGAAGGAGGAAAAATTCAAGGCTAACAGAGATTGGAAATCTGAATGTCTGGAAGGACAGGGGTGACTTTTCTAGAAATTAGACAACTGAGAAACAGGTTGAGCTTAAAGGGAAGGGCAATGAGTTCTATTTTGGACATGTTGAGTTTCATTTGCCTTAGGACCAATGGGCAAGTGGTAACATGGGTTTGAAAATAGCTAGGTGATCCAATGGATAAATCACTGAACCTGAAGTCAGGAAGACCTGAATTTAAATCCAGCCTCACTTATTGGATTGGTCATCCTGTCAAGTCACAGTCTCTGTTTGCCTCAGTTTCCTCAGCTACAAAATGGGGATAATAATAGTCCCCAACTCCCAGGGTTGTTTGGAATATCAAATGAGAGAGAAGGGAAGGAAAGAGAAAGGAAGAAGAAAAGGAAGAGTAAAAAGAAGGAAATAAAAGGAAAGGGGAGGGAAGGGAGGGGTGGTAATGGTAGAGCAATGGTGTACAATGAACAGTTAAAGAGTATGATCTGTGTGATGATTGCCTCATTGAGAAAGCAAAAAGAAAGAAAAGTCCTGTTGCAAACATGTATAGCCA
This sequence comes from Gymnobelideus leadbeateri, assembly GCA_011680675.1. Taxonomy (NCBI): domain Eukaryota; kingdom Metazoa; phylum Chordata; class Mammalia; order Diprotodontia; family Petauridae; genus Gymnobelideus; species Gymnobelideus leadbeateri. The sequence goes on from WOXC01005485.1 coordinate 597,455, forward strand.
AGCAAAATAAATACACGTTGAATTTTGAACTTAGAGTCAAGAAGAACTGTATACAAGCTATTTGACTGAGAATGTTATTTCTGAACTAAGCCTCAGTTTCATCATCTGTAATATAAAATGGTTGTACTAGATTTACTAAGGGCCCTTCCAGTTGTCAATAGAGAGAGAACGATTCCATGTCTGTAACAGGGATCTTGTTTCTTTTACTTTCTCAATGGGAAATAGGTGGACTGGGGTGAGGGTAGGTAGAAGAGGAAGGAACAGTGAGATCTTCAGGAAAATAAAATAAAATTGAATAAAAAGAAGCAATAAAAAGATTTGATCCATTTCAGCGCAATGTCTCTAACTCGATGTAATAGCCTTAGTCACCTAGGGCACTGAAAGAGCAAGTGACTTACCCACAGTAACAAAGAGGCAAAGCTTGAAGTAGTCTTCCTGACTCCAAACCCAACTTCTATCCATTGTACTACACTGCTACCTATGCCCTTTCTATTAAAGAAAATACCTTCCCCATCTATGCCTCTTTGTATCTATACATAATTGCTTTACACACATGGAAGTAGAGGATGTGCTTATAACCCCAGGGGATACATTTCAGGAAGGAAGAATACATGCTACCCAAGAGCTTTTGCGTGAGTGGAAATTACCCTATAGAAATTTATGAAGGAATAAATTGTTATCCTATTGTCATTTTGCAGTTAGGATCAGTTTTCATTCCTATGCCTCCGTAACACTGGGGATCATTGAGCACTTAATATCTTTTCCTAAGTTTCTTTCCCCCCTTCTCCCCAACTCAGAGAAATATTATTTAACAAATGACATGAATTTACAGCAAATTGTCAAATAGCTTCTTTGAGCATTGACAGTCAGGTCAATAGCCCTTCTCATTTGGAAATATATTAAATGAAATGCAAGCTTCTTTTTTCATCACAGAAACATATTGGTGAGGCAAGTTTTTACGATTTCTGAGAATGATTTTCAAAATAATTAAATCTCTAAAAAAATAACATATCATGCTGATAAATACTTGACACATTTAAGTGTTAAAATATCAAATTCAGGTGGAATAGTTACAGTAAAATAAAATAACAAACTCATGGCACCCAAAGGATATCATTGGTTTCATGGGCAGAAAAAAAAATGATTTACTGTTTTACTTTTTATTTTTTACTTATTTCTGCAAAACAGTGGGACCTTATGTAATGGAAATGCAGATTTAAAGATCTTCCCTGCCCCTAGCTTAAGTGCACCTGGAGCCTGTGGTGGGAGGCTTGTTTTTCAGGAAAGCCCACACCTTGATACTTTGTGATTGGGCAGTGGGTCAAGGAGGTTGTTACATTCTCTGAGCCAAGAGAAGGCTATATAAGCCCTAAGGAGAGGCTTTGCTTTGGGGCTCACTTTGAGAAGTGTTTGTAATTTGACCAGATGAGACTCTGGGAAGCCATTGTTGAGAGCCCCCTGGCTTTGAAAACCCAGATGTTGATGCTTCCCTCTCTGGTAACTGTGATTTGGTATTGATGTATGTAATGTTGGGACAGTTTGGAAGCCTGTCTTGTAACTCTGAAGTTCTGTAACTCTGAAGTTTGGGGCGCTGACTTTTTTCCCCTGAACTAGGTAATGTGTGTTTGTTTGATTAAAGTAAGCTTGTTAACCCATTTTGAGTTGCTTTCCTTTTGTAAAGCAGATCTAAGAACCTGTGTTGGCAGTCACCCTGGGGATGTTGGGGTGCTTGCTGCTACACCGTAAAGAATATTTTTTCCTTAAGAAGCATTGTATATTATTAATTGTGACAGAAGGAAATCAGATCTCCTAGAGAAGTCTGTGCTATTGCTTTATTGATGCAAGGTAAATTTTTTTTTAAAGAATACAGTATGTGGTATCTGAATGATAATGGAAGCCACTGGAAATGTATTACATAGCTACTCCCAAAAGTTTCACTGCAATTTTAAGTTTTAAGTGCTGAAGTAGCTATTTTTATTTATAACTTAAAATTGCACTAAGATGCTTGAGACATCTCTCAATTAAGTTAACATACTTAATTTTTTTTTAATCATGGGTTGGTAGTTTGACTTATCTGAACCTTAGTTTACTCCTCTGTAAAATCAGGATAACAATAGCTATAATAAATTTAACTCATGGGTTTGTTCTGAGTCTCAGTAGAAGGAATGTAAAGCATTTTGCATCTTAAAGCATTATACAAATGTCAACTATCTTGAAGAGAACAGAGAAGATAAGAGTTGTGGCAAATATTGTAATGCAGAATACAAGATCAATTAGGTGACCCAGCTCTCCAAAAGAGCTCTAGACCTGGAATCAGGAAGGGCTGAATTTGAAACTATCTCAGCCTCTTACTAGTTGTGTGAGCCAAAGTAACTCTACCTCATCTGTAAAATGGGGATGATAATAGCATGTTTTTCACAGGATTTTTATAAGGACACATCATAAGAGATTCTATAGGGGAAATGATTTGTCAACCTTAAGTAAACCATTATACATGTGACCTACATTGGTGAAGGGAGGCTCCACAAAAAGAATTTCCTATATGA